>OY759241.1:24249908-24866040 GCA_963662185.1 Eilema griseolum
GAAAAGAGCTTTAGCAGATTACAAAATTACAAAATTATTACCTTTGCTTATTCAATTTCATTAAAAAAAGACATTATCTCCGCGCAATTAATTTTGAATTTCGAATTTGGAACACATCAGAGAAACTACTGATAGATGTCAATAGTTTCAACCAGTTTCAACATTGTATTCCAAATTCAAAATGAATCGCGCCAGCATTTTGGTCCATTTTTTAAATATAAAATTAAAGAAGCAAAGCTGGCATTTGTATTCTGCCAGAGCTTTTTTTTTAAACCAACAATTTAAACGAGCGAAGGCTATCGAAGGTGAAAAACAAGGTCTTTGGCAAAATACGTAGGTGGAACTGTGGGATGTTCTGTAATCTGTGGTCGTAATAATCTCGTACACACTCAAGGTGATCGAGTAATGATTAACGTAGTACCTACAGTTTAAAAAGATTTACGACCTGAGTTCCGTGGTACGACGATAGTAAGATTGACTTCTACGACAAATATCTGTGTAAATATGTGTATACCTACATTTACCTATTTAAATTGAAGTGGAAATTTCTATACATATCCAATACTCTTTCCTGCCGCGGGAAATATTGATGTCATTCCCGAAATTTAAGAATATGTTCCCAGGCCACGATATAAACTTACTTATGCCATACCTTTCATCCATATGTTCGCGATTGAGTAGGTACCATTCAAATACCTATTCCGGCCTAGAAAGCGCTATGTACTCACTTAGTAAATTGTATATATAATATCCTGTCACTAGTTTTTAGACAGGATATTACCATATTTCTTATTGGCCTCATGTTTCCGATATTTCGGAACAGTCACATACGACTTTTAATTGCGATTAGTACTGGTGACCAATCAAAGTATTTGAAATAGACCCCTTTTCCATTTTTACAGTCCGGCAACTCTTTACTGCATCTTAAAGACTTAGAATTCTTAACTCAGACACGTGTTTTCTTCTTTCCCGGGTCTTTTAAGCAAGGCATGAAAAAGCATCTAAGGAAGCTGTGAAACTGAAAACCACCACTCTAGCGCTATCGGTATATAAAATGGTGACCCTCATTCCTGAAACTGTACCTGTAGCTCTAATCAGGCGAGAGGTAGTCATATTGACTTATCGCATTTAAAAATACTACATGGAATGCAATAAATTTATTGACCGTTTATAAATGCTGAAGGTTCATTTATTATTTAGTTAAGATGCATCAAGTCAATCAACCGTATGATAAAATAAATATGGCGCGTTATTTATGTGCTTTTTCCGGTTTGTTTAAATGTCAATGAAGAAATTCGATAAAGAATTATGATGAAGCCAAAGTACAAGTTAATGTAATTGGTTACTTTCCTGCAGTTAAAATAAATTGAGCTCATTAAAATAAGAATGGTAAAAGAACTGTAAAAGTGGCTCTGGTTCTTATTTGACCGTTTTTATTTATTTTATCTTACCGTTTTGAAGTTTAGTAAAAGTAACTAATTTGACTAGGTAAGTCAGGACCTTCAACAGAGTTATTTCAACAAGATGTACCTAACGAATCCGGCTACATATTCATTATTTTTTATAATACCTAAAATTATTCCTATTCAAATCAGTCATGAGTTACTCATCAATTATTTTTTACCAATATTTGAATAATGGCCAACTTAATCAATCAAGAAGTCAATTTAACGACAATATACTAATTCCCAATGTTCCAATTAAGTACGTATGTAAAAAAAACAACATACCATAAACAATAAACAGGTTTTAAATAAATCCTGTTTTATCTGTTATATAGGTATTTCTATAACATTTATTATCTGCGTCAGTATTGAATGATAAAATTACGAAATAAGTCTTCGGTTTCATTACATAAGAATAGTAGTGATTTATAAAAAGTTGAAAGTGAATTAAAGTTTTTTAATTTAAATTATGAGAGGTAGAAAGCGTTTCGAATGGTCAAGTAAATAATGAATGCGCAATATTTCTACAATTAAAAATATAATCTTATTTATAAAGTGTAATATATTTTTTTCGTCATAGTATGTTAAAGTATATTTAGTGGTAACAATTATTTTTATGTTTAGTAATAGCAATTACAGATGTTTTACCTAACTGCGCGACACAAGTTAATAAATAATATAAGCACGTAATTGAAAATTATTTTTGAAATATGCAGAGAGCTTTTTTTATTTATCGTTTATTATTTTGTATAAAGTTTTAAAGCTTTCCGTAACTTGGAATGTGTTAAGCTTAAACACGGCAAAATTTTACTGGTGCTGTAGGAGTTAGAGTCCCAAGAGCAAATTATCAATGATTTTATACAGACTAAATCCATTAGTTAGGCTAGATAATAACAATATAAATTCTCAGTCAATAAGCACACACACGTCGTATCTTAAGTACTTATTATGATACATATATTGTATTCATTTATATACCTAGGTATATATACTATTTATGTTGGATTTGTACGTCGTGAGTCATTTAACATATTATGGTAACAAAGCGAGGTGTGCCACCGACGAATAAGTATTAAGTTTAATATTGCGACGTGAGATATGAATCGAATAACACATACCTACTTGTGTTTTTTATATGCTGTAGTCTGTAGTGTAATAATATTTCACTTCTGGTAACATTATTGGCATACAACAAACAAAATAAATAGGTAGGTACAGTGGGCTACAGAAGTTCGTGTACAGCTTAAGATCGATGAATAATCTTTTGAGCACTCAATCAATTAGCCTGTAGCAGTCCATTGCTGGACACAGCTCGCAATACTGGGAGTCTATGATCTACTGTTTCCACGCTGGCCAGACCGGTTGGTACAGGGTTTTATTTCAAGTTTTATGACACTCTTTCTTATGATATTCTCTATGTGTACACACGGCCTTTGAACACCTAAGTCTAATTTGACAAAATAAAAAATGGATGGACGGATGTTTTGACCGAGATTCAGTAAAATACTTATATAATACGCCAATAAAAATAGAAAAAAGTACTTCGACGTGCGAGTCGAAAGAGTCGCAAAATTATGAATGCATCGATAAGATTATAATACATCGAAAAAAAAAGAAATTGCTCGTCGCCGTGTCGCTTCTCCTATGTATTGACGGAGCGTCCGCCCGCGTCACGCGCAATTTGCGCGCCAACAGACCATACGTTGAAATCTTTGAACGAATTGATGAAATATGTTCCATAACTCTTTTGATTGTTGTTTGATTTTTCTTCGTAATTTTACTGTTTCATGGTAACGCAAACTACTTATTTCTACCCGACTACGACGAAGCGATAGCAGGGTTATGATTTTGACAGGCTTTGTATGTATGTAGGTTCATCTGTTCCCTCATAGCTCCTCAACCACTTATTAGAACTGAACTGGATAAATGAGGTATTATTAGAAGCATCTTAGTGTCCGCTGGTTGTGACTATAATAACTTATCACTGAATCTAATGTGGCGCCCTCTAGCGGTCATAAATAATGTGTTAAAAAAAAATTTGAGATTAATATGTCGTGTTTGGTATCATCTGAAAATGCTTAATTAGCATATTTAAAATATGTATTTATTATACCTATTGCTTGCCCCAAAATAATATAAATAAAAAATAAGTTTTAAACTAAAACCAGACTACTGAAAAATCACGCTCTAAAACGTATTAAACAAGAAAATATCAAGTATAGCCGTGGTCGTATGCCACTTAGTCTAACAAAATAATAAATTCTAGGTAAAAGTGGCATACGACCACGGCTATTCTTGATATTTTTTATTTCTTAAGGAATATTTTATTGTAACCTAAAGTAGCTACCCACGACCACAAAGTATGAAACTCATCAAAAAAGGGGTCTTATAATTATGTGTTTTAGTGATAGAGTTCAAACTAGGAAATCGTAAAGGTACCTAGCCACCGAAAATACTAATATTCCCTCTAACTCCTAAGAGAAGCTAAATTGCTCGTGTTAAGAGTGGGTTACATCAGTATTGTAATGAGGAGAATTTGAATCCGGGTCTTCGTGATCCTCACGCATTACAAATGGAATTCCAATTACAAACTCATAAATTATTTATTCCGATAAACCAGAGACCCATTTACCAAGTTTCGAAACTGGAATTTTGCCAAAGAACACATTCATGGGGCCAATTTACAATAAGCATAAAAAAATAATTTGGTTACGAGTGACAAATTTAAATAAATTATTAACATTTGTAAATGGAATCGTTTGGCTATGATTTAACTAAACAGGTTCTCTATCCGTTTTCACACAAATTACTGGCCAGTTACGAAAAATTATCTTGTTAAGTGTGACCATCCTATTTCATTATTCTTTATAATTAGTAGTTGGAAAGCGTTGTAAGACCGACCAAAATTGTTTTGTAGCAGAATCTAGCTAGCTAAATTAAATTTTTTAAGCATGTATTTGTCTGTTTGAGGAAAACTCCCAGACTCAAGTCAAGTAAAAAAGTCCGTCTAAGTTACGGTATACAGAGTCATTGAAGTAACGATCAAAAGGAGTAAGTAACTTTTTGTTTTATTGCAATCTAAATATAAAAGAATAGCGTAAATGCAAAATATCATAATTATCTCTCGATCTCATTCGATCAAACTAGGTACAGTCTAAGACTTAAATTTTATCTCCTACATCTGCTGCAATTTTCTCTAAAGTATCGTTACAACAGAGAAAATTGCAGCTAAATAAGTTTCTCATGAGTTTATTGGTACTGTTAGTTCCCGACTACAAAAACGGAACATATCATATAAAAAAATTGAAGCTATTTAGATTAAAAAATATAATTTCAAGTGCCAGTCTGTGTGATAAATTCTACTAAGTGTGCAGAAAAACAAGAATCTCGCTCATTACATTTAACTAAACGCTTTGTACAATGGCCAAAGAAATAAGTTGGACAACTTACAAACAAACAGGTTTCTTTATAATACCTCTGCTGTTTCAAATAGGTAGGTACCCAGTACCTACACGGTAGGTACAGTAAACGATGTTATAAATCTTTGAGTCAGAAAACTTCTTACAGAAATAAAATATTTAATTTAAGAGGTTACTCTTCAATGTATTAGTGATCAGCCTCATACCTCCTCATTTTTCCCCATTTGGAACCACACGCAGAAACTGAAAGAGATGACAGTTTTGACACCTATCTGTCACAACCCGCCTCTTTATGTCATTTTTATGACAGACAGTAGGCTACATACTTTTTGGGCCTCCATATCATAAAATCATTCTATGTTCCAGTTAATAGATATTTATAAGATATTTAGGCCTAACTTAAAGAATATAATAACAAGACATTGATTTTTTATTTACTTCTGAACATTTTATTCAAGCAATACACAAAAAAAAGATTTAAGTATCTACTTATCAAGTTAATTCTATAATTATGAATATAATTGCGAAATGTTATTCACTAGACAATATCTAATTGCCGTCTAGTCTGATTCAAAAGTAATAGTCTTATTCACATATTACACATAAAATACACATATTTATCTCTCATGAACCCAAGTGCGTTATTTGTTTAGTATGGGACAATTCTCACGTGCCGTGTAATAACTAAGATCGTGAATTTTACACTTCAGTAATTGTGGTCGAAATAGAAACCACTAGCAGTGATACTATGTTTAGAATACGCCAAAAACCGCAAACAGACTATATATACCTTACCTATAATTGAAGTAGCTATACAGGATGTAGTTTTGTTGAGTTTTGGGGTACCGTACCTCAAATGGAATAAACGAAATCCTTCTTTATTATTCCTTAACTAAAGTGTCCGCTGACAAGTATTTTCCACAATATCTTGCAGATTACTGTTTGCAATTGCACTGACTGCAATTTCTCTATATGCAAATTACAAGTGACTTGCATTTAGAGTTATTGTAGTCAGTAGAAAAATTCTCTGCAAAAAATTGTTGAAAATACTTGCCAGTGACACTTCACTTTACATGAGAAATGTTATTGGCAATTTCTGTCACTTCTAGTACTCAAATCTTAAATAGTCCACTAGAGTCTTTTGATCTTCACGTGAAATGGGATCGATTGGCCCAAATGTTTGGTATTTATGCATTTTTCTTGCTGGCTGTAAGATTTTTCCGAAATGTGTGAATGCAGTTCAAAATACCTTAAAAACTAAGGATAGTCTCCTAGGAAACCACACAGCTGTAACGATAACGTTTAGAGTACCATTACTGCCCCGTATCAAAAATACATCCTGTACATATTGAACTTTTTTTTTATTAAAAATGTGACGAATTGTTCACAAAAAGTAGAATGAAGACTTTTAAAACTTAATTATAGGTTTATATAATAGAGTTTTGTTTACCATGTCTCTGGGTTCTACTATTTCACACTTTATCTCATCCATAATCATACCTTTTTTTACTGTAATACCTATACGAATTGCACCGTATAAATGATTTTATTGACTCTGTAAGTTTAAATGTTATGTTTTCACAGTTTCTTGGTAAATTTCTAAAGTGCATTCACCTATCTAGATATTGCGCAATACAAAGTTCAGGACAAAGATTTTACATAATGCTAAAATTTTAACAAACATTATTGTGACAACTTTAAAAACTCAACTGCAGTAATATTTATAAATATACGACATACCTTACAGATAAAACAAAAGAGAAAATTGACATCTTCAGTAATAAAATTTAAGTTTACTAACCATTATTTTTGTCCACAGGCTCCAAGACGCAATTTCCTTCGCCGCACAAAAGCCACAGCACCACCAGAGACAACAGAAGCATCGTCCACAAACACAGAAACCACAACAAACAGATACACTAGACGCGGGAATTCCAAATTCAAATTACGAAAAGAAGCCGAGAAAAATGTTGAGACGAATGAAATTGCGCAGCGGCCATCTTTGAATGGCGGCGCGCGGCGGTATGAGCGGCCGCCTCCGCCAGCGCCAGCTACGCGCAAGTTCGTGTCTCGTCGACGACTTGGAGGGGCTAATTGTGAGTCCGGTTATACTCTTAGCTATTTATGATTATTTTCTGACTGACTTTAACAGATTTTCTACGGAAAGCTGATGGGAAATCAGTGGTGGAGCTGGTTACTGCGTTTTACCATTTAACTATGACATTGGTACTGTACCTACTTTCTAAAAGTTAAAGCTCTACAAGTTAATAGCGTGCAATTTGTTTGCAGTCACGTGCATATTGTAAACGTATTTTGCTAGTCATTACTGTCTTTTTAGTAGTAGGTTAGGTGCGTGCTGAATACGGTAAGTCTTCTCAATTGCAGCTAAAGTAACTTCTTGTGGTAAGTACCTACAGTGTTAAGATAAACTTCGTTATGCTGTGGTGTACCGGGCTAGTTGGACGCAGTATTTTTTTTTTCTTATTTCAGTGCATTAGATCTGAAACACTTCTTATAATCCTTGTATCACAGGAGTCCAGCGGAAACAACAAATTCAGCTGTTACCGAACCACAGATAATATAAAACTAAACTAAAAATTGATAAATTGATAGCATGCGAAGAGATGGGGTGGCCCAAGTTGGGTACGAACATAGTCAAATTAGTTACTTTTTACTAAACATCGAAGCGGTTAGTTACTAGAAAACTTGTATAAAATAATTTATTGTGACGTCATTTTTTTTTATACCACTTAGGTGGCCCACCTGATGGAAAGTGGTTACCGTGGCCTATGGACGTGTGTAACATCAGAGAAGCCACACTCGCGCTGCCGACCCTGTAAGCACAGAGTCTCTGTGCCGTCAGTGTAGAGGACAAAGCAGGACAAGCCTTTAGTAATCCCACTGACGGCACAAATTCTCCAGTTAGCTCTGGCTACCCTACTCACCGCTTGGACGTCATAATATTTAATAGTCAAGTCATTTCCTATTATAGGATCGGTGGATGATTAAAAATGAATTAAAACGATAAAATAAGAACAGACGTAACTTTTACCGCTTCTTTACCGTTCTTAATGTAACAACCTCAGTTAAATAATTTATTTATATAGTAATACCGCGATAGCCTAGTGGTATGGGTAATGGACTACTGTGACGAGGTCTCGGGTTCGATCCCAGGGTTTACCATGGCACACACCAATGACTTTTCGACCCTTTTCGAAGTTGTGTGTGTATTTATCGCAGGTTTATAAGTGCCCGGTTAATGGCAATAGACTCGCCACCTATTATATTGGTACCTAAACATAATCTGGTGAAATGTGGGTGCTAGCACCTCTGCCTACCAATTCGGGGATATAGGCGTGAATTTATGTTATGTTATGTTTATGTAAATAATTTATTTTAACTACAAGAAAATACACAATTCTATTCAACCAAAAACCACGCGGTTTTTAACCCGCCGTTAAAGCGTGATTAAATAATAAACATCCAAACATCTTCCCAAACTTTCACACTTGTAATATTTAAAAGATATGTAGGATGAGATTACTTTACTAAACAAGAAAGTTAAATCTTCATACATGGGTGTTACATAAAGATTATAACATGAAATTCTCGAATACATCGGAATTTTTCCGTCTCCGGCGGTTCTCAGCTCCTGTTATAGTAGGTTCTAGAATCGAAGGCCATACGATTGACTGTCGTCACGATTCCATGGTGTAATCACGGTACAACAAATACTTGGCTTAGAAGGTACAACGCGTTAGGTGATTGTTAAAAGCGATTGCAGGTTCGAGTCAATATTGGACATATGGTGTAGTAGTTTATTTTTTTTTAATATAGGACAATTTAATTAAACTTTGCCTCGTCTGATGGTAAGCTGAAAGCACAGTCTCAGAAAAGAGGGTCACCATTACATACATATACCATGTTACAATGGTAGCACTCAGCTTGACGGCCTCATCACATGCTTTTTCACGCCCCGCTTAAAGGACCCGGGACTGTAGGAAAAATTAAATACGTGTGCTGGTAATGAATTCCAGGCCTTAATGATGTGACAAAGGACAGAGTCTATGTTAGCGTCTCCAAGTTGAGGACTTTTGGTTCAATTCCTATATAAAGCAATAGATACGGCACCTTGTTTCTTTGCCGCAAGATAAAGACTTGGAATCCTTTAACATCACACGTGTTTTCTTCTTCCTACAGTCTCGGGATCTTCAAACAGGCCTTAAAAAGTATCTGATGAGGCTGTCAAGCTGAGGCCTCCATTCTTGCATTTATTGGTAAATGAACCCTCATTCTTGAACTTTTCCTTTAACTTACTAACTAGATGACATACATACATATAATCACGCCTTTATCCTTGGACGGTTAGGCAGAGGTGAATTAACACTCACATTTCACCAATAAATGTAGGTATTCGGTACCACGTAATAGGGAATGAGTCTATTGCCGTATTTCGGGCACTATTGTTGACTTTAGCCATGCATATGTGGCTGAGTCTGGGCTGTATCTATCTGTCTGTTGTTAAACAGCCCTATCCTTTAGTCGCTTTGTACGACTCCGCATGGAAAAAGATGGGGTGTCCCTAATTCTACTCTGCCGGGAACTACTGGCAAAGTAATGAACTTTTAGCGAATTCGAGTACATAGGTTTTAATCTCCAATATCTACCTAATATTGGTGTATTTCTAAAAAAATGTACCTAAACATATTTATATCCTAATTTAACTCATTATGACCCAATAGCTTTAATACTAATATTTGTCCGTATCTGTTCTAGAACCGATATCATAAATTATGCTTAGTTTTTATCTAGATAGCGCTGGGGTTACCCAAAAAAAACTTAAACTATTTCTCCAAGAATATTATTATATTTATAACACACAGAAACTTGATTATATAAGAAGCTACGGTGAACAAAAAAATGGTTTAAAACAAGAAATAGAAGTTATTCCAGTATGCTACTCGTAACATCATTCTGTAGGTATAGCTTTCTAACCATCTGTGACCGGTTTCGCGCTTGGCTATTTATGGATAGGGCCATAGAGTAGGTATCGAGATTTTTTTTATACCACTTAAGTGGCAGACAAGCGCACGACCTACCTGATTGAAACTAGTTATCCTGGCCTATGGAAGTGTGTAACACCAGAGGAGCCACACTCGCGCTGCCGACCCTGTAAGCACAGAGTTTCTGTGTAGTGTAGAAAACAAATCAGGACAAGCGTTTAGTCTTCCCACTGACAGCATGAATTCTCCAGATAGCTCTGGCTACCCTACTCACCGCCGGGAACACAACTCGAAGTTATTATGGCCGCAGTATTCTGTAGGCGAAGGTACCTCCCTAGTCGGACTGCTCAATTGGGCGGAAATACCACCGTGTCCTCTTAGAATAATGAATGATATCTTTATGAATAACTAGCCGTTGCCCCGTATTGCCATCGTAGCACCCGGTGCTATTCTGCAAAGACGCTCTACATGCTCTACGCTTAATGCCCATTTAGAGTACTTTCTGTGACGTGAACGGGATCAAAATATTTGTCAGTAACTATACAAGTTTTTTGGTTTAGTCTTACTCTATGCGTTCATGATAATTATTATTACTACTAGGGTTCTAAACAAGTTTATAGTTAAACAGCACTAGAATTCCCCCAATGCATGTTAATACTTCATTGAAATTTGTTCTGTTCAATTAAATTCTAAA
Organism: Eilema griseolum; assembly: GCA_963662185.1. Taxonomy (NCBI): domain Eukaryota; kingdom Metazoa; phylum Arthropoda; class Insecta; order Lepidoptera; family Erebidae; genus Eilema; species Eilema griseolum. The sequence continues at coordinate 24,260,470 of OY759241.1, forward strand.
TCAATCCGTATGCTGTTTTCCTATAGATTAAGTCGGATGCTCCATGTTTCTCAGTTGATCAGCGCATTCCTTCTGCAAGTCCTTGGTGCAAGTCTCATCTTGGATGTTCATTTTTTTCGATCTCAATATAATAATAAATAAATAAATTCTACAACATTCCACACAGATTCCATTCTAGATAAGACCCACGGTAAGCATTGCTTAATTAGCTTGTGTTATGGAATCTAGAAAGCGGACAAACATACTTAGATTTTTTTTGTAAATACATACATATTATACGTAGATCACCCAGACCAATGCAAATATACATATTCGTGCATATAAATATTTGCACCGAGCGGGAATCGAACCCTCTTGCGTAGCAGTCGACCGTTCTACCGCTACAAATATGCAACACTAGCTGACCCACCCCAGCTTCGCCCGGGGTATATTTTGAAGCTTCATATCCCTTTTAGCTCGTATGTTTTAGTCTTCAAAATATGTATGAAAAATTGCCGGATTTCTTAACATTTATTATCAATGCTCCGCTCCCTTAAGTAGTAGCGTGATGATATATAGCCTAAAACCTTCCTCGATAAATGGACTACCCAACACTGAAAGAATCATTCAAATCGGACCAGTAGTTCCAGAGATTAGCGCGTTCAAACAAACAAACTCTGAAGCTTTATAATATTAGTATAGATTAAAAACCCTATTATAAAATTGAAATAACACAAACTAAATAGACATACAATAATGCACAAGCTAGTTAAACTATGCTTACCATCCTACCTTACCGTCTAGATAGAGCAGTGTAGAATTTTGTAGAATATTATGAAAAAAAATTACGCATTCATGGTGTAGGTACGCAATAGTTTAAAAGTTAGTAAAGTTAATCGAAATACTTCAATAAACCCTATAAAGGTATAATACACAAGTCGCCTTTATATATACTCACACAAGTACACAGGCAAGTACAAGCTTGCAACAAGTAGTGGGCTTTGGCCTAGACATTCCGGGGACGTTGTCCTCAAACGAAGACCTCTACAGAGGTCGACCGACCACTTTTATACACAACATGCAAATCTGCAAGCTCACTCCGAATGCGGCAAACTGGATCTGATATCATCAACGTATTTGTTTACATATTCTGTAGCAAAAGGTAGAAATATTAATGTAGGTACTGTTCTGTCATTGGTTGAATGTATAGTGTGATAAAAAGCCGGTTAAGTGCGAATCGGATTCGCTCACTGAGGGTTCCGTGACTTAAGCTATATAAACTGTAATATGTTTTTAACGCGTTGATTTAGGAGTTTGATTTTTGCACAGTTTCAAGACATTATAGACCTGAGTATGTGGTATGAATTTCAACTTGATACCTTCATACATTCCTGAGAAAAAGGTCTTGACAGACAGACAGACGGACAACGAAGTTATATAGTTAGTATAATAAGAGACTAGTAATGTATATTTTTAATGAATCTAAAAAAATTAATACGACATAGAACTAAATTTATTATTATCAGTTAATATTGCCTATATTTAAATTCCCTTATTGTATATACCTACTCTTGAACAGTGATTAAAAAAAACTTCTGCTCACATCATTATCATATCATCACTCTTCAAATGACAAGGTATAAATAAAAAACTTAATATATATCTAAAATTAAAATTGTAATGAAACTGTATAATAGCAAATAATTCCTCTCTCCAAACATTGTGCTGTGCCCGACAGGGTCCATAATTGTAACTTAATCTTAATCTGACATCTGTATCACATTATGGAATGCAATAAATGTATTGAGTATTGTGTATTGAGTATAATCCCCCTCCACCTTGTCAGCTAAACTAAGCAAATCTCTAAGACTCCATATATATGTCTCAGACCAAAATTCTTTTCGTCTGAGATATATGTATATTTATTTTCATGTTTGTTTTTTAGGGTATTGTATGGGTAATGCATGCTATATTATGTGTGAACAAGTAAATAACTATTGCTTACGTAATTATTATCTATACCTCACCCCCCCCCCCCCCCCCCCCACCCCATGTCATCAAAAATAGGCAATGCAATGAACGGCCCCACAAGTCACCGATGATATTTAGGCCATCGGTACGTACATACATACATACATATAATCACGCTTTTATCCCCGGAGGGTTAGGCAGTGGTGAATTAACACTCACATTTCACCAATCATTAAATTCAGTCCACTTAATAAGTAAATGACTCTAACAATAAAACCCAAACATAACTATTATAAACGATTCAGAACTTTATTAATTACGATGGAACATAGGACCGGACACGAGACACTGAACGAACAAGCCCACAAGTCAAACTCATAACCTTCATTTCGCTTCACCGCATTCGGCTAAAAAAGACTCTGCAGAGTTGGTAGCGCGAGTGTGACTCTCTTGGTTTTGCACGCGTCTATAGGCCACGGTGACCACTTTCCATCAGATGGGCCATGTGCTTGTTTGCCACCTAAGTGATATAAAAAAAACGTTTTTATTACATACATCTATGAATTATTGCAGCGTCAGAGCTTACTTTGACGTCACCTCTTGTAGAAAATTAAAAAGTAACTCCTAGTCACTTTTTAAATTTCTCTGAAGCACTTTATTCGCTGTATTAAATTCAGTGGTGAATTATTCATACAGTAATTGGAGAAAATAATTCAAATTAAAAACAATGACGAGTGCCATTAGTTCATGATATAATATACAATTGTAATAATGAATACTTTCTCTGCATTCTAAAGCTAAAATTATATACATATTTTGTTTTGTATGATGTGATATACCATAACAAATAATACTACGTTTCTCATGGGAACAGAAGCAAACGGTCCACCTGATGGAAAGCGGTTTCGTTGGTCTATGGACATGCACAACACCAGGAGGGTTCACAATCGTACTGCTGGCCCTGTTAGAACAGAGAATTCCTGCACTGTCAGTGCAGAAGACAAAGCAGGAGAAGCCTTTGGTCTTCCCACTGACAGCACAAAAACTCTCCAGTGAGTTCTGAATACCCACTCACCACAGGGAACACAACACGAGGTTATTATGGTCGTGGTATTCTGTAGAGCGGAGGTACTTCCTCAGGCGGACTGCTCAATTAGGACGGAAATCGTCGTGTCCTACTTCCGTGTTATTCCTTGTTTCCATTTCCACCATTTAAAGTCAAACTGTTTGTTTGTTTCAACATATACCTTCACAAACTGTCACATCTATGTTTGTAATAATAACGTTTAAACTATCGCGTTCTATGATATACAATAATAAACTGCCGGTGCAACCGCAACCTGGTCGAAATGTCAGGCAAACCAAAGGTATGTATTTTCCTATACCATGATCGCGTTAATTCCCGTAATCATTATAATATAACACATCTATGTTGTATAGTACCTAAATAATATTAAAGTAATATCAATAGGATAAAGGTCTAACGGCAATGCTTCCATATGCTGGGTTGTGGAGGCCAGACAACAGTCGCTTCCCGAAAAATATTGAAGTTCAGCGAAATCCACAGTTAGACAGGAAAAAACGGTGCAGAAAAGTCAGACTCCGAAGCAAAAGCTTCAAATGCGAGTGGGATTAACATTACGATGAAAATTAATAGAACATAAAAATAATATAATAAAAAATAGAAGAAATAACAAGACTCTCACACTATTATACTCCAGCCTTGAGAAACAAACTATTTCACCCAACAACTCGCGAACAAATCCGAGTTCAAAAGTTAGCATTCAGTAATTATACCAACATGACACAATCGTGTTATGGTGTTGACAAACCTTGGCCAATCGGCACTTGCGCCTGTGATCTAGTAGCAATACATGTCATGGTATTATCATGAGAAACTATTATCGTGCGGCTTGCGACACGAGCCGTTGCGGCAGCTAGGAAGGTCACACACCCATTGGTTTAATAGCCATATCCAGTGACACTAATCTTGAACGTAAATATCATTTTTAACATTGATATGGTGTTAGTTCCCAGTGGAGTAAAATTGGACCACCCCATCTCTTCCCGTGGGTGTCATAGAAGGCGACCAAAATGACAAGGCTGTTTTCCATCAGACAGTAATAAAGTGCCAACTTTTTTTATACCACTATAAAAAAAATTGGTTATCGTGGCCTATGAACGTGTGCAACACCAGAGGCGTCCGCCCCCCATGAGCGCAAGCCTGGGGGTGACTGGTGGAGCCGCCTGTCACCCTGGCAGAAGTAGGCCGTGGCGACGGCGCGTCTGGCGCGCCTCTCCGTTTTCCGGGGACGAGTTGGAGACTCTGTAGTCCCCACACACCCGATAAGAGAGCCAGATCGTGAGAGATGGCCCTGTGTCGGCCGGGGTGCGAGGGATGTGCCTGTCATCCTCACCTTCGGCAACCAAAACGACCCACAGGCGGCGTGCGTGTTAGTTGGTTCGAGTCCGACATAACCTCTTGCACCGGCTCCGGTGGGGAGGGATCCGTGGGGATTTTGCGCACGTAAAAAAAAAATTAAAGCTAGGATAGAATAACGAAACACACACGCAGATGAAAAAAATACTCCTCTTTTTTGTGTAGTCGTGTAAAAATACTGTTAGCTGGCACATATCGTACCGCAGGGGTCAAATTAGCGTGTAAACGGTGTAACAGTCACGGCCACACATTGAGTAAGGCGCAATTGATTTGTTCATCTGTTGCCAAGTCATTGCCGACACAGCATGCCAATATGTGAAGTTCCAATGATCTTCATTCATCTTATTTTATAGGTCATATTTATTACTGCTTAGCACTACTACCACCGTTGACCGATAAAGCCTTCTGTGTGGATCATTTCACTCATTTGCCCTAATAACGCCTTCCATAGATGTTTGTATAACAACTGTAACCAACGCCTTTTAATATTCGGGTACTGTGTTTACTCTTCAACATTCTCCACAATCCTTCAGCTCCCTACTACGTGCGGGAACGTTTTTCCTTTGCTCGTTCTCCCGATGCACCATACAGATCCTACCTACGTTACCTACGTTCTCTTAAATTTCCTTCACATAAAACGAATTCTTCTCTTCTTCCTTCTCTGTTCATGCTGTCAGGCTGTAGAGCTCGCCTCCTGCTGACATCAGAGACTGCAATACGGTTAATAGTTTTCAACACAAACTCCTTCTATATATATATATCAGTCTCTCGTATTCCCTACACACTTTTCACCAAGTTCTCTACTTCTCTCTCTCCTTTTTTTTAATGTGCGCAAAATCCTCACCGATACCCCCACCACAGACGCCTGTGGAGGAGGTTATGTCGGTCTTGAACCGATTAAAACTCACGCCGTCTGTGTGAGATTGTCTGCGATATATCCCTCGCACCCCGGCCGGCCCAGGAGTTGAGTGTAGGGACTACAGAGTCCCCATCGCATCCTCGGGAATGGGGAGGCGCGTATACTTCTCTCTCTCCTCTCACAGGTCTGCTGGAAAATATTTCTAATAAAAATAAGCAGAGCTTCTGTACTATTATTGCCACTATTTGTTCTTGTGTGTACATAAAATAAATATAACGTGCTCTCCTAGACATGGTAACACCCAGACTAATGCAAATAGCTATATTCATGCATACAAATATATTTACACTACATGGTAATCGAACCCCAGACCTCTCTACTTTGGCGTAGCAATCGACACCACGCCAAAGTAATACTAAATAGGTATTATCTTTTATTTTTTATTGCTATGTATGTTACATTTGTGTTATGTAGCATATAAACCCCGAGATGACTCTTAAGCGTGAAAATTAATGTAATATGTAACTTATTCGATTAGTTGCCCCAACACTTAGCACATTATTTACATAGATATGTTTGAATAGAATAGGAAAATTTACAGACCTGCCATGTATTGCCACGTTCCTTAAATTTGTCACGTGGGGAAGAAAAACGAGAGACTAAAGGTTGGGTTGAGTTGTTATGTTGAGGCTGGTCGACAATCCCATACTCGCAGGTAATGTGGAACCTCTCCGCCTTAAGAGGGACTTTGTGTGTTCTACCGCCTATACATGTTAGACATGATGCCCACAGCAACATTCTATCAAGGAACCGCTCGCCATAGACAGGGAATTCATCCTCACACATTGCGACCTGAGACGGTGCGCACTAAGCCGTATGAAAGAAACTTCATCCCATGCACACTCAAGCTGTGGAATAAACTCCCTACTTTGGTTTTCCCATACGCCTACAATATGGGGTTCTTCAAAAGGGGCATTAGAGGGCTTCTTTAGGGTTGGCAGCGCAAGTGTGACTCTAGTGTTGCACACGTCCAAAGACCACGGTAACCACTTCCTACCAGGTGGTCCGCGTGCTTGTATGCCACCTAAGTGGTCTTCTAATCATCATTATTCTAGCGGTAATCTCGGTCGCATCCGAAGCTTTTATCTCGGAGATCCACATTTTCCAGTCTAACTACGATAACTTCCGTGATGCGACTGCTATAATAACCTCTAAAAACCAATATTCCCAACGCCCCTAAAGGCTTTTCGTCAATAAACTTATTATGGAGGTGTGTAATAAGATAGGTATCAGAGTATGGTTATCTATTTATTAGCCGACTCTTAATTGATTATCTTAATCTAATGACTGTAGCTTATATACCTACTAAGATTTACAATACTTTTTGTAGTGGAGCTGGCAACATGTGTCACGTTTGTGGATACTGCAAATTTGCAGATTTGTTGTTATGGCAGAGGACGTGATTTCCTAATCTGTACGTTACTTTGTTTATACAATTTTATTTCCTTGTAGAAATCACGTCTCGCTTGTCCATGACTGCCATAAACTAAAAAAAGTCCGTTAAATTACTTCACACTATCACCTGCTGTACTTATCTTTTCTTTCCATTAGGTCCTTCAACTGACTGTACCCCGCTAGGTGGTAAAAAAATGCTGAAATGCAGTTCAGATCCAGAAGATATGGGCCACTAATTACCAAAAGCGGTCTAGTAATAGGAGGAGGTAGGACACGGCGGTATTTCCGCCCAATTGAGCAGTCCGACTGGGGAAGTACCTCCGCCCTACAGAATACTGCGGCTATAATAACTTCGTGTTGTGTTTCCAGCGGTGAGCAGGGTAGCCAGAGCTCACTGGAGAATTTGTTCTGTCAGGGGGAAGACTAAAGGCTTGTCCTGCTTTGTCTTCTACACTGACGGCACAGAATCTCTGTGCTTACAGGGTCGGGAGCGCGAGTGTGACTCCTCTGGTGTTACAAACGTCCATAGGCTACGGTAACCACTTTCCATCAGGTGGGCCGTGTGCTTGTCTGTCACCTAAGTGGTATAAAAAAAGTAACATAATTATTTAATTCTTTATTGTACACAAGAAAACAATACATCAACAGGCAATCACAAAATACATCTTTGTGTATAATAGCGAGCTTAACTCAATCCATTTGATCTATTTGATCGATGTCTACGCCTGTCTTCAACTTATCTGTGTTGTAATCTAACCAAAACTTGCCAAACGCGTCATAAACGCGAACATTCGCGTGTGGGTAATCGACATAATGATAATTTCATCTGGCCATTTCCTGCCTCTTATTCTATTTGCGGATATTAATGCGCGTTGCACAAGAGTTGAAGATTAATCGAGGATTTTTTGTAACATATTATATATATACAGGGTGTATTTTTGAAACGGGGCAGTAAGGGCAAGTACCTTAACCGTTGCAGTTACAGCAAAACGTTCTTAAAAGACCTTCCCTAACTTTTTGGGACATTTTGAACTGCATTCACAGATTTTGTAAAAAACTTACAGTTAGCAAAAAAAATGGAAAAAGCTCAAATTTTTTTTTTTATGCCAATCGATTCTATTTCATGTGGGGATAAAAAAACTCTATGGGGACCATTTTAGCTTTCAGTACTAGAAAAGACAGAAATCGCCAAAAACGTTTCCCATACATTTCGTACGGAAATATGATAAATCAACTCGAAACTCATAGGTCAGGTAAAATTTTGAACTTTTTCAAATAAAAAAAATCATTTAAACATTTAAGAAATTGGTTTATGAAATAAATTGCTCAAAATGATTTCCATTTTCACGAATACATAAGTCTATCCTTTTTTGCACTGAACGAATGGCGGCTAATAATGTTCTGGGATGAATATTACGTAAAATGGTCATTAATGCATCCTTGAGCTCTTGAACACTGGCGTACGTCGTCTTATACACATCGTTTTTCACGAAGCCCCATAAAAAAAAATCAAGTGGTGTTAGATCGGGGCTACGAGGTGGCCACTGTGTTGGACCATGTGTACCTATCCACTGTGTACCGAATAGGCGGCTCAAATTGGAACGAGAAAGGTGACTGTTATGTGGCGGAGCACCATCTTGTTGAAAATGAACTTTTCGCAATTCCAACAGGGGCCATTCGTCCATCTCGTTTTCAAGATGGTGTAAAATGACTTCATTATACATGGCAGAATTCAGTTTCCCTTCATAAAATTCCACCATTATGACTCGATTGGACATTATACCACACCAACAGTTGAATGAGAAGCGAACCTGATTATGACTTGCCGTAACTCTTAGTGGATTTTCTTTGGACCAATAGTGGTGATTTTTTCTGTTGTACATACCATTATTGGAAAAATTCGTTTCGTCTGACCACAGTATGTAATTTAAAAATTCATGATCTCTGCTTATTTTTCCTCTTAGCTATCTGCAAAAAGTAAGCCTTCGAACATCATCACCCGGATGTAACACTTGAACTATGCGCCCATATCGATAGCACTTGTAGCCGTATTTCTTCCATATCTTTATCACAAGGGAATGGGATACACCTACTTCAAGGGCGACTTGCCTGGACGATACCTCTGGATATGCTTCGACATAAGTCAGAACCGCAATCTCCGTGTCCATGTCCATACGAGGCTGCCGCTTTCTTTTGAAAGAACCCTACAATTCCAGGTTTTTCAAAAGATTTGTAATAACCTTTCTTGTTGGCACATGCCGCAACGGATACTTATTGCGGTACCACACTAATGCAGCTCCCGCATTTCAATTATTGACAAAATACGCTTCTAATAAGTCAATTTTTTCACGATTAGAAGACATTTTAGCGAAAATCCTTAATTAATAACTCATACGAAGTTTCTCAGTTGAAACTAAGTATAACACACAGATTTTCGAATCAAATTCGAAATTTGAGGGTAAAAATTCTTTTTATTTACTTTACAGTCAATTCTACCCACTTCCTGGCCATAAAAAAAAGTTAGACCATCGTAGAAATTTGTTTCTGTTGCCGAAATGTATGGGAAACGTTTTTGGTGATTTCTGTCTTTCCTAGTACTGAAAGCTAAAATGGTCTCATAGATATTTTTGATCCCCACATGAAATAGAATCGATTGGCATAAAAAAAAAATTTGGACTTTTTGCATTTTTTTTGACATCTGTAAGTTTTTTACAAAATCTGTGAATGCAGTTCAAAATATGTCAAAAAGTTAGGGAAGGTCTTCTAAGAACGTTTTGCTGTAACTGCAACGGTTAAGGTACTTGCCCTTACTGCCCCGTTTCAAAAATACACCCTGTATATATTGCTCTTAGCTTTCAAGCACTCTCAAAATATATTTTGATTTACAAGAAAGTGCTAATCATATTAAATAGAGTTCAGTTAAATTAAGATCTAATCTATAACTATGTAACTAATACTTAAGAACAAAGTAATACTTAAGCCAAGCTGCCCGCGTACTGAGGGAACTCGAACTTCGGAGGTCAATGAATGACCTCCACCTTCTGTAAGCTGCCTGTCACCCTGGCAGAAGCAGGACGCAGGGGTGGCGCGATTAGCGCGCTTACCCATTTCTGGGGCGAGTTGGAGACTCAGTGGTCTCCATACCCGAGGAAGGCCAGATCGAGAGAGATGGCCCTAGGTCGACTGGAGTACGAGTGATATGCCTATCAACCTCACCTTCGGCAACCAAAAACGACCCATAGGCGCCGTGCGTTTTAGTCGGTTCGAGTGCAACATAATCTCTTCCACAGTGGGGATTTATCACAAGTAAAAAAAATATTACATCCTACTAACAGGGTGGGCCTCGTATTCCATTCCACCTGTAACCTGTGACCACTCGATCTCCATTCACAAACGTTGCCATTCAGATCTAAACAATAAAATAAACTAAACTATTCATATTAAAAACACTCCATTCAACCAAACAACCCAACAAAGCGCCATCTCCATCATAACAGACAGATGAGAGAAAGCGCCCGGTCAAGTGTAACGCCCGCAGATACCGGAGAGCTATTCGCTTTCAATACGAATACGTAATACCTATTACGTCACTGATAGGCAGGTTGTTAAAGAAAGTACCTACCAATTACGGGCGAATGGTGGACTTAATCACGGAGTGTGACGAATTAATACTGATATGGGGCTATAATCAATGACGTTATATAGAAACGGTATGCAGGAACATGGCTGCTTTCAAAAATGCCGCAAACACTAAGTAAAAAAATTTGTTAATAACGTGTTTTTTTTTTGCGTAGCGTACTGTCGCTTCTGTTTAGTGCGTTAAATCTCCGGCCTGGGGGTGACAGGTGAAGTCGCCTGTCACCCTGGCAGAAGCAGGCCGCGGCGGTGGCGCGCGTGGCGCGCCTCCCCGTTTCCGGGGACGAGCTGGGGACTCTGTAGTCCCCACACCCGAGAAGAGGGCCAGATCGTGAGAGATGGCCCTGGGTCGGCCGGGGTGCGAGGGATATGCCTGTCAACCTCACCTTCGGCAACCAAAACGACCCACAGGCGGCGTGCGTTTTAGTCGGTTCGAGTCCGACATAACCTCCTCCACCGGCTCCGGTGGGGAGGTATCCGTGGGGAATTTGCGCACGTAAAAAAAAAAAAAAAAAAGTGCGTTAAATCAGGGCCCCGATTTCGCTAATATTGTGTTACGGCAAAGCCACGCTGTCAGGACGCAGACACTGCAAAAAATGAAATTTAATTTCAGACTTTACTTCATCTTCAAACTTTGTACAGAATCCCAGATTTTTTAAGGAATATTGGTAACCGAAACTGCTAATATACCCTTCAAACCCTCCAGCTAAGCTAAATTACTTGTTCCTAACACAGATTTAAGCCGATAGTTGGTTCACAGCACGGATTCGAGCCCGGGACCTCTCAATCGTAAGATACCGACGCCTGACTTAAGTTATTATAGGTATACAAAACGTTCTAAGCAATAAGCAATTACTCGTACAAATCTAAACAGCTACATTTTATCACGAACACCAATCTAGCTACCGAGCGCGCCACCATCTCGGGCAATTATCGTAATAACAGCCAGTTCAACTGCGGACATTCTGGGCGTTTGGGCGTTTTTATCAATTTGTGACATGCTACGCCTGTAATCAAACATTTTCCGTCAAACGTGTACAAGGAAACAGAGGGTTTTACTAAGATTATATAATTATTAAGAGTAACTGTTTCGCCCGCGTGGAATTTTAATCCTGGCCTCCAATTCTACTAAGTTTTTCATGTCAACAAAACCACTTTCAAAACACTGGGCCCCGATTCTGCTAAATATGTCAATTCACTGACATATTTAGCAGAATCGGGGCCCTGTTCCGTTCGTTCAAACCCCAGGAGTTACAGGAACCTATTATTGGGATTCAAAGTAACCTGTATTTACTCCAGCGTATAAATCTATCCCTGTAATAAATTCCAGTGAGATCCTTTCACTTGTTAGAGCGTGAACGTCTTCACATAACATATTATTCCTTTTGAAGTTGGATGAGAAGAAACGAAAACATCTGAAATCTATAAATTGTCATAGATCACTTAGAATTTGAGTACTTCAAAATTAAAACAAATCAGTAAAAATATATGCATAATTCCATACTTGTATTCTACAAACGAATAGACAATCCTGTAAAATTTATTAAAGAACGCTATGGAATGCAACGGCAATTTTAATCTTAAGTTTAAATTACATACATACCGAAAATGCATTCTACAAACGAATAAGGAAAACGAACAACCGTAAAATTAGTACCAATTTCAAACTCATTTCTTAATTCCACGATAAGACATAGCTGTCAGCATTCCTAAAAATGCGCTTACATAGTCAAAACTCATAAGAACATAATAATTAGGGTACATGTCGCAAACATTTACGAAACATGTCGTTACACCAAGACAAGAACTTTGCCGTGAGAAATTGGGCCATTGCGCTGTACGCTTAATATGTCACTTACAAGACAACATAGATTGCAAAAAAAATTATAAATACTATGTAGTATATGCCCCCGGCTTCGCCTACTAGGTTCTTTAATCCCGTTCCCGCAACCCATGTGCATATATGCCCGTCCCTATGTGTTATTCCAGGAATTGTAGGAAGCAGGATGAGATATTTTGGGTGTTTCTTTGTGAGTGGATGTTCTGGATATGTATCCTCTTTTGTGTCGAACTCGAACCAACTAAAACTGCGTCTCGGGTCTCGAATCACGGGGTGTAAGATGGTCGGGGGTGACGGGTGGAGCTGCCTGACACCCTAGCAGAAGCAGACCGCGGCAGCGGTGCGTGGTGCGCGCCTCCCCATACCTGAGGACGAGATGGGGACTCCGTGGTCTTCACACCCAAAGAGCTTGGGCCGCCCGGGGTGCGCGGGATGTGTCTCAGATAATTCCTCTGGCAACCTGCGGCCCACGCAGTTGGTGTGCGTTAGAGTCGGTTTAAGTCCGACATAACGTCTCCCACCGGCTGGGGGTAGCCTGTGGTGGGGGTATCCGTGGGGATTTTGCGCACAATGAAGAAAAAAACAGTGTAAGATGACTCAATAAGGCTGGCCCCGAACCACCCTCTGCATCGAGATTGCCTCTTCGGAGGTACATCTTGTATATCAGCAATATTAAGTGGTTTTGTAATTATTTCGTGTTTTGGGTCTCAAATAACCGTAAAATGTACAGCCAAATTCTTTGGCTTACTACAAGAATAGAATTCTCGCGATGATGCGTATCAAAAAGCGACATCTTAGCATCACAGGTCAGTCGACATACTGAACCGTTTTAACCACGCGAATTATCTCACAGACTCGCGTAATTACAAAACACTTCTCCACCTAACAAGAAACTATTAACAGATACAATAGTAACTGTTGCCCGCGGCTTAGCTCGCTTGGATGTCAATTATCAATATAGTATGTATCCTTTTCTAATTTTTCTGTGTACCAAATTCCGTCAGGTTATTTTTATTTTATTACTATCTTTTTTTACCACTTGGTTGACAGACAAGCACAAGGCCCACCTGATGGAAAATAGTTACCGTGGCCTATGGACGTGTGTTCGACTAAGAGAGTCGCACTCGCGCTCTGTGAACAAAGAGTTTCTGTGCGTCAGTGGAAAAGACAACGCAGAACAAGCTTTGGGTCTTCCCACTGACAGCACAAAAACTCCCCAGAGAGCTCTACCCTACTCACCGCCGGGAACGCGGGGCCGCGGTATTCTGTAGGGCTACTTCCCCAGTCAGACTGCTCAGTTGGACGGAAATACCGTCGTGTCCTACCTCCTCCTAAAAACGCAGCAAGTGTTATTACTTTCGCACCGGGAGCGATCAGGGGCGGGTTATTTGATTAGTACATGGACGAAGCATTGATTGTTGAACCATTAAAAAAAAATTTAAAAAAATATACCTCCTAAAATATATCTCTATAATAGATAAATATGTTTAAATCTATACTAATACTATAAAACTGCAGAGTTTGTTTGTTTGAACGCACTAATCTCTGAAACTACTGGTCCGATTTGAATGATTCTTTTAGTGTTGGGTAGTCCATTTATCGAGGAAGGTTTTAGGCTATATATCATCACGCTACTACTTAAGGGAGCGGAGCATTGATAATAAATGTTAACAAATCCGGCAATTTTTCATAGATATTTTGAAGACTAAAACATACGGGCTCAAAGGGATATGAAGCTTCAAAATATACCCCGGGCGAAGCTGGGGTGGGTCAGCTAGTAGAAATATAAGAAATAGGTTATCTTCAAAAATGACGAAATTGTTATCGGTACAAACTTCCATCCCTTATTGAATCCATTTTTTCACGATAGAACGCAGCATAAATCCTTTCCCAAGCTGTAACTAGTTCCGTAGTAGTAGGGGGTAGTAGGGGGGAAATGCTCTGATCACCATTCCCCCTGTATGGGAAAGATTACTGGTTTAAATCCCACCTGAACCGATCCAATTTTTTCTTTTCGATTTGAATAGTTAGCATTCTAAATACCTACATTAAAATTTAAAAAAAATTATACCACTTAGGTGGCAGACAAGCGCACGGCCCACCTGATGGGAAGTGGTTACCGTGGCCTATGGACGTTTGTAACACCAGTGGAGTCACACTCGCGCTGCCAACCCTGTAAGTACAGAGTTTCTGTGCCATCCGTGTAGAAGACAAAGCAGGACAAGCCTTTAGTCTTCCCACTGACAGCACAAATTCTTCAGTGAGCTCTGGCTACCCTACTCACCGCTGCGAACACAACACGAAGTTATTATGGCCGCAGTATTCTGTAGGCGAAGGTACTTACTTCCCTAGTCGGACTGCTCAATTGGCCGGAAATACCGCCGTGTCCAACCTCCTTCAATAGTTCATATCTGTACCAAACATGAAGATCATTTCCGTCACAGTAGTTTAGACGTGAATGCGTAATTAATAAGTGGACAGACCGACAGAGTTACATTCGCATTTATAATATTAGTAAAGATATAAACACTGAACAGACCCTTGTGTTTCCCACGCTCCGATTGAGCCAACTAAGCATAACATACCTACTACGAGTATATGAGTTGAGAAATCAACGCTAAAACATTGCTCTTAGAGAGCGACCATCTTGGCACTGTATCGATTAGTGATGTGATATTGATCTGTATTCGATTGGTATTCGATGATGAAACTTTGTAATTAGAGCTGTGCGAAACGTAAAAGGTTAACTGGTGCGTTCTTGGTTAAAACAATGTCGTGTGGTTAGAATTTTCAATGTCAAATAGTCTTGTTTTACGGTTTTTACCCACGATGGAATGGAGACGGTATTTGCGCTTAGGGTGAGAGGATGTTTATTTGTTTGTGCAAATATATGTTGCCATTTCTTTACCCGACCGCAAGGAAACATAGAAGGGTTTTGTTTTGCATTGTATGCATGTAATTATGTTTGTTCTCTTATACTACGCTATAATAATATATTATGTTAAATAATATTTGGTTTTTTTCTACATATATACCTACATGTAATCAGGCCTTTATCCCTGGAGGGTTAGGCAGAGGTGAATTAACACCCACAATTCAGCAATCATTGAATTTGGTCCCACGTAATAGGGAGTGAGCCGTGCAGTGTTAAACAGCCCTATCCCTTAGTCGTATGGAAAGAGATGGGGTAGAACGTAAAACGGCCCTATTACATAAAAGTGTATTCGTAATGGCACCTAAGGTTTATAATAAACTGCCTCAAGCTATTAAATCTTGTAAAAACCTAACACTGTTCAAAAAACAATTACAAGCATTTCTCCTGAATAAAGCCTACTATTCAATAGAGGAGTATCTTAATGAAAAGAGTAGTTAATCCGATTTCTGACTTCATTTCTATTAAATTTTACATTATTTTTATTGACATAATTTATGTGATTTTTCTTGGTGACATTTATATAAGCTTGCATTTATAACACTATAATAATTCTATTCAATTTTGTATTACTTATTTACTTTGACATAATTTATTTCAATTGATGTATAAATATTCATGAAATTAATTTTCAATTGACACGGCTTGGAATTGTAATAATTCAATTTTATTTTATTTTAATCTCATCAATTTAAATTAATCATATTTATTTTGACATAATTTATTTGTATTGATCTATTCGAAATTGAAACCTGTACTTAATAATCTGTAAACCACATGTGGTAGGACATAGCGTACATAACATAATTTATAAGACCTTTTTACCTAACCTATGATCCACAGAATAAATATTATGATTATGATTATGATTAGTCCAAGTTCAATAATACTTAGTATTTTTACTAAATACGGGCTTTATTATGTGCACAATATCCCGACGGATAGACCCCCCGCCCGAGCCGGTGAAGACGGGTTCTGTCGGACTACAATGCACACCATCGGTCTGTGTGTCGCTGCCGGTTGCCAGAAGTGAGGTTGCATATCCCTTGAACAGGCATATCCCATATCTAAATACTTGAATGAAAATATTTTTACTAGCGACTCGACAAGTATATTTTTTCTACTTCCCAAGCGCCATTTTATCGCTTACATTAATAATTATGTTAATAACGGGATTATACCACTGTTTTATTTGATAGAATATATTAATTTCTATGCCTTCAATGCCCATGATTTCGATCTCTATGGGTGTTGTGATCTGACGTAACAACTTCTCAAATGTAGATTAATTATGGTGACAAACCTATGAAGTGAAAACATTTGGTTTATACCAACCCCAATGGGAAAGAGGCGTGCCTGTATAAATATATGTATGTCCATCCTTCAAGGCTTCTCTCAACTCATTTTGGACTGAATGACTTCTGACTGATTGGAAATGGCGGAACTTCAATGTTTTCCGTGGAGCATCTGCCGCCAGACTGCGAAAACCTATTGAAATCGAAGTTTCGTAGTTAGACCAGATTCTCAAACTTTTTAGGGCTCCACAAATGCCAGGAATATTCATTTGACAACAGAAACCGACGGCTTATCGTGTTTTCTGATGTACACAGGAGTCGCACTGTATTCCGAATGGAGAACCCATCTTAAGACTGACTTAGCTAGTGTTGCTCAACCTTACAAAGCGTAAAAGTACGAAAGGTATACGAGCGGGAAATTGTATGTTACTAGAGGACAGGAATGAAAGCGAGATAATTAAGATCACGATATAATATATTTACGTATTTTAATACTGAACCCTGAGCGGGTTTACAGTCTTAAGACTGGCACATGACTTAGCCTAGTTAAAATAATAAAAGTGTCAAGAATAGGCTTCCACGAAGTGCCCCGACACGCAGTGGAAGGTGCTAGTAAAAAAAAAACCACTGGTGTTACACACGTTCATAGCCATTCATAGGTAACGGTAACGGTAGGCCGTGTGCTTGTCTGCCACCTAAGTTGTATAAAAAAAAACACTGTCAAACCACAGACACTCCAAAGAAAGGCTTTACATTTTAGACTTTATTTAAAATCGCTTAAAGTTCAAAATGAAATGAAAAGAGTTTCCTACACTTCTAAAGCCTTTTAATTTTGAACTTTGATGAAAATGCTTTATAGTGTAAAATTGAATGATATTTTTTACAGCGTCAGTGGTATGACTGTGGTTTTACTTCAGCAGAATCGAAGTCCTGCTGCTTAGCCACAAGACGTGTCTCATACGCCCTATACTAATAAACACACGCAATAAATACGATTTTTGGCACGCAGTAGTCTCACTCACTCAGTTACCAGAAGCTATAAAACGCGGTCAACATCTAACCTTTACCAATCTATCGATTATCCGATGACAAATGGTTTCATAATTAATAGATAGATGGATAGGGAGATAAGTAACGGTTATTATTGACACGTACACGCAATTACTGAACGGTGGCGGTAATTCCGCGGTGCCGGAACGAACGCGTGCTGTCTCGTTGGCTGGCGGTGAAGTGTGTGACTGTCATCGCATGCGAGATGTCTAATGGTCAGTGTGTCTGTAAACTTGGTGTATGTCGGTCAATTTTCTTGGAGACACGCTTCTTTGAGCGAGAAACTGACCAAACTGGTGTGTTAAACGAAAGATACCTATATTAAACAGAGACCAAAGGCTTGTCCTGATTTTGTGTTCTGCATAGACGGCACAGAAAATCCCTGTCCTTACAGGGTCGTCAGCACGGGCCCTATAGAATACCGCGATCATAATTACCTCGTGTTGTGTTCCCGGCGGTGACTAGAGTAGCCCAGAGCTTACTGGAGAGTTTTTGTGCTGTCAGTGGAAAGACCAAAAGCTTGTCCTGCGTTGTCTTTTACACTGACGGCACAGAAATTCTTGTGCTTACTGGGTTGGCAGCGCGAATGTGATTCCTTTGGTACCCACTTTCCATCAGGTGGGCCGTGTGCTTGTCTGCCAACCAAGTGGTATAAAAAAAACTGACCAGAATGGCGTGTTAAATGTAAGATACATTAAACAGAGACCAAAGGCTTGTCCTAATTTTGTGTGGGCACAGAAAATCTCTGTTCTTACAGGGTAGACAGCACGGGTGTGACTCCCCTGGTGCTACCCACGCTCATAGGTCACGGTAACCACTTTCCATCAGGTACGCCGTGTGCTTGACAGCCTCTGTGCTACGCAGAGGGCGCAGGTTCCATTCACGCCCAGTGCAAATATTTGCATTGGTCTGGGTCTATGTATAATATGTATGTATTTCCAAGTAAGTAAGTAGGTTTATCCGCGTTCTATATTCCATAACACAAGCTAGTCAAGCTATGCTTACCATAATCTAGATAGCTTTGTGTAGAATGTCGTAGAGTATTTATTTATGCACGTACTGTTTCCGGGAAACTCTAATGTTATCGCTTTTATGGCGCGACAACATTTATTTTCGTCTTTGTTATTTTTTTATACCACTTTGGTGGCAGACAAGCACACGGCCCACCTGATGGAGAGTGGTTACCGTGGCCTATAGACGTATGCAACACCAGGGATGTTACACTCGCGCTGCCGACCATGAAGAAACCTTCTGATGCCCCTCTTGAACCCCATATTGTAGGTGCTTGAGAAAACCGCAGCAGGGAGGTCATTCCACATCTTAAGTGTGCGTGGGATGAAGTTTCTTTCATACCGCACAGTGCGCACTTTCTCAGGTCGCAATGTGTGAGGATGAATTCCCTGTCTATGGCGAGAGGTGCGATGATAGAATGTAGCTGTTTTGATTTGTCAATTTGGGTGCACCTGGACTGATGCTAAGCTGAGGTGAAGTGCTAATGGAAAGGCTACCTAGTATCGTTGACCTTCACGGCCTAGATAGATAATTTTTCACGGTCCTCTTACAGAACCCAGTATTGTAAGAGAGAGAGGAAACACCGCTGGGTCCAGTTCAGTTTTATATAGCCAATAGAATCCTAATGTATAAATGAATGAAAAAAGAGTAATGGACTGCTGAGACGAGGTCTCGGGTTCGATCTCAGGTTTTACCATGGCACACACCAATGACTTTTCGATGCTTTTCGAAGTTATGTGTGTATTTATCGCAGGTTTATAAGTGCCCGGTTAATGGCAATACGCTCGCCACCTATTACATTGGGACCTAAACATAAACTGGCGATATGTTAGTGCTAGCACCTCTGCCTACCCCTTCGGGGACATAGGCGTGAGGTTATGTTATGTTAGAATCCTTTGTTCCCACTATACCAGATTGTGAAGAGAATTATGTGTTTAGTGCTTAAAAGAGCACGTTAAGTGTTCGTTCCCGGTTGCCATGCCGGTAGCTGGAGCCCTAAAATGTCCCACTTGTCTAACAACAGAAATTTCGATATAACCAATTGGTTGTAGACGTCAGATGACAGTTGTTTCACGGAAAACAGAAGTTCAGCCTCATCCGATTTAGACTGGAAATCTGAGCTCAACTGAGTTAGGAAAAGACTCAGAGGATTAAGAGAGAAAAGTTATCAAACCTCTTGATTGCAATAGCAATTATTTTATCCAATTGTGAAATAGTCAAAAATATCGTATTAAGATGGATTTAAACCAAAACAGCGAATTTTTTTTTTTATATCTAGGACTCGCCAACTTGACCTCACCTCGCCTGATGGTAAGCTAAAGGCAAAGTCTCGGGAAAGAGGGTCACCATTACAGACACTAAGTAATGTTACTATGGTGGCACTCAGCTTGGCGGCCTCATCAGATGCTTTTTCACGGCCTGCTTAAAGGACCCGAGATTGTAGGAAGAAGGAAACACGTGAGCCGGTAATGAATTCCAGGTCTTGGTGGTACGGCAAAGGAAAGAGTTTCCGAACCGCTTAGTTCTTGGAACCATCTTGGAACTTCATTGTTATTCCTTTGAAAACAAAGTTTCGTTTTCACTAAAATATTAAGAAAGAATGCTCTTGTTCTAGCTCTTGTTTCATGTTCGTTTGGTTCCATGGCGCTGTATTCTTCACACGAAGACAGCGCCACCTGCTGAGTCCAATAAGGAATCCAAACCGTCCAAAAACATATACGAACCTACTATAGAGTTTGGACTGTACACCATTTTCATCAAAATCGGTCTAACTGTTTAGGAAATGATCTGTGACATACAAGAGAACCCGTACGAATTATACAAATTAGGTACTCGTGAAATATTTGAAATTTGTCAACCTCTGTTATTATTTCTTTCCGACACTTATAACCTTAACATAAATTAACCTCATTATTTTCTTTTATAGTAAGTATTGTTGCGCAGTCGCAGCCTCTCAGACACGTCGCGACCGTGACAAATTAAGAATATGTTTGCACTAATGATAGATGTCGCTGTAAAGCTAATAAGGCTGATTTTATGGCGTAACTGACACCCGCGCCGAATACAAACAGGTTCAAAGTCATATGTAGACATCGACTTCTTCGTTCAATCAATTAATCAAGCTTATCGCAGTCCACTGCTGGACAATTTGACGGCCTCTGTGACGTAGCGGGAGAACGATCGACTGCTACGTTGGTGGAGCGGGTTCGATTCCCGCTCAGAGCTAATATTTGTATGCATGAATATGTATATTTGCATTGGTCTGAGTGTTTTTATGTATGTATTTACGAAAAATAAGCATCTAAGTATGTTTATCCGAAACCTAGATTCCAAAAAAAAAACACACACACACAAAATCTAGCCTTTATCCCCCGGAGGGTTAGGCAGAGGTAAATTAACTCCCACATTTTACCAATAACAGTAGGTGGTGAGCCTATTGCCGTATATCGGACACTATAGTAGACTCGAGACGCGCGTCTGATGTTACACAGCCCTATCCCTCAGTCGCCATGTACGACACCGCATGGGAAGAGATGGGGTGGCCCAAATTCTACTCTGCCGGGAACCACAAATCAATAAAAATCTATAAAAAAAAAGCAAAAAGTCTTTGTCCTTTCACCATGCTATTTACCTATTCGTCTATTATTAATGGGTCTGCATATCTAATCAAATTGTTAGCAGCTTCTAATGATACATTGTAGTACCGGACAAAGTACAGCGATTTCATGGTCCCGCTGCCGAACAATAGACCATTTAGTTTGTATAGACGTGAGATGAGCTGACAGGGACCTTGAGATTTGATGTGTGTTTGCATAGACAGTTCTACTTATATCCTGCATAATAAGTGTGAAATGGAGTTCCTTTGATACTTGTTAATGAATCATGCATAAACGACTAGATTGTATGGAATGTACCTACACAAAAAGTTGCTTTTTTTGTGTCGGGAAACGGGATACTGACCTATTAACGCCGGCTATAAGCTTACCCTGTTTAATATGAAACCAGGTTTATATGAATATCAGGAGATACCTACATACTACATAGATATACTAGGCATTCAGGTAATGCAAACTAAATCTGCAAATATTTTAAATTCCTTTTTGAGTGTTTTACTGATTCAGATAAAAAATACTAATTTGGACTGTTAGAAAGAGAGACTGTGCGAAAAATCCCCACGTGTACCCTCTCCTCGGACTTGAACCGACTAAAATGTACGGCGTCTGTGGGTCGTTGTTGGTTGCCGAAGGTGAGGCTGATAGGCATATTGGCAGGCCTGCGCTTATGGGGAGAACGTACGTATTTTAGTAGGAGGGAGGATACGCCGGTATTTCCGCCCAATTGAGCAGTCCGACTGGAGAAGTACCGCCCTAAGGAATACTGCGGCCATAATAACTTCGTGTTATGTTCCCAGCGGTGAGTAGGGTAGCCAGAGCTCACTGTAGAATTTGTGCTGTCAGTGAAAGGACTAATGGCTTGTCGTGCTTTGTCTTCTATACTGACGGCACAGAAACCCTGTGCTTACAGGGTCGGCAGCGCGAGTGTGACTCCTCTGGTGTTACACACGTCTATAGGCCACGGCGATGGTCAGCTGCGCGGATGCGTGGGTGACCGGCGCCTCCTTCTGCGAGCAAGTAATGCTCGTGAAGGAGGCGGGGCGGGAGCGGCAGCGGGAGCGACGAAGGATCGCAAGCCAAGCTGCCCGCGTACGAAGGCAACTCGGGCGTCGGAGGTCGATGAACGACGTCCGCCCCCCATGAGCGCAGGCCTGGGGGTGACAGGTGGAGCCGCCTGTCACCCTGGCAGAAGCAGGCCGCGGCGGTGGCGCGCCTCTCCGTTTCCGGGGACGAGTTGGGGACTCAGTAGTCCCCACACCCGAGAAGATATGCCTGTCAACCTCACCTTCGGCAACCAAAACGACCCACAGGCGGCGTGCGTTTTAGTGCGGTTCGAGTCCGACATAACCTCCTCCACCGGCTCCGGTGGGGAGGTATCCGTGGGGACTTTGCGCACGTAAAAAAAAAACGTCTATAGGCCACGGTAATCACTTTCCATCAAGTACGCCATATGCATGTCTGCCACTTATGTGATAATAAAAAAAACGTACAAGCGCCTAGTCGATTGGCTAAGGCAACAATACACATCCTATTACTATTAACAGAACTATTCGCATCAATTTTCTTGAGATACTTACCTGCTTGTTGTATCTATGCATGGATATATATTTATAAATCAGTCCAGCGAGGGTGGTAATGTCGGACTCGAACCGACTTACTACACGCCATCTTGGGTCACTTGTTACTGAATGTGATATTGCCACTACCGGTGATTTTTCTTTTTTATAAAGAACACGTCAGATAGACTTCGCCTTACCTGATGGTAAGCTGAAAGCAAAGTCTCAGAAAAGAAGGTCAACATTACTTACGCATATAATGGTGACACTCAGCTTGACGGCCTCATCATATGCTTTTTCACGCCCCGCTTAAAGGACCCGGGACTGTAGGAACCCCCCGCACCGCGACTGACCCAGGGCCATCTAGATAGCCTCCTCAGAGTATCAAAATACGCTTAATTGGTTTTATTACGAGTCCCTGAATTCCGCACAATAAATAACTTTTCTTACCAATTGAACACCTGCTATAATTTTATTCTGTCAAGTAACCCAACCATATGTTTACCTTCCAGCAACCTTACCAGTTCTGGTATCAACCACTACTGTCGCCCCCGTCTCGAACAGCACCCGTCGTGTGAACCGTGTCATTAGTCGGCGCCGACAATCGAACGCTTCAACAACGACTAATGCGACTACACAGGCAACGACCAAACTGTATGAAGATGAAGAGTCTCTTCAAGATATTGGTGATACTGGTTAGTTGAATTGAAAAATCATCAATATTTTTCTATACCTTCATTCTTATGATCACATGTATCAAGATACTCATATACGCACTTACGCCTTTGGTACCACATGCCTATTGCTGTCTACAGGGTATGTTAGGGACTTCGTCGTCCCCACACCCGAGAATGGACAGATCGTGAGAGTTGACCCTGGGTCGGCCGGGGTGTGAGAGATATGCCTGTAACCTCACCTCCGGCAACAAACAGCGTGCCACAGGCGGCGTACGTTTTAGTCGGTTCGAGTCCGACATAACATCTCCCATCGGATCCGGTGGGAGTGGGGTAAGGAGGGTATCCGTGGTGTTTTTATACACGTGAAGAAAAGACAGGTTACGTTTTCAAATTATATGCAGCTACTCAAAATTAACCAATAGAAAGTGACCCATGATTCGAACCCGGAACCATCCAGTTGCACACAAAGCAACGCCACGCAAGCCTCCTTAATTGTTTAAAACTCATATCAATAATCTCTATTTCTCGTAACAGATGCTATTGAAGACCCCACTCTCGAACCAAGAAAAGGCAAAGCATCTTTCAAGTTACAACGCCGTCCACTCATCTTAAAAGACCAAACCAGTGACCAGAATCCTTCAGCGACCAACGAAGAAGAAAACAAGAGACAAAGTAAAAAGTACAGCGCAAGCATCAAGCAGAACCAGCTCGATGACTTAGTGAAGAAGAGTCAAGAGGAAACCAGCTCGGAAAAGGCCATCGTTGAAGGTAGGGTGTGATAGGAATTAAATTTGTTAAGGGAATGCACTCTGTTTGAATGGTCTTTTGTTTACAAAGTTGATCAAGAAGTGGGGTGAGCTTGAGGGCGAATAAATTAGTAATCCCGCGCTTTTCTTAACATGAATGGGTTGGCTAAACAAAGGAAATATTACCCTTTTTCCTAATATCTGCTTAGAACAACAGATTGCTTGGTTTATAGGGATGTCAGTGGTATTAACTTCCCGTCCTTTCTTTGCCAAATCCTCGTCTTTTTTTTCGACTTTCTTTGTTGGACAATGCAACTGACACTGCCAAATACGAGTAGGTATGAACTATTTGACTACTGTTACTCAGTCTCAGGCTCGCCCTGCGTCGATATTGACATGTTTTCTCTCTCTCTGATTGAATCTTAGTACAGTCAGTGTATCTACTAGAAGTTCTTTGTAGAAAAGGTATATGAATTTCCCTTATTAGAGAATCGAGGCACCAAAACTGATTTATTGTTCATTTGTCTCTTAATATTGACCGGAACAAATAACTACTTACTGAAACTCATTTTCCTCTGATGATCAATGAAGACTTGCTTCAGACTAAACCATTTCTACTTTACACATTAAGAATTCAGATTTTCAACATTCTGTAGGTAGTCTCATATTTTGATACTTCTTCAAATAGCACTGTCAAAATTTCTTTGCACGTTGACCTATCATAGAAAACTGATGATGTGTTGCATGTAGATTATAATTAAGACAACTCTGAAACTACAAGTAGAACTCTACTATACCGCACGTAATGACTAACTCTTTCCAAACTACTAATTCTCTTTACAGATATTAGCCCAGAAACTGCTGTGGCACTAGCTGTTCACCAACTCATTACAGCACCCGTACCAATCATCACTGAATACGAAGATGATGACGTCAAACCGACCAGAAATGGCCAAACCACAGTCGAATACAAATATAGTAGTCGGGAATATAATGAATTTACTGATACAGACAGCAAAACACCAACTTATGATGACTATCAAAGCACACCTGTCTATAAAACTAACACGATAGGAAACGATGAAACAACACCGTATAAAACTCAAATTGAATTCGATTCTAGTAAAATTTCCGACTTCGATTCTACCAAAACTGACTTCGATAATACTAAAACTACCTACTCACCGGAATACAAAACTGTAGATTATTTTCAAACTACATCGGGTCAATCTTATACAGATGATATTGATTCGTCAAGAATTTCCACTTACGATATTTCGAAGTTGACTGATTTCCCTAACACAGCTAGCACTGTCAGTAATCAGGATTACAGTCTCACTACTAGCACTGATTATAGCGAATCTGACTATAAGTCTCCTGCAGTTACTTCTACCGCATATACTTCTAAATCACCTTCAACCAATACAGGAAGGTACTTCAGTACCACGGATGATTCATATACCTCCGGCCCTAACGACTTCGATTCTACACTCTTAGGTTACATATCGAAGTCTGACTATTCCGATGCGGTAACTAAAAATTATATTCGTAGTAACACTGGCCCCGAGACTTCGACTGAATTCGCATCCAGAAATTCTCCGTCTTATGTGCCAAGTTACGTTTCTACGACCTATTCTAATCAAGAAACATTAGACGATACTACATTAGAGGGGAATTTACCTAGAAGTCGGATCTCAACTACTTTGAGCCCTCCACCGGCTTCTAGGCAAAGTTTTGAAAGAACTACTCTAGCAGGAAATTCTGCTAGTATTCCAAGTGCCTTCACTCCTAGAGTTACTGAAGCACCTAGGCTTAGGAACGACATCGATAAGGAACCCAATGCAGCTACTGCTGGTTACTCCTTTATACAAAGAGGATCGAGTAGGTTCAGGAACGATAGGTTGCTACCTGTGCCAGTAGACGATAGTGGCTATTCTACTGTAGGTTACTCAAAGTCCAGTCACGATCCTGCGTACTACACCAGGGATTATTTGCTGGAATCGCCGGTGACTAAAACTCATGACGGTAAGTAGATCACACTAAAAGAAACGATCTGATGTTTATATTTTATCATTTTGGTACAATCGGAATTTGATCAATAATATGTACTTATTAGCCGCGTGGTTCCCGGCAGAGTAGAATTTGGACCACCACATTTCTTTCCATGCGGTGTCGTACAAGGCGACTAAGGAATAGGGCTGTTTAACATCAGACAGATATATTCAGACCACTCTCCCTTAAATGCATGGCTCGAGTCAACAATAGTGGCCAGAAAACGGCAATGGGCTCACCCCCTATTACGTCGAACCGAATACCATGATAGGTGAAATGTGGGTGTTAATTCACCTCTGCCTAACGCTTTGGGGATAAAGGCGTGATTATATGTATGGATGTTTGTAGCTATAAAAAAGTTACGGGACGCTTTGATAGCCGTTTTGACACGACTGGTTATGCTCGTTTACTGCTTTTTAGTGTGTGAAGTATATTTTCTTCTGTGCCAGTCTCGCCATATTTTTCTTTATTCAACTAACAGTTCGTTGTTCAATATTAAGCGCGAAAACGAGCAAAACCAGTCGTGTCCAAACGGCCATCATAACGTGCCGCAACTATAGTTAGGATCGCATAGATGTGTACATAGAAATAGAAATCGTATCGTAATGTACTTTTAATTCTTGATGGATAATTGAGCTTTCAGGAAATGCGAAAACTTAACAAAATACTATTGGCCTTTTTTACCCTCATAAGATATATACTATGGGTATCGATTCTGCTAAAGTAAAACCACTGACATACCACAGACTGCTAAAAAAATCCATTAAATATTAGGCTTTAAAGCAATGCGGTTAAAGTCCAAACGTCCAAACGTCAATGTAACGTAACTTTTTCATTTTATTTTGTACTTTATAAGTCTAGCAATAAATTCTAAAATTTAATGCCATTTTGCAGTGATTCTGGTTATATAGTGGTTTTGCTTTGCAAATAAAAACGACTCACAGTCGGCGTGCGTTTTGGTTGGTTCGAGTCCGACATAACTCTTCCACCGGCTCCGGTGG
The DNA here is from genome assembly GCA_963662185.1 of Eilema griseolum. Lineage (NCBI taxonomy): Eukaryota > Metazoa > Arthropoda > Insecta > Lepidoptera > Erebidae > Eilema > Eilema griseolum. The sequence goes on from OY759241.1 coordinate 24,287,585, forward strand.
GGGGTATCCTTGGGGATTTTGTGCACGTAAAAAAAGTGGTTTTGCTTTAGTAAAATCGAGGGCCTGGACTCAATCCCTTTGAGGTACGCAGAGACATTGTAGCAGAAGCCAGCCATTAGCTTCTATTCTTACACACTTTTATGAACTTTATAAGTTTTTCATGCAAGTCATCCACAGATGCCTTGAAGGGCTGATCGTACTAGCGAAGAAATAAATTTCAGAGCAAACTGAACTAGTTTCTCAATGCTCCATCTCTTTTTTTATTAAAAGCAAAACTGAAAAGGAAATCAAATTTTATTCGACGCAAATTAAATTTGTTGTTGACAACAAAATCAACACGACTATTCAAGAGCTATTCTAATTGAACTATATTTTTCGCAGGAGTGTTTCAATATATCGCTCCAGTCACGACCACACCGACGCCCTCTCTCACCAGGAGAGTGATTAGGAAGAAGATTCAACGCAAGATCTCGACCACCACCCCACAGCCTATACCGACCACCACGGTGAAGCCGCGCAGAGTGCCAGCCAGGCCCTTCGAGAAAGTGTCTAAAGTACAGAACAAAACGTACAGGCCTATAGTCAATTATGATTATTATGACGACAGTGATGAGAAGGTTGCTGTCAAGTATGTTGAAGGAACCAAAGTGGTGATGCACGATAATGGTGAGTCTATATTTCAAAAATCCTATTATAGCCGTGTCAGGTAGAGGCTATGGTTTCGACGCCTATTGCGTCCCTACCATAGCATTTTCCATTTTTTTTATACCACTTATGTGGCACACGGCTCACCTGATGGAAAGTGGTCACTGTGGCCTATGGACGCGTGCAAAACCAAACCATAGCATTAATGACATACCATCCGGTCTCTTGCCATGGTCGCGCGCCAAACCGTTTGGTTCAAGTACAGCCGGCCGACTGGCGGTGACAAGAGCACGGCAGATTATGTTGTTGAGGCTGGCGTACCGTGGAATTCGTTCAGCGCTCCTGCAGCATGATAGGCCATGGTGTCCGAGTCGCTCAACTTCTCCACATCGGCATTCATGCGGAAAAACACACGGCGCACCTAAAGGAAGGCTCGCCGCGAAGCGGAAGGAAGGAAGAGCCAAAGACCCAATTCCCACACTTCAACCGCCAGTACAAGAGCACGCTCAGCAGCATTAGACCCCGTATTAATTCTTGTCCTTATGGGCTTACCTTGGCTTTTACTTACGGGATTACTACTGTCTCACCACACTTGTCCTTTGGAGAAAGGTCTGCGCTAAACTCTTCCATCAATCACTAGGTATCCGAGATATACTGGCTTTGTGTAAGGTTGGCTTAGACCCCGAAGATCTTGATGGGGAATCTTGGGAGGGAATGTCATCCACATTCATTCTATTACTAATTATTTTTTCTTAATTACAGGAACCATTGAGTGCCTGGATATAGGTAACTTCCCGCATCCGATTTCTTGTAAAAAGTTCATATCATGCGCCCGTATAGATAACGGCTCCCTACTGGGGTGGGAGTACATCTGTCCTAAAGGGTTGAGTTTCGACCCTGTGGGTGGGATCTGCAATTGGTCTGCAGGCCTAGGGTGTAATGAAAAGGACACATAAAATGGGATCATAAATTATTTTTATTAAGAAATTGAAATTCTAAATTAGACATATTTTATGTAGATCTTTTTTCTGATCTAACAAGAGGTAAACTTTGATTTGACTTTTAATAATATCTTATTAGTTATTAAAAAAAATGTGATGTGAATTTCTTTATGTTAAAGCGTATTTTTGACGCATGTAAATAAAAATCATTAATTTCATTAAGAATATTCATCAAGGTACCACTTCCATCATTTTATAATATTATATTTTATTTTTGGATAGTTGAAAAATAATTATATTTATCAAAATTTTGTAAACAATATGTGATATATTATTATCTTGTATCGTTGACTGAACAAAATTTATATTAATGAAATATTTAATAATATTGTAATGAAAAGAGGGAATACAGATAAGACAAAATTATTTGACAAAATGTTGCAATATTTAGTCTATGTTGTTGCAATGTTCTGCCAATGACTTACAGACAACAAAATAATGCAGAGTTGCAATACTTTTACAAGCATCTGACATTTATTCTGACATAATTTGTTGTTGCTAAATTTTGTCAACGACTGACAAAAAGATAGCGAAACGTCAGTTGCTGACAAAATAAATTTTCTTTTTAATCTTTGTTCTCCGACGTGTTAAATACTCTCTGTAATTAATAATTCTAAGTCAAAACGATACTTTTGTATCCTGATATGAACGCTGCCAATATTATACTCGTAGTGTAAGTCCCTATCCGAGTATGGAGGCAAACAAGACCGGGAATGCACCCCATGTTGTGGGTCGTTCAGAATGTGCCTTAATTATTTTACATTTAGTTTTAAGTACTAGTGACAATAAAGAAAATTTTATTGTAAGCTTGTCTTTAATTTCTCACTATTCTATGTAATCTATAATGATAACTACCTACACATAAAACGTTATTTTAAGAAGGCATGGTTCGAACAAAACTTCTTACGTGAGGCCGATTCGCACTTGACCGGTTTGTATTGTTAAAATATAATAATAATAGGTCATAGGTCCTTCAATACTTACTTAGTGTGCACAATTTTCAATTAAGCCGAAGTTTTTAAAGTACCCCAAAATCGAAATCACAGATTTCTATATACAACGCGAACCTGCTTAGAATGGTGGGTAGGCGCACAAAAAATGTTCCTCGCATACCTCTCGACGCTTGCAGCTAGTCAAGTCGTGACCACGGGTGCTGCAAAGCATCCGAAACGTCGGAACAAATAGTAAGTTCCATAATTTAGCCGCGAAATGTCCCGAACTGGAGGTGAGTCTATTGCCGTCTTCCGGGCACTATTATTGACTCAAGCCATGCATCTGAGGCTGAGTCTGGGCTGTATATATCTGTCTGATGTTAAACAGCCGTATACCTAAGTCGCCTTATACGACACCGCATGGGAAGATATGGGGTGGTCCAAATTCTGCTCTGCCGGGAACCATTGTATAATAATGAAATTACAGAATTTGGGAAAATGATGAACAATTAAGTAATTTACTAAAATACTTTATTTAGTTAGTCCTCTTACTTATATTAACGTAGCCTATGCCGACACATGTCATTTTTACCTTACTGGCGGGTGTAACAATGTGAGTGCTGGATGTACTTGTACTTGCTTCCGCATCAGAGTCCTCGTCATCATCGTTACTGAACGTGTCCAGTTTGAACGTCACGCCGAAGAACTCTTTGAGATGCTGTAGGAAATTTATGGAGTAGTTGGAGAGGGGGCCCACCTGGAGAGTGAAATAAAGGTGATGATTAACGTTGATGCGTTTTTGAGAAATACTATACATGTTAACGGCTGAAGGGTAGGCTTCCCCGTATTACATGGGAAATATAAAACATAGTATTTGCATAAATTTTAATGTCACGTTTCTATATCTAAGTGTAAGCATCTATCAAATTCTCTAAAGGTGAAGTGCTTGAATATAAATAAATAATAAGTAAATAAATATGTTTCACGACATTCTACACAACGCTATGTAGACCCATGGTAAGCATACTAGCTTGTGTTATGGGATTTAGAATGGGGATAAACATACTTAGACACTTTTTTTTTGTAAATACATACATATTATACATAGAAACACCCAGACCAATGAAAATATACATATATTCATGCATACAAATATTTGCACTGAGCGGGAATCGAACCCGCGCCCCCTGCATAGCAGTCGAATGCTCTACCGCTACGCCAAGGAGCTAATCTCATGAATTATTATATTAAGGCCTTTCAGTTGCTACCAAACACGACATATTTATCTCAAATTTATTTTTTCAACGCAGTACTATATGGTTGTTAGAGGGCGCCACATTAGATTCAGTGACACGTTATATAGCCTATAACCAGCGGACGACTAAGACGCTTTTAACAATGCCTCATTTGTCCAATTCTAATTAGTGGTTGAGGAGCTATGAGGGAACAGATGAACCTACATACATACATAGCCTGTCAAAATCATAACCCTCATTTTGCTTCGCCGTACTCGTGTAATAAAAGCAGGCAATAGCATATATATATAACATCACGCTACTACGCAAGAAAGCGGCAGATTATATAAATTTCCATATAATAATTTGTTATTTGAAAACTAAAAAACTACTGTCATATATGAGTTAAATGGTTGCAACGGGAGTTCGAAATATGTCACTCTTGTACTCACCACGCATTCGCTGACATCCTTCTGCCCCAGGGCCATCCACAGCGCTAAAAGCCACACGAAGCTGGAGTCCACCGTCCCCCCGCGATAGATCTCGTCCAAAAGATTGTACGCGCACTGCTTCCCAATGTCCTCGGGCAAACGGGTCTCGTCAGAGCCAGCCTCGGCTGATTTCTGGGGGGTAGAAACTTAAATGTAAAACATTCTGTATATTAGTAGACGGGGACCTTTCCCCCCTACCCCAAGGACGGTGGGGGAAGTCCGTAGTTATTATGTAGACTAGTGCTAACAAGGAACCGGTCAAAGTACTAGTCATTAGATATATTGAAGCGTAAACAATCATATAATGGTAAAATATAATCACAAAAACGGCTCGTATACCACCTTAGAGGACTTTTAGTATGTTCAACAGTACCAACTTTCAAAACTTGATCTTGATCTTCAATTTTTTAGCCAATTTTTCAACAAAAACATGGAGTACCCGTCAGTGCCTGGGAGAGCACGTTAAGCCCCGTCGATACTGATTTCCATAAGCACATCTGCGGCATTTGTTATGGGTAGTTAAAAACCTAAAAAAATCCGATAAACTGGTTTATCAGTCTAACAGTAATATTTCGATTTTGCCAATGGATTGGGGATGTCAGATGGCAGTCACTACACGAAAAATATTCGAAGTTCGGCCGGTTAGACTTGGAATGAGGAGCCCGGACTGCGAGGAGAGAGCTGCGGGGACTGTGATTTATATGTATTTATGTACATATATAGTTACTTTATACTTATGTATTAGATATAATATACCTATGTAATTACTTACCGGCTAATTAAGAACTGCGGTAGCCTAGTGGTATGGGTAATGGACTGCTGAGACGTGGTCTCGGGTTCGATCCCAGGTTTTACCATGGCACACACCAATGACTCTTCGATGCTTTTCGAAGTTATGAGTGAATTTATCGCAGGTTTATAAGTGCCTGGTTAATGGCGAAATGTGGGTGCTAGCACCTCTGCCTACCCCTACGGGGATATAGGCGTGAGTTTATTTTGTTATGTAATTACTTATTATATTTGTATTATAAAAGTACGCCAAACAACTACCACTCATTCCGGGGTGACAGGTGGAGCCGCCTGTCACCCTAGCAGAAGCAGGCCGCGGCGGCGGCGCGCCTGGCGCGCCTCCCCGTTTACCGGGAACGAGTTGGGGACTCTGTAGTCCCCACACACCCGAGACAAGAGGGCCAGATCGTGAGAGATGGCCCTGGGTCGGCCGGGATGCGAGGGATATGCCTGTCAACCTCACCTTCGGCAACCAAAGCGACCTGCAGGCGGCGTGCGTTTTAGTCGGTTCGAGTCCGACATAACCTCTCCCACCGGCTCCGGTGGGGAGGTATCCGTGGGGATTTTGCGCACGTAAAAAAAAAAAAACCACTCATTCCTACAACTTTAATCACCATCCAAAGGTTGCCTGGCAGAAATCGCTTAAAGCGACAAGGTCGCCCATTGTACTGATACCTTGTTATAGACGTTAGTAATGATATTTATTAATGGTGTACAATGAAGTATATAACATAATAATAAAAATATAAGTACTAACCGCTTCTCCACAATAATACGTCATCTCGTTTGTCTCAGCAACAAGGCTAATGCCGAACCCAGGGCTCTTGCCAGCGTTAAACCCTCGGCACTGATCCGTGTTGATGTACACGTCTGGTAGAAACTTCAGCATTACCTGTCGAAAGAAATTTGATATTTAGTACAAAAAAATTGAAATTTGAAAGGACATTGTCCAACTTGTATGAGCACTTGGCCTGGTATGGACAGATAATAATTGGGCAAATATGATACAGGTTTGGTAGGTCATACTAGTAAGAAATAAAATAACATCATATGGTAGTATCAGAATTCATCATTTATATTATATATTGATCATAGTATTTCGTCAATTTTTGTTAAAAGATTAGTTGTATTCATCATTTCTTTATTATTCAGTCATAAGTTGTTAAAACATCCTGGAATTGGGCAGGTGGGTTTACCCTAGGGACCTATTTAAGTTGGTATGTACCTCACGCCAATAATATTAACTCTAAAAACAGAATCGGCTTTCGCAAGAAATTGAAAAATGTAGGTATTCACGAGTCAAGATGACAAGCGAATGACATTTTATAGGATTTCTTTCTAGTTGCCATAAGTACAAAAACACAAGTTCAATCGATTAAACATAAATTCGTTTTTGAATCGAGTTTAAAAGTTTTCGTTTCATTATTATAAAAAACAATGTTTGATCAAAGATGAGACGACACCACATTGTTTTGAGTAGTGAATCATTTTAAAACCATATTAATATATTATTATTCTTTACTACTTTCTCTTTATTTTTATTGTATTTACATACACTATTTAGTGTTTAGGTTGACTGATAGAGAATGCTTATTGCATTAAGCCCGCTTATGTACCTACTTGTGCATGAAGTCTAATAAATAAATAAATGAGCTCATTATTAACCGAATATAATACATAATTACTTACATATATTTTTACGTTTTCGTCATCGTTCTTATAATCTTACGTTTGATCGTTGAGTAGAACCGACTTCCACGCGGGCTTAACCGCAAGCGTCACAGTCAACGCGTACTCAATATCATTTTGTTTATGTATCTTTTTTTAAGTATCAAGTAGTCAATCTATCAATTCCTTATCAAACTACGGTGTCCCATACATACCTCTTTATCGATATATTCATATGTCTTAAATAAAAATCGATTTCGATCTTTATTATATCTGGCAACATTTTATTATTAAGCTAAAGAGAAAGATAGATATGTTAGGAGAATGTATATTTCAATGAACTAATTGATTAAATACTAATTATTTAAAGATAGTGGTTGATACTCGAAGAAATCATTATTAGTTCGGTAAAAATTAAACATGATTATTGATCAATAGCTACATTTGCGTACGTCGTGTCCATGGGAGGCCAGTTTTGGACATTGCCCTTTTTGTACACTTCCATTTGATTAGATACTCAACTAAAGGTACACAATCTTGTAGCAACTTTTTATAAAAACAATAAATTAAGTAAGCTAGCTGATTAAGTAGTGGTTCAATTTCGGTTTTTAGTAGGTATTTAAAATGAGTTTCTAAACTGAAAAATATTAATAAACTGAGTTATTAAATAAAACATATTAAAAAGACTCATCAATTTATTTTACGTTTAGTTGAGTACCTAGGGGCCGTATAAGTATTACGTAAGCACTAAAGGGGGGAGGGGGGAGGGGTCTTTGCATTACTTATTTTTGAAGATATGGGGGTAGGGGCTAGATAATGTTTTCGTAAGCAGTTGTATTTCACACATAATATAGCATGCATTACCCATACATTAACCTAAAAAAAATAAACATGAAAAGAAATATGCATATAGGTACCAATGTTTACGTAAACATGGGGGGGGGAGATACAAGTTTTGTTTACTTTTGCTGACATGGGGGAGGGCGGGTTGAATAATTGTGATAAATCTGCTTACGTAATACTTTAACGACCTCTAAAAAGCAAAGGGGGTAGGTACAAACTATGTTACGAGCGAAGCTGAGGAAAGTCAGATGAACAGAAGGTGCAGTGGGAACGGGATCAGAATTCCGTGCGCCACCCACCGTAGGCATCAGTTACTAAATTATTAGGATAGCAAACGTCACTGTAATAAAAGGTCTTCCACAGTGATGTGAAGAGCGCGAGCGCCTGATCTGCTGCCGACTTCTTCTGTGAGCAAATAATGCTCTATTAGGAGGCGGGTATACGAAGCAGAAGGAGACTTAGGTTTCTTCCGTCCCGTATAGGCTGCAATGAGCGTAGGCGACTCCGGCGTCGGAGGTCATTAAACGACCTTCGTTCTCCATTAGCGCATGTGTTTGGGGGTGACAGGTGGAAGCAGAAACCAGCCGAGACGGCGCGGCGGCGCATTTCACACCCCTCCCCCTTTTTTGGGGAAAGATGGAGACGCCGTCCTACACTCGATAGGCCCTTCTATGGCGCTGGTCAGTAAGGATGCGCGAGCGATATGCCAGGGGCTACCTCACCCCCAGCAACTGCCGTGTGGTTTTGGTCGGTTCGCGTCCAACATAACCAGCCCATTGACCTCATAGGGGGAGTATTCGAGTGGATTTCCGCACTATAAAAAAGCCTTCTCCTACAATAATATAGTCAAACTTACCCCTTTAGCAGCGTCTACTATTCTGTTAGCCATGGTAGGTGATACCCGCAGTGCATACACAACTCCACGTATCCTCTTGACAAGGCCCCATCTCGTGCACGACAGGGGTCTTAAGTGTCGTTTGATTGGACATTTGAACACAACCTCACCACCACCTAATGGTGCCGCACCTGTAATATAATGACAATAAGTGTGAGATAATTAATGTAACAATGACACATTTTGGTGAGGTCGACACACTTATCCTAGGATTAGTAAATTCATAGTATTGCATTATCAATAAATCATCAATCATTATTTTTTTCCACAACATTCTGCACAACCCTATTAAGACCCATGGTAAGCATAGCTTAATTAGCTTGTGATATGGAATCTAGATAAGATAAGATAAGATAATCTTTATTGTACACCAACACATTACAGTACATGTACGGACACCATTATGAATAATGTACAAATAGCGGCTATCTCTAGTATACGTATAAACATACTTAAATAGCTTTTTTGGGAAAACATACATAGTATGCATAGAACCCAGATCAATGCAAATACCCATATTCGTGCATACAAATATTTGTACTGAGCGGGGATCAAATCGAACTAGTGGTTAAATTACAGTTTTTAGTCTTTAAAACGCTTTACTAAACAGAATAAACTTCACGCACACATGTACACAGGCGGACTTATAATAAATAAGCCCACCAAAACCAAATAAAAATGGACATGTTAGCTAAACATCACCTAAATAAAGATTTTAGTAAATTCTGGAAATCAACTAATAGGCTGTGTCCCGGGCCGGGCCTGCCGGTGAGCGTTGAGGGTGTGTGCAATCCGTGCGGGATAGCGAACCTGTTCCGCCAACATTTTGAAATAAAGTCACCTTTAAATTCTCAGCCATTTCCTGTGCCTGATTCTGAGGCCGTCTGTGCCGAGCGCGGCGTAACTTTTACGACAAAACAAGTCAGGACCATAATAAAGAGCATGGTGAGGGGTAAGTCACCCGGACACGACGGTCTCAGCATCGAGCACCTACAGCATGCGGGGGTGTACTTGCCTCGCGTTCTCTCAATGTTTTTTAATTTATGTGTGGGTCATTCATACATACCCGGTGAATTAATGCGAACAGTTGTGGTACCGATAATCAAAAATAAAACTGGCGACTCTTCTAGATTAGCCAATTATAGGCCTATTTCGTTGGCAACAGTGATTGCTAAGGTGCTGGACAGTCTGCTTGAAGGACAGCTAGAACAACATTTATTATTTAATGATGCTCAATTCGGGTTTCGGCCCGGATTGTCAACAGAGAGCGCAATCCTTTGTCTCAAGCAGACTGTGCAATACTATACAGCAAGAAATACGCCTGTTTACGCGTGTTACCTGGACCTATCAAAGGCGTTCGATCTAGTGTCATATAGAGTGCTATGGGGAAAAATGGAACGAGATACAAGTGTGCCGTCGGAAATAATTAATCTGTTCAAATATTGGTATGACAACTAACAAAACCGTGTAAGGTGGGCTGAATTCTATTCGGCAGAATACAGGTTGGAGTGTGGCGTTAGGCAGGGAGGGTTAACCTCGCCCACACTTTTTAACCTGTATATGAATGGTCTGATCAATGAGCTCAGCGGGACCGGAATCAGGTGTCATATTGATGGTATTTGTATTAATAATATAAGCTATGCCGATGATATGGTTCTGTTGAGCCCATCGATCAGAGGCCTCAGGACACTTATTAAAATTTGTGAATCTTACGCCGGGGCGCACGGGCTCAAATATAACGCACTTAAGAGCGAGTTCATGCTTTTCAAAGCAGGTAAGAAAGATTTTCACAAAATACCACCAGTCATGTTGTGTGGTACACCGCTAAAAAGAGTTGCTAATTTTAAGTATTTGGGCCACTGGGTCTCGGAGGATTTAAGAGATAACGCTGACATTGAGAGGGAGCGCAGATCGCTGGCTGTCCGATGTGGCATGCTGGCCCACAGGTTTGCGCACTGTAACAGACAGGTAAAGCTGACGCTTTTCAAAGCGTTTTGCCAGTGTTTTTATACGTGCAGCCTGTGGACGGGCTTTACGCAGAGGGCATACAGCGATCTGCGTATTCAATACAACAACGCGTTCCGGGTGCTGATGGGACTGCCGCGTTTTTGTAGCGCATCTGCCATGTTTGCCGAGGCAAACGTAGACAGTTTTTCGGCGATCATGCGCAAAAGAAGCGCCTCACTCTTACGCCGTACCCGCGGCAGTCCCAATACCATCCTTAGAGAGTTGGTTGATCGGTGGGACTCCCCGATCCTGGGGCGGTGCATAAAACTACATGCAATAAAGTCTGACACAGTCCTCGGATCGGGGTGGCGCACCCAAACTATTTAATTGTATTTTTACCTACTAACATTAGTTGTAAGTTTAACTAACAAATATGGAAGAATTTCTGAAATAAACATTATATTATTATTATTATTATTAAAATATAATTACTATGAAGTTTCTGTGTGTTCCATGTACATCTCGCTAAGGGGCGCCCCTTAGCGAGATATACAGACGACCTGAAGAAGGTCGCTGTGACAGACAGGATGTGGAAGGGAGAATAAGTAGCAATAGCGCACATTGGGAGAGACATATGTGCAGCAGTGGACTGCGATAAACTAATTGTTTGATTGGTACTAAACATCTTTAACAAATTTGTGATACTATTTTAGGATTTGGCACGCAACATTAAATTCCATTTGTTTCGTTCAAAATGGAAACGGAAATAAGGGAATTTCCTCAAGCCCGCTGGTGATGTGCAATAGTGTAATAGCTATTCCCAGGGACTTCCCTGACTAATGACAGTTTTAGAAAAATTTGAAGACAAGAAGTTAATTTTGGTGGGATTTCCATTATATAGTGATAAAATCAAGGAGGCTGAATTTTGAATATATTTTAATGTACTTGAAATGTACATATTATTATTTATTTGTTACATAGTTAGTAGTTACCATAAATAGGTTAATATTTTTTCTAAAGTCGATTTAAGTCAATAAGTTGACATTCAGAGGCGATAATCGTCTCAAATAGACTTCAAGACAAAAGTCTAGAATCGATTTTTTGCGCGTCTTGGCATCCCTATACAAAACGAAGTTCACAACTAACTATGGAATAATGAGACAATTTTCTAATGTTATTCACTATCTATATAGTGTTGAGTAGAATGTTGTGGAATATTTATTTATTTATCTAACACAGAATACCAATGGGAAAATCCCCTTTATTAGCGATTGTACAATAATGATCTCTGTTCTTTATGTGTTATGATTAAAATACAAATATTAAAACAACAAAAATATTAAGATATGTAAAGAAAGTTATACAATAAGTCCAGGAGTATACCCAAACAAACAGATTTAGTATTGCCAATATGTTAAGTATTGTACATTGCATGTAAATTATATGATTCGGAGTTCTTGCAAATAAATGCTGGCGTACCGCAGGGGTCTGTATTATCTCCCACTCTCTTTCTTCTGCATATCAACGACATGCTGTCCACCGGCAGCATACATTGCTATGCAGACGATAGCACCGTACACGGGAGTTATCACGGACAACCTGCGGCCAAACAGTCTGATATCGTGGAAAAAAGACAGCTTCTTGTCACTGAACTGGACCGGATCTTGAATCACATTTCTCAATGGGGCTCCGAGAACATGGTCGAGTTCAATGCCAAGAAGACGCAGGCTTGTGCGTTCACAGCAAAGGTATCTTCTTTCCTTCCCCTTCCTACTCTTCAGAGCACGCCACTTCCACTGCAGGACAACCTCTATATCCTAGGCATGGATATTCGCTGCAAACTGAATAACAGAAATTACATCGAGAGCATCATCAAAACAGCCTCGCGGAAACTCGGACTCCTAAACAAAGTGAGACGTTTTTTCACGCCGGAGCAGCGGTGTCTTCTCTATAAGACACAAATTCGCTCCTGCGTGGAATACTGCTCGCATCTCTGGGATGGCTCCGCGAAATACCTACTAGATGCTCTCGACAGGTTGCAGCGACGCGCGGTCCGAATTATTGGGAACCCTGAGGTCACGAACACCCTCGAGCCTTTGCAGATGCGTAGAGATATTGCTTCCTTGGCTGTATTTTACCGTCTCTACCACGGTGAGTGTTCTGACGAGCTCTTCCAACTAATCCCACCATCTCCTTTCCTACATAGGACAACACGTGCAGGCCTTAGATGTCACCCTCACACTGTGCAGAATATACGAGCAAGAACCAAGCGGTTCGGAGACTCTTTTCTTTGCCGCACCACCAAGATCTGGAATTCATTACCAGCACACGTGTTTCCTTCTTCCTACAGTCCCGGGGCCTTTAAGCGGGGCGTGAAAAAGCATCTGATGAGGCCGCCAAGCTGAGTGCCACCATTGTAGCACTTAGTGTCTGTAATGGTGACCCTCTTTCCTGAGACTTTGCCTTTAGCTTACCATCAGGCGAGGTGAGGTCAAGTTGGCGTGTCCTATATAAAAAAAAAAAAAAAAAAAAAAAAAAAAAATGAATATATTGTTTTACGTAGTTATGGAGTTTAAGTCTTAAATTATTTATTTATGAAAACTCTAAAATCTGTCCGCACTTATGTAGTTGCGTTATTACATATTGGAAACAATAGTTATGGAGCTCAGACATCAGTTACTTCATAGTATATGTCAAATAAACTATTTGGTTTAGTTGGTAGTGGATCTTAGCTGGATAGTGAAAAGATTCAGATAATGCTATAGAATCATATGATTCATGGATGTTCAACAAGACCATTATATACTAGTTACCACAATTTTACCACTTACCTCGTCTGACCACTTTGAGGTCCAAACCATCATCAATCAATGTAAATCTGAGCAGCACAGGCAGAGCAGTGGTTTTAATCTTGTCCACCGACACATCTATGTCATTGTGTGTGACGCCCTGTAGCACTGCGTTTATAGGCTCCTTACAAAACGGCCCCAAGGCCAACAGGACTTCCAAGTAATAGCCTAAAAATAAAGATTAATGACAATTAATGTCTGGCTCTGACAATAAATATTCTATATTAACTTAGGTAAACAGGTAAATTCCTGAAGGTAGGCAGAGATAGGCAGAAATCTATTATGACTGTTAGTATAGGATCGTTAACGATTACACGATTTTCAGTCAAGTCCTTAGGAGATCCAATGTCATTAAGGATCTTGGAATTGTTTTCGATAATAAACTCAGCTTTCGAGACCATTATCATGACGTAGTAATGAAATCTAATCAACTTATCGGGTTTATTGTGATGACTACTAGGGATTTTAAAGGTGCTCGCTCTTTTCTCTACCTGTACTACACACTCGTGAGAAGCATCTTGGAATACGGCTGCCCAATATGGTCTCCACATTACAATGTTCACATTGAAAATATAGAAAGGGTGCAGAGAAGGTGTCTGCGGATATTATGCTACCGGCAACACCTGGGGCGCAACATTATCGATTACGATGCGCGTCTGATTAGATTTAACGTGCAAAAGTTGGAAGTACACAGGCGGTACTTTGATTTTACTTGCCTTTATAAAATAATTCATTCTATACTTGATGTACCTAATTTGCTTGCTCAATTAACCTTTAATATCAGATATAGCGCTCGTAGATCCAACCAAACGGGAATCTTTGCCTTACAAGTCTATAAAAATAATACTTCATTTTACAACCCCATAGTTCGGATGGCTCGTCAGTGCAACGAAATCGCCAGGGATAATCCAGCCTTCGATATTTTTGTACCTAAGCTGACTTTATTTGTTAGAACGGTAAAACAACTTTTAAATCAACCGTAGCTAGGAACTCCATCATGTCTAATGTGTCAAAAATATAAAATTGTAAACTAGCTTTATATGTGTTACTGTTAGAAACTCCTTCATCTTTACTCATTTGTACACACGTTCTTGTGGAATGCAACCTGGACTGTAATTCTATTGCTTTGTATTATTATTGTATTTCTTATTGGTTGTAATCTGTTACATGTGATAAAATAAATAAATAAAAAATTAAAAAAATATTTTGCCAACTGTGATTTTCAGTCCTGCATAACAGGGGGGATGAGCCTATTGCTATAAAATGGGCACTTTATGAGGGGTTGTATATTTACTATCGGATCTAGTCGCCATATACCATACCCATGGGATGAGGACAAAAAGTCAACAAACTGTAAGGAAAAATAACACATGCACGCATTGGCGGGGAATCGGAGCACTTATCTACGCACATTGAGCGTCATCACTGACACTTATTACTCCTGACGAAACATTTTCCTGCCCCATCCCTGATAAGCTACTGAGTTCTGTAGGTAGACTTGAATGGCTGGTATTTTTACAACTAAACAAATTGAGTTTGCTGGCGTTCTTAGACGAGCTAGGGTAGATTGAGTAAACTGCCCACCCTCACGCAAAATTCGCGCCATAACTAGGGATTTACGAAAAATAGACCTTCAACCAGAAAAAAAAAATAGAAACACCTACTAGATTTATGGCATCAGAGTTACAGCATTTATAGTGGTTTAGTAAAATAACACTCACCTATGCCTCGTTGTGTACTACAACTATGTGTGACTTGCCCGCCGATGAGGATTCCCGGCTGGTAGTACACTGATGTGCCTGTCTGACTCAGTTCCACTCTCGTACCATTAGTCACCTTGTCCAGCAGACGGATCAAACTCACTTCGTACTCTCTTAGGCCTGGATCATCGTGTTTACTTCTAATGTTCTCAATTTTAATAGTTCGGCCACTAAGCGTCGATAGCAGCAGTCTCTGACGAAAAAAGTTACTGCCCTTGTAGTTAAGTACATCGTTGTGCACAGTCGCTGACATTTTTATTCAATAATTCAGTTTAATAATATTGTAATAGTAAACATGGCCTAGTGACACTGATTGAAAAAACACGTGTGTGAGACACTGACACTATGACAGATCGACTCCGACCGACGCCGTTTTTAGTGTTGCCAACAACATCAAAGAATGTGCTAGAATGTTGTATAAATAAAGTAGTGATGAGTCTACTTGGGAAAATACAACTTAAGTTAACTTGAGTTGAAATTCAGGAAACTCGAATTTAAATTGATTCTCCTGAATTTCGAGCGCGACAGTGAGTTCTAAGATGCGGTTGATATTGCCGTGAAACGACTGCCATCATACCTCCACAATCGAATTTTTGTAGTAAGACTGGTCAGACTTTTGAGGGCTCCGACAACCCGTAAAAATTGCCATAGTTGTTCGTGTGATAACCGGGACCAGTGGCTTAACATGCTCTCCGGGACATGACCAGACCAGTGCAAATACCCATATTCATGCATACAAATATTTGCACTAAGCGGGAATCAAATCCGCGCGTCCAATACTTTGCTCCTCTCTTTATGTAATTTGTTATAATGGGTGAATGGTTTTGAATAATTTTTAGGAATGATTTTTCAATCAGAAATGAATGGTATTAATGACCCGAGCCTTTTAGGGTACACAAATGTAAATAAAGTAAATGATTTAAAAATAAAATGAACCCGATTGCTGCTGATGAACTTCATGGTCAGGATTGAAATAAAAATGTTATATAGTATATGTACATGACTACATCATTTATACCTTTCGGAAAACTTCGTGTTGTTTGTCGTCGATGCAATAGCAGTAATATTAAATTTAATTTAAAATGTCTGCTGCAGTTCAAAAAACGAATCGCGCTCCCAAATACAGCTTTTTTTAGCTCAGCTAGATTCTATCCTATCGCAGTCCACTACTGGACATGGACTTCTTTCAATGTTGAGAGGATTTGGTCAAAGAGGATTTATGAGTGCTTTGGCCATAAATTACTTTATTGCTTTGGCCTACTGTTTCCAAGCTAACGGGTTGGTACAGGGTTTTACTTTGAGTTTTCCTTCTCTCGCAGTGATACACGTATTCTCTATTAATAGCCTCTTACGTTACGACACCCTTCGGATGAGATGGGGCAGTGATACTTATTTTCTTTCTTCGTCACCATATGGATTTTAAGTACAATGACCAGATGTATTTTCTGTTGAGTTTAGTACCGTTCCAGCGAGATCCGGCCTTACTACTTAGCCCTATTGTCATCTTTTAAAGTCAATGGTGCATTTTGTTATGTTTCTATTATGTATAAAATTTAATATCTGTGGTCTCGTAATTTATTGTCAAAACCTGTTGTCAAAAGTCAAAACAAAATAAATGTGAAGGTTAGGTTATATTTTACCAAGTTTATTAGTATAAATATATTATTAATAGTAAAGATTTGGTAAACCTTCGATATGAAAGTAGCAGTTGGAGACGTTGTCCTACCGGGCGACCAATGTGAAGAGATCGCTTCCGTAGGAGAGAAAAGTAAAGTTATACTAGGCCCGGGGATACGCAAAGAAGTTGATGGCATTTTTATTACAAAAGCAGGAACTCTGAAGAAAAGATCACCAAATACGTATTGGGTGGATAACTATCAGAAACGGTACATTCCAGCGCGAGGGGAGAATGTCATAGGAGTTGTGATACAAAAGGCTGGGGACATATTTCGTGTCGATGTCGGGAGCAGTTGCCCCGCGTCTCTATCTTACTTATCTTTTGAAGGCGCAACAAAGAAAAACAGGCCTAAAGTGAATAACGGTGATGTAGTTTACGCGAAGATGCTAGTCGCCAGCAAAGATATGGAGCCGGAGATAGTTTGTGTGGATTCTCATGGAAAGAAGGGACGTCTAGGTGTGTTGGAAGAAGGCTTTGTTTTTAAATGCTCGCTTAATTTAATTAGAAAAATCTTGAACCCTGAATGCCCTTTGCTAAACTCTTTGAAGAATGAATGGCCTTTTGAGTTAGCTGCTGGCATGAACGGAAGAATCTGGATTAAAGCTAAAACTATGAGAGAAACTATTGCTGTAGGAAATGCTATCTTGGGTTCTGAATACCTGAACAGTGATGAAATCAAAAGTATGTGTAGTAATATTGCTAGTATACTAGCTGGACATGTTTCATAGCTTTATAATCTTAGACATTGTAAATTATATTTTTTTAAGTATAAAGTGACTTGTTTTTTTGTTTACCCATTGAACTTACTCACTAGTTTAAATTGCAGTTAAATGCAATAGAGTATTTGCAATTAGTTACTTTTTACTAAACATCAAAAGGGTAAAAAAGAAATTTGTATGAAATAATTTATTGTGACTTGTAATATTTGATAGTCAAATCATTTACTATTATAGGTTAGGTAAATAAATAAAAATATAAAACAATAACTGATGCAACCCCTCTTTTCAATCAATTAGCCCACGGTAGTCCACTGCTGGACATAGGACTCTTACCATTCTTGATTTAATGGCCCAGTTAAATAAATTTTTTAACAACCGGAAAATACTCAATTGTTAATATTGAAAGAAGTGGATCACCTGTCCGGCCACGGAGTCCCCTCCTGACAGTAAGTAAATATTGAAAGAAACTTCAGTTTAATTTATTTTAATATTATGTACAAATGTGATTGGATTTCAGGTTCAAAAATGTATTTTAAAATTTTATAATGGTATTATGTAATCTGTTATAGTTTTTCTACCTAATAATATCATCAACCTCCTGCCCTAATCCCAAGTTTATTTGGGGTCTGCGCAGCACGTGTAATTTCTCCATTCATCTCTAGTTGCAGTCATCTCAACATTCACTCCCTTCTTAATTATATCATATTCACTGTTCATACTGGGTTTGGTCGGCTACAGTGAGCTAAGGGTTAGGAGAGAGCTCGCGCTGGCCATATACCTATTGAAGGTTATATGCGGAATGGTCCAAAATCCGGCCATACTCGAGAGTATTAATCTATGCGTCCCAGAGGATACGTGGGGAGGCGCCGGAGGCCGCAGCTGCTGCAAGTGCCAAGCGCGCGCACTAACCTGCTGAAGGAGGCGCCGTGGACCCGAGCCCTCCGGACACTCAACATCGTTTCAATAAATATTGACCTGTTTTGTTGCTCACAGAGACCGCTTTAACAATCATGTTATAAGTAAAGTTGCAATTAAATTGCCTACTCTATTGTATTAGGGTAACTGGTTCGGCCGGGGTGCGAGGGATATGCCTGTCAACCTCACCTTCGGCAACCAAAGCGACCCACAGGCGGCGTGCGTTTTAGTCGGTTCGAGTCCGACATAACCTCCTTCACCGGCTCCGGTGGGGAGGTATCCGTGGGGATTTAGCGCACGTAAAAATAAAAAAATGAAGGGTAACCTGCAAAAATAGCTGTAGATGAGAGAAATAAATAAATAAAATAAAAATATTTCACACTCCATCCACCTCATTTTAGGTCTTCCTCTCCTCTAGTGGCCATTCACTTCCTAATAACAAAACATAAAATAAAATAAAGATTGAAGTCCCCCTTACTCATATATTGCTGGTCAACAGAGGCGAGGGATTCCTATAACCAGATTCCTACCAGCTTTCCAATGTGCCACATAGTGCATATGATAAACTAGATTTAAGTTCATATTGTTTTCCCAAGGGTTAATTTTCTCATCTCAGGGCCTCATAGATCTTGAAAGGGCCCCATAAAAGGAAAAGGTTTATCAGACATGACAATGAAACAATAAAAAACAGTGATGGGAAATTTATTTTGGCAAATGCAACTAACCTAATCGTTTGAATCTCAATACATAATGTAAAACTACATTCGTCTGCAACCAACCGTTGTTCTGTCTAATAAATATATTATGTAGGTATATTACAACCCGCGTCTTTGGGCCGCGCGGGCTCTAGCCGCAGTGACGTCACACCAGCGCATATTATTTACAACTATCTTAATAGGAGTCGAGTGACCAGAACAATTTTCATTATAACAATAATTTAGTAAACAATATAAAATAATGAGCTGTTATTTTTTTTTTTTCATTTTAAATGATAATTTTTCATCTAACAAATGGTTTTATGAAAGTTGTTGTAGCGGGTTTACAAATGGTTAAAGAATTATTAAAGTTTCAACGATATCTTAATTAACTATTTAGAATAAATTACGCCTTAAAATCTCTAATTAATTTACTAAGTATTCAAAGGCAAAGTTTCTTTTTTAAAGTTGTCATAACTTTATGTACTCCAAATTAAAAAAATTCTGTTCCATTTTTAAACCTGCTACACAATGCAAACATGGTCAGTATTAAATCAGCCTAGACTAATAATAAGCCTCTTAGCAATGTTTTATAAGAAATTGGTAACTTTTAAAAAGATACAAACAGATGCACTTAGTTTGAATAGTAACTATAAAGTTTAAAACCTCAACAACCTACTAAAAGGAATGTTATATTCTTTTATTTACAAAACGTCTTGTGTAGGTGATTTCGAGAAAATTGAAGGAAGTAAATATTGTTACTAATTTTATGTGTTGCAACATTTATTCATAGATAATTTTATACTTGAGTGAGATGGCGGGAACGCCATCTTACTTATTTGTAACGTCAAGTCTTTTCAGTAATACTGAAGGATAAATACATCGTCTACTTCGAAATTCTCGAAAATCACCACAAAATTTTGACATTTACATTAAATAAACTATTGTATAATATGAAATATTAAATAAATTCGTACACATACCACAGAGGGAACTATTATAGATCTTTTTAATATTAAATATCCTGTAAAAATAACACATTAGTTATGAAAGATGTCAACTCTTATTTTAATATTAAGACTGATTACTTTATTTATTGAATGCACTGATCTTTGTATTTTAAACAATTCAATAGTTATAATGTACTCTACAAGATGACCATGATAAACTTGAATATACAATTTTCTTCTATCAATTGACTTTTTAAATCTTCTTTTCGCGCGTATTTCTTCTCCATACGCCCTAACCAATCAGAAACATACGTTTGCGCGTCTTTTAGCTGGCAACCAATGAGAGGTCAGCTCCTCTAGACAGTGGTATGGGATTTGACGTATTTGACAGCAGAATGCTATGATACGCTATGGTCTTTCATTATACTTTTTAAAATATAGTATATGTATTGCATAACCTATGTTATTTTTTTAATACTTTATTATTATTTATCTAAAACACACTAAGCAGCTATTGAGCTGATGCGTGTGTGTGTCCTGTGATATGGATAGAGAGGAATTTGCTGTTGTAAACAGTTTCATTATATTTTTTTATTTTTGGTTATAATAGTAAGTTTTTCTTTATTATTGTATTGTATGTATGTATTTTATACCATGTCATTTGATGAGTGATGTAATGATAATACTTCTTTGCCTTTAATAATGTTACAATTCCGAATCAGTATGTGTATCTATTTGTTTTGTTTTGTCAGACTTCCAAGGTTTCTCGTTATGGAGTATATATTATGATGATACAAAAACCAGTGCACTAATAAAACAATCACAGCAAAATCGTAACACTGTACAAATATTTACAATCTATCAACAAAGCAGTCATTTTTCATTTTTTTCTAATTTTTTTTCTTCTTCATTTCATTAATTAATTATTTTTTAATTACGAAAATATAATTTATTCTATCGGTTAATAAGAGATCAAGATTTACTTACAAGAGACATACATATTAACATCATTTACAATTTATTAATAAACATTACACTAAGTAGCAATAACCCGTCTGTTGCTTTATACAGAAATATAACAATTTTTACAAGTAACTGTTTATAATTTGGGCGTTCCAATTTGTTTATAGTTTGACCGTCAATGTTGTAGCACGCCTTGGGTATACTTCAGACCACCTATCTTAGACCTAAATCGTGAGACAAACGAGCGGATGGTGCAGATTGTTTTGTAATAATCTACGTTTTTTTTATACCACCTGGTTGTCAGACAAGCACACGGCTCACGTGATGAAAAGTGGTTACCTTGGCCTATGGACGTGTGCAACACCAAGGGAGTCACACTCGCGCTGCCAACCCTGTAAGCACAAGAGTTTCTGTGCAGTCAGTGTAAAAGACAAAGCAGGACAAGTTTTTGGTCTTTTCACTGACAGTACAAAAACTATCGCGGTGTGAATTTATAATTATTCAACGGGTTGGGGCCCCTCGCGAATACATCTTGATGAATTTGAGTTCATCTACCGCAGTAGCACGGCGTGCTATGCTCAAAAGACACCCAAGAAACATGTACTGCGGGTACAGAGCACCTTTTAGCTCCAAGATATGTGAATATAGAACAAGCGACCGTCAGAATTGGTCAGTGGTCAGTCCGCCGTCATCGCTTATAGCGCTATCTCGCTCGCTCTCGACTCGTACTCTTGCCTTCTCTTTCATTACCTCGTCCCCCGTTATGCCGCGGTAATAAGACCGCGGACGATCTTTAGTAATTGTCAAGTTGTCTTTTATAGTTGTAAACATATTTATGTATTGTTATGCAATAGTCTTTGATGTGATTCACGATTGATTACTTTAGAGCTTATATATTATGTCCACGTTAATATTATTTACAAAAACAAAAAAATACTATTTCGAATAAATTAATACATCAAAATTCGGTACATTGAAGTCTTGTTAAAATTAAATAAATAACTTAAAAAGAATACAAGGAAACTGCACTCCCTATTCGTTGCAAAGATTTAGGAGCCAATCCCTATTAAAAGAGCAGTGGTCGCCAGCGGCTTTTTGAGGAAAATAATACAAACCATTTTCAACCTTATCTACGGGAGAAAAACTTCATAATCATTTGAAGGCAAAGAGGGGTAGCGCAGCGCCACTGAGTTGCAGGAATCTTTTTTATACCACTTAGGTGGCAAACAAGCGCACGGCCCACCTGATAGAAAGTGGTTACCGTGGCCTATGGACGTGTACAACACCAGAGACGTCTCACTCGTGCTGCCAACCTCGTAAGAACCGTTTACTGTCCATATTTTATTTACTGGCCGCTGCTCTTTAACTGAGAATTAACTCTTACAGATACTTCAAAGCTAATAATACAATAAATAATAAAATGAATTGGAAGTTCGATAATATTGCGTCGATTTTAACGTTTTTGAGCCTGCCATTCTAACATTTTCGGACCGGCCATTCTAACATTTTTAGACCTGTCTGTTCAACATTTTTAGACCTGCCATTTCAACATAAAGTCAGTCAACTGATAAATCCATACTAATATTATAAATGCGATAATAACACTGTCGGTCTGTATGTTACGCTTGCACGTTTAAACCGCTTAACCGATTTTGATGAAATTTGGTATAAGGATAGATTAGACCTTGAGAAAGGACATAGGGGCTGTTCAAGTATCATGTAAGCAGATTTTTTATAATTATTGAACCCCTCTCCCCCTTGTCAGCAAAAGTAAGCAAAACTCTTAGCCCCCATCCATGCTTACGTAAACATTGGTACCTATATGCATATTTTTTTCATGTTTGTATTTTTAGAGTAATATATGGACAATGCATGTTTTATGATGTGTGAAAAAATTAATAACTACTGCTTACATAATCATTATATACAGCCCCCAACCCCATGTCATGAAAAATAAGCAATGCAAAAACCCCTCGTCCCCCTTTAGAGCTTACGTAATACTTCGCCGTTCAAGTATTACCATAGGGTATGTTTTGTCACGATGTCAGTTAGACATCCACGCGTGTGGAGCTGTGGGCAACAGCTAGTTTAAAATAAACTTTTGAACAAATGTCTGTATTAATAAAGAAATGTCATGTGTCAAAGTATCTTTACAACGAACTATCGATTTTTAACAATTATGTTAAATATCGATGCTGACGATTTTATTTAAAGAGTCTGACAATAAATTAATATTTAATACGAATAAATATATATATAAAAAAAAAGAAACGGTCCAAGCGGGATTTGAACTCGCGATCTTTCCCTTATAGGGGGAACGTTCTGAGGACTAAGCTACCGAACCTTCGCCTGAAATCATCCAAATTCTTCTATACATATATCCGTCTTACGACGACGGTATATTTGTTATTTCGGGAGTTTCAACTTTTTAACGTCTTCTCTATCGCTTAGGCTGGTCACACAGGTGTAATATCTCTCTTTATATTTTAAATTCCGGTATCATGTCCCACACAAATATTAAAAACTAACGGCCCCAGTGGGGTAAAATCGAATTCGTACACGTGTACCACGTGTACGAATTCGATTTTACCCCCTTAGGGGTGGAGTTTCATAAAATCCGTTCTTAGCGGATGTCTACGCCCTATAAGGACTCTACCTACCAAATTTCAAGTTTGTAGATGTTACAGTTTCTGATATTTCGTGATTAATCAGTGAGTGGTATTTCGTCTTTAAATTCGGAAAGTCAGTGGTCCATTTGCTATACATACGGAACTTACAAAACGTCAAACATAAAAACTAGATTTTTTTATGTTTGACGTTTTGTAAGTTTCGTTCTAATGGTCTATCTTTGAAATTGTCATTGAGCAGTAGTTCACGGCTCATGCTCTTCTTTATGGAGGACGAAATAATATTAACCCTCATAGTGCCCGTAATGAACTCATAATCTTAAATATTTCGGTCCGGAATTCGAAACGCTTCCTCACTATCATTCTTACCCCTAGTTTTCATCTAAAGATAAAATTTGACAAGCTGCAATATGTCACAGGCTATTTTAAACTTGTTTACAACCTGTTGGCTTATACTTACTATGTGAAAAGATACTTTTTCGTATCTGAGACAATTGCGTTCACACTGAAGCCTGTGCCATATTGTAACTTGTCAAACACATATTTTAAACTGACAAAGGTATTAACGAGTGATAAGCGTGCGTCAGTCGTCCGCTTTCGCTTAAATCTCTGTAGTATTCATGTTCAAGCGCCTGATCAATCTGCTACCGCAACATCACACGTCCTATTAACAGAGCTATCCGCATAATTAATTTAATTGCGAGTAGGTACCTACAATGTATGCACCAAGGATTTATATACCATTCAACGATTAAAGATTGCACCGTTAACATCAAAATTACACCCAGTTGGTTTCGTTTAGTCGCATAATGCCTAATTCGCGAAATGGCACCCGAGTCTGAAAAAGACTAATTCGCGAAATGGCTAATTCTGAAAAGGACTAATTCGTCAAACGGCTTATTCTTAAAAAGACTCATTCGCATAATGGCTAACTCTTAACGACGTATGACAGCACAAGTCAGACATAAGTCACGCATGTGAATGTGTGTGTATATGGATATGTGAGCCATGTCGACGGAGCCCCGCTTCGCGGGGCTCCTATTTCTCCTTGCTTTAACACAAGAAACCTAAGAGATAGAGCGAAAGATTTGAAACGTTGTTTAAAGTTGACCATTTCGCGAATGAGTCTTTTTAAGAATTAGCCGTTTGACGAATTAGTCCTTTTCAGAATTAGCCATTTCGCGAATTAGTCTTTTTAAGAATTAGTCCATTCGCAAATTAGTCCTTTTCAGACTCTGGTGCCATTTCGCGAATTAGGCATTATGCGACTAAACGGTTGGTTTTATTCTAAGTTCCTGATTCCCGCGCAATTGTTGCGAGTGGACTGTATTGCGGAGAAGCAGATAACTGTTCTATTGACACTTTACACACAAAACAAGACAGGTGGCCGGGCTGCCGCGGATTCGATCCAGGCAGTGAATGCAGCCCGAGAAATTAGGAGAGGATGCACTAACCTTCACGACCCACGTGTTTTTCATCGCAGCCGGTACACGGATCTTCTCTTCCTTGCTCAGGAGCTGCCGTCAGCGTCACTAGATCCCTTGAGGAACACACGAGAGGCACCATCCGATCGGTAAAGGTCTATTAGGCGGTTAAAATACAACAAATATTATTCATTTCTGAGAGACGCGCGCGCGCGATCGCCTTTACGCTGGCTAGTTCAAAGCGAGACTGAATGTCTATATTTCACAAATGGCGGACGGACGAACTACACTATGGTTAGTGCGGGCGGGGAGATGGGTATAGAAAGGGTGTGTTTCCATGTCAAAAATACAGTTTCCACATCGGCGCAACCATTCCCCCCGGCTTGAAGGGTTACCTTCGAAACGACAAATGCGAAACAAATCTAAAGTCTAATCTAAATCTAGGTTTGGGAAATAACAACTAAAATATAAACCTAGATTGGAGCTCGTGCCTACTGCTGGCTAGGCAGCGGGCAGAGGCGAACAAACAACACAACGCAACAGTCTCGACCAAGACGAGACGCGATTAGCCAACAACAAAATAAGGGTCTCTTCACGTGGGACCGATACAACAAGCGAGTGCTTCTTCTCCTCGGGTGGTTCGGAAACCGTAGTGGGATTGAATTGACTAACTGGCCACTTATCTAACGCGGCATGAATCCAGGACGGTCCACTAAACCATAACGGGTGATCTAAAATTTGCGAAGGAAGCAATCCACGAGAGAGACAATCGGCTGGGTTGTCGGTGCCAGCAACGTGAAAGAGATTATGTGGCGCTAATTCAGATTGAATTTTTGCCACTCTATTAGCGACGAATGTGTCCCAACGATGGGGCGAAGAGTGGGCCCAACACAAAGCGACTGTTGAGTCCTAACAGCTAAATTCTACTAATATTAATGCGAAAATTTACAATTATGTCAAATAAATTACCTTAAAGATTCCGACCACAATACAAAATGTCATTAAGCGACACGGAAGTGCTAGTCTTAGCACTGCCATCCAAAACTACGCGGAGTTTTAGTAGTAAGCTTATCTTCTCTAATAACTCCGCGGTGTGGGACAATGTACGAAGGCTGGGTCCCGCCAGTGTCCGTAGGCGCAGGTGAGATGTAACCTTTATCTAAATATTCATTAACAACCTCATCATAGGCCCGCTTCGACTTTGGGGACGCCTGCATCTTTCGTTCCAAACAAAGACGTTTTTCAGCGGGTACACGGGAGCCACCGAGCGAAAACTTGCGGATGGTAGACTCCAGTGGCGGCTCGACGGTGCAACAGAACGAAGCAGTCGAGTGACTAAAACTATCTATAGAAGCGGGTGCGGAACCAATTATAACAAAACCCAGAACTGTTTCCAGGGCGTGCGGAGCGGGGTACGTCGGTCCCCCTTGAACCTTACGTGATAGCTGGAGGTGCGGGAGAATCGAAGCGCCGATCAATATATCGACGACTCCAGGAACAGCGTAAGTCTCATCTGCTAAAGGCAAATCTTTAAATTTCGTTAATAAAGACGTGTCAACCGGGTCGGTAGGCAACTGTTCAGCTATTCTATCTATAACGAGCGAATCCATGTCAAACCAAATATTATTATTAAAACGAGATCTAAACCTTGTTTTAACGGTGCCACGAACAGCTGACTGTAAGCTTCCAAAACCCTTCACCACTGAGCGGGTTGAACGCTTATCAACATTGAAACCAAGACGCCGACAACAATCTTGAGTAATAAAATTACTTTGCGAAGCGCCATCTAACAGCGCTCGAACAATGCGCGGCTTACCTAATGCATCAACAATAACAACGCGAGCGGTCGCAAGACACACAGTAGTGAGTGCAGCACTAGCGGAGAACGAACACAAGGTGACGTCATCCGCGGCGGTCACCGGGCGGGCTGGAGCGCGCGCGAGCGCGGGCTGCGGCTGCGGCGCAGGCTGCCGTGTGTCACCGCTCGACGAGCCAACCGTGCTCACATTGGATGCGGCATTACTATTCTCAAAATGAAGCAAAGTGTGGTGTCTCGCTTGACATTTGCGACAACTATTTCTACTATTACATAAAACAACGCGGTGTTTAGTACCGAGACAATTAAAACAAAAATTATTAGCGCGAACAAATTTATAACGATCACTAGGCGACAATTTTAGAAAACCAGGACACCTGTACAGTTGCGAATGATGAGTGCTACACAAAGAGCAAACAGGTGACTGTACACGTGCTGGTGCGGTACTAACATAAGTATGAGTTGACCTCAGTGACTTCGATGACGCATCTACTTTGCGTGCAGAATCAACAACTGTCTTCGCGCCTTCATGTTTCGATGAAGAGCGTTGCAATACCTTTATATGCTCGCGAACAAAACTTTCTAAGTCTTCGAACTTAGGAATCCTATTGCCGCGATGATCCGACTCAAACAAACGAATGGTTTCGGAATCTAATTTCCTTAAACCCATATACAAAAATACGAAGTCGCAGAGGTCATCGACCTTTAGGTTCTTTACGGCGCGAACAGCTGACGCGAAAGTATCTAGAAATTTCTCTAAGGTTTGATCGTTACATGCCGTAATAGATTTCAAATCAAACATCTGATCTAAATAGGCGTTAGCTACCGATCTTTTATCCTCATACCTAGCTTTCAAAGTATTTAAAATTAAATTATAATTCTCGGCACTAAACGTAATTCCAGCGCAAACGGTTATAGCTTTACCAGACAATTTTTCAACGAGATAATGCAATTTTTCGTGATCTGTCAACGAATCGTTCTTACCTATTGTATTCTCAAAACTATCTATAAATAGACACCAATTGCGAATGTTACCATCAAATTCGGGTATTTGAATTGGTGGCAACTTAGGTCGGTCGCGAGTGGGGTTGGGTAGGTCAGCCGGTTTCTCCAAACTCCTAGCGACGCGTTTGATACGACAATACAAATCGTCAAACGACGACAAGGCCTGATAACTCACTGAGTAATCGGGATTCAAATTCAACTCTAAAACGTTGATGTCATGTACTAAGGTTTCGAAATCCGCGCGTAGACTTTCTAAGTTTTCTATAGAACACAAGAACGAATCTCTGATGACCAAATCAGAGGTTTTAAGTGCATTATCATAAATCGATTGTACGCGAGAGTAAATCATTTCTTTTTTAGCGTTTAAAAGTTTCAATTGAACCTTACCGGTCCTATCAACCTTTGGGGACATGTTTACAATTAAATCTCGAACTAAAGTGAGGTAAACAACAAATATGAAATGACTTAATCTCAGCGGCACAGAGCAGCGAGGCGGCGCGAGCGACACTCGGCAGATAGGTAGGTACCTACAACTGTGAATGCACGCTTGAACAAACGCGCATAGCAACAAGGTCGTACGTACCTACGCGATGGTCGCTGTCTAGATTCAACTATTATTTCCGAGATTAAGTATTGCGTAATATCTATTCAAATTAAAATACTTTCGTATGAATTGGGATGAGATGCGAGCGAGGTAGGCACAGCCACGTGTCTACCCACGCAGGTACTAGGCAAATACGACGTGAGCCGAGAACAACGTAATTGAAAAAAACAAAACAAAGCCAAATGCGTTAGGTATTACACTGTGCCTATGCACTAGGGTGTCTGAGTATACCTAAGATCTAAGCCTAAATGTCTGGATGCGGGGTTTTCTACTAAAATAACCAGGCACTTAGGTGCGATGCGAAAATTGTGAACTACGATTAAGTGTTGATATGATACCTAACCTATTTATGTATTAGGTAGGTACAATGCGAGCCAGCGGCGAACGGACAACAAATTCTAAGCCTAAGTGTCTGGATGCGGGGTTTTCTACTAAAATAACCAGGCACTTAGGTGCGGTGCGCTCATTCCCATTAGAATAATAACAAAATACGAACTACGGCTAAGAATCCGGCTCGAAGGACCAAAAATGGTGGCGCATGGGCCTACGTGTGCGAGTGGACTGTATTGCGGAGAAGCAGATAACTGTTCTATTGACACTTTACACACAAAACAAGACAGGTGGCCGGGCTGCCGCGGATTCGATCCAGGCAGTGAATGCAGCCCGAGAAATTAGGAGAGGATGCACTAACCTTCACGACCCACGTGTTTTTCATCGCAGCCGGTACACGGATCTTCTCTTCCTTGCTCAGGAGCTGCCGTCAGCGTCACTAGATCCCTTGAGGAACACACGAGAGGCACCATCCGATCGGTAAAGGTCTATTAGGCGGTTAAAATACAACAAATATTATTCATTTCTGAGAGACGCGCGCGCGCGATCGCCTTTACGCTGGCTAGTTCAAAGCGAGACTGAATGTCTATATTTCACAAATGGCGGACGGACGAACTACACTATGGTTAGTGCGGGCGGGGAGATGGGTATAGAAAGGGTGTGTTTCCATGTCAAAAATACAGTTTCCACATCGGCGCAACCACCCGCTAATAAAATGTGTCTGTTTGTACATACTACAAGGTGAGTGAGAAGCACCAGAGCTCGTACCATGACGTCATCAATATTGAAATACACATAATTATAAAACTATCACGTTCAATGACTCCAGTAAACTTAGTAAAGGTCTGATTCAGTAAAATCACGTTTTTAAAACGTATAAATAAATATTCTACAACATTTTACACAACGCTATCTAAACCCATAGTAATCATAGGTAGCTTGTGTTATGGAATCTAGAATGCGGATAAACATTTTTTTTTTTAAGGAATACATATTATCATAAAAACACCCAGACCAATACAAATATACATGTTCATACATGCAAATGTTTGTACTGCGTGGAACTCGAACCCGCGTCCCCTGTGTAGCAGTCGAGCTTTCTACTGCTATGCCACACTATGGACCGCAGCGTGGTTCCCGGTAGAGTAGAATTAGGGCCACGCCATTGGGCCAGTCTTGTGCCCGGAATACGGGAATAGGCTCAACCCCTATAAAGTGGGACTGAATTCAATGATTGGTGAAATGTGGATGTTAATTCACTTCTGCTTAACCCTCTGGGGATAAAGGCATGATTATATGTATGTATGTACGAGTCTGAGAGATTCTGAAAACGTAATAAAAACTTAAATAGTAAGTTTTTTTTGATAAATCGTACGGAATACAAAAATTATTTTTTTATTACGTTTTTCTTTTCTTTTTTTTATATCACTTAGGTGGCAGACAAGCACACGGCCCACCTTATGGGAAGTGGTTACCGTGGCCTATGGACTCGTGCAACACCAGGAGCGTCACACTCGCGCTGCCGACCCTGAAGAAACCTCCTAATGCCCCTTTTGAAGAACCCCATATTGTGGGCGCATGGGAAGACATTTTCTATCGATCATTAATGAAATGATTGAAAGAATGGTTTCATCTGATCATGATTAATTAATTCAAATCAAAATCGTAAGACGGATATATGTTTAGAAGAGTTTGGATGGTGGCTTAGTGGTCAGAGCGTTCCTCCTATATAAGAAAGATCGTGGGTTCGAATCCCGCATGGACCGATTCAATTTTTTCTATATCCTAATCGACTTGAATAGTTACCATACTAAATGCTTTAAAATTTCATTCAAAATTTCATGTCATTTTGAAAACGTAACATTACTGAATCATGCCTCAGGGAAGACTCTCCCGAGTCTCTTCATCAATAGCAGAAAAGAATGGCCCGTGACCTCTCAATTAGCCAATCATAGTCCACAGCTGGACATTTTAGGCCTTTACCAATTTGCGTCACAGTTTCCGATCATACGTTTTCAGCATCCATACTTTACCCCAGCTACCTTTTACATGTCAATTGATTCTAATTGGTCACTTTTGGTCTCACTATTGGTTTCTCTTTCTTCTGACCTGATTCGAGGGTAGATTGAAATATTACTGCTATAAGAGTTACTAGACCTTAACTTTGGCCTAAGACACCAGTATCGTGAGAGTAGGTCGAAGTTTCCAGCGGTACCCGGGTGGCTATACAGCAGGCTGCGCGCGTTCACACCTGGAGCGTCTCGCAGGCCGGCGCGGGCGCCCTGTCTCAGAACACGGAGTCTGCGGAGCGCGACAGGTGCACGGGGTGGCTGGGCGAGCGCGCCAGGCGCTTGCGGGGCAGCTTCTGCAGAGTGCTCAGCAGCGACGGGAAGTCGGGCCGCTCGTGCGAGCGGTACGACCAGCACAGCATCAGGATATCCTGCCGGCACCACACGTTTACCGTTACACTACTTTGAGTTTATGAAGGGAAGATACACATTTATAATGAGAGGTTAGGAAGATTTTTAATCTACATTTTATTCACTGCATCATCCAGTGGAAAATCAACGATGTGTCAATCATTATACTCTTAGCAATTTCATAGTTGCGAATAAACTTTTAAGTTTGCTGTATGTCCACTTTTTCGGGTGTGCTTGACTACTCAAAACCAGGTAAGACTGACCCGGAGTCTCGTTCGTTCTCGTTGGTTTAAATTGGTATGATCGTAAGTCTCTTTACGCCCCAAATATTTTCAACTATGACAATGATAATGACAATGATATCAACGAAACTATATATTTATATGTAAATATATAGTTTCGTTGTATATATCTGTATATAAATATATAATTAAATTGGCTTTGTTAACGCTTTTACATTTGCTGTACTAGTATTGTGCGTTTGGTACCATTAAGGCGTTTTAAAAATGCTACAAAGCGAGTTATTGTTTTAAAATAACTATTTTAGATGTATAGGGCAAAATATATGAACCACACAATAGAAGGGAAACGTTGCAAAATTACGAAATCCCTGTGATGATGATTTATAACAAGTCTATTATCATCAACCAATCACATAAAATTTCCATAATGTACTCAATAATTTCGTAAAAACATAAAAATAATAACACGTTGCCCATTCGAGGATTCGAACCCCTTCTGGGCAAAGTCGGCCAGTGGCAAATCAAGATTAGTAAATTAAAAACACAAAAATATCTCAATCCATAATTGAATATATTTTATATAATATCATTCATAAACTCACGTCTGGTTTTTTTTTCAGTTGTGTTTTTTCTCCTTTTTGTGATTTGTTAGATGCGCCCTTTTTCATTACGGCAGCAATAAATTATATTAAACACGATTTAAAATTACTACGATTAATATACTTCGATTTTATTTTGAAATTCTGAGGTATATGATAACTACAACACAGATAAAGACTTTGACTATGATAATCCCACAATGATGGAATAAAATACTAGATTTGCAAGTAAATAAAACAAAATTTCCCCACGAAGGCTTTTTGATCTAGCGTGAGTTTAGTGCCTGCATCATGGGTTACATGCATTAATCGCTTAGTAAAGACCTGTTTAAAGACCTGTCTTTCGAGTGAGAGTTCGAGACCATTCCTAATACATGCAATTTAGCTTAGATGGGGAAGAGGAAAAGGCGGGGAGGGGAATACAAAATACGGTGAAACTTAAAGAAAAAAACTATGAAATAGAAACATAAACATAGATATCCCCGCAAAGGCTTTTTTGACCTAACGCGAGGTTACTGCCAGGGCACTATGCCAAGAGAAGAAGAGAAAGAGAAAAAGCCAAGAGAATTCATGTCTTCTAGTATCTTTAAGTAATTTTATTTCAAAGATACATATTTTAGGTAATCTTTATTAAATATTTTATTGGTTTACCTATGTTTGAGCGAAAAGAAATTGCCAAATTATCAATTGCTAAAAATATTCCGCATAATTTCATACGCCAAATTATTACTTTGCAAACAACTGTTCATAAATAATTGTAACGGAAACGTTATGTTTGAGTAGTGAACGTTTAAACAACAACTTGTTTACCAATTATTATTTATTTGGAATAACACATATTACGCAAAATAAAATAGATTTAGAACCGTTTCGAAATTACACCATCGAAATTGATGTTGGTGTTAGATGGTTTTAAAAAAATTAACCATGAAGGCTAATGGGGGAGCTCCGATCAGCTCCCCCATTAGCCTTCTAACCTAACCTATCTAAGTCGAGGCGCGCAGTATTCGACTTGGAACCGTTTCGGAGTTACACCATCGAAAGTGGTTATTATGCCTAAATACATGATCATATTAAAATAAAATTACATTACTTAATAATATAATTCCCAAAAGTACTTTATTTTTTTTCATAGCACATCGTTTGACTTAACTTTTACTATCTACTGTTTACTGCAATAAATCATTTGATTAAAGATCAAATGCCATAATATTATCCTTGGTAATATTCTGCCAAATAAAAATTTTACGAAATGAAAAAGTGCATACTAAAAATTGATAAAAAACGGTTCTAAAATTTGTTTGGGTAGTGAAATTTTGGGAAAATCTTTTCAGCAATACGGCAGGCTCCCTATTTTTTTTAGGAATGTACTGTAAGTAGCCTTACCTTGATATCTCTAGACGCCTGCATGTTGGCGAGAGATTGCTTCACGCCCTTGCCAACTTGCCAGATCACGGCCTCGGGCGGCTGGCTCTTGAACGGGTATTCCCCGCACAGCAGCTCGTACCACACCGTGCTAGGACACGAGATTTTAAAATAAATGACTAAAATCAGGATTCAATTCTTTACACTTAGGCCCTTATTCTAGAACGACACTAAGTCCTGAATCTTTATTTATCTGAGTACAGATTGTCTATACATTCTGTCCTCATATAAATCGAGAACGTAGAATACAGGTCTAACTCAGCAAGTCGAGGACACATCATCTACCAACGGTAAGGCACAGGCAAAACTAATCTCAGATAGCGTCACCTCCGCTGGTGCTCGTCTAGAGTCTATAATCCTGTTTTTTTTTATGTCAGTGGTGCTTGTAAATCTTAACATTAACATTTGCATTGAGAGTATATAATTTTGTTTGTGAATTTATCAATAAAAATGTGCTCCTGTATGACAGTGGCCAATTTGAAAGAAGAGATGAAGAAGTGAAATGCTTCCCTACATAAAATCAGGTTTGAAATATTCGCTACATATTCTAGCAGACGAATTTAGTATAGAGTTGTTGATGCTCGGGGCATTAATCTACAGCATCCGTCTTTTCTTATCAGTAGGGAAACTATGAGGACCTTTCTTGTTTACTTTATTTACAAACAATTTGTATGAA
The DNA here is from genome assembly GCA_963662185.1 of Eilema griseolum. Classification (NCBI taxonomy): domain Eukaryota; kingdom Metazoa; phylum Arthropoda; class Insecta; order Lepidoptera; family Erebidae; genus Eilema; species Eilema griseolum. Next base: position 24,321,728 of record OY759241.1, read on the forward strand.
ATTTGACAGCAATACAATACCAGCGATAATACGCCACCTATCGGGATAAATAAGTAGTGTGTGTCCTCATTGTTAGAAATCTTTGATTTCTGTTTAAAAAATCAGTATCCTCTCATATTCCGAGAGTATAATAAAAAAAAATCCATATTAATAACAGAAACACTAAGGCAGTGATCGTGATTTAAGATAAACACCGGATATATTTCAATACCGCGATGCAGGATCATTACTTATGTAGAAGTTTAGCTTCGTTGCGCTAGATGGCGCTGAGTACATGTGGTACAGTTGCCAGATGTGATGATAGTTTCGTATGTGATGTGTGAGGGAGTGTCTCTAAGGGAGCAGTCAATTGACGGATCAAATAGATAAAAAAGTGTAAGTATGAATTTGTGTATGTATACGCAGTACTCACCCAAACGCGTACACGTCTGTGGCCTTGGAGAAAGGAAGGATGAGGCTCGCGTGCGGGGTGAGCGCGCGGCACAACTCGGGCGCGAGGTAGCACAGCCAGCCCGCCGGGATGCCCAGGCTGTCGCCGCGAGGACTGTAAGGAAACTCCAGATATACATCACACATAAGCTTCCAAGTGCAGCAGTTGGCAGCGGTCGGTATTTCTTGGCAGGTTTGTGCCGACTGCCACTGCTTTGACTTCAAGTGACTATGAACTTATTCTCCCATAAATAATATTCAAAATGTTTTGAATTTTTTTTGAGGGGAGACAAGTTACGCCCTTAAAACTAATTCTTTTAAATTAAAATTTATTTATTTATTTATTTATTTATTCTCTCATCTACATCTATTTTTACAGGTTACCCTAATACAACAGAGTAGGCAATTTAATTACAACTTTACTTATAATTGTTAAAGCGGTATCTGTGAATTCCCTCAGAGAGCAACTAAACAGGTCAATATTTATTGAAATGACGTTGAGTGTCCGGAGGATTTTTTGAGATCTCTATCTCTACTACAACTATTCAAAAGACTAATTCTCTTATTAAATCTGTTCAAAATTCAGTTTCAATCTGTCAAAATCAAATTAAATGTCAAAAAATACGTTTAAAAAAACGAATTCAAAAACTTAACTATAAAAAAAGTTAATAAAGAGAAGAGAAGAACTGCTGATTTTACAGATTTATTCATCTTAGTCGGTGCTAACTTTGTTTTTTTTTTTTTTATATACCACTAAGTTGGCAGACAAGCACACGGCGCACCTGATGGAAAGTGGTTACCGTGGCCTATGGACGTTTGTAACACCAGAGGAGTCACAGTCGCGCTGCCAACCCAGTAAGTTTCTGTGCCGTCAGTAGAAGACAAAGCAGGACAAGCCCATAGTCTTCCACTGACAGCACAAATTCTCCAGTGAGCTCTGGCTACCCTACTCACCGCTGGGAACACAACACGAAGTTATTATAAGTTTATTGTGTCTGAAGAAAAAATCCAATCGAATTGAGATCAATAAGTCTGTCGCAATCCACTGCTGGACATAGACCTCTCCCAATGCCGGGAGGCGTTGGTCTACTGTTGGTGCAGGGTTTTATTTCGAGTTTTCCTTCTCTCGCAGTGATATCATTTGCGTATTTTGCTGTTAGTCACCCTTCGGATAAGACGTAGTGATTCTTGAATTCTTTTTTTTTATACCATTTAGTTGGCAGACAAGCACACGGCCCACCTGATGGGAAGCGGTTACCGTGGCCTACGGACGTATGCAACACCAGGGGTGTCACACACGCGCTGCCGACCATAATTTTTAATCTCCATCACCACGGATTGAGAACCTCTTCCTTTTTGAAAGTTGGTTAAAAACGAGAATTGACCCTCTTTGAAATCGTGAGTGTCTTTGACATTTGGAAGATTAAGACTAAATTGTGATTGCAACTGAATTTGGAACAAATATTTATTATGAGACTTCTGATTCTAAAATTAACACTTACTTGTTTCCAAAACATAGTTTGGTGACGCTAAAAAGTCCGAAGTCCGTGATAACAACCTTCCCATTCTCCAAAAAGATGTTCTTCGTTTTCAAATCTTTGTGGATGATACCGCGCGCGTGCAAGTAGCCCATACCCTAAAAGCATACATTTAACAATGTACACAGCCCAAGGGATCAGTATACACATTTACAAGAGAAGGTGTACACCTATCTCCAGGGACGACTTACATATTAAAATAAAACACCCCATGTGTGTACCCCAGTTTTCTTCAAGAGATGGCGAAAAATTCAAATAGGTTGGGAGGGTGGGGGGTGGGGGGGAGGGAGATGTGTGTATATTTGCGTTTTAAAGTTAACTTCGGCCAGAGGAGGGTGGGGCAAGCACCTAGCTTTCCCCACCCCTCAGTATGCCCATGACTCCCTGAAATCCACAAGTTGTGAGTTCTTGTATACTTTGACGCTTTAAGGGTAAAGATGTGAGACAGTAAAATGGTTTAAGAGAAAATATATCAATCCTCTTTTGTAATCATTTTGACGCATACTATTACTACCACAGGATGAGCTTTATAGTCGATACAACATTAACAACAAATTGGGCACTCCAGGAGTGCCAACAGAAGTAAAAACAGTCTGTGTAAAAAGTATTTACTTCACAAAAAGTGCACATGTGAATTGTCACAATTTATCAAATAGGTCGTATAGAATTGAAAAAATAACTTGTTAATTGTATCGTAGTAAAGTCGCAACGTCAGCGTCACCAGATAGGGTCGAAGGTGAGTACTCACTCAAAACCACATGAGTAGAAAGCCGTACAGAGACAAAGCTTCTTAAGAACGTGTAAAATTGATACCTATTTTCGTAGGGTTGTTGTCACAATAGGTTAAGGTTAACATTTGTTAAATAGTTTTATTATTCAGTATGATAGGCAATGAATACTCGGCCTTACTAATAACACCCCCCCCCCCTCCCCCTATACGTTACGCCCATGCTTATAACATTCGAGATAAAACTCGTGTACTAACACTTCCACCAACAACAGCTTCACCTTGTCTTCTAAATGACTACGGTATTGGACGTCGCTGGAGATATTGATACCAAGGATCCCAATACTCGAGGAAATGGTAATAAGTATAAGGATCATCATGAAACGTGGTCCCTCACTATACGTCTCCTGAAAAAGCTCAAAGTCGCTCAACGAGCTATGGAGAGGGCTAGGCTCGGTATTTCCTTACGTGATCGTGACATGATGATGATGATGATGATAAGTATCATAACTACTCATGTGCTCAAACCTGCACAATGCACTTAACGATATTTTTGCTTCAAAATACACATGATCGCGTTAATCGTTTTAATGTTATAAGAATTAACGCGATCATGGTATACGTACACCTTTGTTAGTAGCACACATAATGTTCAGCCGGGGTGCGAGGGCTATGTCTCAGATAATCTCCAACAACCTGCGGCCCACACAGTCGGCGTGCGTTTTAGTCGGTTCAAGTCCGACTTAACCTTCCGAACCGGCTTCGGTGGCGGGGGTTACCATAGAGATTTTGCGCACAAAAAAAAAAGTTAACATAATGTTAGTGAACATGCTAGTTGGAAGTTCACCGTACCTGTGATATCTGCTGTGCGACGATAACACTCTTGTTGGCAGTAAACTTGTCCTTCCGCAGGTGAATGTGCGTGTACAGCGTCATGCCTTTACACAGTGACGTCACTATGGCCAGTCGCGGCGGCTTCATGCACGCACCCATGAATAGAACTAGGTTTTCGTGACGCGTCTTGCGAAACGTCGCCACCTGTCGACAACAGGGTGTTATTGGTAAAAATGGTAATGGAAGTTTGGTTAACGAAGGACCAAATATTCAAGACCGCGTACACGGTCACGGTTTTGTGCCAGTTGCTTCGGTACATCGTACCGAAGGACCTAATGTGCAGGACCAAATGCGAAGTGGTGGAGGAGTATCTCGTCCTGGGTGTCAAGCAATACGTAATCATCATTGAGCGAGTGCGCGTACAGCAGACTTTTGACGGTTACCGCGGTACGCCGGCTCGAAGGACCACGAATGTAACACCAAGTGCGGGGTGGTGGAGGAAGTACCTCGTGCTTGAAGGTGTCGAGCGGCACGCAGTCGTCGTTGAGCGAGTGCACGTGCAGCAGCTTGACGGCCACGGCGCCGTGCCAGCTGCCGCGGTACACCGTGCCGAAGCGCCCCGTGCCGATCACCTCGAACAGGCGGAGCTCGTCGTATGGGATGTCCCACTCCTTCATCGATAGCTGTTAGGGGATGAAACATATTGTTAGTTATAGTGACATTATCAAAACATAAACAATACAAGAGTTCGGAACTTTTCGCGATTAAATTATGGAACTTACTATTTCTACCGACGTTTTGCATGCGTTGCAGCACCCGTGGTCGACCAGAAATAGTGAGTTCCATGATTTAATGAACCGTTGTATTATTATGAATTCACACCGCGACAGTTTAAAAGTAAAATTGTCAATGCAGTTTGCAATAGTATGCTTTTACCAGTATGAACAGCCAACCCAACAGTATAGATAGAAGTGTCAAGCGAAGAACGCTTTTAGATTATCCGATCCGATATCGGTGTAAGAGAGCGATAGCCGATAGCAGACAGCATGTGCTGTTGGCTTCAATATCTAATGTCGAGCAGATGAAATACAGTTACATATTTCATATACTTTACTTCGGATAATCTGAAAACGCTCTAATTTTAAATGGGAAAATGTCAAAATATGAAATAGGGTTACTATAAAATTATGTAAAAAGTATGTAAAAACCGCGGTAGCCTAGTGGTATGGGTAATGGACTGCTGAGACGAGGTATCGGGTTCGATCTCAGGTTTCACACCAATGACTTTTCGATGTTTTTCGAAGTTATGTGTGTATTTATCGCAGGTTTATAAGTGCCGGGTTAATGGCAATAGGCTCGCCACCTAATACATTGGGACCTAAATATAAACTGGCGAAATGTGGGTGCTAGCACCTCTGCCTACCCCTTCGGGGATATAGGCGTGAGTTTATGTAGTTTATAATATGAAAAGTTAATAATGCCAGAACCGCTGAAAGGATCTTGATGACATTTTAGTACAGAGATAAATTATAGTTTGGAATGCAATCTGGAACAGTGGTGAAGAATTGTATGTGTAAGAAATGATAAAGGTAGGGCAGAATTTATACTTTGGGGCACTTTGAACCCTACCCCAATAATAGGTCTACTAAAGTTGGAATGGCTACGGATAGAGGAGGGTAGTTTTTTATTACTAATTTATTTTTTATTTATATTCAAACGAACCATTTTAATATGCTGCAGTTATGCAAAAATAAACACTATATAAAATAACGCTAGTATTTCTTTCTAAAATAAATGCATAATCGGTATGTCTCTTCACCACGCTTCTTTGGTCTATAATTTTAATAATATAGGATCTACTTTGTACGTCTGGACTGCCAAAGTAAATGGTCGTTACATTTGAAATTGCCGTTTTTTTTTATGGAAATTGGAGGAAACCCAATTTTAAGTACTAACATTTTTGCATTTTTTTTTAGGTATGACAAATCCAATTTTTTTTTTGTGTATGAATGAGACAACATTAAGCTAACAAACACTTATATTACATTTTTGAAAACTGACAGCTGTCAAAAAGTAATACGAAATTTATCATCAAAATGGATAGCATTTAGGAAGTACTTTTGAAGATCGAATTTAATTTATCAAGCGGTCAGTCAATAAAAACAAAATTTAATACAGAGTTGTAAATGTTGAAATCAACTTTCAAACAAAATATAAATAATGGAAATAGCTACTAAATTACAGGAATAAGGAACTCATGAATCGAGAATAATAAGAAAATTTCGGCAATTTCATAGGTAAAGAAAAAAATTGTTTATGTATTACTTGGCATTCTATATTGACATTTTCAATTACATTTGCCCTTTTCTTTTTGGGTTGAACCGACAAAAACGTCTGAAATGACATTTATATTAAAAAGTCATTTAAATTTAATATAATATTACATTAGGAAACTGTAATTAAGAGTGAACATACTGTGTGTGACAAACTCTTTCTCTCTCTAAACATTGTGCTGTACCCTACAGGGTCCATAATTGTAACAATAATTTTAACCTGAATAACTGTACTACATTATGGAACGCAATAAATGTATTGAGTATAAAGACCTAATATAATTATCGCGGGCGGTTTACTATTCAATTCATGTGTAAGGACCATCGGAGGCCGGATTTAATGCGCGAGCTGGCCTGCGGGCCTTACTTTGGCCATCACTGGTCTAGTACGAAAAATAACTATTTTTGAGTGATGCTGTCGCGATTCATTTAAATAAAAAAGTAAAATACTTATATTACGACGTTCTAAACTTACGATAGTATCATTTTTAAAACTCACTTGCTCAAACAATTGACGCCTACGTATAAAAACAGACATTTTTATTTTCACACACTGCAACCACTTAATTCATTTAGTAAACTGTAAAACTAATTCACTTTACAATAGTTATAACAATATTTTATTAACCAAACTTTAAATTATTTTATTTATTTATTTAATTCTTTATTGCACACACACAGAACAGAGATATGATAACAAAACACATCAAAGAAGATGTACAAAGGCGAGCTTAACTCAAAATGAGTTCTCTCCCAGCAAACCTTTGAGTAGCAGAGAAGCATATAATAATGAATACTAAATAAATACTAAATAAATCAATTCTGCTATCCAACACACTGAATATTTCAAATACAAAAGTGCAAATGTGTCATATATATAATCTGTTCAAGTACATTGTATACTTCGGGGACACATATCTTGGACCTAGGTCGCGAGACAAAAGGAGCCCTGGCGGCGGTGTTTTGTAATAATCAGTACCGGAGTACAACCCCGTGCTCTTCTCAAAAGATATCCTAGAAACGTGTATGTTACATTTTACATACATACAATCGCGCCTTTATCCCCGGAGGGTTAGGCAGAGGTGAATTAACATCCACTTTTCACCAATCATTAATCCCACGTAATAGGGGACTCAATTGCCGCCTTCCGGGCACTATTTTCGACTCAAGCCATGCATCTAAGGCTGAGTCTGGGCTGTATATATCTGTCTGATGTTACACAACCCTATCCCATAGTCGCCTTGTACGACAAAGCATTGGAAGACATGGGGTGGTCCACTTCTGCTCGGCTAGGATCCGCGCGGCTGGTTGCACAAACAATACACACACATACACAAAGCACATTTTAGGTCCAAGATATATGATCCTAGGTATAATAATGATACTGTTCCCGTTATCGGAGGGAAGACGCCCTCAGTACAGCTCTTATCAAAAGTTCACGACCATTTGTGCTTCCGTTGTGTAGTCGAACAATCGCGCTAGGGCTCGGAATTTGATAAGAATAGCTTTAGCTTTGCCAAATAATAATGTTTATAAATTTAATAACATAACGTAAACTCACGCCTATATCCCCGAAGGGGTAGGCAGAGGTGCTAGCACCCACATTTCACCAGTTTATGTTTAGGTCCCAATGCAATAGGTGGCGAGCCTATTGCCATTAACCGGGCACTTATAAACCTGCGATAAATACACACATAACTTCGAAAAGCATCGAAAAGTCATTGGTGTGCGCCATGGTAAAACCTGGGATCGAACCGAAACCGCGGTTCAATTATAAAAATTTAATTACAAATGATAATAACTTCGTTGTGTACTATTAAACCCTCGTTTTCACTTAAGTACTTGTATAAAAAATGCATTTGACAAGTTGAAATATGTCACAAGCTTCAGTGTGAACGCAAATGTATTTTATACTTGTTTACAACTTGTTGGCTATATATACTATGAAAACGAAAAAGTATCTAAGACAAGTTAAAACATTATATGACGATATAATAATAAGTATAAAACCAGTTTTGTGTTCTTTTTTTTATACCACTTAGTTGGCAGACAAGCACACGGCCCACCTGATGGGAAGCGGTTACCATGGCCTATGGACGTATGCAACACGTATGCGTACGTGTTTTGATTAGCCTTCTATAAGTCTTCAACAAGTTTTTTATAAACAAGTTTACAACTTGTTTCGTGGTTAAAACGAAGCGTAAGAAGACTTTGGGAACTTTTGGGACCGGATGGGAATACATAAATGCTTTTATTGTGGTCTATTGTCCATAGCTCGTTTGTGATACTTCTAATGATATTCATTAAAAACTAGGTGACACCGGATCCGCTCGCGTGAAATTTTGTTCCCAATCCCACTACCTACTTGGGAATTTATTCCCGGGATACAAAGTAGCCTCTAGTTCCAGTCCTAGTCTACTTACTTACTGAAGACTGGCCGTCGTCTAGTCCCGATCTTAATCCACTGGATTATGATTTATGGTCAGTTTTAGAGAGTATGGCTTGCTCTAAACGCCATAATAATTTGGAGTCCCTTAAACAATCCATACGATTGGCAGTGAAGTATTTTCCCATGGAAAGAGTGCGTGCTTCTATTGATAACTGGCCTCAACGTTTAAAGGACTGTGTTGCAGTCAATGGAGACCACTTCGAATAAGCTTTTTATATTTTAAATTGTTTTATATTTATGTATTAAACTAACACACTGTAAAAGTAATAAATATTATGTGCAATAAAAAAAAATTTTTTTTCTTCGTAACAATATTTATGGCTAGACTAGGTATTCCTGTACGAAATTTCAGCCATATCCGTTCAGCCGTTATAGCGTGATTGAATAACAAATATCCAAACATCTTTTCAAACCCACATTTATAATATTAACAGAATTGCTTCATTATTGTATTCGTTTTGAGTTAAATTTAATTCCTAAATAAATAGTTCCTTATTAAACGCCATACGCCATATGAAAAACCGTGTTTTCTACGTCTTAGTTAGGATTTTTTTTTTGAGTAACTTCTCTAGTACATAGCATATACCTACTCTATGTTAAATTGTGCTAAAGGGCAAGTTCAGTATGTCAAAGTAAAAAATTATTTATTCTGCATAGACCATTAAATCGGCACTTACAAAACGTTAACAAAAAAATAAACACGAAAACCAGTTTAGCAAATGGACCACCGGCACCGGTTCGAAACGAGGCCCCGACCTGAGAAGACTTCGGCAACTCAGCGGGCATTTTATTTGGTCTATTTAAACATACACTTAGTCTACTTAATCTAAATACAAAAATTTACTTGAGCAGCGTAGTTGAGCGAACAGCTAATTTCCAAGCTTGTTTATCATCCAAGTATTCTTGGATTTTATAACAGCCTATCTGGCACAATTTACTTTTAACTACATTTTAAATTTATCCACAAGTAAATATGGAATCCTGTTGAAATATAATGTCGTACAGTATGTAGGTGAGTGTATGGATGAAATGGCTCGCAGATAACGCGGGTGGTTCACCCATCCAGCTTCAGGTTCAGCATTAGTTTAGGTCATAATGTAATAGGTGGCGAGCCTATTGCCATTAACCGAGCACTTATAAACCTGCGATAAATACACACATAACTCCGGTGTGTGCCATGGAAAATCGTCTCAGCAGTCCATTACCCATATCACTAGGCTACCGCGGAAATAATACAAGGTACTCACGCTATTCTGCCGCGGCCACCGCGAGTCGTTCTTGCCGGACAGGTCGAGCGAGTCCCCTCGCGGGCACCCGCCGCTGTCCGTCGACCCCGAGCCCGACAGCGACTCGCCTGGGGGACAACCGCTATTGTACACACTGGTTACAACCATAATATAACTACGGACAACATTCTGTGACGAGGGCATGTCGGGATTCAGAGGTGCGTTGACAGACTTCTCAAGCCACAGCGGTAAATGCATGTAGTTACTGGCAAACTTCGTGAATAAACGTCAAAAAGTTCACGTAGGTATATCATAGTTGAAATCTATACTAATATTATAAAGCTGCAGAGTTTGTTTGTTTGTTTGTTGAATCATTCAAATCGGACCAGTAGTTCCAGAGATAAGCGCATCTCTGGAACTACTGGTCCGATTTGAATGATTCTTTCAGTGTTGGGTAGTCCATTTATCGAGGAAGGTTATATATCATCACGCTACTACTTAAGGGAGCGGAGAATTGATAATAAATGTTAACAAATCCGGCAATTTTTCATTCATATTTTGAACACTAAAACATACGGACTCAAAGGGATATGAAGCTTCAAAATATACCCCGGGCGAAGCTGGCGTGGGTCAGCTAGTAATTTTATAAGCACATATATAAATACACTTGTACTGTTTCCACAGTATTTTTAATTTTCCGAACACTGTTCCATGGTCGCTCCCCGCGCTTACTTCCAAAGTGACCTAAAAGCGCGCTTTAGGCAACCTGGGTACATTGTTACCCCTCGTTTTCACCTAAGAACTGATTGATATAAAACTTGTTGAAGACTTGTAGAAGACTAGTCAAAATACAATACTTGTTTTATACATGTATTGAGACTGTCTCAGACACTTTTTCGTTCACACAGTATGTATAGTCAACCAGTTGTAGATAGATAGATAGATAATTCTTTATTGCACACCAATAGATTACAGTAAAACTTGTAGTTAGCATGCATACAGTTTAATGTACAATGGGCGGCCTTATCGCTGGAAGCGATTTATTCCAGGCAACCTTGGGATGGACAGTAGTGTAATAAAGCAAAAGATTTGGTGTAGTTAGCATATAAACTAGAAACAAGGTGTATTAAAAAAACAAGTATAAAACACATTTGCGTTCACACTGAAGCCTGTGACATATTGCAACTTGTCAAATACATGTTTTATACACATTTTTTTTTATATAGGACACGTCAATTGGACTTCGCCTTGCCTGATGGTAAGCTGAAGGCAAAGTCCCAGAAAAGAGGGTCACCATTACTTACACATACTCAGCTTGACGCCCTTATCATATGCTTTTTCACGCCCCGCTTAAAGGACCCGGGACTGTAGGAAGAAGGAAACACGTGTGCTGGTAATGAATTCCAGAACTTAATGGTGCGACAGAGGAAAGAGTCTCCGAACCGCTTGGTTCTTGATCGGATGTTCTGCACCGTGTGCGGATGACATCTAAGACCTGCACGTGTTGTCCTGTGTAGGAAAGGGGAGGGTGGGACTAATTGGAAGAGCTCATCAGAACACTCCCCATGGTACAGACGGTAAAATACAGCTATGGACGCAACATCTCTACACATATTGATAACTCACTTGTACTTTTCCACGTTACTTTATTGCCTATTACACCTGACCGGTTTCGCCTTACGGCATCCTCAAAGGTTTATAATGATATTTAAGAACGTTCCTATTAGAAACCGGTCAGGTGTAATAGACAATAAAGTAACGTGGAAAAGTACAAGTGAGTTATCAATATGTGTAACAACAAATTCCACCAAGTGCCATCAATCTACAGTATAAATAGACATGTTTTATACTTAGGTGTAAACGAGGGATTACAAAGTAAGAAATCTGTATTGTTCCACGTATAGTACATTTTCAAGAAGGTTAATTACTATAGAAAAGAAAAAATATACGTACGGTTGAACTCACCGCTTCTGACGCTGACGTTGAACTCTTCCTTGTGTTCTTGGTGTTGTCTCGCGGGGGACTGCACGCTTATGTGGGTGCTCGTGTGATTTGGACTAGACACTACTGGTTTTAATTCTGGAATTAAGAAAAATGTTAGTCCTCATTTCATGAATTTAAATCCAATCTTAGTATAGTGAAATGCCAAGTAGCTTAAAGACGTATGTAAAGTTGAATTTCGGATATCTAGGACATATTTAGATTAATCAGTAGTCAGAGTTCCTTCCCTAAATTACGACTGTTCATGGGTTTTTTTATACCACTTAAGTGTTAGGTGGCAGACATGCTCGCGGCCCACCTGATGTAAAGTGGTTACCGTGGACGTGTACAACACCAGGGGAGTTACACTCGCGCTGCCGACCTTGAAAGCACAGGGAGTCTCTGTGCCATCTCAGTATTGAAGAAAAAGCAGGACCAAGCTTTGGTTTTTTCACTAATAGTACAAAAACTCTCCAGTGAGCTCTGGCTACGATACTCACCGCCGGGAACACAACACGAGGTTATTATGGCCGCGGTATTTTATAGGGCGGAGGTACTTCCCCAGTCGGACTGCTCAATTGGACGGTAATACCGTCGTGTCCTACATCCTAGACACAAGTTCCGTCCTTTTTTTCAAATTAAATTAATTTATGACTATTATTATTTCATCTGTTCTCATATCTCGCTAACACGCGTTAACTTACGCGACAAACGCCAAAACACATACATATATTCGGACTTGAACCGACTACAACGCACGCCGACTGTGTGGGCCGCAGGTTGCTGGAGGTAAGGTTATTGGAGACATATTCCTCACACCTCGACGGGCCCAGGACCGTCTCTTATGAAGCGTCCCTCTTCGGGTGTGGGGACCAAGGAGTCCCCATCTCGTCCCCGGGTGACAGGCGGCTCAACTCGTCACCCCCAGGCCTACACCTGATGGGGGAAGGTAGTCATCTTGCGAAATGCGACACCCGAGTCGCTTTAGCTCGTTGGCCACACGCGCGAGAGTCTTGTTTGCCTCGCGATTTCGGTCCATGATCTGTCGTGGACTGCTGAGACGAGGTTTCGGGTTCGATTCCAGGTTTTACCATAGCACACACCAATGACTTTTCGATGCTTTTCGAAGTTATGTGTGTATTTATCGCAGGTTTATAAGTGCCCGGTTAATGGCAATAGGCTCGCCACCTATTACATTGGGACCTAATCATAAACTGGCGAAATGTGGGTGCTAGCACCTCTGCCTACCCCTTCGGGGATATAGGCGTGAGTTTATGTATCTTTTGTATTTTTTTTATTTTATCTTAATTATTTTCGGGCAAGCAATAGGTATAATTTATACATATTTGAAATATGCCAATTAATTCCTTTCAATTGATACCAAATACGACTTGTTTCTCTCAAATTTATTTTTTAACACCACGGCTTGACCGCTAGAGGGCGCCACATTAGATTCAGTTACACGTTATATAGCCTATAACCAGCGGACGACGAAGACGCTTTTATCGATACCTTATTAAACATACACTGGCGAAATGTGGGTGCTTTTTTTACGTGTGCAAAATCCCCACGAATACCTCCCCACCGGAGCCGGTGGAAGAGGTTATGTCGGACTCGAACCGACCAAAACGCACGCCGCCTGTGGGTTGTTTTGGTTGCCAAAGGTGAGGTTGACAGGTATATCCGTCGCACCCCGGCCGTTCCAGGGCCATCTCTCACGATCTGGCCCTCTCCTCGGGTGTGTGGGGACTACAGAGTCCCCAACTTGCTCGCCGCGGCCTGCTTCTGACAGGGTGACAGGCGGCCCCACCAGTCACCCCCCGGCCTGCGCTCATAGGGGGCGGAGGTCGTTCATTGACCTCTGACGCCCGAATTGCCTTCGTACGCGGGCAGCTTGGCTTACGATCCTTCGTCGCTCTCGCTGCCGCTCCACCGAAATGTGGGTGCTAGCACCTCTGCCTACCCGTTCGGGGATATAGGCGTGAGTTTATGATATGTTATGTTTAAAATGCAGATGCTTACCGGGAAAGTGGAACTGTTGCTTGGTGGTGGGCGGGTGGTGCGGATGGTGCTGGTGGTGCTGGTGGTGCGGGTGGTGAGGGTGGTGCGGCGTGGCGGGCGGCGCCAGCGCGGGGGACGACGGCGTGGAGCTGTTGCACGACGACGTGTTGGACGACGAGTCCGGCCCTTGCTGCGGCGGAAACGTTTGTTAGCATATGCTTTGAAATTAACACCAAGTTTTATATGATTTAAGATTAATAATAGCAAGACGAATGTATATTCTTAAGAAGTTAGTTTTTAGATTGGAAAAGTGGCTGCTTAGGCTGGAATTGAACGTGTTATCGAGGGTTCAATTTCCTTTTGAAGACTCCTCTTAAAAGTGAAAATATGTTATGCTTCATTCGGTTAGGTCCTTAACTACAGATAAACAATCTTGTAGAGACTTTTTATAAAAACACAAATCATCCCCTTTCTATGAGAAAATAAATATGTACTGATTACTTACAACAACAGGGACAGAATTATTGAACAAGGCTCTTGTATGTACGTTTCTAGTTATTTTTCATTTTCTAAAATAACGTATAACCAAAAAGCTGTAGAAAAGTACGAATGCCTATTTCAATATGTGTAACAAGATTTTTTTTTCCATCTAGCGATTTTTTTTTATACCACTTAGGTGGCAGACAAGGACACGGCCCACCTGATGGAAAGTGGTCACCGTGGCCTATGGACGCATGCAAAACCAAAAGAGTCACACTCGCGCTGCCAACCAAGCATTGAGTTTCTGTGCCGTCAGTGTAAAAGACAAAGCAGGTCAAGCTTTTGGTCTTCCCACAGACAGCACAAAAACCCTCCAGTGAGCTCTGGTTACCCTACTCACCGCCGGGAACACAGCACGTGGTATTCTGTAGGGTGGAGGTACTTCCCCAGTCGGACTGCTCAATTGGACGGAAATACCGTCGTGTTAGACAGTCAGAGACAAGTGCGTTTTTTTTTTATTGTTAGCAAAGGCACCCGCGCGGTCTTCGTGCAGCCAGCAGGTAACAACCAGTAATGCATACAATTGTTAGGTTTCTATGAATAATATATGATCCCAATTCAACTCACTTTTCCGCCCGCTATAAAGAACTTTCCTTAACAGAAAAGAACTACTTTGCTCCCGCTTATAGAGGAACAAAGTGACACTTTTCGAATAGAAGGGATGAAAAAGATATATCAAAATTGTTTAAGCTAAGTTAAGCACCTAACCGAATGAAGCATAGGTGTTGAACACTTTTTTTGCAAAGTAAATATTTTATATTTTTTTATACAGACTGGTAAAAACAGTTCTGTCGGCATGCCCGGAGAGTACTTTTTTTTAAAATAATTGTTGCAAAATGATTTTGTTTAACCAGAAGTTACCATTTTGTATGTGTGCGATTATATGCATGCATGCGTTTCTTTGTGCACACGTATGTGTGTGTCTGTGACTGTTTGTGTGTCTGTGACTGTTTGTGTGTCTGTGACTGTTTGTGTGTGTGTGTGTGTGTGTATGTGTGTGTGTGTGTCAGTACTGACCGCGTGGTGCGGCGGCGGCGGCGGATGCCTGCGGCGCGGCCCGAGCGACGACAGCAGCCCCGAGCCGCGCCCCGGCACCGGCGACACGTAGCCGTAGTAGCCTGCGGGCGCAAGGGACAAGGGGTATAGTGGCCGGCAAACTTCGTGAACAAGCGACCAAAATATTGCGCTTATGCCTGACTAATAAACCAATAGAAAGACGGATCAACTAATGACAAGCGTCCTTACAGCCCGATATAAGTTTTTATATAAAAACTAGCTGTTGCCCGCAGCTCCACCCGCGTGGACAAACATAACCAACGTCGTTTTTCAAGATCTAATCTATATCTGTTCCAAATTTAATCAAAATTGGTACGCTTTCACACCAACACCAGGTGTGAAAGCGTAACATACAGACAGACAGAGTTACTTCCTTATTTATTATATTAGTATGGATTTGGCCGACATTTATGGCTAGAAATAGGTGCGCGAAGACTCGCGCAGCTTCGTGGTGTCTTATTATCCTGCTTTTGTATTCAAAGGAATATGAACTTTTTCTCCCGTAGATAAGATTCAAAATTATTTGAAATATTTTGCATCAAGGAACCGCTGCCGACCAGTGTCACCCAGCTACCCTTTCAGTGGGATATGACTCAATTGAACATAAAGGATAAGTAAAACGACCTCCAGCAATTTCACCAGCTACAAGAGACTAAATTTTAAATTTTGAGTAATAAATAAAGTCTTACCATCTTTGTGGATCTTTTCTTTGAAAGCATCTACAAACTCTGGCGGTAGACCGCACGAGGGCGGCACTTTGCTCTCGCAGTCTCTGAAAAAACATATTTACTTTTAATCGATAAGTAAAAAAAAATTGAAACGGTCCAGGCAGGATTTAAACCCGCAATCTTTCCCTTACGCTCTGAACACTAAGCCAGCGAACCTTCGCCGGAAACCACCAAAATTCTTCTATACATATATCCGTCTTACAGTGACGGGTATTCTATTTGAATGGTTAGCATACTAAATGCTTTAAAACTTTCATTTAATATTTACTTTTAGTTATAATAATAACTGAAATTGCAGTTAAAGGACCTTCTTGGGTACATGATTACCATAGTGGCGAAAGTTTTCCTGTAGGAGCTGGGAAACGAAATGGCTGATGATTAATTCAGTGTATGCTCTAAGAGGTCGACCCCGGCCTGCCTACCCACTTACATGTGGATGTACAATAAAAAAAAACGAGTGTGATTTTAGACCACGCAACTGAAGCTCCGTCGTAACCGGCTATGAGAGGAAGAGAGAAAGAATTTGTGTGCTCGTACCTCTTTGTCTTGCACCTACAGTAACCTGTAACTCTTTCTCTCTCTTTTTGTCTTCAAAGACAAATTTGTTTTTGTTTTACTTCTAATTACTGTATGTTATGTAATGAGTGTATTTTTGCATGCAGAATATTTATATAATATATATTTAACATGGGTATGTAATATATGTAGCTATGGTATGTATATATGTTTATATATAGTATATATTTTATTTATGTATTTAAGTATCTGTATATTTAGGTATTTATGCCATGAAATCTAATATATAAAATTCTCGTGTCGCGGTGTTTGTGGTTAAACTCCTCCGAAACGGCTTGACCGATTCTCATGAAATTTTGTGAGCATATTGGGTAGGTCTGAGAATCGGACAACATCTATTATTCATCCCCCTAAATGTTAAGGGTAGTCCACCCTTAACATTATATGGCAAAACAACGTTTGCCAGGACAGCTAGTAATAATATAATCTCTCATTCTTCTTTACTTCTGTTTTCGAAATGCTATACTAGACACAAATATTAAATAGTTATAACTTAGTGTACACCGCAAACGACCCTGATTACTGGCAGTAGTCCATACACTGGCTGTCTTTACCTCTCCACTTTCGTTCGTCCTACAAACTGCTCTAATTGCAATGCAACAATATCGCCAATTGGTTACGGTAGTCAGATGGCAGTCGCTTTACAGAAAATATGGAAGCTCAGCCAAATCTGCAGTTAGACTGGTAAAGCGGACCCCAGACTCAGAGGTGGAAGTTTCAGATGCGATTAGGACTAACGCTTAGATGAAGAAGTACCTCCCCAAGTCAAGCGTGCGTAAAGCTTCAATATATAAATGGAGGCAGAGGATCGGATAAAATGGCGCACATTGAGAGAGGCCTATGTCCAGCAGTGAAGTGCGATGGGCTAATTGATTGATTAAAAATATTTAATAAAATTCCTTAGGAATTGATTAACATGGCAATAAATAAATTTAAAATAGAAGTGAAAAAAAAAACTGTAATGAATAAAGGTTACTATAAAGTAGATGAGTATCTTAATGATGTAAGTGTGTGGTCAACATAAGTCTCTTGCTTGCTCGCACAAAATAAATTGTAAACTTCCCTACTTTAAGAAGGATATTTCACTTCTTGAAAATGTACAAAGGAGAGCTACTAAAATGGTTGGAGTATTGAAGTACAAATCTTATGATGAACGCCTTAAGTACCTTAGCCTTACATCACTTGAAAAACGGAGACAGAGAGGAAGTCTCATCGAAACTTACAAAATACTCCACGACTATTATGATATCGATAACATCCATGACATATACAGCCTCAACGAGAACAAGCACCTGAGGGGTCACCCACTAAAGCTATGTACAATGCGATCCAGACTTGAACCTCGGAAACACTCTCTACCTAACCGTGTCGTTAGAGAGTGGAACAGCCTACCTGAAAATGTTGTTTTGGCACCCAGTGTTAATAGTTTCAAAAACAGACTTGACAAAATCTCCGGATCATGAGACACACACGCATCAGCCTAATGGCTGCTAGTGTGTTCAACATAAATAATAATAATAAAAAAAAAACTAAAGCACATTTTAAAAAAAAGATAATCTAGTTCTAATTTCTCTGAGTTTCATGCTGGTATCTTCTCAGTAGAACTAACCTACCGAACCAGCGAAAGAATCATTTTCCAATGGTTTATTTTTGTATTGTTTAGTATGTTTATAATATTTCTTGACATGTTGACGTTCATAAGTGCTCTTTATGTGCCTAAACTGAATAAATGAAATTGATTCTTCGATTGATTGCTATAAATGGCACTGACCTGTGGCACTTAAACTTGCACTCTTTACATTTAAGGCCGGAGCCGAAGAGCATCTGCTTGTCGCAGAAGTCGCAGGTGGCGATCATGTTGAACTTCTTGGTGAAGCGGTGCGCGATGTCGTGCGCCATGCAGCGGGACACCGTGGGCGTGCGCGGCGAGCGCGGGGCGGCGCCCCCCGCCCCGCCCGCGCCCCCACCCGCGCCCGACACCGCCTGCGGATGCAACATTTTAGAAAGAAAGAAAGAACCATTTATTGCACACACACACACACTACACAGAAAAAGCGCGTTTGGCACGAGAGGAGCAAAGCTCGGGAGGTCTCTAACGGCGACGAAGCCTGTTAGTGTGGCGTGCTGCCCCAGAAAGGGGAGAGAGCGAAAATGGTGGGGCACATAAAATAATTTGTAGGGAGTCAAGAAATGCGCGCCTGAAAGAGAGCTGACGCCAGTAGGGTGCGCATCTCCCAAGATTCGGCCCGTTATAACCAAGATGGTTGGTAGGGCCATGGGAAGGAGGTGGGAATGAAGATACACAGAAAAAAATCCACTATAGGAACTTAAAAAAAAAACTATTTAAAAATAACACAGCAATTAACATGTAGGTATTCTACTAATATTAGTAATAGTAGGTAGTAGGAGGTAGGACACGACGGTATTTTCACCCAATTGAGCAGTCCAACTGGGGAAGTACCTCCGCCCTACAAAATACCGCAGCTATAATAACTTCCTGTTTGTTCCCAGCGGTTAAAGGTAGCCAGAGCTCACAGGAGAGTTTGTGCTGTCAGTAGGAAGACTAAAAGCTCGTCTAGCTTTGTCTTCTACACTGACGGCACTGAGACTCTGTGCTAACAGGGTCGGCAGCACTTCTTTGATGTTATACACGTCCATAGGCCACGGTAACCGCTTTCCATCAGGTGGGCCGTTTGCTTGTCTGCCACCTAAGTTAAAAAAGTTAATGAAAATGGAGGTAGGACACGACGGTATTCCCGTCCTAACTGAGCAGTATAATGGGGAATTTACATACGCTCTGAAGATTATTGTGTAGTTTTATGTTTACATAAAAATATACTCACATTATTGTTGTGATATGCTACCGGTCGATGTAGGGGGGTGTGCTCGGACTCGGTGTCGTGTGGGGAGGCGGGAGGAGTTCCTTCGGCAGTACCAACAGCCGAGGACTGGCTGTTGTCGCTGTCAAACAAAAATTATCGTTGAAATAATAAATAAAAAGTAAATATTCTACAACATTCTAGACCCATGGTAAGCATAGTTTAACTAGCTTGTGTTATGGAATCTAGAATGCGGATAAACATACTTAAATACTTTTTTTTGTAAATTCATACATATTATATATAGAAACACCCAGACCAATGCAAATATACATAATCAGGCATACAAATATTTGCACTGAACGGGAATCGAACCCGCGCCCCCAGTGTAGCAGTCGAACGTTCCACCGCCACGCCACAGAGGCCGTCAATATATAAAAAACAGGTAACTTGAAACAGTACATGGTAAATGCCCCAATATCTTTATAGTAGTTTCTTAAGGAGGTAGTACACACGGCAGTATTTCCGCCCAATTGAGCAGTCCGACTGGGGAAGCACCTCCGCCCTACAGAAGACCGTGGCTATAATAACTTCGTGTTGTGTTCCCAGCGGTGAGTAGGGTAGCCAGAGCTCACTGGAGAATTTGTGCTTTTAGTGGAAGACTAAAGTCTTGTCCTGCTTTGTCTTCTACTGACGGCACAGAAACTCGGTACTTACAGGGTTGGCAGCGCGACTGTGACTCCTCTGGTGTAACAAACGTCCATAGGCCATGGTAACCACTTTCCATCAGGTGGGTCGTGTCGTTGTCTGCCACCTAAGTTGTATAAAAAAATAGTAATATATACCTAAGGTCAGATGCGTCCGGTCTCACAGAAAGCTGCGACTCGTGCGAGCGCGACTTGGTGAGCGCAGCAGGCGGCGGTAAGGTCGAGTTCTGCTTGCGCTTACTCACCGGCGTCGGCGGGGACTTGCCGCCGCCCACTGGAACAATACCACCACATATAATAAGTATTAAAATAATATACATGTCGACCATAGACTGCTTTATTCTGTGTTGTCACATTATCATATTAACAATAAACAATTCATAACATAACATAAACTAACGCCTATATCCCCGATGGGGTAGGCAGAGGTGCTAGCACCCACATTTCTGGTGCGCCTCCCCGTTTACCGGGAACGAGTTGGGGACTCTGTAGTCCCCACACACCCGAGGAGAGGGCCAGATCGTGAGAGATGGCCCTGGGTCGGCCGGGGTGCTAGGGATATGCCTGTCAACCTCACCTTCGGCAACCAAAGCGACCCGCAGGCGGCGTGCGTTTTAGTCGGTTCGAGTCCGACATAACCTCTCCCACCGGCTCCGGTGGGGAGGTATCCGTGGGGATTTTGCGCACGTAAAAAAAAAAAAAGCACCCACATTTCGTAATCTAATGTAATAGGTGACGAGTCTATTGCCATTAACGGGGCCCTTATAAACCTGCGATAAATACACACATAACTTCGAAAAGTATCGAAAAGTCATTGGTGTGTGCCATGGTAAAACCTGGGATCGAACCCGAGACGTCGTCTCAGCAGTCCATTACCCATACCACTAGGCTACCGCGGTCCTTGAACAATACCAGCACACGTGATAAGAGTTGTAATAATAGGCATGTCGACTATAGGCTTCTTTATTCTGTGTTGTCACATTATCACATTTAACAATAAACAATTCACCACAATTAGGTAACATTTATGAGGAAAAATTATATTACGCGTAATACAAAGCAGGATTAGGCGGTTGGCTGACTGTCCACCATAAAGAGAGTACGTGATCTTACGTCACTTCTAATTAGCTCTCTTTGTATAGAAACTAGTGTAGTGCATCTGTAGTGTGTTGCACGCGTAATAACACACTACAGACGCATTCACGTGCAGTTTTTTCCATAGTACACTAGGTTTTTTTTTATACCACTTAGTTGGCAGACAAGCATACGGCCCACCTGATGGAAAGTGGTTACCGTGGCCTATGGACGTGTGCAACACCAGAGGAGTCACACTCGTGCTGCCGACCCTGTAAGAACAGAGTTTCTGTGCCGTCAGTGTAGAAAACAAAGCAGGGCAAGCTTAGTCTTCCCACTGATAGCACAGACTCTCCATTATTCTGCGAGCTCTGGCTACCTTACTCAGCGCTGGGAACACAACACGAAGTTATTATGGCCGCGGTATTCTGTAGGGCGAAGATACTTCTCCAGTTGGACAGCTCAATTGGGCGGAAATGAGCTAATTTTGCCGAGAAATATGACATACCTTTCTTCGTTTAATTTTAGACTTTAAAGCGATACCGTTAAAGTTCAAAATTAAAAGGCTTTTTGCAGAGTAACTGAAAAATTGTAATGAAATTCTTTTCATTTGATTTTGGACTTTACTCGTGAGTAAATAAAGTCTAAAATGTAATTAAATTTTTAGTCCGTGGTATGACAGTCGTTTTGCTTTAGTAGAATCGAGACCCTGGACTATAGGCAGAACTTTGACGAGAAATATAACATACCTTTCTTAGAGTTGCTATTCTGCTGTTCGTTGTTATGCTTCGCCCTGGGCGCGCGGGGCGAAGCCCGAGCGTGCCGCTCCCAGGAGTCCCAGAACAGTTGCAGCTCCGCGTTACCTTCACCGCGGCCGAGGGCCTCTGTGTAAGGAATAGATAGTTTAATTTTCTACAGTTACCCTCAAGGAAGCGAACCCCGAAGAGGGCCTCGGATGCGACCGGGAGGAAAAAAGAAGGAAGAATCGGTAGCTTAGTGGTATTTTTTTATACCACTTAGGTGTCAGACAAGCACACGGCCCACCTGATAGAAAGTGGTTACCGTGGCCTATGCACGTGTGCAAAACCAAGGGAGACACACTCACGCTGCCATCCCTGTAAGCATAGAGAGTTTCTGTGCCGTCAGCGTAAAAGACAAAGCAGGAAAAACTTTTGGTCTTCCCACTGACAGTACAAAAACTAACCAGTGAGCTCTAGCTACCCCAATCACCGCCGGGAACACAATATGAGGTTATTATAACCGCGGTATTCTGTAGGGCGAAGGAACTTCCCCAGTCGGACTGTTCAATTAGACGGAAATACCGTGGCGTTCTACCACCTTAACCTAACCAAACAGAGCGTTGTACATAGGCTGCTACTTATGTATGCGGAATCTGGGATTCCAATAATTTTAAACGCAATGTCTGACCTCCATGCACATATTCGTTCTTTTTTTAAATACTGGCCGCTAATATTTTTTTTCTTTTATACGTTAGTGTTTTGTTTTTGTTGGGTTTAAAATGTCATATCGCTGAAAAAATGGAACTCACTCGTGAAAATATTCGTGCTATGATTTATTACGATTTTCGACGTGGTTTAACGCAACAACAGTGCGTAGATCAATTAACTTCGACTTTTGGTAGTGAAGCTCCATCAAAAACGACTGTGTATCACTGGTTTAGTGAGTTTAATCGCGGGCGGAGTAAGCTCACGGACGAAGTTAAAGAAGGTCGCCCGAAATCAGTGGTTGTGCCACAAAATATTGAAGCAGTGCGAAAACTAATAATGCAAGACCGCCATGTTACGTATCGCGAGATAGAGGCCATTCTGGGCATATGTATGACGAGCATTCATAGGATATTACATGAACATTTGTCTGTAAAAAAAATTTGTTCGCGTTGGATCCCGCACAACTTAACTGAGGATCAAAAAGATGCTCGCGTCGAATGGTGCAAGAAAACCTTGAAAAAATTCAACGGAGGCGACTCAAAATCTGTTTATAATATCTACACAGGTGACGAATCCTGAATTTACGCGTACGATCGCGAAACTAAACAACAATCAACAGTTTGGGTGTTTCAAAATGAGCCAAACCCTACGAAAGTGGCTCGTGCAAAAAGCACTGTAAAGCAAATGGTGGCCTGCTTTTTTGGTATTAATGGCCATGTGGCTACAATACCACTGGAGAATCGCAGAATGGTTAATTCGGAGTGGTACACGACCATTTGTTTGCCAGAAGTATTTGAAGAAATACGCAAAAACAACCAGCGACGCAGATCATACTTCACCATGACAATGCCAGCTGTCATACATCTCAGGAAACAACTACATTTTTGGATGGTCAAAAAATAGAATTAATGGGTCATCCACCGTACAGCCCTGATTTGGCTCCTACAGTCCATCAAATCTAAGAGGTACCGTTTGACGTTTCATATTTTTCAAACCGAAACAACTTTGTTCATACGTACATTATTCAGTTTCGATAACCTTTTTCATAAAACCATGAATTTAGAAAGATTTCATTATTGTATCTAAAAATGTACAATTCTTAATATCTAAATGTAATTGAAAACTTTCAAACAAAGCAAAATAACACATATTTACACAGTAAATAATTTCTAATAGTTATATTCTTGACCGCATTACAAAGTTACGTAGTTAGGTCACTGCACGTAGTGTTGCGACTCTTCGGATACACTTGTATGCAAAAAAATCGTTTACATATACGAAAAATCGAATGTATTATTTACAAATTACACTTGACAACCAAACAAATATTTTTTCATGTGAATGGGATTTATCTCACATATTACGATTACATAACTAAATAGTTATGTAATCGTAAAATATGAGATAAAACCCATTCACCAAAAATACGTATTTATAAATCAAATATATTTGCTTCTTTAAAAAGTTGTCGAAAGCGATTTGTCGATTTTTGATTTTCGCGCCCAAATAAGTCGGGGTTTCTCGCGCTAACGCTGTCGAAATAGTAAATGGAGTCAGGGATAGTGTTTTTTACATTTATTTTTGTGTATGATAGTATGGGTTTGCATATTACAGAGAAATAAACAAATTTTTAACAAGCACATCCATTGATTTTACAATTACAATTTTTTCTTCTAAGTCTTATTTCTACGTCTAAAACTAATAAAAATAAGGTATGTAGAACCCATTCACAAAAATGTTGTTGCCTGATGTTATAAATTAACGACGTTACTGCGCGACCGCATAATGCACTGAATACACAGATACCCTAAAATAAATTAATTTAATTATTTTTAGGTCAATAGGCAAAATCGCAGGTGTCCAAGTCTCTACAATTTTTTTTTTCTGGCAACACTGCCAACTACAAGCGCACGCGGTCCGCTCGGTCGGTTCGGCGTCAGCAGTCTCTCGCCATCTTGGAAGCTGACTGTGCGCGTACTTGCTTTCTCGTTTGTGTTTTACAATTTGTGACTTGGCTATTACTTTTCTGGACTGATCATTCTTTATCCGTTTACCTTGGCAATATTTATACTGGACTCCGAACTAAGCAAGTGTTTATTAATAATGTCGAAAAGAGGACGTACTTTGAACAGCCAGGCTCGTGAATTGGTGGTGAAATTACACGAGTATTTTGAGCGTGAATCTCAAAATGGTGGACTTCTACTGCCAGTTACACAAGTTCGGGATCGCGTCGGTGAAGCTCTCGGTATTGGTAGCCGCACCGTTGGCAAAATATTAAGTGAAAAATATGGGCCTTCGGGGAGTGACAGTAACGTACTTCACACACCGAAAAAACGAAAAAGAAATAAACCTGTGACAGGCATCGATGAATTCGATAGTCATGCTATTAGAAACCATATATACGGGTATTTTACAAGAGGCGAATTTCCAACATTGGCAAAGTTATGTGCAACTTTAAAAGATGCCGGGCTGTATAAGGGAAGCATAGAGTCGTTGAGAACGGTAATAACAGGAATTGGCTTCAGATACAAAAAAGTTGACAAACGAAAAATTGTTATGGAGCGACATGACATAATTATGCAGCGACTAACATTCCTGCGCGAAGTTAAACAAATTATAAACTGGGATAATGTAATATTTTTGGACGAAACTTGGCTAAATTCCAACCATTCTGTGCCGAAAACATGGACTGATGATTCTGAAGCTTCGTGCTCGAAGGTGCCGATAGGAAAAGGTGGACGCCTCATAATATGCCATGCTGGGTCAGCGTCTACAGGCTTCGTGGAAAACTCTTTATTAGCTTTCCAATCCAAAAGCACTAAAGAGTATCATGAAGAAATGGACGCACTAAGGTTCCGAGAGTGGTTCTTAAATTTATTACAGAATATCCCTCCTAACAGCACAATTATAATGGATAATGCCCCATACCACTCTGTGCAAATTGATAAAGCACCTACGTCAGCCAATAAGAAAGCAGATTTGGTGGCATGGCTGCAAAGAAAAGGAGTGGATGCCGACATGTCACTATTAAAAGCTGAATTATTACAGTTAGTGAAATTGCATAAACCACCAAAACCGACATATGTAATTGACCAATTGGCCGAAGAGCACGGGCACAAAGTCATACGACTTCCTCCGTACCATTGCCAATATAATGCCATTGAACTGATTTGGGCCCAAGTTAAAGGTAATATTTTATAATATTATAATAATAACACGAGTACTTCTAACATTTATAATTTAAACAATGGTTTTCGTCTGCTATCAAATAGTTACATTATTGTTTTACAGGTTATGCAGCAAGACACAACACAAAACCACCCTTCAGTGTCAAGAAAATGGAAGGTTTATTAAAGGAAGCATGTGCCCAAGTTACACAGGAAGATTGGAGTAAAGTAGTACAAAAAACAAAGAAAATAATAATGGACGACTTCGAAAGAGACGTACACTTTGATAATGTAATGGACAATCAACTGGTCATTAATTTAAATGACGATGATGACGAAGACGACGATACTAGTACTAGTAGTGAATAAAAAAATATCCTAAACATTTCTTTTATTTAATTATAACAATTGATTTCTTAAAATTCGGATATTATAGTAATCGATCTCTTAAAGTTCGGATATTATAGTAATCGATTTTTTCATCCCATCCCTATCATTCAATTGTCAGAACTGTCAAACGGTACTTCTTAGATTTGACGGACTGTAATGACTTCTATTTATTCCCCAAAGTAAAGAATAAATTACGTGGTCAACGATTTTCGACCCGTGAAGATGCCGTAGACGCGTTCAAACAGCACGTTTTGGAGATACCTCAATCAGAGTGGAAAAAGTGTTTTAAAAATTGGTTTTATCGAATGCAAAAGTGCATCGATCATAGTGGAGAATACTTTGAATATATATAATATATAATATACATTTGTATATTTTTTCTATTCCGCATACATAAGTAGCAGCCCTCGTAGTATATATTTTACACACGAAATGATACCTATGTAATAAGGAAAATTGCTAGTAAGAATGCTACTCCTAATTATATACATAAATACATACATATAATCACGCCTTTATCCTCAAAGGGTTAGGTACAGGTGAATAAACACCTACATTTCATCTATCACTGTATTCGATTCCACATAATAGGGGGTGAGCCTATTGTTGTTTTCTAGGCACTATTGTTGATTCGAGTCATGCATCTGAGGCTGAGTCTGGGCTGTATATATCTGTCTGATGTTAAACAGCCCTATCTCTTAGTCGCCTTGTACGACACCGCATGGGAAGATATGGGGTGGTCCAAATTCTACTCTGCCGGAAATCACGTTGTCTGTCCTTCATTGACAGCCTCTGTGGCGTGGTGGTAGTGAACGCGACTGCTACGCAGGAGGCGCGGGTTCGATCCCCGCTCAGTGCAAATATTTGTATGCATGACTATGGGTATTTGCATTGGTCTGGGTGTTTCTACATATAATATGTATGTATTTACAAAAAAAAAGTATTTAAGTATGTTTATCCGTATTCTAGATTCCATAACACAAGCTAGTTAAACTATGCTTACCATGGGTCTAGATAGCGTTGTGTAGAATGTTGTAGAATATTATTATTATTATTATCTCTTCCCATGTGGTGTCGTACAAGGCGACTAAGGGATAGGGCTGTTTAACATCACACAGATATATACAGCCCAGACTCAGCCTCAGATGCATGGCCCGAGTCAACAATAGTGCCCAAAATACGGCAATAGGTTCAGCCCCTATTACGTGGGACCGAATACAATTATTGGTGAAATGTGGGTGATAATTCACTTCTGCCTAACCCTCCGGGGATAAAGGCGTGATTATATGTATGTTATATCATATCCTAGCTAACGAACGTAACAAGTCTTACCGATATATGTCCGAAGTCGGTGCATGGCGCGGCACAGCCGGAGCACCTCCTCGTTCCTGGCGCCGGTCAGCAGCGCGCGCATCTCGTGGTCGGACCGCTCGCGGAGAGCCTCGAGAGACGCCACGCGGGACACCACCGCCTGCAGACAATAGCCATATTATTATTCTCCTTCTCCATACGGGTAGTTGAAGCCCTAAAAAGCCCAACAACTGGTCTAACGGCAATGTTTCGATATCGTCAATGGGTTACGGAGGTCAGATGGCCGTCGCTTCACGGAAAATATGGAAGTTCAAGCAAACCCGCAGTTAGGCTGGATAAAACGGACCCCGGACTCCGAGGTGAAAGCTGAAAGCTATAGGGACAAACGCTATAGGATGAAGAAAATATTAATACCTATTGTGTATGCAAATGTAACGGCTGTTTACGCTTTCTCGCATAAATCACTAAAACCTATTTTAATGAAATACTATACAGAAATAGATCTTGGAAAAGGATATAGACACTGTTCGATCGCGATAAGCGGAGCCGCGGGTAACAACTAGTTTTGTAATAATCTTAAAAAGGATTGCAAAAATCTGCTTTGTATTCCAATGATCCGATTTTGGAAATCGTACATACTAATATTTTTGGAACTCACATTCTTTCTCTCTCACGGTGAATATGATATTATGTAAAAAGTTTGATAAGACGTATTTAAAAAAAAAAAGATCCGAAATAACTAATATCTAACCCCCCTCCAGCTAAATTGCTTGTATTAGGAGTGGGTTCACGTCGGTAGTGTAATGGCCAAGGTTCGAACCCGGGACCTCTCGATCGTAAGACCGACTCCTTAACCACTGAGCTACCGACGCTTTTTTAATTTATGTATGTTAAGAATGTAGTTTGCGAAAATTTATGTGATAATGTTTGTATGCCTGTTACTCAAACACGCTCAAACGGCTGAATCGATCTGGCTGAAATTCGTTACAGGAATAGATTATGCTCTGGGATACAATCCTTAGAGCGTTGGTTGATCGGTGGGACTCCCCGATCCTGGGGCGGTGCATAAAACTACATGCAATAAAGTCTGACACAGTCCCCGGATCGGGGTGGCGCACCCAAACTATTTAATTGTATTCTTACCTTACCTGTTAACATTAGTTGTAAGTTTAACTAACAAATATGGAAGAATTTCTGAAATAAACATTATATTATATTATTATTATAACACATGAGCTATTTTTCATTCCCGGAATTAGATCCCATAGCTTGCGCGTAGAACTACACGACGGCGGAGCCGGGGACCACAGCTAGATAGATAGATAGATAATTCTTTATAGTGCACCAACAGATTTACAGTAGGACAAGTAGGTAGCATGTATACAGTTCAATGTACATTGGGCGGCCTTATCGCTGAAGCGATTTCTTTCAGGCAACACAGCTAGTAACATTATACTATCACATAATGTGAAAAAGAAATCAATACCTACCCAGGCATGCGTCATTAAATTACAAATATTGTATGTTTAATATCGGCATATTAGGCGGCACAGAAGTATGACGTCACAAATAATTCGTCATGTCACTTCGCCTATTATATTGCTTGTAATAGGGTAGTGTCCTGAGTCATCGTTTTCTTACCAATGCTACTTAATGTCTTTTTCCGATTCATTTAATTTTAATACGATTTGTACAATAAATAAAAATACTTAAATGAAATTTAAAACTAAAACTATTATTAGATAAATACACTAAAATAAAAAAAAAAATATGTCTTAGTTTTTATCCGAAAATATGTGTATAGTAAACTAAGATATTGCCTAACTAAACTAAAACTATGATTTTTCATTATTTTGAATGCCCAAAATATAAACAATTCTTACTACAGTGCACTACGCGCCAGAACGTTGTGACGTCACCACGTGCCACAATTTTTTATGGAGCGTTTTCGGACGGCTCGAGAGATTGAATTTTCAAAATCAAATAATAATAATAATATCTCTTTATTGTATGTACACAAAGGGATGGAATAGAAATACAATAGGTACATCTTTGTCGCATTAAAAGTATCTAACTAATTTATCTTACGAAAATTTCACTTTTACAGTTAAGTATATCATTTTAATATGATCAGTATATAATAATAAAAAATAGGACACAACCCTATTGTAGACTATTGTATATCCAACAGACTACAATTTTATGACATACAGATTCATTTACAACTTGCTGACCCACCCCAGCTTCGCCCGGGGTATATTTTGAAGCTTCATATCCCTTTGAGCCCGTATGTTTTAGTCTTCAAAATATGTATGTAAAATTGCCGAATTTATTATCAATGCTCCGCTCCCTTAATTAGTAGCGTGACGATATATAGCCTAAAACCTTCCTCGATAAATGGACTACCCAACACTGAAAGAATCATTCAAATCGGACCAGTAGTTCCAGAGATTAGCGCGTTCAAACAAACAAACAAACAAACAAACTCTGCAGCTTTATAATATTAGTATAGATTATATAATATTACTAGCCGCGACACTCAGCCATTATAATAATATACCCATATTTTTTTAGTTTACAAGTATAAGAATCTGTCGGATTTGTTTACATTTATGATTACTGCTCCACTCTCTTAAGTAGTAGCGTGCGTGATGTTATATAGTCTATAACCTTCCTCGATAAACGGAATATTCAACACAATTGGAATAAAAAGTCAATGAAAAATGAAATTAAAGTTTTTAACCGAACATTCAAACAAACAAACTCTTCAGCTTTATAACGATCACGAAGTCAACGGTGTTAATGATTGATGTTCCTGAAAATTGTCTGACTTACAAAAATACCATTTTTGACATTTGCGAGTATGAGGTGGAATCGAAACTGAATTATAACCGCCTTATAAATTAACTGAAGGCCCCAGTCATTTTTAGGTTATAAGCCATACAGCGCACATGAGTGAACTTTTCTACTTTTGTTCAAGATATTTGTCGGCACTAAAACGCAATGGAAACCGTTATGCCTTGATCACACGCATTGAGTGGAGTGGCAAGCAAGACAGCACAGTCGACCGATGCTTGGTACGTGTGAACATAGCGTCGAGTGTTTGCGATACAACCAAGACCTGGAACTCATTTACCAGCTCACGTGCTTCCTTCTTCCTACAGTCCCGGGTCCTTTAAGCGGGGCGTGAAAAAGCATCTGAAGAGGCATCAAGCTGAATGCCATTACTTAGTGTTTTTAATGGTGGCTTTTTCCTGAGACTTTGCCTTTAGCTTACCATAAGGCGAGGTGTAGTCAAATTGGGGTGTCCTAGATTTAAAAAAAATACATATAACTCAGCCAAATGTACCGTCTCACTACTCCACTTGGTGCGTGTGATCGAGGCATTAAAATTAGTTAGGTATGTTTCGAATGAATAATGCAAGTTTCATGGTGAGTGCACTGGGAAAGTAGTGGCCTGGATATCTGATGGAGGATGATTCGATATGTACTAGCTGTTGCCCGCGGCTCCACTCGCGTGGAATTTTTAAACTGTAAACTTCTTATTCGTACGGAGATTCCCTCAGATACCAACCCCGAAGGCCCACGGGGGTGGTTATGTCGCACTCTGAGCCACTAAAACCGCACGCCCTAGGTCTTGCCGGCCGGGGTGTAAAATTGCCTA
Source organism: Eilema griseolum (assembly GCA_963662185.1). NCBI lineage: Eukaryota > Metazoa > Arthropoda > Insecta > Lepidoptera > Erebidae > Eilema > Eilema griseolum. Next base: position 24,352,725 of record OY759241.1, read on the forward strand.
AAGCTTATCCCGCGCCCCCGATTGGCCTCAGGCCATCTATGGTTTTAAGGTGACCCCTCAAGTGTGGGAAACCGGTGTCCCCATCGAACCCCGGAAAGGGGAGAAGGCAAACGTCGCGCCACTGCACCAGCGGGGGTGAAGTGGTGTCGGCGGCCGAACCTGTATCCTCCATGCGTGCTCTCGGCGACCAGCCCACCATTTGCCTGCTCTCCACAATGCCCTGTCAGAGGGCCATTTGGGTAGCCTTCGAGCAGCCCTCTACAGGGTCTCTTCAGTCTCGGTCTTTATTAGCCATAGGTGGCAGCGTCTCTCCAGGGAAAGAGATGTTGCTGTCTCCGTTGCCCAGGGTGCACCGCATGTGTGTGCATCCCTAAAATGTACACAGATACGATGATTTTTGATATCTTACCTCAATGGAGTCAGGGCTGAGCCCCACGACCCTTAGCCACTGCGCCAAACAGGGCACGTCCACGAGCTCCCGTCGCAACTCCTCGCGGAAACTGGCCTTGATCACCAGCTGCTGCGAGAAGTGCTTCACTAGTTTACCCTGCAAACGAAAAGATTATTGATAAGGTCATCAACAGGATACGGATTTGAACCTATGTACGCAAGTGATATAAACTTAGAGTAATAACATAACATAAACTCACGCCTATATCCCCAAAGGGGTAGGCAGAGGTGCTATAGCAACCACATTTCGCCAGTTTATGTTTAGGTCCCAATGAATAGGTAGCGAGTCTATTGCCATTAACCGGGCACTTATAAACCTGCGATAAATGCACATAACTTCGAAAAGTCATTGGTGTGTGCCATGGTAAAACCTGGGATAAAACCCGAGACCTCGTCTCAGCAGTCCATTACCCATACCACTAGGCTACCGCGGTACTAAACGTTTATATATTCAAATATTCACGCCTGTAAATCCCTGAAGGAGTACGGAGAGGTGTATCACACATTTTGCTAACTACGATTTTCGATCCCATGTAATAGGAGCCAATTTCAAGCGGGGGCTTGGCATGGGATTTATGTTTACTGTCATGTCGGATGGAGAACAGCTCTGTCCCTCAGTCACCTTCTACAACACCCACGGGAAGAAATAGAGTGGCCCTATTCTTCTCCACCGGAAACCAATAAATCAAGCTGTGAAATGAACTCCCTGCTGTGGTTTTCCCGAGCGATTACAATTTGGATTCTTCAAGAAGGGCATTAAATTGTTTCTACGGGGTCGGCAGCACGAGTGTAACGCTCCTGGTGCTGCATACCTCCGTAGGTCACGGTAACCACTTCCCATCAGGTGGGCCCAAAACGACAATGTTTACAAGACACGATAAACACTATGTCCTACTGGCTAGATAGCAATACTATCCGTCACTATTGCGTGAAAAATGGCAGTCGTTACGGGTAGTTGGAAACTAAAAAGTTCAACCGTTGGTGTTACTGCAATATTTCGATATCGCCAATGGGTTGTGAAGGCAGCCCTGGATCTTCATATTTTTTTAGCCGGGGCAAAACTGATAAATTGCCGCCCCCACTCACTTTTCTCGTACGGAGATCTTATACCGGGGGGGTCCTAAGCAAACTCGGACACGTCATAGTTATCCACAATGGTCGCCAAGAGCGACCGAGGCGGAGTCAACACGTTCCATCGCCCGCGCTGGGAACAGGGAACCAATAACGCCTCCGAGCAGCTCTGGCAGAGACACTGGGACTCCAGGGGCACAGCTTGCCTCTTACCATAGAGTAAAGTGACATAAGATAAGACCTTGCAGACGAAAGGCCGCCCCCGCGGGAAATTTGCCGCCCCCTGATACTGCCACCCGGGGCACGTGCACCGGCTTGTCCCCCCCTAGATCCGGCCCTGGTTGAAGGTCAGATGGAAGTCGCTTCACAGAAAATAAAAATGCAATTAGACTGGAAAATGCGGTCGTCAGACTCCAATGTAAAAGCGTCGGATGCAACTGATCAACAATCGCTCACTATTGTTGTGAAAAAAAAGGCACCAGAAACGTGGTTTACACATCTCTGTTTACCCTTCGAAGATATGCCAGCGTGAGTTTATAAAATAAATAGAATTATCGTGAAACACAATACGCCTGATTGGAGAGGCCGGTGACGTACATAAAATAATGTTAGGTTCGTAGATAGGTAATCGTTTGTACAAAGTTACGCCCCTCTATGCTTTAGGGACATCAGAGAAAAAAATAGAAAATCTACTTTTTGGTATTCAAAATGTTAGTACTGTCACCAAAATATAGTAAAATATGATAGTGCTGTCGCGAAATATATCGATTGTTCTCCGCCTAATATGACACCCCGCGCCCCGACGTGATTGGATATAGGTTAGAAGAAAAGAGAACAAGGAGTTTTGGCGCCAACACGAAGAAGGGCGTTTTATTTTATTTTCCGAAATTCGTGTGAATTTGAATTTATATGTATAAAAATGGTGGATTTTTACTATTTTTAGACAACATCTTTCACAACTTACACAAGTGTAGGAAGGTTGCATATTACAGTGAATTGTAACTTTGAGTGTTGATTCCAAATCACCCTAGGGAGCTTCGTGTAAAGTCCCCAAACCTTTACTGAGGCAGCAATCATCTTATTGATCGTCATCGTCATCATATATTAATATAATATATGATAGTAGCTAAATGCTCTTCAAGAAGCCAAATATAAACAAAAAAAAGAGAACAAAAAAAGAGAACAAGAAAAAGAAAAGACCTCCGTCAATCTACTCGTCCCATCAATATTACGCGTCGTTCGAGATTACATAAGACTTGTCACTTGTCAGCAAAATAGTAAATCTACCGCCTAGATGGTAGCAGATTTACTAATTTGGATACAATGTACTATCGGAGTATCGGACGTGACTTGCGAGACGTAACGATGACGCGAGTTCTATGATTCCTTTTCTGGGTGAAACTGTTTCCATCAAAAAGGACGCGTATGGGAGCAGTGCCCCTAGTACGAAAAATTTCGAATTCAGAACGTACAGTTATCGAGAGAACGGAGCATTGCGATTGGCCGGCTTCACACTCACACAGGTTCACAGTAAGTAGGCGGCCAATCGCAATGCTCTGTTCCCTCGATACGATTACGTTACGAATTAGAATATTTTTCGTGCTCGAGGCACAGATTCCGGTCTCTAAATATTGGCTATTTGTCAATTTTTTTTTTAATCGAAATATGACCACTGTATAATAATATAATGAACTGCTTAAGTGAAATATTCTTACGACAAATAGTTTGAAAATTAAATTTTACGCGCCGCCCGTAAACGCTCCATATAAAAACTTGCGAGTGACGTCACACGCCAGTCGCGAGTATTGCAAATGTATAGAGTGCAAGAGAATTTCGCATTTATCTCGGTTTAATTTGCGTTTATACATGTTTAGTTCATAATAAAAAATAATTTGTAATTTAATGAGGAATCATAATAGTTATATTTTGGGACTGAATTGGATAGTTTATATTTTGACTTAGGTATTTTGGGAATTTAAAATCATGAAAAATTATAGTTGCAGTTTAGTTAGGCAATATATTGTATTGTGATATTTTATGATAACAAACTAACACTGCTTACAGTATTGGGAAGAATCAGACGACCTTGCCAAATAGCCTAATAGGCTATGATGACGGCGATGTGTAAGTATGACATATATAGATGTAGTTTAAAAAAATAAACATTGTTATGTTATGACACATAAACTAATTGTTTATAGATACTATTTATTTGCACTTATATATTAGTAAACATCATGATTGATTTAGGATAATATATAACTATAAACAAACAATGAATTTACACACTAAATGCTAATCAAATGTTGTTTTGTAGATGGAATTTGGCACAGAAATAGATTACAGTATGAATTAGCACGTGGGCTACATACATACATATAATCACACTTTTATCCCCGAAGGGTTAGGCAGAGATTGACTAACACCCACATTTCACCAATTATTGATCCCACGTAAATAGGGGGTGAGCCTATTGCCGTATTCCGGGCACTATTGTCGACTCGATGTTAAACAGCCCTATCCCTTAGTCGCCTTGTACGACACCTTATAGGAAGAGATAGGATGGTCTAAATTCTACTCTGCCGGCAAACACGCATTGACAATATTACATTTATGATGACAATATTACAAATAAGCTGTTTCTTGTGGTTTCACACCCCTACTCCACCTAAGGGACAGAGAGTGCTGTTAAATAGCCTTTAATCTACATCAAGAGGGACAAGGCTATCAAATGCAAAGAAAAGGAGCTTATACCAAGAAATAGTTCTAGAGTTTAGCACATTTAAACAAACAATTTTTGTTATTATTGGTAATATTTGTATATTGTCCCAGGGGCATGGTAAAACAGACAATTGGTCAAATCCTTAAGTGACTTGAAAAATCAAATGTTAGGAGAGTTCAAAAAGTATTGTTATTATTTGACCAAAACACTTAGGAATTTGAGCAATTCTCTGTATTGACAATATTCCTGAGACATATAGATGACTCGGAGATCCAAACAACTCAATGCAACATCTATTAAGCTTCAATTACTGCGATGAGACATCTTTATATTAGCATTGAATCACTTCACTGTGGAACCTGTCCATTGTTGATAGCATTATGGCATCATGACACATTGTCTCTGCTTACACCAAATATTTATTGAGCATAAAGTTTTGATTGTTTAAGTTTATGGGTTTGTTAACTTATGAGTGCAGTATTAGTCATATTAATTATGATTATGAGATGGAAGTGGTTTGATTCCCGCACAGTAGGAACACATACACACATAATGCTCATGGTTTGGTAAAATAGAATAGCAAATGTATGGGATTTGACGTTTAAGACATACGTTGATGATTGTCATCTACGTCAAGTCCCATACATTTGTCTTTCTCTATTCTACAACATGCAGGCTGACGAATTACCACTTGTCTAGGGGGGCAGGGTAGTCACCAGTCAACAGTTGACCATTTGATTCTATCCTTAAATACTTCACGAGCTTTAGAATGGAAAAGGGCTCTTTTGTACACACTTAGCCTTGTTTTTTGAGCATAAACCGTATGACAAAGTCCACGAGCTTTGTAGCTTCTGCTGTCAAAATTACTTTCATAGGAATATTTATAATAAAGTTCAACATCAATATTCAGGAAATTTTAAAATCTTTGTCTGTCTTTTAAACTAACATCCAAAAAGGAGGAGGTTTTCAATTCGATTGGTGTCTTATTTTTTTTGTTCCATGCAATCAATTTTTATTCATGCATGCATTGTTGACACTAAGTGTTGTCATTAATGAACAATTTATTTATATTCTAATTTTAATCTTATTACAATTCTTAGTTGTTGAAAATGTAACATTTTAAATAGATAAATTTGCATGTAGAGAATTTGTGAAACATGTCAGACTTTATTTATTTTTACAACATCATTGTAACATACCGTGTTTAGCGCAATAACTGATTTACCTAAGTAAGAATTACTTACTAAACACCAAAACGGATGAGCCAATTTTAATTGGATTCTATTATAGATAGCTGCAGCTAAAATCCGCTTATTGGAAATATTTGTATGCATGAATGTGTATTTGCATTGGTCTGGACATTATTATACATCTTATAAAAAAAAAATCCTCATTGTCATCATCATCATCATCATGTCAGCCACACATAGTCCACTGCTGAACATAGGCATCCCCACAGACTTACGGAGTGACCGATCGAAAGATAAAAAAATATAATGTGGAGAAATGGCATTTTTAATGAACTATAAACTGTTAAGAACTATTTTTTGATTTCATTTTGTTTGTGGAATATTGTATGACTATTGAATATTTAGCATGAATCATGCATGTTCGTCATACACTACTTTGTTACCTATTATTATAATATCACTGTGGGATCGCCGGAGAAAGAGTTGATGATACATTCGTGACTTGTGAGAGCTATTACATCCATGTAATTACCTAAATAACATGCACTAACAATTATATTGTCCGTACTCTAATGAATAACTCGAAAAGAAATTGAATGTAACGCAAATAAAATTTTTTAGGTATTTATTACTTTGTACTATTATATTACCAACAATTTATTAATATTAACAAATAAAAAAGTTAAAATCTAGTTATAGAAAGATCCTGCACGTCTTCTTATGAATTAATGTATTCATTTAAATTACAAAGTAGAGCAGGGTGTATGGGTTCATAAATAAATGTATGTACATATAAATTTCGTCAAATGATTTCCATAGTTATTATAATTTATAGTATAAATTATAATAACTAAATTTTATACATAGACAACTGCCTCACTAGCAATAAAAAAGTTAAGTTAGAATGAACTCATACATTATGTATTTGTATTCATGCAGTTTGGATAAAATAGTGAAATCTAAATTGTTAGTGCTACAGATAAGATATTTTGTACTGTAGTCATATATTGGAACTAGTAAATTCCATTTATCAAACAGAGATCTGTACTGGAATGCATTTCTTTTTTATTTTCCAATTCCTCACAATATTTGCTATTCTTTTCTACATTAAAGGTAGACTTATGTTAGCATCTGTAGCTCTAAGCTAAGAATTATCTTCGAATAGAAAGCCAAAAGATTGGCAGCAAATTCAAAAATCGAAACCAAACAAGTCATGTTTTTATTGGTTCCAATTTAAAAAATAAACACTCAAGGTGAGAGGGAGCGGCGCGCGCGTACGACAACGATTTCCACTACGGCAATGAACTAGTCACCCCAGTCCTTGAGTGCAGTGAAGTCCTTGAATCCCGGCCTCTAGGTATAATACTTTCAAGGGCATTGCTTATTTCCCTTATATGTACGTTAACGTGAGAAGGGTAGCTCCCTTACCTCCAGGGTCCGGATTTCTTGCTGCGTCAGCTCGGCGCTGGTCGAGCATTGTGTCCTGAGGCCCTCTAGTCTATCAGCTGAAACGTCGATCATGGACTGAATAGTCTCTATCGTTTGAATTGCATCACGAACTCTCTTTCTTTCGTACTCGTTCTCTGCATCCATTACAAATATCACAGCACTGTACACGATCCGCTAATCACTATACATAAGTAAAAAACACTTTATTCATTTTATAAAAATGAATTTACAAAACATTGCAGATGTTGTATTGCCGATACAGCGGCCATATCAGAGGAAAATCTATATTTTTGTCTATGTTCAGGTAGTCATAGAGAAGAACTGATCTTACTTTGACAGCTGCTGTTGTTGTCACAAAATGAAATGTCATTTTGGCAATTATTCTGCGAGGGCGAATTAAAGTATTACCAAAATGTTTATATTTCTATTATTCTCAGTACTTATTGGTGACAAATTCGATATATCTTTACCACTACTAGAAACAATTCAAATATAATATGATTATGTTTGTGGAATCAAAACAATGTCACCGCCATCTATGATTCCAGTTTAGACCCTAAAAGGTAATGATAATGAATTCTAAAGGTTCCATTTGGCATGGCATAATGAAATAAATACAAATACGCTACACATTTATAATTTTACAAAGCAGTAGTTCTAGTAAAAGACGCACGGAGATGCATTTATCATTTAAGTTTACGATTTAATTTCTGTTATAGCAACTCTACAAATTAGAAATACAGAGAAACTAACCTATAGCAACATATTTTATGATTAAATAAAATTAGTCTATGCCTTTTATCAATGGAGTGAAGACGTTTGTTGTGAAATTTGTTTCCTATTATTTCGCCTTCCGTCGTTTAATTAATTCTGTGTAATGCAAAATAAATAGATAGAAACTAAATATTTTTTACCTTACAACAAGTGTAGTTCAATAATATTTTCTAAGTGTCTAAATGTAGTTTTAGTAAAATGTTTTTCGAACGTTTATTGTTGTCAGTGTTCTGCCTTGGAATAGAAGGTAAATATACTCAGCTTGCTAGATTTATTAATTATGAATAAACATAAGTAACATAACTCCTGTATTATGTCAACAAAAAAAAACAAATCAAAATTTTCTACTATATTTTTTTTTATTTTTTTGTAGCTGTTCCACTGGCTCTCACTGAGGATGTGGAAATTCGGGATGTAGGTGTAGACAAGGGCACTAACATAACGATACCTTGTGGAGATCTGGCTACATTAAATTCGCCAAATGTGCAGTGGGTGCATAGGGGCAATAAGACCCACCATGAAGTATTGGTAAGTCTATGTTTTAATACGCCAAAAAAAAAAAATACTAAGTCTAGAGTATCTATAAGGTCGTAACTCTTTAACATTACTTATGTATTCACTTAAACTTGTTCATACATAATTGTTTCTTTATAGTTCATAAGTTCTGAGTTACTACGTTTACGTCATTATATCATTAAAGTTCTTGCTGACTGCTTCTTTTTTTAAATTTGCATTTCATGCACAATAGCAACGTTTATTTAACTGTATCAACATGTTTTCGGCTAGTTTATTAGACATGTTATTAAAATAATTCTCAAAGACTTCCAAAATTTTTGCGCCAAAATAGGTATACATATACACGAAATACTCCCGCTAAAATGATCCTTAATTGGAATGCGACTAGCATCTCTTGAAATATTTATAAACTTGAAATATTCTGACTTCTTTTTTTTTCGTGAGAAAATTCGCCACGGATGCTCCCTCGCCAGAGCCGGTGGGAGAGATTATGTCGGACTCAAGCCCTAGGGCCATCTCTCTAGATCTGGCCCTCCTCGGGTGTTGGAACCACAGAGTCCCCAACTAATCTGGCAGAAGCAGGCCTGCTTCTGCCAGGGTGACAGGCGTCTGTATAAAATAAATACCCAGTCTTCCAAAAATCTACTGAAATGCATACTCGCGCGCTACAATATGGTCTTAGAAAAGTCGGAATGCGATCTCCTAAAATTAAATAAATAAAATAAATAAATATTTCACGACATTCTACACAACGCTATCTAGACCCATGGTAAGCATAGCTTAACTAGCTTGTGTTATGGCATCTAGAATGCGGATAAACATACTTAGATACTTTTTTTTTTGTAAATACATACATATTATACATAGAAACACCCAGACCAATGCAAATATACATATTCATGCATACAAATATTTGCACTGAGCGGGAATCGAACCCGCACCTCCTGCATAGCAGTCGAAAGCTCTTGAATAAAATCCAGACTTCCGACAATTTAATCACTTTACATAGTGGGCACAGGGCCCTCCCGTTATGACACAATCCATAGATGATAGAAATGTAACTGCTCTCGCCTAAATTGCATAAAATTTTCAGTCTCTTGAATATTCATCCAATCTTTTAAACTATCGTGTTCCTTGATATACAATAATTTTAACGGGACTTAACGCGATCATGCTATAAGTACATAGTACATGTACATAAGAGGAGGTAGGACACGGCGGTATATCCGCCCGATTGAGCAGTCCGACTGGGGAAGTACCTCCACCCTACAGAATACCGCGGTTATAATAACTTCGTGTTGTGTTCCCAGCGGTGAGTAGGGTAGCCAGAGCTCACTGGAGAATTTGTGCCGTCAGTGGGAAGACTAAAGGCTTGTCCTGATTTGTCTTCTACTGACGGCACAGAAACTCTGCACTTACAGGGTTGGCAGCGCGACTGTGCCTCCTCTGGTGTTACAGACGTCCATAGGTCACGGTAACTACTTTCCATCAGGTGGGCCGTGTGCTTGTCTGCCAACTAAGTGGTATAAAAAAAAAAAAAAAAAAATACATACATTTGATTTGTCTGACGTTTCGACCAGGTTACACCGGCCGTGGTCACAGGCTGGTGCCATGATTGCGTTAAATCCCATTAATATTATTGTATATTAGGTACCCAATGTCCTAAATTATAGATGTATTACCTTAAAAACGCGCGTTATTACATGGTCCATGAGTGGTTCTGTCATCTACTCACAAGATGACATGGGTCTATGAGTGGTCCTGGCATCTCCTATAATTTGTTAAGATTATCCTACTCCTAAATAGATTCCCGTGTGGTTCCCGACAGAATAGAATTTGGACCACCCCATCTCTTCCCATGCGGTGTCGTACAAGGCGACTAAGAGATAGGGCTGTAACATCAGGCAGATTTATACAGCCTAGACTCAGCCTCAAATACATGGCTCAAGTCAACAATATTGCCCGGAATACAGCAATGGGCTCACCCCCCTATTACGTGGGACCGAATACAACGATTGGTGAAATGTGGGTGTGAATTCAGCTCTGCCTAACCCTCCCGGGATAAAGGCGTGATTATATGTATGTATGTAAATGGACACTGCCGAGTGCCGACAGTGTTAATCAACTTCAGTTGAGTAAGAGGTGCACACGAGACAGAATAGTCTTGCGCCACAATATGAACCATGGATTATTGGAATGTCCTCTCCTATGTCCTACGTCCTAAAATTCATGTAAGAATCTGACTCATGTAGGCATCACCATCAAACACACGGAATTCTGTATCGATATTTCGGGCAGTCGGTTTAGTTAGGTATCCCGAAGTCAGATCCGAAGAGTACTCGAAACTTCGAATAGGCTTAAAACTCTGCAACCAGAGGAATACCGGAGTATTGGAAGTTCTTAATCGCACTTCAGACGGCGACCTTACTTGTGTACTGCAGCGCACAAGAAAAGGGCACTGAACTCTTATCTTCTTTCTTACTTTCTGTTGCCTGAAAACAATGCCTTATATGTTTACTAATATTATCGAGAATATTATCAAGTCCGCCAAGCTGCACTTAAAAACCGTGAAAGATATTAAATTTAAAGGAAACGTGTACATAAAATAAACATTAAAACATATGTATATTAGCGCGATAACCGGTCCTCGCGATTTTGTTCACACTCGGGTTTACACCGGACACGTGCATGTTCAAATTATATACAGATAGACAAAACCTTATAGGTATGTACAGTAGCTTTTTTTTCTTTTTTTTTTTTACGTGCGCAAAATCCCCTCGGATACCTCCCCACCGGAGCCGGTGGAGGAGGTTATGTCGGACACGAACCGACTAAAACGCACGTCGCCTGTGGGTCGTTTTGGTTGCCGAAGGTGAGGTTGACAGGCATATCCCTCGCACCTCGGCCGACCCAGGGCCATCTCTCACGATCTGGCCCTCTTCTCGGGTGTGGGGACTACAGAGTCCCCAACTCGTCCCCGGAAACGGGGAGGCGCGCCACGCGCGCCACCGCCGCGGCCTGCTTCTGCCAGGGTGACAGGCGGCTTCACCTGTCACCCCCAGGCCGGCGCTCATGGGGGGCGGAGGTCGTTCATCGACCTCCGACGCCCGAGTTGCCTTCGTACGCGGGCAGCTTGTCTTGCGATCCTTCGTCGCTCCCGCTGCCGCTCCCGCCCCGCCTGGTATGTACAGTAGCTGGATGTTCAATAAGAGTGAGAGTTCGGATAAGATCGGTCAGTTTCGCTTTTTTAGAACGTTCTCTCTTTCGTACATTGAATCGACAGTTTAATACCTTAAACTATCATGGTCACTGACATCAGTATCAGAAATATCCCGTTTATTCTGATACTGAGTTTAATACCTTTATAGAATAGTTGATAAAATTGTTGCTTAAAATATATTACTTAAATAATTAAGACTGGTTCTAACCACTCTTAACCTAGAGGAACACGGGACGAATTAATCAGAACACAAACTCAAAGTACTTAATTTTTAACCAAAATTGAACCTCCCAATAATCTATACTATTATTATAAAGAGGAAAGATTTGTATTTTTGTATGTAACGAATAAACTCAAAAAGTACTGGACCGATTTTAATAATTCTTTTTTCATTAGAAAGCTACATTCTTCGTGAGCCTATGTTACAGGCTACTTTTTATCCCGATATTCCCATGGGATCAGGATTTATGCGGGTGAAACCGCGGCGCGGTGCTAGTTGCTTATAAATCCCACACACAATCTCACTTAAATATGATGTATAAATCGCGCCATTATAGATGACAGTTGAAGTGGCAGGATTGATGCCTATTATTCAACCACACATCAGTGACCATTTTTTTTTATTCTGTACAGCTCGTATATTGGAAAGAAGTCTTTGTTGGTAGGTTTTTTTACGTGCGAAAAATCCCCCCACCGCCGGTGGGAGAGGTTATGTCGGACTCGAACCGACTAAAACGCACGACACCTGTGGGTCGTTTTTGGTTGCCGAAGGTGAGGTTAACAGGCATATCCCTCGCACCCCGGCTGACCCAGGGCCATCTCTCTCGATCTGGCCCTTTCCTCGGGTGTGGGAACCACAGAGTCCCCAACTCGTCCCGGGAAATGGGGAGGCGCGCCGCCGCCACGGCCTGCTTCTGCCAGGGTGACAGGCAGCTCCACCTGTGTTGGTAGGTATATAGGTTGCGTTGCATTGTATTGTCATGACAAATAAGTGGCTAACCTGTTTTGCTGGTTAGAACACTTGTGCATATTATTATGCATATCATAGTACCTACCTACAAGGAAAATAGATGGACTCGAAAGCATTTTTTTGCGATGATGTGTAACATACGTTGACTGTAAACAACTACCTACAACTTGAAATATTGCCCGTATGGCGTCAATGACTCCCGTAGTATCAGTAATATAGTTAACCAAATGTAAATACACACTACATACAGTTCTACTTACCAATATATTATTATCTGTGCGTATATTACTTCCGATATACTGTTGATAAACTAAAAAAATATTTTCCTAGACAAGCCTAACTCAAAATTTATTGTTGTGGTAGATTCATATTTTACCTAGTGCAATATTTTTCTGGTTGACTCGACTGGAACGTAGATTTCTGGAGAGATTACCATTCTCTCACATTGGCTTTTTTATACGTGCGAAAAATCCCTACGGATACCCCTCTTCGCCGGAACCGGTGGGAGAGGTCATGTCGGACTCGAACCGACTAAAACGCACGATGTCTGAAGGTCGTTGTTGGTTGCCGAAGGTAATGTTGGCAGGCATATCCCTCGCACCCCGGCTGACCCAAGGCCATCTCTCGATCTGGCCACGCTACCTTTCATAAGATTTGTGACAGTACCGCCAGTCGTACACACTTTTCCCCATTATCCTCTATTCCTTCTGCAAGTCTTACTGCCAAGATACAATATTTTTTAAGGCGTTTGGCTTGGTTGCAAGACCTTTAAGCTATCAACGTACAAGTGACAACTTTTGTGTTACAATCATTTTTCGGCCACAGTGATAACTTACCATATAATAATATATATAATCATCGCACCTCTCGCCATAGACAGGGAATTCATCGTCACACATTGCGACCGGAATGAGCTATGAAAGGCACATCATCCCACGCAGGCTCAAGCTGTGGAATGAACTCCCTGCTGCGGGTTTTTCAAGCGGCTACAATATAGGGTCCTTCAAGACGGGCTTTTTCAAGGTCGGCAGCACAAGCGTAACTCCTCTGGTGTTGGCCACGGTAACCTCTTCCCATCAGTAAGCCCGTGTGCTTGTCTGCCACCTAAGTGGTATACAAAAAAGAATATATATACATATATATAAACCAAACCTAAAGCGTACTATTCACATAACTATATAGTTCAATATACACCTTAACGACATTGCAACAAAGAGTAAACTAGCTTAAGCAGCATTGTATCTAACAATGAAAGAAATTAGTCGAATCTCTAACGTAATTCTGTCCCTCATTAGGGAACTACTGAAGCAATTTCTAAGCTGTACAAGAAATAAATGTTTTTTATATGAATCAGCAAGGAAAACTTATGACCTTTTTGCTTTTCTGTAGTAACTTAAAAGTCCACTGCTGGACATAGGCCTCTCCCAATGCAAATACGCACGAATATGTATATTTGCATTGATTGGGTGTTTCTATGTATAATTAGTATGTATTACAATAAAAAAAAGTATCTGAGTATGTTAATCCGCGTTCTAGATTCCATAACACAATCTAGTTAAGCTATGCTTACCATGGGTTTAGATAGCGTTGTGTGGAATGTTGTAGAATATTTATTTGTTATTTATTTCTGTAGTTATCGGTTTACAATTATGTATCTTGATCACAGAAAGATGTCACAACTTTTTGGGCGTCATTTGAGGATAGCACCCCGTACGACTACTGAGGAGCTCAGATCCACCAATCATTTGTTTTTATATAGGACACGCCAACTTGACTTCACCTCGCCTGATGGTAAGCTGAAGGCAAAGTCTCAGGAAAGAGGTTCACCATTACAGACACTAAGTGTTACTCAGCTTGGCGGCCTCATCAGATGCTTTTTCACGCCTCGCTTAAGGCCCCAGGACTGTAGGAAGAAGGAAACACAGATAATATAACATAATTCATTATTTCAAACTAGTACCTACGCGCGCGCCAGCAAAGCAGAGGATGAGGGGGTAAAGTCAGAAGTGTAAGAAAGTCCCAATAAGATTGTGATGAATAAGCTACGCATTCTGATTATAAGGAAAAGTCTGTTTACACATGTATCACGTGCGAGTTAATTAATACTTTATTGTATATTTCCGAGAATCGCTAATGCGTCTTTATATTAATAAGGCACTTATTACGTTAAGAATACGATATTATGGAATGGCTTAAATAGTTTTCCCTTATGTCTGCTATTTCTGTATTTTGTTCTCACGGTCTATAATTATTCAATTTCTGAAAACTTATCTATTTACTTGTACCCACAATGGGCGGTCAACCAAATAGGACAATATTGCAAGACAAATTATACCTTACTAGCTGACCCACCCCAGCTTCGCCCGGGGTATATTTTGAAGCTTCATATCCCTTTGAGCCCGTATGTTTTAGTCTTCAAAATATGTATGAAAAGTTGCCGAATTTGTTAACATTTATTATCAATGCTCCGCTCCCTTAAGTAGTAGCGTGATGATATATAGCCTAAAACCTTCCTCGATAAATGGGCTACCCAACACCGCACTGCAACTTCCTCCCCATCGATTTCTACTGGTACCGTGCCCAAAAGGCTGGTGAGATTACCACGCTGAATGGCGATGCCAATTCTTTGAGCGAGGTAAAGGTCCAGCCTTATAGTCACGTATGCATAATAAACAAACCGAAGAATCTAAAACCAGGGCGAGTCGCCTGTCATGATAGAAAATGCCACATCAGCCACTGTCAACAAAATTACTTCGCTTCATTAATCAAAGGCAAATTAGGGTCGCCCTGGAAATGGACGGGCATTGCCTTCCGGTTCTGTCTTCGCACGAATGTCCTCGCTACTGCTGGTTTTGTACTACTGTTAATTTATCTTCCTTTCATAAATTGGATTTTTATTTTTAAAGGTTACATACTAAATATTCACGCCTGTATACCCCTAAATGGGTAGGCAGAGGTGTATTAACACCCACATTTCGCATATGATTTTCGGTTCCAAGAAATAGAAAGTGAGCCTATTGAATTCGAACTATTCAAATCGAATAAGTAGGGAAAAAAATCGGATTAGGCTGGATTCGAACCCCTTATCTTTCTTACTGGGGCATGCTCTGACCACTGACCAACCGAACCCACCTGAACTCATTCAAAATGTTTCCTATCTTAATCGAAGTGAGCCTATTGTCGTCAAGCGTCGGATGGAGCCCTACTTAGTCACCCACGGGATGAGTGGGAGTGGCCCTATTATACTCCACCGGGAACCTACACGCCTTTGGGTGCTATTCTATCTAACTAGAGAAAAGCCGCGGGTATCAGTTAGTATAGTGATATAATGTTCAGTTCAGGCATCGTTAACTACTGTTTAACCTATTCGCTACGGTCGCGATATTTACGCTAAAAGTCATAACGATATTTATGATTGGCCACGCTTCAATTCCATGCGATATACATATTATAATTTTAATAACGTTTATTTGCGTATTGCGTATATAATAACGCAGTGAATAGCGAAGTGACCCGGGCTCCGAAATGCATCCGATTGATTGAAATGATTCCAATTAGTCCCACCCCTTCCTTTCATACACAGGACAACACGTGCAGGGCTTAGATGTCACCCGCATACGGTGTAGAATATCCGATCAAGAACCAAGCGGTTCGGAGACTTTCTTTTGTCGCATCATTGAAGTCTGGAATTCATTATCAGCTCGCGTGTTTCTTTCTTCCTACAGTCCCCGGTCCTTCGAGAAAGATGGCCCTAGGTCGGCTGGGGTGCGAGGCGTATGCCTGTCAACTTCACCTTTGGCAACCAACAACGACCCACAGGCATCGTGAGTTTTAGTCGGTTCGAGTACGATTTGAAGGAGGTAGGACACGGCGGTATATCCGCCCGATTGAGCAGTCCGACTGGGGAAGTACCTCCGCCCTACAGAATACCGCGGTTATAATAACTTCGTGTTGTGTTCCCAGCGGTGAGTAGGGTAGCCAGAGCTCACTGGAGAATTTGTGCCGTCAGTGGGAAGACTAAAGGCTTGTCCTGATTTGTCTTCTACTGACGGCACAGAAACTCTGTACTTACAGGGTTGGCAGCGCGACTGTGACTCTTCTGGTGTTACAGACGTCCATAGGCCACGGTAACTACTTTCCATCAGGTGGGCCGTGTGCTTGTCTGCCAACTAAGTGGTATAAAAAAATAAAAAATAACCTTTCCCACCGGCTCCGTCGGAGGGATATCCGTGGGGATAATTTTTCTCACGTAAAAAAAAAACTGCCGAGTCATTTAAGCGGGGCGTGAAAAAGCATATGATGAGGCCGTCAAGCTGAGTAACATTTTATAAGTATGTAATGGTGACCCTCTTTTCTATGATTTTGCCTTCAGCTTACTATCAGGCGAGACGAAATCTAATTGCGTTGTCCTATATAAAAAAAGTTACGGTGATAAGAATAGGAATAAGAATCTTTATTTCCTAGAATATGGTTGGTTACAGGTGTTGGGGTGATTTAGGATATACAGCATATTCTGCCATTTGTGGCGTGCAAATATTAATGTAGGTGAGTAGGGTAGCCAGAACTGGAGAATTTGTAGAAGTAGAAGAATGAGAGTAGTAGAATGACTAAAGGCTTGTCCTGCTTTGTCCTCTACACTGACGGCACAGAAACTCTGTGCTTACAGGGTCGGCAGCGCGAGTGTGGCTTACATGCATTACTTCCATACATTTGTAATTAATAATTGCTTCATATGCTAAGTTCTAACTCATCTAAACTAAACTAAACTGATGAACCTTTCCTGGTTCTCAATTAGAATGTGTTTCAGAGTATCCTTCAAATAAACTTGAACAAATATCGCATTATATTCTGTTGATTAATCCCGTCAAACACAAATTTCCTCGGGTCATTTTCTTCCAAACATGTTTCCTGTCCAAAAAAGCCACACAAATAGCTATCGAACGAATCTTTCCGCTACATATTGTGCTCTCCTCTCCCAGTGGGTACGAATGCCTCGTCCAATTCATTGATTTTGTTCCGTTTTGAAAGCGCGTCCTTCATTGAATTTCATTTCACCATGTCTGTACAAAATACCGTGTTTTGTCAAGCTGTATTTTTTTATTCAATGTTTTGTGGTATCAGGTTATTTTTACCCGACTACGGCTAAACCAAAGGAGGGTTATGATTTTGATTATAGTTTTGGAAGGTTTCGCAAATTTACACAATATAAATGCATATATGTGTAAAACTGTTTTTACTAACGGATTCTATCGCTGTTTTTTTGGTATTGGGATCAGTATATCTATACTAAATGTATAATTCATAGTCCATAAAAGTTGTCCAGTAAGTCAATAAAGATATTAAAAGTGTAACGACTCGGTCAGGACTCGAACCCGCGATGTACCAGTCCCTTTCAGGGTGAATGCTCTGACCACTCAGCTACCGATTGTTAGCATACTAATTGCTTTTAAATTTCATTAATAATTCCAAGTAAGTGCTGAAATAACGTCAAAAAATGTAAGGAACCAAAGAAATAGCTCTTCACACGTTGCTGTTGCATCCAATAACACCTGTGACTCATTGGGACAAAAAAAATTGTATCTAGTAACATCTGTGACACGTTGGGACAAAAAATGTTGCATCTAGTAACACCTGTGACATGTTGGGATAAAAATGTTGCATCTAGTAACACCTGTGACATGTTGGGACAAAAACTGTTGTATCTAGTAGGTAACACCTGTGACACGTTGGGACAAAAAATGTTGCATCTAGTAACACCTGTGACACGTTGGGACAAAAAATGTTGCATCTAGTAACACCTGTGACATGTTGGGATAAAAAATGTTGCATCTAGTAACACCTGTGACATGTTGGGACAAAAATATTGCATCTAGTAACACCTGTGGCATGTTGGGACAAAAATGTTGCATCTAGTAAAACTCCTGTGACATGTTGGGACAAAAAATGTTGCATCTAGTAACACCTGTGACATCTTGGGACAAAAACTGTTGTATCTAGTAGGTAACACCTGTGACACGTTGGGACAAAAAATGTTGCATCTAGTAAGTAACACCTGTGACACGTGCGGACAAAAAATGTTGCCTCTAGAACAACCGGTGACACGTTGGGACAAAAAAATATACGTCCAGTAACACCTGTGACACGTGGGGACAAAAAAATATACATCCAGTAACACCTGTGACACGTTGGGATAAAAACGTTACATCCAGTAACACCTGTGACGCGTTCGGACAAAAAATGTAGCATCTGCCGGTGACACGTTGGGACAAAAATGTTGCAACTAGTAACACCGGTGACACTTTGGGAATTTTTTTGCCAACTAATAACACTCATATTTCGCGGTGCTACTCGTTGGAACAAAAAGTGTTGGATCCAGTAACACCTGTAACACTTTAGTTATTTTTTTCTCAACCAGTAACAGTGTTCAAAAGATATAGACGTCGCTGTAAGACGGATATATGAATAGATTTATTTATGCTTTCGGGCGGAGGTTCTGTGGCTTAGTGTTCAGAGCGTTCCCCCTTTTTATTTTATTTTTTATTTTTTACGTGCGCAAAATCCCCACGGATACCTCCCCACCGGAGCCGGTGGAGGAGGTTATGTCGGACTCGAACCGACTAAAACGCACGCCGCCTGTGGGTCGTTTTGGTTGCCGAAGGTGAGGTTGACAGGCATATCCCTCGCACCCCGGCCGACCCAGGGCCATCTCTCACGATCTGGCCCTCGTCTCGGGTGTGGGGACTACAGAGTCCCCAACTCGACCCCGAAAACGGGGAGGCGCGCTAGGCGCGCCACCGCCGCGGGAGCGTTCCCCCTGTAAAGGAGCGGGTCTAAATCGATTTGAATAGTTAGTAAGTAACATGCTAAATGCTTTAAAATTTCATTCAACAGTAACAGTTTTACTCGTTTGGGTGTTAATTGTTTCTTTTTATACCACTTAATTGGCAGACGAGCACACGTCCCATTTGATAGAAAGTGGTTACCGTGGCCTATGGACGTGTACAACGCGAAGGGAGTCACACTCGCGCTGCCAATATAACCAACTTGTTAGGTATAAACCACTAAATTCAGTTGACAACAGCAGTCAGACTAAAATAAAAACAAATAACTGTTATTCCTTTAGTCTGAGGGGAACAGGTATTGTTTCACGTTTCGACATCACAAGACCTAAGTGGTTAGTACAGTCGGCATCAGATTAATCTGGACAAACTATTCTGAAAAGTATTCCCCCCTTTTTGTTGACTGATTGTTCAGTTTTAGTTCGAACTGATCAGTTCGAACAATAACACAATTTAAATCAATAAAACGCTTTTTTTTGCTCTTCATCAATGTGTTACTTGATAATAAGATCTTTTTGAGAATTTGCAGTCAAGATCGTTCTGACGCTGATTGTACTTGGTTACTTAGTGAGATTAAAAACTAACACGCTGCTGCTATTTATGGCTTCCAACTCACAATATCGCTTTTGCGTCTGTAACAGAATGAAAAACCTATTTTTTTTCGCACATAATTCTGTTTACTTGCGTTTTTTGATTACTGTTAATAGCCTTTGTATCTAAAAATATCGTCGGAAGGCCGAATTTTGTGAATGAGTGTAGATTATATTTAGATTAGATAGATTGAAAAAAAAACTTGATGAAAATTTTTGTCGCGATTTCAATTACGTGCACTTCAAAAATAAGTACCAAAATAAAGAAATGGAATAAAACCGGACACTTATAAAACCTGCGATAAATACACACATAACTTCGAAAATTATCGAAAAGTCTTTGGTATGTGCCATGGTAAAACCTGGGATCGAACCCGAGACCTCGTCTCAGCAGTCCATTACCCATACCACTAGGCTACCGCGGTTATTATGCAATATAAATGAATAAATAAACTTCTGTAGCTGCCTGTACAGTACATACTTCCCATTGGAAGACTCCCAATGTCTATAACAATATGATTGCTGGTTAATTGAGGAGCAGCAGGCTAAACGTGCGTCATGTCAGCTACACGTTCAATCATGGGGGCATTGCGTCACTCTCGGACAATCAAAGTTTGCACGACAATATTCTAATGGTTCAGTTATCAGTATTTTACATCTTTTTTTTTTTACATAAATTAGGTGGCAGACAAGCACACAGCCCACCTGATGGAAAGTGGTTACCGCGACCTAAGAACGTGTGTAAACCAGAGGAGTCACACCCGTACTGCTGACCCTGTAGGAACGGAGAGTTTCTGTGCCGTCTGTGCAGAAGACACTAGCAGGACAAACCTTTAGTCTTCCCGCTGATAGCACAAAAACTCTTCAGTAAGCTCTGGCTACCCTACTCACCGCCGGGAACACAACACGAGGTTATCATAGCCGTGGTATTCTGTAGGATGGAGGTACTTCCCCAGTCGGACTGCTCAATTGAGATGAGAATACCGTCGTGTGCTACCTCGTCATATACAGGCTATATGATTTTATGTTTCCAATAAACAACATCTACCAACATTCTATCCTGAGTTTCTCTTGCCTTTGAGCTTAATGGACGCAACAGCCGGCAATCGGGATTTTCCTGTAGTTAAAATAAATTATTTAACTGAGCTTATTAAATTAAAAATGGTAAAAGAGCGATAAAACTTGCGTCGGTACTTGTTTTAACGTTTTTATTTATTTTTAACCATCCACCAAACCTGTAATAGTAAATTATTTGACTTTTAAATATTATGACGTCACAATAATTTATTTCATACATGTTTTCTTATAACTTACCGTTTTGACGAAAAGTTAATAATTTGACTAGTCAGTCAAATACCCAATTGGCAAAATTTTAGCCAAATACCAGAAAGTTTGTGTCAGTTAAAAAGTAAATTGCTTTGTAACTTTAATAAACTAAATAGTTTCTGTATTCACTATATTATTATGGCTAGAGACCTATAATAGATGATCAAGGAGGGGCGCAAGAACACTCACCCATTTGTAATAAAAGCATTATCAAAGACAGGATTGGCTTAGCATATTCAGATATTCATTTATACCCTTTTCTGAGACTTTGCCTTCAGCTTACCATCAGACGAGGCAAAGTTCGTTACCATCATGGTAAGCTGAATATATATATACATAGCTGTCCAATCGAAACTAACTATTTGTGTTCACCTGAAAAGTGGAAAATACATAGCCGAAGTTATGGTATGAATAAATTATTGAAAAAAACAAACATCGATTTACGCAAATGAGTCTTGTTTTCCAAGATGTAAATATTGATAAATGTGTCCACAAGATACCATCGCTACAGTCCCCAGTGACCCTTATTGCCTCATTCACACCTGATGTGTCGTAATCCGTTATAAGTCGCGCCACCCAGGAATTAGAGGGGTGACTTTAAGCGAAAACCATTATCGATAACCATAAACTATAGAGGTATTAAGTTATTCACCTGTCATCGTAGTTTAAAACAACTTAATGAGGAGTTTCGTCTAATGATAGCTGTCATTTATTTTTTTCGATACGTATTTTACGTCGTCGTGTTAAATGCCATCGATTTTTTTTACTTATCTATGGTTTGTCTTTGTCAACATGACAATCATTTTTCCATTACGTTATTATTTCAAAGTAATAGACTTAAGTGATGTGTCAATCGTGGAATTTGAAAGCATCATCGATTGTGTAAATAGAAAAATATATAATTTATTTGAATGGTTTTGAAGCTTTTCGTTTTCTCTCATTAAACATTACAGAAATATTGATGTAATTGTTTTATAACAACACTTAGGTATACAATGCATTATATTAAATCAACGGTTAGCTACAATCTACAATTAAAGTAATTATTGCTAGCGTAAGCATCTTCTATTTGCGCACTATTTTAAAACGCCATGGTCACGAATTGGAACCGGAAAAAATACAACGTGTTTTTAGGTCTATTTGATGTGATGCAGGGTCCAAGGGTCGAGGGGCGACCATTTACCAATCTTACATTAGATAGATATCTCAGGTTCAAAGAGCTTAAGTCACTGGTTGATCCAATACCTATATTTATTGAATTTTTGATTGATTCGTATTGTGTACATTCGCAAACCTTTCCCCACGTTTCCAAGATGTTTTCCGGCTATTATAGCTACCACTTGGATCCACTCTATAGAAAACTTATGGTAGGAAATCTACATACGTGACTTGTTAACTGATAATCATATTTCTACTGTGATTTTTACAAGCGACTACAATATGGGGTTCTTCAAGAAGCGCATGAGAATGTGCCCCTGTAGGCAGTATGAGTATGTCGCCTTTGGCGTTGCACACGTCCATAGACCACACCATGGTAGCCTCTTCCCGTGGGCTGTGTGCTTGTCTGCCTAAATGGTATAAAAATACCGTTTTTATTGCGTGGCTCTCGGCAAAATAGAATATGGACCACCCCATCTCTTCCCATGCGGTGTCGTACAAGGTGACTAAGAGCTGTTTAGCATGAGACAGATATATACAGCCCAGACTCAGTCTCAGATGCATGGCTTGAGTCAACAATAGTGCCCGGGGAAGACGGCAATAGGCTCACCCCCTTTTACGCCGAATTCAATGATTGGTAAAAGTGGATGTTTATTCATCTCTGGCCACCCCTCCGTGGATAAAGTTGTTATATGTATGTATGTATGTTTTATCGATTTTTTCTCACAGCTTGATGTTTATCATCTATCATTGTTCCGTTGACACTGCTACTAGTCAAGGTTATTTACGGCAATTTAGATGAGTTGCATTGTCATGCCGGTGACTGTAGTTACCTACATAACATATAATGATTTTCAAGTACTATCTTGGTGGTGAGCGGCAGCGGGAGCAGGGGATGATTTTTAGGAAGTAGGACACGGCGGTATTTCCGCCCGATTGAGCAGTCCGACTGGCGTAGTACCTCCGCCCTACAGAATACCGCGGCTATAATAACTTCGTGTTGTGTTCCCAGCGGTGAGTAGGGTAGCCAGAGCTCACTGGAGAATTTGTGCTGTCAGTGGGAAGACTAAAGGCTTGTCCTGCTTTGTCTTCTACTGACGGCACAGAAACTCTGTACTTACAGTGTTGGCAGCGCGACTGTGACTCTCTGGTGTTACAGACGTCCATAGGTCACGGTAACCACTTTCCATCAGGTGGTATAAAAAAATAAATAATAATAAATGATTCGCTGTCCGCGTACTGAAACAACTCGAGCGTCGAAGGTCGCAAAATGACCTCCACACGCCATGAGCGCAAGCCTGGGCGTGACGGGTGGACCCTCCAGTCACCCTTTAAGTCCGACATAACCTCTCCCACCGACTCCGGCGTGCGGGGGGGGGGGGAGTATCTTCATGATAGACTTATACTAACCGAGGAAGTACGTAGTGAAATTGTGGTTATAGCTGAATGCCACTTCCTCTCCTTTTGTATTCTGTGTTTAATGCTGTTTGTACTACTGAATGGGATTCGTTGGCCGCCTTTTTTCGCGCACCGTCCAACACGCAAATCGTCCAACGAAAAAAAAACGTATTCCGTCCAACACTCATATTGTCTAACACGCATACCGTCCAACACTCAGATCGTCTAATATGCATACCGTCCAACACTCACCGTCGTATTGTAGCGTAGAATGATGTACTTATATGTATGGTATTGACACGTATTTTGACGTTTACGACAGTCGTCGACGTATGTCAATCCCATACATTGACCCATCTATTCTATTCTATTTTACAAACATATTGCCACTTGCCTAGAGGGGCAGGTCTAATGGTGCGAACGGTCCCAAGCAATGTCTGGTTTACATTTAGGTGTGCCGTGTACTTGTTTGGTATTCACAAATAAAAATACGACTTAACCATCCTTATTTTATACTAATTTTATAGAAAAACAAGCTCGACACTTTGTTTTCTTGATTATCTTTTATACCAGGTACACACCAACAGCAGTCACATGTTGTAAAAACGTTCCGAACGATCGCACGAACTCGACAGCTGAAACCGCGGTGAGATTTCAATTTCGCATGCTGTAAATTTTGTGCTGTCGAGCTCGTAAACATGCATATTGTCGACTTGTGCTCGATAGCATAAAATTAAATATTTTTTTCCGCATGCGAAATCGAAATCTCACCGCTGATTCAGCTGTCGAGTTCGTGCGAAATGTTCTTATAGCATGTGTATATTATTTTATCTGTGGCCTTACTAAGACAAACGAACAAGTGAATCTGTTAATAATTACTGTATGCTGTCTGATGCTACGTAGCGTAATGATAACGAATCCTAATTACTTGCGCTCATTGAAACATCTTTTTTATTTAGGACACCTCAATTAGACTTCGCCTCGCCTGAAGCTAAGCTGAAGGCAAAGTCTCAGAAAAGAGGGTCACCATTACATACATATAACATGTTACAATGACACTGTTTGTGTGTTTTCACGCCCCGCTTAAAGGACCCGGGAGTGTAGGAAGAAGGGAACACGTGAGCTGGCAATCATAGTGGGGAAAGTTAATTTACTTTCTTTTACGATTATTCGTTATTTATCGTTCGACTTAGTTCTATTATACATACATGTACATACGTACAGCTATCTCTTGCTATTCGCAATTTTCATGGAGGTAGGACACGACGGTATTTCCGTCCAATTGAGCAGTCCGACTGGGGAAGTAATTCCACCCTACAGAATACCGCGGCCATAATAACCTGTTATGTTCCCGGCGGTGAGTAGGGTAGCCATTGCTTACTGGAGAGTTTTTGTACTGTCAGTGGGAAGACCAAAAGCTTGTCCTGCTTTGTCTTTTACACTGACGGCACAGAAACTCTTGTGCTTACAGGCTTGTCAGCGCGAGTGTGACTTCCTTGGTTATGCACACGTCCATAGGCCACAGTAACCACTTTCCATCAGGTGGGCCGTGTGCTTTTCTGCCAACCAAGTGGTATAAAATAAGTGGCGTAGACCCAAGCATACGCATTTTGCTCCTTCTACTTTCATAATTGTTTTCGCACATGCCTGCATGCAGGTATACTTACCCGATGCGTGGGCGGCCGGCGCCTCCTTCTGCGAGCAAGTAATGCTCGTGAAGGAGGAGGCGGGGCGGGAGCGGCAGCGGGAACGACAAAGGATCGCAAGACAAGCTGCCCGCGTACGAAGGCAACTCGGGCGTCGGAGATCGATGAACGACCTCCGCCCCCAATGAGCGCCGGCCTGGGGGTGACAGGTGGAGCCGCCTGTCACCCTGGCAGAAGCAGGCCGCGGCGGTGGCGCGCCTGGCGCGCCTCCCCGTTTCCGGGGACGAGTTGGGGACTCTGTAGTCCCCACACCCGAGAAGAGGGCCAGATCGTGAGAGATGGCCCTGGATCGGCCGGGGTGCGATTGATATGCCTGTCAACCTCACCATCGGCAACCAAAGCGACCCACAGGCGGCGTGCGTTTTTGTCGGTTCGAGTCCGACATAACCTCCTCCACCGGCTCCGGTGGGGAGGTATCCGTGGGGATTTTTGCGCACGTTATACTTACCAGGCGTTTCTTATGAACGTTGTCGATCTGATTGATATTTAAATATACTCTACTGTGATATAGAAAGTATATTTATGGGCACGTTAATCAGTTGTGTTGGGTTGAAAGTTATATTACAGCACTTGCCCATTCGCTCTAACATAACACTTTTGATAAAACACTTAAGAACATTCCAGACAACGATATCTAGACTCATGGTAAGTATAGCTTACCTAGCTTATGGAATCTAGAATGCGGAAAAACCTACTTGGATACTTTTTTTTTGTAAATACATACATTTGATACGTAGAAACACAAAAACCAATGCAAATGTACATGTTCATGCATTGAACGGGAATTGAACCTGTGCCCTCTGCGTAGCAGTCGAACTTTCTATTGCCACAGAGGCTGCCAAAAGACACATACTTACTCTCTAAATGAAGACTATTTGAAGTTTTTGTAAATTTTTAAAGCCAAATCTTTTTTATCATCCGCTTGGTGTGTACTCGACATAAAACGTACTGAAGGCTCTTAAACTAGAATGTGAAGTATGCTTCAAGCTTATAGACCTTTCTTAAAAATGTCAAGAGCAATTCATCGCAATTTCGATATAGTATCCCTAGTTTGATCTCTGATTATGAGTCCTATTCACAAGATTTTCTATTGACCTGACAACAATTGTGAAAACCATTCGTTTCGTGAAAGAGCTGGGGTATTGCGACAATATAACAAGTTTCTATTTATTTTGTACGTTCTTAATTTTTTTTTATTTTTACCTTTTCTTTATAGTGCGTAGATATTCTATCATCCTAATAACTTCCTTTTATTTACATTGGTTTTCCTATTACTAATGTGTACGGTACTATTGTTTAATGTGTAAATTAACATCTACATAGTAATGCCCAATACCCCTTTTTAAGAACGCCACTAATTTAGTCGGTGTGTATTTTTGATTAAGACGCAAAATAGATTTCCTAATATTTTTTTTATATTGGACACATTTTTTTTCTATTTTGTACGTCAATTAGAGTTCGCCTCGCCTGATGGTAAGCTGATGGCAAAATCACAGAACAGAGGGTCACCATTACACATGTAACAATGGTGGCACTCAGCTTGACGGCCTTATCATATGCTTTTTCATGCCACGCTTAAAGGACCCAGGACTGAAGTCTTTATTTGATTTGTCATTCATTCGGAGAGCATTTGAACTGAGTGCCCAAACCACTTCAGCACTCCTTTTAAACTTATGGTTTTTAGTTTGTTGTAAATATTTTATTTATTCAACTGTGTTTCTGGTAAGCTGGATTTGATACTGATTATTCATAGTGAATCTCTTCAACGGCTAGTAAACTTCGAGTTGAGGCTTATTTATTTATTAACTGGGTTTTGCCCGCGGCTCCACACGTGTAGTTGTCGTTTCCCGGCAATTATTCGAATATTTCTCACCTTTTAAACCTTTCCTAGACCTCCACGAACATTTCAAGACCAAGATAAGATAAATTCGTTCAGCCGTTCTCGAGTTTTAGCGAGACTAACGAACAGTAGTTGATTTATATATATATAGATTTTAAACTTTATGCACAAGTACCTACATAGGCGGACTTAATGCCACAGCTCTCCGGCACATAATGACCACTTCTCAAAAAGACCACTTTTCAAAAAGACTACTCTTAAATTGTATTCTCTACCGGTCAACCAAAGGTGCAGACTTATATCACGGGTTTAACTAGTCACAAATAATTACTTTTCCTAAGCATATTTTTTTTTTATTTATCATAATAATTATTTAGAACTAAACGCATTCTATTAAAATGCCCGTTAACCCTCTTATATATTTATTTATTTATTTATTTTATTTAAGCTTTTTGCACAAACAGACAGAATGTACAAAGGCGGACTTAATGCCACAGGCATTTTCTACCAGTCAACCTTAGGGTGATGCAGAGATATTAAAAGTAGGTGCTCGAAGTGTTGTAGTGATAATTTCCTCAGTTAGGTACTAAATAATATTTTTATAATAAAAAATTAATTAAATAATTAAAAATAAATAAATAATTATATATCCATATATGAATATATACAAACATCATAAACTACATACACATATAGACCAATATATACATAAATATATGCATAAAAATAAAAAGAACATATATATATATTGATACAAATATACCTACACGAATACATATCAAATACATACAGATGCGATGTGAAATGATTTGTTTGCCAACTATGGGTTGCTGTAGAGCTGGTGTACTCTGGTCTTAAATATGAAACGGTTTGTAGACATTCTGATTTCCAGGGGAAGCGCGTTCCATAAAAGAATAGCCTGGACTAAGAACGAAGAGTGGACAAGGCTTGTCGTGTGAGTGGGACAGTGTAGGAGTAAGTTGTTAGACGAGCGTAAATTTTTATTATGGTTAGAGCCGAGTAAGTGGAGCTGACACTTTAAATAAGCTGGGGCATTGGGAGAGTTTAGTAGGGTATATATCAAAGTGACAGCTCTCAGACTCCGTCGTCTTCGTATAGGCAACCAACCCAGCTCAGTACGACAAGCCGAAACGTGGTCATACTTCTTAAGATTGTAGACGAATCGAATGCAATTGTTGAGAAGTCGGTCAAGTTTATTGAGCAGATCTGCATTCAGGTCGAAATAGCATACATCACCATAGTCAAAGATAGGAAAGATTAAAGTCTGCATGAGCATTGTCTTGGTTTTAATAGGAAGAAAGTTTTTAAGGCGATAAAGAGCCCTTAGTGTCCCTGTCACTCTCTGGCAGACGTTAGTGACTTGAACCCGCCAACTGAAGGTTGAGTCAAGATTTAGGCCCAAGTTCTTAACACTAAGTGTGACAGGAATTATTTTGCCATCGAACATAATAGCTGGCATGATCACGTCCTTCAACCTTCGCATCATGTACACGCTGCCCACTATCATACTCTGGCATTTGTCAGGGTTAACGGCCAGTCCAAACCCGTCACACCAACGACGTATAAAGGATAAGTCTGCGTTTACTTTATCGATAGCCTCCGAAATGTTATCCACAGGGGCTTGGCTATACAACTGCAGGTCATCGGCATACAAGTGATACGCACACTGAAGATCGGAGGTTATGAAGTTAATAAATAAGGAGAAAAGAAGTGAAAAAGTATACCGCCTTGAGGGACCCCAGAGTCAAGATTGCACCAACTCGATGACTCCTCATCGGCA
This sequence comes from Eilema griseolum, assembly GCA_963662185.1. Taxonomy (NCBI): domain Eukaryota; kingdom Metazoa; phylum Arthropoda; class Insecta; order Lepidoptera; family Erebidae; genus Eilema; species Eilema griseolum. The sequence goes on from OY759241.1 coordinate 24,381,745, forward strand.
CAAACTGACTGCTGGCGGCCCTGAAGATATGAAGAGAACCAATCCAGTTTATCAGATGAGATTTTAATGTGGGCAAGGATCGACAAAAGAATGTCATGGTTCACACAATTTTCCATACCATCCCTGATGTCACCCGTTACCTTTAGGAGAGCAGAGGTAGTGCTGTGTCCTGGCCTGAATCCTGATTGCAGTGGACTTAATATGTCATTACGATGTATAAAATTAGACAACTGTCTATGCACACATACCTCCAGCACTTTGGATAGAAACGGAAGGATCGAGATCGGACGAAAGTGTTTGGGAAGCGAGGGATTAGAAATTTTGGGAAGAGGACGGACATAGGCTTTGCGCCACAATATAGGAAATTGACCAGAATCTAGTGAAAAATGGATAATGTGGGAAATGGCTGGGAGGAGATGGTCCAGGATAGAGGTAATCATTCGACGACTAATATTGTCACAGCCCACTGCCCTAGATTTGATGGACAAGATGATTTTTTTGATCTCATCCAATGTAATTGGAGAAAACTGAAAAGGTGTGTAACTGGGACTGGTCAGCCCGGCTATGAAGTCTACCGTTTGACGTTTGGTTGTCCCATCAATTGCAAGAGAGGTGGAGAAAAAACGATTAATGGCATCTAACTCAATCGTCTTGGGTAGCCCCAGTTGCCTTGACCTACCAATTCCCAAAGTCCCAAGAAACTTCCAGACCTCAGCTGGTGATGAGCAAGTTATGTTATCAAAGATGTGTCGGCGTTTAGCGTTCCGTATCACCTGGTTACACCGATTCCTGACCGCCTTGTAAGAGTCCCAATTGATGTCCGAACGACTTTTTTTAAACTTAACGAATGCCCGGTCTCTGCGTTTCATAGCAATTCGAACCTCATTTGTAAGCCACGGTGCCGGAGGGTGCTTCAACCTCACCCTTCTAACAGGGGCATGTATATCGAAAAGGGTATTTACTGTTTTGTTGAAGAACAGAACTTTGTCATCAACCGTGGTAGCCTCTGCTAAAGGCGCCCAATCGATCTCCGCAGCATCAGCACACAATTTGTTAGTGTCCATTCGACCAAAACAACGCCTCTGCAACACTTTAGGTTTGAGTTTAGGTGGTTTAAGAATATAGGAGACATAAAGTAAATCATGATGTGAGAAGGCCGGTGCTAAAAACTGACCATGAAAGTTAATAAGACTAGGAGAAGAAGTAAGAATCAAGTCGAGCCAGGTATCCTCCACGTCCTTATTGTGGTGTGTGGCCTTAAGTGGCAAAACGTGAAGACTGGCTGCCTCGACGATGTGAAGGAGTTTGTGAGCCCTTGGAGAGTCACCTGCAAGAAGATTAGTGTTAAAGTCACCCATGATGATGTGATGCTCGTAGTCAGACCCCAACGATTCTAATACCAATTCAAAGTCGGTGAAATAATCGACTGTGGGGGGACAGTACACAGCGCCAAGGATCACCCGGACACCCCTGACCCAGACCTCAAGGAAAAGGAACTCGGCGCTAGCTGAGTATTGTGAAGGAGATGAGGTAACCATTTTGAAAGGTAGATCACTACGGAGATATATGGCTACACCACCTCCCTCCTTACCCAACCTGTCGTTTCTAATCAAAACAAATCCAGGGAGTGGGTAATAAGAAGAGAGAAGATTAGGCTTCAAAAAGCTCTCGGAAATCAGAATTGCATGGATGTGAGAGTCAGCAAAGGTCGCTACAAGGTCACTGTAATGTCCGGGCACGCTCTGTGCATTTATGTGACAAACATTAAATGACTGTCCCATGTTTTGTTCAAAACGTCTACAAAGTTTATCACCAAGTAAAACGGCATTATTTGGGGTTGAACAGAAATCCATATCATCGGCAGAAAAATAGGAATCACTATCAGACAAGTCATTATCACTCATAATAATTGTAATAATAAAAATAAATAATATATTAAGTACTTAAATATATAATAATAGTAATATTTGTATAAAAAAAAAAATGTAGGTACCAGTACAATAAATACTTTGAGTTGTTTTAGTTCAGTCTCTGCACCACCCGCCAGCAAACAGTCACAATTGCTGTAAAAATACAATTATATTTAAACACTGTATATAAAACAAACAAAAAAAAGTGATTAGACCATGAAAAAATTAGATATTTTTTAAAAGCGTTTACGTAAGAGCAAAAGCCCCCTGTGCCAGACACAGCAGTTATGATGAGTGAATAGCGAATCAAAAGTGTCAAAGTGACATTGTTTTGTTATTTATACAATTTTGCAATGGAATAATTACATGCAAAACCAACGCCAAGACTCACCAAAACGCTATATTATATTATATACTATATATACTATATTCTAAACATTGTGTTTACATTAATGCTTATTTCGAACTTGCAACCTCAGGTAGCCCAATAAACTATCGCTGCCTTACAAGTTTATTGTGTTTGTAATATTATTTATGTACTAAATAAAAAAGCTACATACGTTGAATTGTGTCAAGTTGAAACGATAACTGTCAAACGTTAATTAAACGTTATGGCGGCCATATTGTGTACATCATGAGTGCGCCATCATTTCACGAAATGGCCACTTTTATGAGCGGTCGACATTTCCCAACATTATCGTTATTGTATTGTAGGTAATTTCCTCAAGGATTTCGTAGGTTATGTTATTAAATATAGCTCTTTTTAATTTCATGACACTTTTTACAAGAGTATCACATAAACATGAATATAAAACTGGCATAAAGATATGACACACTCGGGTGACTTCCAGGAGTGGAAAAATCCCTTAAAAATCTCTTCATAAGACACCGAAGACACTACAAGAGATGGGGCTGCTTTTGAATTATATTTCCCGGGAACTGATGAATCCTAGAACTGATATATCAGAATGCGTAGGTAACCAAGTTTTTTACTTAAACGTCAGTAAGTAGAATACAATACATACAGAGCGTACCGTAAATGGCACTCGAGAGAACCACACTCGTTTGCGTTCGCCGTGAGGTCTACATTGGTTCATTCGCATGTTAGTTCGTTTACATCAACTTGTGTGTACCCGGCTTTAAATCAAAACAATAGCTAGGTACACTAAGCTTATCAAGATTAAAACAGCAGTCGAGGCAATATTTACTTTCAGTTTTTTACTTTTCACATAACAATTAGTGGTTTTTATCTTTAATTAAATGTAAAAATATAATACAATTGTAATTTTCAATGTCAAAATGATAATGTATAATTTTTTGTCGTAAATGCTTTGTTTTAGTTGAATTTTCATTAAATGTTGTAACAAACGCTACGCGCTTTTTTCGATATTTTAGTTAACAAGTCGAGATTTTTATTGTTCAATAGCAATTAAAATTTGGTCCACTCTAACTGCAACACATATATGACATGAAATCACGTTTTTCTCTCTACGGTTTAGGCTGAGACCGTTATTCTCTTCTGTTATTTTTACCCAACTACGGCGAAGAAAAAGGAGGGTTATGATTTTGTCAGGCTATGCATGTATATTCTCGCACCTCTGGGATAGCTCCGCGAAATACTTACTAGATGCTCTCGACAGGTTGCAGCGACGTGTCTCGAGCCTTTGCAGATGCGTAGAGATGTTGCTTTCTTGGCTGTATTTTACTGTCTCCACCATGGTGAGTGTTCTGATGAGCTCTTCCAACTAATCCCATCCTCTTCTTTCTTACATACGACTACACGTGCAGGGCTTAGATGTTACTCTCACACTGGAATTCATTACTCCCTTTCCTTCTTCCTACAGTTCCGGGTCCTTTAAGCGGAGCGTGAAAAAGCATCTGATGCGACCGCCAAGTTGAGTGCCACCATTGTAACATTACTTAGTGTCTGTAATGGTGACCCTCTTTGCCTTTAGCTTACCATCAGGCGAGGTGAACTCAAATCTGATGTTAAACAGTCCTTTATTATTTATTATTAAATAATAGCTTTGATTAACACCCAAAAAGTATGTATACCAAACAGTGTTCAGTAACACAGTGGGTGAGATTCGTACTTTTATTCTAAATATTCCATGAACACACATTGTTCCTAGCCTCTGTGAGGGCATTAAATATGTACTGTGGAACCTGTGTCATTTGTCTGTGGACTACACAACAACACCTGTACGTGTACAGCACACGTATTGTGAGCTGAAGTATACCTTAGAGACGTATTGTTCGTACCCGACAGAAAGGATTTTTGTAAAGAATAATAAATTGGTTTTCAGACTAGCCGAAAGTAACTATATGTATAAATAAGGTGCCGTAAAACGGAGTGTTTAGAGATCCATGGGCGAATAGAAATGAAATGGTAGTTTCATTTTGTTAAATAATTTATTTTTAAAAAGAACCGTGGTATCCTAGTGGTATGGGTAATGGACTGCTGAGACGAGGTCTCGGGTTCGATCCCAAGTTTTACCATGGCACATACTAATGACTTTTCGATGCTTTTCGAAGTTATGTTTGTATGAATCGCAGGTTTATAAGTGCCCGGTTAATAGTAATAGGCTCGCCACCTATTACATTGGGACCTAAACATAAACTGGCGAAATGTGGGTGCTAGCACCTCTGCCTATCCCTTCGGGGATATAGGCGTGAGTTAATATTATGTTTATTTTACAAACCTTTAAGTATCTGCTCAGATTTTTGTTAATTCTGTCCATTATCACATTGAACTTGTTCATTTTCACTGGGAAGAATGTAGCTGACCATTTTTTTCTAATCACCCCTTGATGGCTATTTACCCCCTTTTACTAGGTAGTACTCTATTTGAAATTCACGGCTACAGCCAGATCCGTTCAGCCGTCAGAGCTAAGCTAAATTGCTTGTGTTAGGAGTGGGTTCACGTCGGTAGCGTTTTGACCAAGATTCAAACCCGGGACCTCGTAAAGCCGATTCCTTAACCACTAAGCTACCGATGCTTATGTTAGTATGAGTAGGATTGGAATATCATCTTATAACTACTCAAACATACACATGCTAAATAGAAAACGCAGAAACGACCTACAATTCTTATCAAAATACTACAATTCTTATCAAAATACGAACTAAGGTAATACATATGAGTGTAATGTGTTTTCCATCAACCATTGAAAGTGCACAACGCGAAGTTGAATTAGGTCAGTTCATGCAGTGGAAAGTACTTATTCCACTACTTAGGGTCGCCGCACACGAGTCACAGGCCACAACCACAAAATCTGTCCAAATCGATTATGGCTGGATCGATTTTGACAGGATTCTGTATATAGCTGGTGTTATAAAGCGTAACTTAAGTTTCAGGGTATTTTGCTACGGTGACTGTCACTGCGTACATTAGGTATCCCTAAGAAGGTTGACTCAACTGACTTCGTGACAATTCGATTAAGATATGAACATTTTTGAATCAGTTCAGGCAAGATTCGAACCCGCGATCTTTTCCGTACGGGGCGATGGCTTCAGGCTAAATTCGGTGGTTCAGTGGTCAGAGCATTCCCCCTGTAAGGGAAAGCTTTAAAATTTGTAAGAAGGTGGCAGATATGCACACGCCCCACCTGATAAAAAGTTGTTATCGTGACCTACGGACGTGTGCAACACCAAGGAAGTCACACTCGCGCTGCCAACCCTGTAAGCATTGAGAGTTTCTGTGCCGTCAGTGTAAAAGACAAAGCAGGACAAGCTTTTAGTCTTCCTACTGACAGCACAAAAACTCTCCAGTGATCTCTGGTTACGCTACTCGGAGGGAACACAACACGAGGTTATTATGGCCGCGGTATTCTGTAGGACGGTGGTACTTCTCCAGTCGGACTGCTCAATTGGACGAAAATACCGTCGTGTCCTACCTTCTTTATAGCTTTTGATCTTCCCACTGACAACAAAAAGTCTCTCCAGTCAGCTCTGCCTACCCTATTCACCGCCGGGAACGCAACACGAGGTTTTATGACCGCAGTATTCTGTAGGTATTCAAAAAATGTCACTAGTGTCTGGCCTTAAAGTTCAGCGCAATAAAATTAAAACCTACTAGTTTACACAGGTGATGTCACAAGCAGAGTTAGTCCAATAAACATAAGAATCGAGATGGTAGATGTCGACTGCTTAAACACTTATCAAGGTAGGTAAACAACTTTAAAGGATAAAGAAGCTCTTGTCGTCAATTTGTTTATACCGCGACCTTATCTGAGGAAGGTTATGAGATTCAATCAAGTGGATTGCATACTAAGTACTTATCTCTTTGAGTTTATGTAAAGACGCCATTTTTATAGGTATCTATGTTTTAGCGATTTTTATCCAAGCATACAGAGATTGTAGTAGGTATCTCAATTGAATTGTAATCGTACTCAAAGCTTGGTCAAGAGTATAAGGATAGAATCACATACATACATACATATTATAATGACGCCTTTATCCAAGAGGGTTAGGCAGAGGTGAATTTACATCCACATGGTGATCTTATCACAGGTGAGCTTATTGCTGTCTTCCGGGCACTATTGTTGTACCTGTGCCTGAGTCTGAGCTGTATATCTGTCTGATGTTAAACAACCCTATTACTTAGTCGCCTTGTACGACACCGCATGGGAAGACATGGAGTGGGCCAAATTCTACTCTGCCGGGAACCACGGCCATAGAATCAAAGAATCAATTTCATTTATTCAGTTTAGGAATATAGAGAAGCACATGTGAACGTCAAAATTTTACAATTATATCAAGAAATATCATAAACATGATAAGTAATATAAATAAACCATTGGAAAATTATTATTTTCCGAATTACCTACCAACTTTGTGAAGCCTGAGATTATGACGATAATGGCAGACTTTTTTTTTTTTTTTACGTGCGCAAAATCCCCGCGGATGCCTCCCCACCGGAGCCGGTGGAGGAGGTTATGTCGGACTCGAACCGACTAAAACGCACGCCGCCTGTGGGTCGTTTTGGTTGCCGAAGGTGAGGTTGACAGACATATCCCTCGCACCCCGGCCGGCCCAGGGCCATCTCTCACGATCTGGCCCTCTTCTCGGGTGTGGGGACTACAGAGTCCCCAACTCGTCCCCGGAAACGGGGAGGCGCGCCACGCGCGCCACCGCCGCGGCCTGCTTCTGCCAGGGTGACAGGCGGCTTCACCTGTCACCAGGACGGCGCTCATGGGGGGCGGAGGTCGTTCATCGACCTCCGACGCCCGAGATAATGGTAGACTGTGGTTTTTGCCTATCCCAAAGGGAAAAAGTCGTGAATATTTGAATATAGGCACGTAAATAAATCAATCAATAGTAATTTATACCCCTAAAATTTATTTATGGCGCGTATACTGAGGGTAAATTATTTTCTGACCCTTTTTGGTAAATATTCGATTAAGTGGTGGTTTTATAATTCAGCTACCTCCGAAGGGATACCAGTAACCACCAATGAGTTCACGCGAGCCATTTGATGATAATGCTTACCGTAAACAGAACAGCAACAAGCTAATAGGCTTATTTATGACCACTTTATAGTAATGTTATGAACTGCTAAAGTGAAAACTTCCTAAGATAAATCCACACACAAATCTGTGTTACAAACAGCTATGTACAGCATGTCGTCAAGCGGGCACGATGACAAAGTGCCCGCTTGACGACAATAGGCTCGCCCTCGAGTTATTTTTTTTTTCGTGTGCAATATCCCCACGGGTACCTCCCCACCGGAGCCGGTGGAAGAGGTTATGTCGGACTCGAACCGACTAAAACGCACGCCGCCTGTGGGTCGTTTTGGTTGCCGAAGGTGAAGTTGACAGGCATATCCCTCGCACCCCGGCCGACTCAGGGCCATCTCTCACGATCTAGCCCTCTTCTCGGGTGTAGCCCTCTTCTCGGGTAGGCTCACCCTCTAGTACGTGCTAACGAAAATAGTTAGTAGTAATACATAGTTGGTAAAATATGGGTATTGATGTACATCTGTCTATGCATTCGGGGATATACAGGCGTGATAAAATGTATGTATATACCCTCGCTACGGCATCACCACCTAGACAGTCATAAACTAGACCGTGACCTAACTGGTTCAACCGAAACGTTCAGCGGAAAGATGTTATTAGGTCGAGTTTGGGTCGCGATATTCGGCAGTGGTTGACCGCACCGGAATATATCGATATTACCTAGCGTTTGATGTAACCGGGGCGTGAAAAGGCATCTGATGAGGCCACCAAGCTGAGTGCCACTTAGTGTCTGTACTGGCCTCTTTCCTGAGTTGTATACCCAGCGGTGTTAATCTAGGACACGCCTATTTGACTTCACTTCGCCTGATGGTATTTTTTATATCATTTAGGCGGCAGACAAGCACACGGCCCACCTGATGGAAAGTGGTTACCGTGGCCTAAGGACGTGTGTAACACCAGAGGAGCCGGCCCTGTAAGCACTGATTTCTGTGCCGTCAGTGTAGAAGACAAAGCTGAATTAGCCTTTAGTCTTCCCACTGACAGCACGAATTCTCCAGTGAGCTCTGGCTACCCTACTCACCGCTGGGAACACAACACGAATTTATTATGGGGTGCGGTATTCTGTAGGGCGGAGGTACTTCCCTAGTCAAACTGCTCAATTGGGCGGAAAAACCGCCGTGTCCTAACTCCTCCAACCACTGTAATACCAGAGACACTGAAATAAATGGCATTACATTTTAAACTTTATTCCTAAAGCGTAAAAGTCAAAATTAAATAAAAATAGTTTCATTACACTTTTTCAGTCACTCTGCAAATGGCGTTTTAATTTTGGCATTTAACAGCATTGCTATAAAGTCTAAAATTAAATATATTTTTAGCAGTGTCCGTGGTATGACAGTGGTTTTGTTTTAGCAGAAATGGGGCCCTGGACTGTAGGAAGAAGAACTTTGTACAGAAATATAATATACATTTCTTCATTTAATTTTAGACCTTAAAGCAATGCCGTTATAGGCCAAAATTAAAAGGATTTTTGCAGAGTGAATGTAAAAGTGTGATGAAACTCTTTTCATTATATTTTGGACTTTACCAGTAAGAAATAAAGTCTAAAATGTAATACCATTTTTAGCAGTGTCTGTGGTATGACTGTGGTTTTGCTTTAGCAGATTCGGGGCCCTGTTATAGTACGTGGTATACGACCACGGCTGTTAAGATAAGATAAGATAATCTTTATTGTACAGTACATGTACGGACAATATTATGAAATATGTACAAATGGCGGCCTTATCGCTACAGGCGATCTCTTCCAGACAACCTTCCGATGGAAATGTTTTAATTGTCCTTTCATTTAAAAAGGTATAATCTAAGTTAGATTACTATCAATACAGTGGAATCGTTTAAAATCTCTGCCATTTGCAATTTCGCACGATTTCCAACTAAAGGAGGTTTAGTGATAAAATCTAATACCTACGGCCGTCTCTGTCGATATCTGTGATAGTCACAGTTGATCCTGTTTTATCCTATTTCAATTCTCTCAGATATTCTAGCGAGAATATCCTCTCATGAGCCATGAGCTTTGCTACGACTGCTACGAGCACTTAATTTTTTTTTAAATAAATCGTAATAATATAAATGTGAATGTTGTAGATGTTTCGATAATTGTTATTTAATAAAGCTCTAACGACTCGTCTTGCGGCTGAAAGTTGGTAAAGGAATAGATTACAAGTCTAGTACAGTGATGGGCAAAGTACGGCCCACGGGCCAGCTAGCCTGCAAAAGTACTAAGTTTGGCCTCCTACGCTGTAAAAATGATTAGGACCTTGACATTTGTGGATGCTAGAATAGTTTATTTCAGCTATTTTCATAGTATTTTGAGCTACGGAATTCTCCTTTGGGGTAATTCTGCAGATTTAAATACAATATTTGTGTTACAAAAGCGGGCTTGCGAACTATTTATAATTTAAGCCCAAGAGTCTCTCTCCGAGAAAAGTTTAAAGCGATAGACATTCTAACCGTAGCGTCACAATATATTTTCGAATATCTACCTAATGTATATAAGGAAAAACATTTTAAAATTCTAAAGAGTTTGTAACATAAATACCAGACATAAACAATCTTGTGGTATGTGGTAGTCGAATTCAAAAAATTAGTCATTCATTCCAGGGCAACTATATACGCTTTTTTGACAAGCTCCCTAATGAAATTAGGGATTTACCGGTGGTAAAAGTAGTTGGATGATAAATAAGCTTGGAAATGAGCTGTTCGCTCAACTATGCTACTCAAGAAAATTTTTGTATTTAGATTAAGTATACTAAGTGTATGTTTGTAGATAGACCAAAAAAAATGCCCGCTGAGTTTCTTTCCGGAGTCTTCTCAGATTGGGACCGCGTTTCGAACCGGCAGTGGTCCATTTGCTAAGCTAATTTTCATATTTCCTTTTGTGTTGACGTTTTGTAAGTGCCGATTTAATGGTCTATGCAGAATGAATGATTTTTGACTTTCACTTATTTTTTTTATACCACTTAGCTGGCAGACAAGCACACGGCCCACCTGGTGGAAAGCGGTTACCGTGGCCTATGGACGTATGCAATACCAGGGGGGTCACACTCGCACTGCCGACCATGAAGAAACCTTCTGATGCCCCTCTCGAAGAACCCCATATTGTAGGCGCTTGGGAAAACCGCAGCAGGGAGGTCATTCCACAGCTTGAGTGTGCGTGGGATGAAGTTTCTTTCATACCACACAATGCGCACGAAAAAAAGGAAAGAGAAGACAAACGTTTTCATTTAAATCTCTAACACAAAAATCTCTATACAACGGTATAATTTGCAAATATGAATTGAAAAGCTTATTTATTGCAATTTTACGTATTCGCGTTTCAGTAGGCACTTCTGTTCGGCCCCTAAGGGAACCCGCGGGTAATTCCGCCCTTCATTGCATTTAATCACGATTACCGCTTTGTATTTTCCATTTGCTGAGATCAGCATGAGAGTGTATACTCACCATTTTTTATACGTACGTGTATTCACGGTTGTTTATTTGTTAAAGAGCTGTCAGAGATGTACCTATTGGTTTATACATTTTTTTATACTACTTAGGTGGCAGATAAGCACACGGCCCACCTGTTGTAAAGTGGTTACCGTGGCCTATGGACGGTTAACACCAGAGGAGTCACACTCGCGCTGCCGACCCTGTAAGCACAGAGTTTCTGTGCTGTCAGTGTAGAAGACAAAGCAGGGCAAGCCTTTGGTCTTCCCACTGACAGCACAAACTCTCCAGTGAGCTCTGGCTACCCTACTGACCGCTGCCAACACAACATGAATTTATTATGGCCGCGGTGTTCTGTAGAGCGGAGGTACTTCCCCAGTCGGACTGCTCAATTCCACGGAAATACCGTCGTGTCCTACCTCCTCGATTATCCTATTATAATATACCAACCTGATCCTGTTCTGGATAGCTGATATTCTAATTTACATAATGTCTAAGAGTGGCGTAGGAGTTACGCAGTACGGAAACCAGTAATACCACACATGAAACAAGAGCTGTGGCAGAATGTATACCTATCTAAAAAGCCGGTCAAGTGCGAGTCGGTCTCGCGCAGAGGTTTCCGTAACTTAAGATACATAAACCGTAATATATTTTGAATGCATTGACTTAGTAGTTTGATTTTTGCACAGTTTCAAGACGTTATAGACGATGTGGTATGAATTTCAACTTGACATCTCCACGCATTCTTGACAGACCGATGGACAGACGGACAACAAACTTAATTGCAAATTAATTTATTAAATCTGTCGAATTGATTGAATTTATTAAACTTATTGTTCTCGTAATTAATTGCTACCTGGTAAAAATAATTCAATTCAATTTATTTTATTGCGATATATGGGTGTTACAAGCAATACATTTGAGTTTTACCATATTTCAGCCAGATTAGCATGCAATAATTTCACATATTATTGCAATAAAAACAAGATTAATAATTTTTAATTAGGAGTTAATGAAATTCTTTATGTCAAAATTATACATGTCAGTATTTTCATGTTAGACATAATAAATAATCACCTTCATGCAACATAATAACAAATTAAATAAAACAAAGCTATTCTATAAGGGTTTCGTTTTTATACTTTTGAGGTACTGAGCCCTAAAAGTAACTCACGGGATCAAGTCCGGTCCTGGTTCTAATTTAAATTTCTAGTAAAATGAACCATTATTAATTGCTGCAAAATTTCATTCATCATATCAGAATATTTATTGCTCCACTGCCAGCTCGATTCGTCTCGTACCGGCCTCGCCATATCTGGACATAACTAGTATTCATTTGGTGATAATCAACGTGTTCTTCCATCTCTGTTTACCATGTTCGAAAGAATAAAGACAACAGTCTCGTTAAGATGTCCAAGTTTCGTCGCGTTTCTGCCTATTATCAGTTCCCAGAGGATTTGCGGTAATGTACACTTAGTAATCTGTTCACGAAGTACAAGATTTGCGGGTTTCTGTGCGGTTATATTCTAGTTTGGAGGGAATAGTATTTGTTTTTCTTAAAGGAGAGATATGAATCTTTCATTTTGTGGGTTTTGTTTCTTCATTTTGATCTATTTACCTACTTTGTTTGTCTAGACTTTCACGTATAAGTATAGACTCCTCCTCAATTAGGGAGCACATACGAAAGCAGCAAGCAGACATCAAATTGGATTGACGTAGACATTGAGAACCTTTTGTGGTGTGACCCTTTTACGTGGAACCAAAAAGCATTGTTGGCGAAATGTGGGTGTTAATTTGTTATGGCATATGCCTTCTGCAAGTAATAACACCTGCTGATAAAAGGGCAAGACTTTGACGCAGGCTTCCTCCAGGCTTTTTTATACCACTTAAGTGACATACAAGCACACGTCCCCCCTAATCGGAAGTGGTCACTGCAGCATTTCTACGTGTACACTGGGGCCGGTCACACTCACGCTGCTAACTCTGTAAAAACCTAATGCCAAATGGTTTTCGCTACTGCAAATGCCAAATAAGAATGAATTACTTACTGTTGTACACAGTAATTCATTCTTATTTGGCATACACATATTGTAGGTACATAATAATATACAGAGTAACTATCGGAAACTCGAAACAATGCAACATGGTATATATCCCGATTATTTTGATACTGATGTGAGTGACCATGATAGTTTAAAAACTGTTACGACTGACGTCGATATCTCGAAAACTAATAATCGAATCTTCAAGAAATAAAAACGCATTGTTAGTGACGAGGTATTCTACCGATTGTCATAGAAAAATCTAGAATCGTCAACACAAAGTCACAACCTACCTACGAGTACCTACTCTCTTGAATAAAAACAAAAAAATGGGTAAATATCGAGAATGAACTCGAAAGGTCAGCAACGGCGGCGAACTTCAAAAGAGAATAGGTATTTATCGCTCGTGAATTTTCTAGATGATTCGACTCTCCTAATTGAGAGGTATAAAAACACGCTCGCATAGCAACACGATTGATTCTGTCTTTGAGTTCGATAACGAACACAGCGAGCTTAAGCGACCGAAGAAGATTATACCTGCGACCTGAGCAACGACTGTGGACTACTGTGAACTACTCAGCGACTGGAACTGTTGAAGAGTACTGTGTGTACTAGTGATTTAATTGTCTAGTTTGTGGTGAGCTAATAAATCTCTTCGTTGAGTAAACGGCATTTAATTGTACCCCGTGCACGTAACAATACCTATATTACATTGTAACTCATTCTTATTAGTCTAATATCAGGCTCGATAACGTAGAGAAGAAATATATTTAATAGTTCAGAGTACAGACCTCAGTTCAAGAAGTTATAAGAAATATGTTCAAATCTTTACTCAATATGAGTTCTCTACCAAAAACCTTTGAGTAGCAGAGAAATAGTTATAATAATGTAGGAATGTGACGTTCGCAGTTTAGTTTACTAAAAGTGTCCAATTTGAGGCAATTTCTAGCTTCTATTCCACAAGACCAATATAATATCACACCAAATATTACCTAGGTTTCAACAGAGTCGTATTTAACCCTTCAGGGAAATACATTAACGAGTTTTTAGAACATAAAACTGCGGTATTACTAACCGTAATTTGCTTTTACAATTTCAGTTTTAATACTCGCGTTGGGTTTTGTAAGCCTCGTGTATTAAACCTGGCATATATAAAGCCTTCCGTGGTACTCATAAAAAGGCTGTAATACTTCATATTATTATGCTTCTTTTGAACTCGGATTAAAGTATGTTGGGGTTATATGGAAAGATTTATTATTAACTACGCCCATTTTTCGATATTTTACCAGAATTTTTTATTAAAAACCTCTCAAACGTGATCTTATTTAGTATTATGTGATATGTTATGGTAGAAATGTCAATATGACGCCATGGAAACGCCTGATGGAAAGCTAAAGGTGAAGTCTCAGCAAATGAGGGTGACTACTATTGTACTATACATATACATATACAATGATGGTCTTCAGCCTTACGGCCTCATCAAACCTAACCTTAACAGTCCGAGAAAAAGTATTTAATTTCGACCTTCCAAAGGGCTCGGGATGGTAGAAAAGAGGTGACATACTTCTCTGAGTTATTCTGGTGAGGATGAAAAGTTCCTCAGAACATGTGGAGGTGGATACTGCTAAAGTGGCTACGTAAACTACAAAGGATCGAGGTTATTGGTGACCACAGAACTGCCAACGATGTAATACATAACTAATCGAGAGCATCCAATAAGTACTGTGCTGAGCAATCCCAAAGATGAGACTGTGTATAGACTTATTTATTTTGTTTTAACGAATGCCGTACAAATCGCTGGTTCGATAGGTTAGTTCTACTGAGAAGATACCAGCAAGAAACTCAAGGAACCATATTGGAACTAGATTATCTTGCTTTTTTTAATTTGCTTTAGTTTGCAATTTGTTTTGTACGAACAAGTAAGAGACTTATGTTGACCACGCATTTACATCATCAAGATGCTCATCTACTTTATAAGACCTCATCACAAAAGTTTTATTCACTTATATTTTAACCACAGGGGCATTTTAGTCGATTCGAGGGATTTTTCGCACGTAAACAATAAAGAAGTGGACTGCACTTGAATAATTGATTAATTTGACAACAAGTTTTGTATTACGAGTAACATCCAATAGTATAAATAATTACTTCAAATAGATCTGCTTGCTACAAGATCACTCTATGGTGAAGAGGTTTTAACGATTACAAGTTCTACCTAGTTTATGCAGTATTCGGGTGGTTGTTCGATAACTTCCCTAAACTATTTAACTCAAGGAAATGCTCTATCTGGAGCGTAAATTACAAACAAACAACAAAATACGAAGTCAGCTCGGGCTTTCTTGGTTGTTTTCCATGAGAAGTTTTGAAATCAAACTACACATTTGGCATGCTTTGATTAAGTTCGCTTTTAAACGGAATTAAAATCAAATGGAGATGTCTTGAAACCTTGATAGTACGGAAACTATCGTTATATTATGATTCGCTGAGTTTCTTGCTGGTATCTTCACAGTAGAACTAACCTACCGAACCAGGGAAAGAATCATTTTCCATTGGTTTATTTTTGCATTATTTAATATTTTTATATTATTTCTTGACATACCTATTTGTAAAATGGTGACGTTCATATGTGCTCTTTATGTGCCTAAACTGAATAAATGAAATTGATTCTTTGATTCTTGATTGATTGACTAATTACGTCATACAAAATAATGACGTGATTTTTTTTTACATAGAACAATCCTTAAAGAAAGTTGTCAGTTGTCACCAATCGCCTTGTGAATTTTAAGATCAAACATTAGATGTTCAATCTAGTGTTTTTTTTTTACACCACTTCGGTGGCAGACAAGCAGACAAGCACACGGCCCACCTGATAGAAAGTCGTTATCGTGGCCTATGGACGTGTGTAAAACCAAGGGAACACTCGCGCTGCCAACCCTGTAAGCACAGAGAGTTTGATCATAACCACGTGTATTTTAAAAGGTTTCAGATTAGAAAATAAGGCCAGAAGAGGCCATAATCCCAAAATTGCACAGGCAGCATGTAGGTAACACCTTCCTAGTGTGATATTACATACATGCATACATATAATCATGTCTTTATCCCCGGAGGGTTAGGCAGAGGTGAATTAACACCCACAATACATCAATAATTGTATTCGGTCCCACGTAATAGGGGGTGAGCCTATTTCCCCATACCCGGGGATGAGATGGGGACTCCGTGGTCCACACACCCGAAGAGGGCCGTCTCATAAGAGAACTTCCTGGGTCGGGTGGGGTGCGAGGGATATGTCTCAGGTAACCCCACCTCCGCCAACCTGCCACAGTCACAGTCGGCGTGCGTTTTAGTCGGTTCAAGTCCGTTAGAACCTCCACAACCGACCCCGGTGGGGTATCCGTTGGGACTTTACACGCACATTAGGAAAAAAAGGGATGAGCCTATTGCCGTATTCCGGGCACTATTGTTGACTCGAGATATGCATCTGAGGCTGAGTGTGATATTACGTGTTCTAAAACCCAAAATCAAAGAATTTTATGTAGCGTGTATCTTTGTTTGATTCTTTTGATATAGTTTAGCTTTCATCTGTTAAACAGAACATTTTTATCGATGTAAGTATCTGTAAAATTTATCATAACATAACATAACATAAACTCACGCCTATATCCCCGAAGGGGTAGGCAGAGGTGCTAGCACCCACATTTCGCCAGTTTATATTTAGGTCCCAATGTAATAGGTGGCGAGCCTATTACCATTAACCGGGCACTTATAAACCTGCGAAAATTTATCGAGTAATTTAAATCGGTTCTAGTAAGTGCATTTCACTGTCACAGCTACATACGCATTAGGTACGATTACTCATCAAATATGCACTGCTTCCTCGCACTCTCTCCCCTTCGCAGCACTCCTGGCCCCCAATTCAATTGCAATTCTCCTAATTGTCAGCCTCTGTCACACCACTGAGACTGCAAAAAGTACCACTAAACAGTCTTTATTTATATAGGACATATATAAATATATAGAAAATTAAATTATGGTTTCCGGCCGAATAGAATAGCCGCGTGGTTCCCGGCAGAGTAGAATTTTGACCACCCCATCTCTTCCCATGCGGTGTCGAACTAGGCGACTAAGGTATAGGGCTGTTTAGCATCAGATAGATATATACAGCCCAGTCTCAGCCTTAGATACATGGCTTAAGTCAACAATAGTGCCCGAAAGACGGCAATAGGCGGAAGCCTATTGTCGTCTTTCGTCCTATTACGTGAAATGTGAGGGACTTTGCGAATGGATCGCCAGCTTTTTGTCCAACAGAAGCATCCAAGCTGTCATCGACGGCAGCTGCTCGGAAAGCATGAACATAAACGCTGGTGTCCCACAAGGCTCCGTGTTGTCTCCGACGCTGCTTCTGCTGCATATCAATGACATGCTGTCTGATGGCTCCATTCATTGTTATGCGGACGACAGTACCGGGGACACGTGTTACACGGGCCGTGCAAATATCCCTCAGTCCGAGGTGGAGAAGAGTCGCGAACAACTTGTGTCTGAAATCGAGACTCTCTCCGGAGTATCCGATTGGGGACGACTAAACCTAGTCCAATTCAACCTCACTAAGACACAAGTATGTGTATTCACCGCTAAGAAAACCCCATTCATTGTAGCGCCGCAATTCCTGGACACACCGATTACCATCTCCTCGAGTATCGGGATCCTTGGTGTCGATATCTCCAGCGCCGTCCAATACTAAAGTCATTTGCAGGACAAGGTTAAGTTGGCATCAAGAAAACTCGGAGTGCTCAACAGGGCGAAGCAGTACTTCACTGCGGGGCAGTAACTCCTTCTTTATAAAGCACAGGTCCGGCCTCACATGGAGTACTGCTGTCATCTTTTTGCTGGAGCACCTGCATACCAGCTTGACCCCTTCGACTCGTTGCAAAGACGGGCATTGAGGCTGGTTGACAATCCCATACTCACAGGTAGAGTGGAACCTCTTAGCCTTAGGAGGGATTTTGCCTCACTGTGTGTGTTCTACCACCTATACAATGATTTGTGCTCAGATGAATTGTTTGACATGATGCCCGTAGCTACATTCTATCATCGCACCTCTCGCCATAGGCAGTTAATTCATCCCCACACATTGAGACCTGAGACGGTGCGCACTGTGCGGTATGAAAGAAACTTCATCCCACGCACACTCAAGCTGTGGAATGACCTCCCTGCTGCGGTTTTCCCAAGCGCCTACAATATGGGGTTCTTCAAGAGGGGCATCAGAAGGTTTCTTCATGGTCGGCAGCGCGAGTGTGACACCCCTAGTGTTGCATACGTCCATAGGCCACTGTAACCGCTTCCCATCAGGTGGGCCGTGTGCTTGTCTGCCAACTTAGTGGTATAAAAAAAAATGTGGGTGTTAATTCACCTCTGCCTAACCCTCCGGGTATAAATGCGTGATTATATACATACAAGACTAAATATAGACGAATTTGCATTAGTCTCGTGTCAAGATAATTAAATAGTAGATAAATAGAAAGACTTTATAAAAAAGGAAAAACCTTATAAAAAAATAACTAACCTAAGTAAAGTACAAAAAAAAAAGTCGCGTGCCTAGTACATACAAATATTATACCGTAATTACAACATTTTAGGAGGGGCCTGCACTATACTCAAGCTAGCTCAAGTAGTATAATACCTACAGACTTACATAGAAGAGTCTTCAACCTATTATACATTTTTCCTGTAAAGACAATACCTACCTATTAAACATAGAAAAACCCAAGTCAACACATACTTGCATACAAAAAATATTTTCACTATAAACAGTTGTAGGTAATTGAATGGAGAATCTGCCCAAGATGGCCGCAATAAAGTAAATTGTCCGATGTCTCAATTCGGTGCGTCTATTTATATCTCACTATCAACCGCCAGATGGTTAGACGAAGCTGATGAATAATATCCTTTTATTGCCACTTCAAGTTCAGTTGGAACAAGATATCGCCATTTTGGGAGTACAATTTAGCTAAGATTGGTTTCTATTTGTAAAAGATTTTATATTGGATTTTATTGTATTGTTATGTTTTTAGAATCGTTTAAGAATAAGAATCGTTTACGGTTGTGACTTTTGCTTTCTGATATGTGGAAGTATTACATCTGTAGCTTCTTTACTTACCTAGTTCAAGAGTTTAGTTATGAAAATGTAAAAAGATTCAGTACTTATTGAATTGTTTATTGTGCTTCTTATAATTCTGTGAAAATATACGTACCTATAGCCTGTTCATTATAGGTTTTTTTTTACCACTTAGGTGACAGACAAGCACACGACCCACCTGATGGAAAGTGGTTACCGAGGCCTATGGACGTTTGTAACACCAGAGGAGTAACACCAGAGCCAACCCTGTAAGTACAGAGTTTCTGTGCCGTCATTGTAGAAGATAAAGCAGGACAAGCCTTTAGTCATCCCACTGACAGCACTAATACTCCAGTGAGCTTTGGCTACTCTACTCACTGCTGGGGACACAAAACGAAGTTATTATAACCGCGGTATTCTGTAGGGCGGAGATACTTCCCCAGTCAGACTGCTCAATTGGGCGCAAATACCGCCGTGTCCTACCTCCTATGTATGTATTTTACTGTTTCCCTCTATCCTTCAGTAACTTCCTACTTTTGTTGTTTTATATACAAAAATACACTAATATTTGAACAAACATAAACAATTTCATATCTTGGTCCCCTTATCTAATAGAAGAGATAGAATCTTCATTTAATCATGTCGTCTTGGTGCTCGTTTGCGTGCCCCCTATACCCTGTCTAACTACAGTACAGTCATTCAAGCTCCGTTTGATTAATGAAATAGATAAAGGCAAACTTTGGACCCAGAAATGGGCTTAGACATTAAACTATACGAGTACCAACACAATTTAATTAAGTATGTAGATATGTACAGTGGGCTGCAGAAGTCTGTGGATAGCTTAAATGCCTTGATAACACGCACCGAGTGGAATTGCAAGACAGTGCGCTCGGCCGATTTTCAGTACGTGTGAACATAGTGCTGAGTAATTTGCAGATACATCGCACTCGGCCGAAAGTACTGTCTCGCCACTCCACTCGGTGCAAGTGATCCAGTCATAAGACATACTTAATATAATCCTTTGACCACTTAAATCTAATTTAACAGAATCAAACATAAATAACGTTGCCTTTTTTACCACTTAGTTGGCAGACAAGCACACGGCCCACCTGATGGGAAGCGGTTACTGTGGCCTATGGACGTATGCAACACCAAAGGTGTTACACTCGCGCTTCTGATGCCCCTCTTGAATTGTAGGCGCTTGGGAAAACCGCAGCAGGAAGGTCATTAGACAGTTTGAGTGTGCTTGCCTCTGTTAACAAAACTAAACAGTATCTATAACAGTTTTTTTATACTGCTTAGGTGACAGACAAGCACACGGCCCACCTGATGGGAAGTGGTTACCGTGGCCTATGGCAGTATGCAATACCAGAGGAGTTAAACAAACAATTCAACTGAGCACAAATCATTGTATAGGCGGTATTGGTCAGTTGAATTGTTTGACATGATGCCAATAGCTACATTCTATCATCGCACCACTCACCATAGACAAGAAATTCATCTTAACACGTTGCGACCTGAGACGGTGCGCACTGTGCGCTATGAAAGGTACTTTATCCCACGCACGCTCAAGCTGTGGCATGAACTCCCTGCTGTGGTTTTCCTAAGCGACTATAATGTGCGGTCCTTCAAGAAGGGCATTAGAAGGTTTTTTCAGGGTCGGCAGCACGGTTTTAACTTCCCTGATGTTGGACACGTTCATAGGTCACGGTAACCACTCTCTATCAGGTGGGCTGTGTGCTTGTCTGTCACGTAAGTTGTACAATAAAAGTGATATGCGTACCAGAGAAGCTGTTCAAAATAAACTTCTGAACAGCTTGTCTTCTGAGTAGCTTCTGAATTCCCTGCAACCAATCCCTTCTATGTTATTGTATAGGTACTAGCTAGACTGCGTTTATGGAACAAAAACGGAGACGTTTTTCTTTGCCGCACCACCAAGACCTGGAATTCATTACCAGCTCACGTGTTTCCTTCTTCCTACAGCCCCGGGTCCTTTAAGCGGGGCATGAAAATGCATTTGATGAGGCCGCCAAGCTGAGTGCCACCATTGTAACATTACTTAGTGTCTGTAATGGTGACCGTCTTGCCTGAGACTTTGCCTTTAGCATACCAAGTTGACGTGTCCTAGATTAAAAAAAAAAACAAATGATTCACTAAGACGCTACTTACCGCGCGTCAATCAATCAACTAGCCCATCGCAGTCCACTGCTGAACTAGGCCTCTCCCAATGTTTGCTTTGGCCTACTGTTTCCACACTGGCCAGACGGGTTGGTACAGTCGAGTTTTCCTTCTCTCGCAGTGATATGGTTTGCGTATGTTTCCATTAGTCGCCTCTTAGGAAACCCTTCGGATGAGATGGGTTGGTGATACCTACTTGTATTCTTGCTCCGTCACCACACGGAAACCGTTGCCGCGCGTACTAAACCACAACTTTTTGTAGCTGCCGTCTGTGAAGGGACCGAAATTCTATTATCCGTTAGTGTCTGTGTCCCGTAGAGGGGCTTGCACTCCTACTTCACCCCTTTTATATATGAATATACTAGAAGGCCTTTTCTGGCTTCGTATGTGCCATAATTCTAATTTCATTAATACAAACCTTCCTCTATAAACTGACTATTCAATACAAAAATAATGTTACAATTCGAACCAGTACTTTCTGAGATTCCTGAGAGCTCATTCAAATAAACAAACTCTTCATTTTTTTAATAATAGAATTTTTACTATCGATATAATATTTCTTAGATAAGGTCCATCAATTGGAATGGGCTAATTATGTGGTTGTGCTTGTCAGGCGTTTGTCCTGGTTCGGACATGTAATGCGTAGGGATGAAAGTAATGTCGTAAGGAAGATACTAACTATGGAAGTGGATGGATACAAGGGGAGAGGGAGACCTAAAATGAGGTGGATGGACTGTGTGAATGATGATATGCTTAAGAAGGGAGTGAATGTTGAAATGACTGCAAATAAAGATGAATAGAAAAAGAACACATGTTGCGCCGACCCCAAATAATCTTGGGATGAGGGCAGGAGGATGATGATGATGATTGTCAGGCACTGATTATCAAGTAATTTATTCATAAAAATTAAAATATCTTTTGTTTTGTTACAGGTAAGTGATTCTAAAACATCATCTTGCTCGATTGCGGGTATGAAAACCTAAAAGTGACGATTAGTGTCACTGGATGTATCTTAATAAGAGGCTCCTTATCATACCTAAAGATCATCCTGCGTCACTCCTCCTTTTTTTGGGGAAAGATGGTGTCACCGTAGTCTCACATCCAAGAGGGCTTTTTATGGCCCTGGGTCATCGGGGTGAGCGAAGGATATGCCAGATGCTACCTCACCCCCGGCAACTGATGCCCAATGGCCCAAGATGGCCGTGCGGTTTTGGTCGGTTCGAGTTCGATATAACCATCCCGCTGGCCTCGGGGGGTATCATGTCCGCACGGAAAAAAAAGGTAAGTGATTCTAAAACATCATTTTTCCCGATCTGGGTATCCAAACCTAAAAGCGACGACAGGTGTCACTGGACAACTCTTAAAAAGAAGCTCCTTGTCGTACCTAAGGTTCATAAACTCAGTCGAACTTTCGCCGAGTGAGTACCACCTCATTTTATTAATTATACAATAACTTCAGACATCTTTAACAAGCCGTAAGCCTACTCCCTAAAATTATCTCTCAAAACTAAGCATCCCAATTAATTAATTTAAAAAAATAAACCGCAACAACAATTTAATCTACGAAAATCATTCCAATGTCACTCTTAACGCAATAGAAACAAAGTTCTTTTTTTCCCTAAAATTTTAGGAGCTCCGAGGTTATTGAACCGTTAGCATCTTCAGGATTCCCACTCCTTCCAATTAGATGAGGGGACTTGATTACAATACTTACGAACAATTATCTGCTGGATGGTTGATAGCGGTTGCAGAAAAAAATATTGGTTTTGTATTCAACTGGATTGAGTTGGGGGAAGTTTGGTCCGTTGGGTATTATTTTATTGCGATTTCATAGAAAATCTCGCATAATACAGTTTGGCGACTTCGTATTTTGCATTGAAATGTAATATGCATGCGGTATGTAATGAAGTAATATACAGATGCAGATACATACTTGTATGTATGTGTGATATAATAGTGGTTTATTTCTTTCTCTCTTCCTACTAGTGGATGGGTCTGGAGTAAATCTGGTTGAATAATAATAAAAAATAAAGCCTTCCTTTTCACGCTTAAATATCTAAACCCACCTAACGAACATTAACCTACGCGATAGTAAGTCTCAAACCTAGAGAAATTTTAAATAGACTATTTTCAACACACAAATAGCTATTAAGTAGACTAAGTGTATGTTTGTAAATAGACCAAGAAAAATGCCCGCTGAGTTTCTTGCCGGAGTCTACTCAGGTCGGGCCGCGTTTCGTACCGGTGCCGGTGGTTCATTTGCTACTGACTTTCATGTTTCCTTTTTCATTGACGTTTTTTAAGTTCCGATTTAATGGTCTATGCAGTTTACTGGTCTATACTATACGGTCAAAGTCAAAGTCAAATGATTTTTGACTTTGACTTTGACCGTAACCACGAAATTAGATTTCATTTTCAGCTGCCAGGCTTTTCAAGGAGGTAGGACACGGCGGTATTTCCGCCCAATTGAGCAGTCCGACTGGGAAAATACCTCCGCCCTACAGAATACTGCGGCTATAATAACTTCGTGTTGTGTTCCCAGCGGTGAGTAGAGTAGCCAGAGCTCACTGGAGAATTTGTGCTGTCAGTGGGAAGACTAAAGGCTTGTCCTGCTTTGTCTTCTACACTGACGGCCCAGAAACTCTATACTTACAGGGTTGGCAGCGCGACTGTGACTCCTCTGGTGTTACAAACGTCCATAGGCCACGGTAACCACTTTCCATCAGGTGGGCCGTGTGCTTGTCTGCCACTTAAGTGGTATAACAAAAGGTGAAGTCATATTGACTTGACCATTATAAAAAAGTCAAAGGTCATTGGCATAACTAGTTGTGTATACGCGTTTACGTAATAATGATATCGTGTAGCAATAACGAACTCGGGTTTGGCGTGTACGACAATATTTGGCCTGATTTCAACCCTCGTAATATTTTTAATCAACGTCTCGTGGGGAAACAGCGCATTTTATATGTTGCCTTTTTAATTTTATAACGTCGTAAAAACGTATATTTACTTAAGAATATTGTTTAGTGCTGTTCTATTTTCTATTTTATTGTAAAATGACATTTATACAAAAAGATGAGATATGATGTACGAGGGCGAGCTTAACTCAAAGTTGAGTTCTCTTCCAGTAAACCCGGGAGTGCACAGATTGATTGCAATACGAGAGGCAAAGTCTAGTGTATATGAAAGTGTAGATTTTAGTTATAGACAGTTCCACTATTAACCCTCTATACGCTTTGTTTTCAATATTAATATTATAAAGCTGAAAAGTTTGTTTGAACGCGCTAATCTCAGGGACTACTGGTTAGAATTAAAAAAATATTTTTGTGTTGAATACCCCGTTTATCGACGAAAGTTACAGGCTATATATATCCGCAAGCCATGATGCCCGCGTACGAAGGCAACTCGGGCGTCGAACAACAACGACCTCCGCCCCCCACGAGCGCAGGCCTGGGGGTGACAGGTGGAGCCGCCTGTTACCCTGGTAGAAGCAGGCCGCGGCGGTGGCGCGCCTGGCGCACCTCCCCGTTTTCGGGGACGAGTTGGGGACTCTGTAGTCCCCACACCTGAGAAGAGAGCCAGATCGTGAGAGATGGCCCTGGGTCTGGGTCGGGGTGCGAGGGATATGCCTGTCAACCTCACCTTCGGCAACCAAAACGACCCACAGGCGGCGTGCGTTTTAGTTGTTTCGAGTCCGACATAACCTCCTCCACCGGCTCCGGTGGGGAGGAATCCGTTAGGATTTTGCGCACGTAAAAAAAAAAGGCTATATATATTATCCGAATTCTACAAAAGGGAGCGAAGCAGTGATCATAAATGTCTACGAATTCGTCAGATTTCCATACATTATTTGAAGACTAAAAAATTACGGTCTCAAAGGGGTGATTCACACAAACAAACTCTTCAAGGTTTATAATATTAGTATAGATGATTTTTCGGCTCCTTTTCTGCAGTCATGGTCGCGGGGTTACTTTTTATCATTCAGATATTATTAAGGATTTACATAGAGTTGTTTGTTTATCTGCTGGTGGTGTTCCCTTCGCCTAGTGCCACGACTGGTATGGGGAGGACATTACATAGCTCGTCAACGAATCCCGTAGTGAATGTTTATGGACGCCATTAACAGCTTATCTCGTTTATATTAATGTTTATTTGTTTGTCCGCTCGTATTTTATGCACTGCCCGTACCGTTTATCAATAACGACAAAACTTTGCCAAGTTGTTGGATGTTGCGACGATCACTATCTTATCTATTACGTTGACGATTGTCATACACGTCAAAATACGTGACAATCCCATACATTCATCTTTCTATTTTGAAAGTCGGCCAACGAATTGCCACTAGAGAGGACATTCTTGACATTTATTTTGTGCCATGTAAAGATACATGTGTGCCAACCCCAAATAATGAAGAGATACACTACTTATTTATCTCAATTGATGGCGCATTATCGCTGGTGTTGTATTGCTGGTCAAATTTCATACAAATTGTTAGTAAATAAAGGTAAAAATCTTCTGTAAAAAGACGCTGTGTAGTGTATTTCAGTGTAAACAGAAAGGTCCTCTTCGTTTCCCTACTGATAAGAAAAGACGGACGCTATAGATTAAAGCCCTGCACATCAAAAATTGGATACTAAATTCGTTAGCTAGAATATGCTGCGACCATTTTAAACCTGATGATTTTTATGTAGGTAAGCATTTCTCTTCTTCAACTCTTCTTTTAAATTCGCCACTGTCATGCAGGAGCACATTTTAATGGATTAATTTTGTTATAATAATCTCAATGTAAATATCAAGGACAAGATTGACAAGCACCTCTTACAGTCTGATATAAGAATCATAGGATTATAGACTCTAAGACAAGCACAAGCGAAGATGACGCCATCTGAGTTTAGTTTTGCCTGTATCTCCCCATTGGAACAAAGGCAGGCATATATTCCGAAAGGATAGAAGAAAAACATGCTATACCTATGCAAAATTTTGTCATCTATATAATCAATATAGTACTCATATTTGAATGCACAAAATTTTGCACTTAGCATGTTTGTCTTCTAGATGATCTATTTTTAAGCACAGGCCTAGTATAAAATGGAAAGAAATAAAAAATACTGTACCAATTAAGTTAGTTTCAACACCATTACTATCACAATAATTGCCAAATGTTCTACCTATATACATTTTATACGTTTCGTAAATGCAAAAAAAAATGGTAGCTACCAATTGTGTAATTTTTGTACTTACTATTTAGCGCATTTTTGTATAATTGAAATGTTGCCATTATGAAGTTCTTGACCTCGTCAAAACCGTTTGTGAAGTGCGAGTTCACAACACCTCTGCCTACCCCTTCAAGGTTATAAATAATTATAACTGTCTACAATTTCCCCTCATTTATATCCGACAGTTGAATGTACGGGAAACAATATTATGCCGTAGTAAATGTACTTCGAAAGTCCACTCGAGTGCCCTTGGTCTGTGAGGCGATATTTCCTTGATATAATCGACTGTATTTCGAGGTTTATGGTTCGTTAGACTTATTGTGACTTATGGCCGAACATTCAACATAACACAACACTTTGAGTCAGGTACGAGGCGGAGCGAGAGTCACGAGTTTTGTCCCTCAACCTGCGCCCCATTTCACTAACAATTTTTTTTTATACAACTCATGTGGCTGACGAGTACACGGCCCACCTGACGAAAAGTAGTTCCCGTGATCTATGAACGTGTACAACACCAGAGGAGTCACACCTGCTACCAACCCTGTTGTAGGAACTGAGAGTTTCTGTGCCGTCAGGGCAGAAGACACAATCAGGACAAGCCTTTAGTCTTTCCTCTGACAGCACAAAAACTCTCCAGTGAGCTCTGGCTACTCTACCCATCGTCTTGTGTTGTGTTGAAAATAAAAAATATTTATTTCGACATATGGAACCTCTGCCGGTTTTAAAGTCTGTTAATTTTTTAAATATATCATTTATTATGTGAAATGCAATGACCATTTTTTGTTTGTATTCATCCTGGTAATTTCTATTCATCCTGGTAATTTTACTTCTGAAATAAATTAACCGCGATAGCCCAGTGGTATGGGTAATGAACTACTGAGACGAGGTCTCGGGTTCGATCCCAGGTTTTACCATGGCACACACTAATGACATTTCGATGCTTTTCGAAGTTATGTGTGTATTTATCGCAGGTTTATAAGTGCCCGGCTAATGGCAATAGGCTCGCCACCTATTACATTGGGACCTAAACATAAACTGGCGAAATGTGGGTGCTAGCACCTCTGCCTACCCCTTCGGGGATATAGGCGTAAGTTTATGTATGTATGTAAAATAAATAAAATAAATTGAGCATATTTCACCAATGTGAGAAATTAAATTGATCACGGTTTTTGTGCCTATTGCCAGCAAACGTGTTTTCTCACATTTCACTCAACGAATATAATAAGTAATATATCTAAACCTAAAACTTAATTATTTTCACTGTTGAAATCCAACCTAAACCGTAAAACACATCGTATACTTCAAAACACTCCATGAGCATGACTCAATATTTTCAGAATATTTACTTGAAGTCTGTATACTCCATCTATATTTATATATGCCGTATATCCGCTCTCAAATCTTTTCCTAAAACCGCCAAGAGCCAAATACACCGGACGCGTCTTTATCAATACCCATCATGCTTGCCATGTTGCCACCCCTCCGAGCATCCCTTCAGGCTTTTGTATCCAGATTAATGTATGAAAGTAATCTTGGGTATGAGAGCTGCGAGGTTTGATACTCAAACAAAATCTTGTGTGAATTTTTAAGAAGACGTTATAATACTGCGTGTAGGTAATGTAGCGCATAATGAAACGTTAGGTCGAACCTTCGTTCGTGTGGATGTTAGTTTATACAAGTAGCGTCAATCAATTTTTTTTTTTTTATACCACTTAGGTAATTTCTACTTGCGCTGTAATAGTAGTGTAATGTAAAAGTATATAGTACCTAGTATATTAAAATTACCTACAACTTTTTTAAATAATCTTTTTCGATAGAAAGTCTAGCCGCGTGGTTCCCATCTCTTCCCATGTGGTGTCGTACAAGGCGACTAAGGGATAGGGCTGTTTAACATCAGAAAGATATACACAGTCCAGACTTTTTACCGAACTGGTGACAGCAGTAGACTCGAACAGCAATAGAATTAACTGTCTAGAAAACCGTGATAAAGACTTAAAGCTGCTGGAAGCTACAGTAGTTGAACTGAAGCAGGAATTGAATGGGCAAGCCCAATTACACCTGCGCAATGAGCTGGAATTGGCTGGCGTACCCGAGCAAGCCAATGAAAATTTATACCACATTGCACTGTTAGCAGCCCGCAAGGTTGGTGTAGAACTAAACGACTCGGACATCGACTGGGTTGCCCGTGTTGGACCCCGCGTCAAATCTGCTCTAAACGCTGAACAAAATACCAGATTTTCAAGACCAGTAGTGATGCGTCTGTTGCGTCGTACCAAACGAGATCAGATATTGACGGCTGCAAAATCTAGAAAAAATATAACAACAACAGACCTTGACATCTCTGGTACGCCGCAAAGATTATATTATAACGAGCGCCTAACAAAAGCAAATCGACTGCTTTTTCGAGCGGCAAGAACCAAGTCCAAAGAAATGGACTACACCTTCTGCTGGTGTACACAGGGTAATGTCTATGTCAGGCAACGTGAAGGTAAGCCAGCCCTACCAATACGCTCACATGAAGATCTTCTTCGGGTTTTTAATACTCCTACTGGAAACTAAATCAAGATACATTGAACATGCTTTTCCTACTAACAAAAAAAATACATTTTATATAATAAGTAACAGTGTTGTCACTGCCACTAGTATTTTAAGTGTCAATCCTATACATCTATGCTTATTAAGAAAACACAAACAAACACATTCTTATTTATCTAAACCAACATACACAACTTATATATCTAATATCTACACATTCGCCCATAGCGCCCATATACACAATTATCACTCAATCAAAACACAATCCAACTTCACTTCAACTTACATACTTACAAAATTTACAACCACACAATTAGGCAACATTTATTCCAAAATAAACAAATTACAACCTAACCACTCAATCAAAAGACCTCAACGCAACTCAATAACTACTAGTAGCTGCACCAATTGTCCAACACCTTATCATTGGAATTCATATTTTGCCTATACATTTTTTATAATTATTGAAATTTATTTTAATGTTGTATGGTATTTCAGCCGAAAAATAAGTTTATTCCACTCAATTTCAAACAACATAAATAGCACACTCACACTTTTTAAAACTAATAATGGACAACAGACAATTATTTGACGAATTTGACAGGTGTTGCAAAATTCCATGTAACTTAATTATAGACCCCAACCATTTAGCGCACAAGTTTGATAATTCAAATAGATTAAACATAATTTCATTCAACATAAGAAGTATAAATAAAAATTTAGACAGCTTTCTAATATATATCACAAGGTTAAAAACTAATATAGATATCATCGTCCTGACAGAATGTTGGTGTAATGAAAACTCGAATCCCCCTCAAATTGATGGTTTCTCTATGTACTTCAGTAAGCATAGCTTTAACCAGAATGATGGAGTGATCATGTATTTGAACGTGAATATTAAAGCATCTGTACAAGAAGTTGACTTAGATGAGGCCAATTGCTTGACGGCCAAAATAGGCAACTTGACAGTAATAGGTATATATCGCCCTTTCTGTTTCAAAAATCCTAAAATATTCCTTGATGCTTTGGACACGTTGTTAACCAATACCAAATCGCGGCATATCATACTAACCGGAGACATAAACATCGACACCTTAGATACCAATAATACCGACGTTAGAGATTATCTGGAAATCATTGGTTCCCATGGCTTACATCAAGGCGTTGACATCCCCACGCATGGACATACCTGCTTAGACCACTTCATGTGCAAGCTAGAGGGCGACCATCAATGTTTTGTACTTGAAACAGATATCACAGACCATTATCCCACGTTCTTGACCTATGATAGTGCACCCTCATCAAAACCAACCATTCACAAAAACCTAACTAGAACAAAAATAAATTATACCGCTCTGACTGAAGCTATAAAATCAAAAGACTGGACATCCTTTCTAAAAATTACAGACCCGAACTTGGCCGCGGAAATACTAATAAATACGCTCCAGACTCTTATAACCCAAAACTCACACACAGCTTCTTTTGCTAATCGTCAACGACCATTAAAACCATGGATTACAATAGGTGTTATCAAATGTTTTAAGACTAGGGATAAACTTCACAGTATCTCAAAACTGAATCCTGACAACGCCGAAATAAAAACGCAGTACCTAAACTATCGCAATACTTGTAACTCATTAGCTAAAAATCTAAAAAATAACTATTATAAGGACAAATTTAACAAACATTTCAAAAATAATAAAGGGACTTGGGATACTGTGAAAGAATTGTGTAATATTAAGAAAAATCACTCCAGAGCATCTAATCTACTTGAACTAGTGCCGGATTCACCCTGTGAATCACTTAATATGGTTAATCGATACTTTACCTCGATTGGTAGAGAACTAGCTACAGACATCTTAATAAGAAATGGTACTACTGAACTGCGCTTAGCAGAAAAAAATACTTCGTCAAGCAATGTTAGTTCTATGTTTCTAGACCCAACAGATCACATTGAAATTAATAAAATTATCATGAGCCTAAAGAATAGCAGTGCTCCAGGTATGGATAACATTCAAAATATTGTACTAAAAAACTCTCGGACGATTTTATGCACCATGATTGCTCATCTGTGTAATCTTAGCCTTACCACTGGGATTTTCCCAGCAATTTTCAAAGAAGCAGCTGTGGTGCCTGTGTTTAAGAGTGGTGACGCAGAGACAATTGCTAACTACAGGCCCATATCGCTACTGAGTGCAATTAGTAAAATAATGGAAAAAGTAGTTAACACTCGTCTAATTAAATTCCTCGAAAGCAAAAACATTCTAGCAAGTACCCAATACGGTTTCCGCTCGGGTAGAAATACTGAGGATGCGGTAGCTAGGCTCTCGGATATCGTTACAAAGGCAGTAGACAAGGGTGAAAAATGTGTTGCCATATTTTTGGACCTCCAGAAGGCATTCGATACCGTTTCAATACCAATTTTATTGCGCACTCTGGAATACATGGGCATAAGAGGTACGGTTCTGGAGTGGCTCCGAGACTATTTGGATGGAAGAAGTCAGGTGGTTAAAGTAGAAAACACTTATAGCACGAGCTTTCCGGTTACGTACGGAATTCCGCAGGGTAGTACCCTCGGTCCAACGCTATTTTTAGCTTACGTTAATAGCCTCTGTAAACTTCAAATAGATAACGCGGAATTACTGGCTTTTGCAGATGATACCGTATTGATTTGCCGTGGGAAAACATGGCCACAGGTCCAAGTGTCTGCTGAAATGGGCCTCAAACGAGTTAGCCTTTGGCTTGATGAGCATTTACTAACTATTAACGTAACTAAAACAAAATATATTTGTTTTAGAATAACGGAAGCAACAAGTTCAATGTCAAATTTTTCTATTACAGCTCATACTTCCCAATGCAAACTCGAAAATAGTGGCTACTGTGACTGCATTCCCATTGCCCAGACCGATACCCATAAATACCTGGGAATTATCATAGATTGCCATTTAAATTGGAAACCGCATATATCGTCACTTAGCAAAAGAGTACGTAAATTACTTCCAATTTTTAAAAACCTACGCGAAGCTGCGGACTGCAATCTCATAACCAGCATATACTATGCCCTTTGCCAATGCGTTCTGTCTTACTGCTGCCCTATTTGGGGTGGAGCTGCTCCAACTCATCTGCTTGAGCTGGAAAGAGCCCAACGCGCAGTCATCAAAGTCATGTTCCATAAGACCAGGAAATATCCCACTCAAAAACTTTATGAAGAATCGCGTTTCCTCACAGTTCGCCAATTATACATCTACTGTACAGTCCTACGTCACCATAAATCTATCGATCCATCTAAGATCTCACTGAGTAAAAGAAGAATTCGAACACCTGTTCCCTCCTTCAACACAATGTTCGCTCGACGTCAACTGTATTACATGGGCCCTTTCATTTATCGGTTCGTTAATGATTCGAACCAAATCTACAAAATGCCTAAGTTTAGGTTAAAATCTATACTTAAAAAATATCTAATGGCCCATGATTACCTTAGCACAGAAAAAATTCTACGAGTATAAAGCAAAAACCACTAGGAACTTGAATCCTTACATATCCAGATGCACATTCGCATACTTACACATACGGTATACATGCAGCCGTAAACGCTTAACCCTCACTCAGACGCAACACACACTCACACATAGGTACTCAATGCACACCCAAAGACAAACAAAACATATACGTACACATCCACGAACATATGTATACATAAAACACACACACACACACATACACACACACACACACACACACACACACACACACACGCACACACGCGCACACACACACACACACACACACGCACATACATACACATACACATACACATACACACACACACCCACACCCACACCCACACGTATTTTCACACATCTTCATTTATAAATTATATTAGATTCTGGCCAGGGGTGGAGGGTTGGTAGCCTGAGACACAGGATTCTCCTAGTTCAGGTGCCAGCCCGCCATAATTCTGATTGATCCTTGTACTAATTTATTAATTACGTTCTACTGTATTTTATTTGAGATTTGTTATGTAAACGTTTTTGGTGAGAAATAAACATTATTATTATTATTATTATTATTACTTAGGCACAGATGTATGGCTCGAGTCAACAATAGTGCCCGTAATACGGCACTATGCTCTCACCACCTATTACGTGGGACCGAATACAATTATTGGTCAAATGTTAATTCACCTCTGCCTAACCCTCCGGGGATAAAGGCAAATCACTTGCTTTTGATTATATGTATGTGGTTGCGCCGATGTAGAAGCTGTATTTTTTGACGCGGAAACACACTCCTTCTATACCCGTCTCCCCTCCCGCACTAACCATAGTATAGTACTAGACATAGTTTCCGTCCGCCATTTGTGATATATAGACACTCAGTCCCGCTTTGAACTAGCCAGCGTAAAGGCGGACCGCGAGCGCGTCTCTCAGAAATGAATAATATTTGTTGCATTTTAACCGCTTCATAGACCTTTACCGATCGGATTGTGCCTCTCGTGTGTCCCTCAAGTGATTTAGTGATGTGGACGGCACCTCCTGAGCAAGGAAGAGAAGATCCGTGTACCGCCTGCGATGAAAACACGTGGTGTCGTGAAGGTTAGTGCATCCTCTCCTAATTTCTCGGGCTGCATTCATTGCCTAGATCACATCCGCGGCAGCCCGGTCACCTGTCTTGTTTGTGTGTAAAGCGTCATTGGAACAGTTATCTGCATCCCCGCAATACAGTCCACTAGCGCACGTGGCCAATCGCGCCACCATTCTATGGTCCGGATCGAACCGGATTCTTAGCCGTAGTTCGTATTTTGTTATTATTCTAATGGGAATAAGCGCACCGCACCTAAATGCCTGGTTATTTTAGTAGAAAACCCCGCATCTAGACATTTAGGCTTAGAATTTGTTGTCCGTTCGCCGCTGGCTCGCATTGTACCTACCTAATACATACATAGGTTAGGTATCGTATCAACACTTAGTCGTAGTTCGCAATTTTCGCACCGCGCCTAAATACCTAGTTATTTTAGTAGAAAACCCCGCATCTAGGCATTTAGGCTTAGATCTTAGGTATACTAGACACCCTAGTGCATAGGCACAGTGTAATACCTAACGCATTTGGCTTTGTTTTATTTTTTTCAATTACGTTGTTCGCTCGCCGCTGGCTCGCGTCGTATTTGCCTGGTACCTGCGTGGGTAGACACGTGGTTGTACCTCATTCCAATTCATACGAAAGTATTTTAATTTGAATAGATATTACGCAATACTTAATCTCTGAAATAATAGTTGAACCTAGACAGCGGTCTGGCTTGCGTAAGTACGATCTGGCTGTTGCCGGGCGCGTTTTGTTCAAGCGTGCATTCACAGTTGTAAATACCTACCTACCTGCCGAGTATCGCTCGCGCCGCCTCGCTGCTCTGTACCGCTAAGATTAAGTCATTTCATATTTGTTGTTTACCGCACTTTAGTTTGAGATTTAATTGTAAACATGTCCCCAAAGGTTGATAAGACCGGTAAGGTTCAATTGAAACTTTTATACGCTAAAAAAGAAATGATTTACTCTCGCGTACAATCGATTTATGATAATGCACTTAAAACCTCTGATTTGGTCATCAGAGATTCGTTCTTGTGTTCTATAGAAAACTTAGATAGTCTACGCGCGGATTTCGAAACCTTAGTACATGACATCAACGTTTTAGAGTTGAATTTGGATCCCGATTACTCAGTGAGTTATCAAGCCTTGTCGTCGTTTGACGATTTGTATTGTCGTATCAAACGCGTCGCTAGGAGTTTGGAGAAACCGGCTGACCTACCCAACCCCACTCGCGACCGACCTAAGTTGCCACCAATTCAAATACCCGAATTTGATGGTAACATTCGCAATTGGTGTCTATTTATAGATAGTTTTGAGAATACAATAGATAAGAACGATTCGTTGACAGATCACGAAAAATTGCATTATCTCGTTGAAAAATTGACTGGTAAAGCTATAACCGTTTGCGCTGGAATTACGTTTAGTGCCGAGAATTATAATTTAATTTTAAATACTTTGAAAGCTAGGTATGAGGATAAAAGATCGGTAGCTAACGCCTATTTAGATCAGATGTTTGATTTGAAATCTATTACGGCATGTAACGATCAAAACTTAGAGAAATTTCTAGATACTTTCGCGTCAGCTGTTCGCGCCGTAAAGAACCTAAAGATCGATGACCTCTGCGACTTCGTATTTTTGTATATGGGTTTAAGGAAATTAGATTCCGAAACCATTCGTTTGTTTGAGTCGGATCATCGCGGCAATAAAATTCCTAAGTTCGAAGACTTAGAAAGTTTTGTTCGCGAGCATATAAAAGTATTGCAACGCTCTTCATCGAAACATGAAGGCGCGAAGATAGTTGTTGATTCTGCACGCAAAGTAGATGCGTCATCGAAGTCACTGAGGTCAACTCATACTTATGTTAGTACCGCACCAGCACATGTACAATCACCTGTTTGCTCTTTGTGTAGTACTCATCATTCGCAACTGTACAGGTGTCCTGGTTTTCTAAAATTGTCACCTAGTGATCGTTATAAATTTGTTCGCGCTAATAATTTTTGTTTTAATTGTCTCGGTACTAAACACCGCGTTGTTATTGTTGATGCATTAGGTAAGCCGCGCATTGTTCGAGCGCTGTTAGATGGCGCTTCGCAAAGTAATTTTATTACTCAAGATTGTTGTCGGCGTCTTGGTTTCAATGTTGATAAGCGTTCAACCCGCTCAGTGGTGAAGGGTTTTGGAAGCTTACAGTCAGCTGTTCGTGGCACCGTTAAAACAAGGTTTAGATCTCGTTTTAATAATAATATTTGGTATGACATGGATTCGCTCGTTATAGATAGAATAGCTGAACAGTTGCCTACCGTCCCGGTTGACACGTCTTTATTAACGAAATTTAAAGACTTGCCTTTAGCAGATGAGACTTACGCTGTTCCTGGAGTCGTCGATATATTGATCGGCGCTTCGATTCTCCCGCACCTCCAGTTATCACGTAAGGTTCAAGGGGGACCGACGTACCCCGCTCCGCACGCACTGGAAACAGTTCTTGGTTTTGTTATAATTGGTTCCGCACCCGCTTCTATAGATAGTTTTAGTCACTCGACTGCTTCGTTCTGTTGCACCGTCGAGCCGCCACTGGAGTCTACCATCCGCAAGTTTTCGCTCGGTGGCTCCCGTGTATCCGCTGAAAAACGCTTTCTTTGTTTGGAACGAAAGATGCAGGCGTCCCCAAAGTCGAAGCGGGCCTATGATGAGGTTGTTAACGAATATTTAGATAAAGGTTACATCTCACCTGCGCCTGCGGACACTGGCGGGACCCAGCCTTCGTACATTATCCCGCACCGCGGAGTTATTAGAGAAGATAAGCTTACTACTAAAACTCCGCGTAGTTTTGGATGGCAGTGCTAAGACTAGCACTTCCGTGTCGCTTAATGACATTTTGTATTGTGGTCGGAATCTTTAAGGTAATTTATTTGACATAATTGTAAATTTTCGCATTAATATTAGTAGAATTTTAGCTTTAGGACTCAACAGTCGCTTTGTGTTGGGCCCACTCTTCGCCCCATCGTTGGGACACATTCGTCGCTAATAGAGTGGCAAAAATTCAATCTGAATTAGCGCCACATAATCTCTTTCACGTTGCTGGCACCGACAACCCAGCCGATTGTCTCTCTCGTGGATTGCTTCCTTCGCAAATTTTAGATCACCCGTTATGGTTTAGTGGACCGTCCTGGATTCATGCCGCGTTAGATAAGTGGCCAGTTAGTCAATTCAATCCCACTACGGTTTCCGAACCACCCGAGGAGAAGAAGCACTCGCTTGTTGTATCGGTCCCACGTGAAGAGACCCTTATTTTGTTGTTGGCTAATCGCGTCTCGTCTTGGTCGAGACTGTTGCGTTGTGTTGTTTGTTCGCCTCTGCCCTCTGCCTAGCCAGCAGTAGGCACGAGCTCCAATCTAGGTTTATATTTTAGTTGTTATTTCCCAAACCTAGATTTAGATTAGACTTTAGATTTGTTTCGCATTTGTCGTTTCGAAGGTAACCCTTCAAGCCGGGGGGAATGGTTGCGCCGATGTAGAAGCTGTATTTTTTGACGCGGAAACACACTCCTTCTAGACCCGTCTCCCCTCCCGCACTAACCATAGTATAGTACTAGACATAGTTTCCGTCCGCCATTTGTGATATATAGACACTCAGTCCCGCTTTGAACTAGCCAGCGTAAAGGCGGACCGCGAGCGCGTCTCTCAGAAATGAATAATATTTGTTGCATTTTAACCGCTTCATAGACCTTTACCGATCGGATTGTGCCTCTCGTGTATCCCTCAAGTGATTTAGTGATGTGGACGGCAGCTCCTGAGCAAGGAAGAGAAGATCCGTGTACCGCCTGCGATGAAAACACGTGGTGTCGTGAAGGTTAGTGCATCCTCTCCTAATTTCTCGGGCTGCATTCATTGCCTAGATCACATCCGCGGCAGCCCGGTCACCTGTCTTGTTTGTGTGTAAAGCGTCATTGGAACAGTTATCTGCATCCCCGCAATACAGTCCACTAGCGCACGTGGCCAATCGCGCCACCAGTATGTTTGTATGTAAAATTCCTCATCATCCCCGTACCTTCATTTCTTTTTCTAAAAGTTAATAAATATCTTCATTTGCCACAAATGGGAACAGTACTCGGATATTACATTTTAGAAACGGAAAAAAAAATGTCCATCCGAAAGTTTTACTTCCATCGCTCCAAATTCCTGTGGCTGGCGATTACAAAATTCATATCGCAGAACAAAGCCATTACACAAACGCAACGTTTAATCATAGACAATGAGCTAAAAGCGACAGCGAGCAATGGCGTCATTGTCCGCACAATGGGCTTCTGTGTTTGTGCACCGACATTGTCATGATAATGTTTCTTGTGCGGTTAGCTACGCACAAACATGTTTACTTTTGAGTTTTGTTTTAACATATTAATTTAAATATGTATTATTAACATATTGGCCGGAATGTAAGGGACAAATCACTTGCTTTTGTCTACTTCAGTGACTGAAGCGAAGACCTGCCGCCTGGATTCTATCTCCAGTGGCCAACTTGGAAGTCTTTAAACCGCCTGCGGACCCAAATTGCCCGCTGCAGAGAAAACGTGGCAAAATGGGGCTTTATCGACCGGTCGCAAGAGTCGTAGCGCGAGTGTGACACCCCTGGTGTTGCGTCCGTTCGAGTCCGACATAGTCTCTCGCACCGGCTCCGGTGGTGGGATTATCCGTGGGGATTTTCTGCACGTAAAAAAAGGTCCCGACCGTGCTCGTTATGAGCTTAAATTAAATGAAATCAATCAACACCGTTACAATAAAACTTAAGTCTCCTTGCGAAACCTGTAGTTGTAAATTGCATCTCCTGCATACTCAAGCTGTGGAATGAACTCCCTGCTGCGATTTTCCCTAGTGCCTACAATATGGGGTGCTTTAAGAGGGGCCATTAGAAGGTTTCTTCAGGGTCAGCATCGCGACTGTAACGCCCCTGGTGCTACACACGTCCATAGGTCACGGTAACCACTTCCCATCAGGTGGACCGTGTGTTTGTCGGCCACCTAAGTGGTATAAAAAAAAGACCTGCGACTGCGGAGCCCAATCTCAGTCCATGTCGCTTTTGCTTTCCTGCTCGATGTGCCCCTTCACTTGCACTAACGACGACCTATGTAGAACAACGGAGAGCGCTGTTGCCGCTGATGCTCTGGAACCAGTATAGAAAGATACGGTGTTTCAGTGCTTCTTGGTCGACATTTTCACTCCCTGCGTTACTTAGTTTTTTGCGTGTCGTTTGAATGAGTGCTGATCTGCTAATCGCGATGCAGTATCAATGCGGGTATTAAATCGCGTGATTTCTATGCAATTAATGCACGCAGCAGATTTTGTCTCAGGTATTTCAACCTTACGTCGAAATTCTTGGCTCTTCATGGATTCACTTTGCGAAACCGGCGAGCATGTATAAAAACAATTGTGAAAGTAGAAGAAGCGAACGATGTATGCCAGGATCGTGGTAAGTGGAAAGCTGTCTTTGCCTACCCCACTGGGAAAAAAGTATGACTGTATGTACGTATTAATGCTGCACTGCACTTTGCTGGGTCTATCGTGTGGCAGAGAGAGAAACCCCAAGCAGATCCCGAAACTTGTACGGTTTATATCCCAGCCTAATTGAAATTTACCTGTTGATGACATGACTGTCATTTCAAAACACAAATTTTATTTGGATGGCTTTCAAATAAAAAAAGGTAATAAAAAGCCCCGGCTGACGTTTTCCAATCGGACATTTACCAATCCTAACGTTTATTTTATTTACAAACGAATGGCAACTTAATAAAAATCATTTTAATCTCGGGGATTCAACTCGTCAGTGTTTAGCCTAAGCGTTCCCGCTTTAACCAATCGAAATACGATTAATCTGATATCTGTACCAATTAATCACAATAATATACTGACTTGTCAAGATAGATCTAACCAGATTTCTGTTATTGGGGTATGTGGCTTTATTTCTCTTGATTTTTTAGTACCTTACCTACCCTGTGGGAGTGTTGGGGCGATAAGAAGTCGATATTGACTTTTTTTTTTTCCCCACGAATACCTCCCCACCGGAGCCGGTGGAGGAGGTTATGTCGGACTCGAACCGACTAAAACGCACGCCGCCTGTGGGTCGCATTGGTTGCCGAAGGTGAGGTTGACAGGCATATCCCTCGCACCCCGGCCGAGTATCTTTCCCCTTTACGTGAGACTGAAAATCATAGTTGGCTACTGGTGGATGCGAAACCTTATGGGCATATCCCCTTCAGGGATTTTCGCCATTCAGCGTGGTAACGAGGTAGGACACGGCGATATTTCTGTCCAATTGGGCAGTCCGACTGGGGAAGTACCTCCGCCCTACAGAATACCGCGGCCATAATAAATTCGTGTTGTGTTCCCAGCGGTGAGTAGAGTAGCCAGAGCTCACTGGAGAGTATGTGCTGTCTGTGGGAAGACTGAAGGCTTTGTTTTCTACACTAACGGCACAGAAACTCTGTGCTTACAGGGTCGGCAGCGCGAGTGTGACTCTTCTGGTATTATACACGTTCATAGGCCACGGCAACCACTTTCCATCAGGTGCCCACCTGATGGAAAGTGTGCATGTCTGCCACTTAAGTGGTATAAAAAAAATGCCAGCCTTTTGGGCACGGTACCAGTAGAGATCGTTGGGGAGGAATTTTTTGATGCCTGCCTAAAGTTGCAGTCTCCCTCTTTTTCTCTATTTTATTTTCGTATATATTGCATAGCTAGCATTAGTTTTGTATAAATTTTATAAGTAATTACAATAAAACTGTACTAAAATAAATGTTTTTTTATAAATATGTCCGACCCCATGGGTGCATGGATTCTAATTAAAATCACCAGAACCTCGTCCGCTAAACATCAAAAGATTGAATTGAACCCCAGACATGTTTTGTTTTGGCCTATTCAATAACTTTCTTTTCAGAAAATCATATTTCTTTTCACGTAATACTATTTCGCTAGCAACGTGTCTTTATTCACAAAGATATTCTTTTTGTTTTATTTACTGTATTTATTCATCAAAAGGTTGGCCTTTATAAAGGGTGGTCTTATTATGTTAGCAAATTTGAATTGGCGTACCTAAAGAAAAGTTTGACCCGTGACTTCCGGCACATTGAAATAATTCAATTTTTTATGGATTATATCGCACTTTTTTTATACCACTTAGGTGGCAGACAAGCACTGACCCCACTTGATGGGAAGTGGTTACCGTGGCTTATGGACGTGTGCAACACCAGGGGTGTTACACTCGCGATGCTGACCCTGAAGAAACTTTCTAATGGCACCTCTTAAAGCACCCCATATTGTAGGCGCTAGGAAAAATCGCAGCAGAGAGTTCATTCCACAGCTTGAGTGTGCAGGAGATGCAATTTACAACTACAGGTTTTGCAAGGAGACTTAAGTTTTATTGTAACGGTGTTGATTGATTCCATTTAATTTAAGCTCATAACGAGCACGGTCGAGACCTTTTTTTATGTGCAGAAAATCCCCACGGATACCCCCACCACCGGAGCCGGTGCGAGAGGCTATGTCGGACTCGAACCGACTAAAACGCACGACGCCTGTGGGTCGTTTTTAGTTGCCGAAGGTGAGGTTAACATACATATCCCTCGCACCCCGGCCGCTCTATCTGGCCCTCTCCTCGGGCACAGTCGAGAACTCAAAATAGTTCAACGGATTTTCACTAGTGATATACAACCTATAATATGACAGTCTTACGAATTAATATGGCGGCGGTTTAATGGCTACTAAGAAGAAACCGAAATAACACAATAAATAATTTCTTTTCAACATTTAACGTGTAGTTTTAATAAAACAAACTTTCTTTCATTTCTTTCTTTCATATTTCTACAATAATAACAAATATCGCATCGATCACACAAAATATTAAAAGCTTTTTAATTAAACGCTGAGTCAGCAAAGTTAGACCGTTTCCGGGAAGTTCAGACAGTTCCATAAGTCTTGCAGTCTGCGGCTATGACTCATTCGGATCCGCGACTTTGCCCGCGAGGGTGCATGGCATTAAGGGTACGTGCCTCCCTCCTCCCCTCTTCAAGTGACTCATAAACGGGGTAGTAATTGATGGGTATGGAATATGAGAGTTAAGCGTTTTAACGTAACATATTACCTTCATTTATGTTGTTTGAAATATAAATTTCTTTGTGATATAAGGTTGAATTTGCTGGTTCTTTCGTATCCATATTATGCTGTATCTCCGAAACTACTAGACTGATTTAGATAAAAAATGTAATGTCTAATATAATTTTTCAGGAATAATTAATTCTAATATAATAAACCATACATAGACTAAGCTAATTTTGGAAAATCGACCCCTAAACAGGGGTTAAACCGGGTAATAACTCTCTTACGAAAAATCGTATGACTTGATTCGCAATTGACTCAAAACTCTGTAAAAATAAATACACACATCAACAAAGTCTAGGGAACAAGGACATTTCTAGTTTTTATTTAAAAACCCTTTCTTGTAATAGTGAGTGTTTTATATCAATAGAAGGGTATTTTTATACCGTTTTAATTTTAATTTTAATAAAAACATTTTCGTACCAAATTTTTTTTTTTTTTAAGAAAGAATTGAATAGTGCCAATATTGAGTATTACAACCTTCTATGATTAGGCACAAATATAACGAGGTAGTAAGAAATACAGTAATTAACCGTACTTTAAACGTTTTTAATAATCTGTAGGACCTCCTAAAGCATTAGCAACAGCTCGTCAACGGCGT
Organism: Eilema griseolum; assembly: GCA_963662185.1. Lineage (NCBI taxonomy): Eukaryota > Metazoa > Arthropoda > Insecta > Lepidoptera > Erebidae > Eilema > Eilema griseolum. The sequence goes on from OY759241.1 coordinate 24,424,006, forward strand.
GGCATACTTAGTATGAGATTGTCAATCATCGTCTGTGGAATATGGCTCCATACACTGCGAAGGTGTAAAAAAAGTTGTTCTTCAGTGTTCAGATTTTCCAAAGAATCACTGAAAGCTCTTCTCCCAAGCAAATCCCAGGCATGCTCTATGGGATTGAGGTCGGCAGACTGAGCAGGCCATTCCAACGTCGTCATATTGTGCTCGCTTAACGCATTGACCACTACCCTCGCGGTGTGTGACCGTGCATTATCTTGCATGAACATAAAATCTTGACCGAACTGCTGTCGATGAGGGATTACCATGGGGTGTATAACCTCCTGAATGTATTGGTTTGCATTCAAATTGCCCCGTATCCAAACGAGGTCGGTCCTTCCACCAAGGCGAATTCCAGCCCATACCATGATTGTTCCACCTTGGTAAGGATGAATTTCTTGCGGATTCTGGAGACGACTCCGACGTCCAGGAACTCGCCATATACGCACTCTTCTCGAATCAGGATGAAAACCGAAGCAAGATTCGTCGGAAAACAGAACCCGTGCCCATTGATGGTCGGTCCATTGTAAATGTGCGTTAGCCCACAATAAGCGACGACCTCGATTTCCACGTCGAAGAGCTGGAACCCTAAGCGGTCTGCGAGCATAAAGATTGGCTTCGTGTAGTCTTCTTCTGACAGTTTGATCGCTAATAACCACTTGATGCTGAGACTGGAGGCCTGCGACCAACTGACGAGCAGTAATCGTGGGTTGCCGCCTTGCGGAATTTTGCAAGAAACGATCTTGTCGCGGGGTAGTAACCCTATTTCGTCCCCTGTGACGTTCGGCAACATCCCCTGTAGACCTGTAGCGTGCCCATAATCTGCAAATTACGCTTGGTTGGGTGTTGACAGCATCCGCTACGTCGCGTTGAGTTCGTCCAGCTTGCAGCATACCAACAGCCCTTAACATCTCTTCGCGACTTAAATGACGACGTGACATGATGACTACAGTCACAAAAATGCACAAACCATACGTAAAAGACGTATTATTGATAATAAACGTTATTTACAATCAAAAAAAATAATTTTTATTTTGCCTCAGAGAAACTGCACAATCAAACACTTTTAAAAGTTTTCCCTCCATATTCGAAAATCATTACTTATTTAAATTTATTTTTAAATTTCGAACAACTCTGTAATCTACTTTATTCTATTTTTATTTATTTGCTGCCAGTTATTTGCAAAACAAGATTTACACGAAAAAAAATAATTGGGGTCATCTTGTTCCCTAGACTTTGTTGAGGTGTTTACATAATAAAACGTATATATATGATTATTATTTATTTTGAATTCAATATTGGTAGCTTTGAATTTTTAAATTTTATTTATTTATTTGACTGTTATTAATTTATGACATAATACCATGTTTTATTCTGTGTTTAATTGATTATTGTTTATTTTTTTTTAGTTCAATGTAATGCCGAATTAATTAATTTATTTAGTTTGACCATAATTTATGAAGACATTTGACATGGCGATTTAATCCAAATTTTTCAATTAAGCATTATTTTAGCTACATTATATTTTGCATGTCGGAACATTGACTGACGAAATATGCGATTCTCACATTTATGTTTAAAACCCTGTACATACCATATTTCTGCAAATAAACATATTTCATATCATTTCATTTCTTTTTACAACTTTCCATAATTAAAGTTTAATACGGTGTTTTTTTTTATGTTCTATCTAACTTAATACAGGTAATATCAATTAGCGTATGGCAGTTCACTGCTGGACATAGGCCTCTCCTCCCGCCCCCGATCCCCCGCCTTCCGCATCCAGTACATCCCAGTCACTATAAAAAAGCACTATAAAAAAATATTTCATCTTATGTAAATAGCCGAGTTCCGCCTCTATTTATGGCTTGTAACTGAAGCTTCCTTTAGTTATTTAAATGAATATCCGACTTCAGGTAATAAAGTGTTTATGAGTCCAACAAACTTGTGGGTTCTCTGTTTATACATTATGTAATATAATATAGGTACACATACCGCGGTAGCCTAGTGGTATGGGTAATGGACTGCTGAGACGAGGTCACGGGTTCGATCCCAAGTTTTACCATGGCACACACCAATGAGTTTTCGATGCTTTTCGAAGTTATCTGTGTAGTTATCGCAGGTTTATAAGGGCCCGGTTAATGGCAATAGGCTCGCCACCTATTACATTGGGACCTAAACATAAACTGGCGAAAAGTGGGTGCTAGCACCTCTGCCTACCCCTTCGGGGATATAGGCGTGAGTTTATGTTATGTTATATAGGTACACATAGCTATGACTGAATGATTTTAACCCTGAATGTAATATTATTTCATTTGTTTTTCTATCATAATTCATTCATTCTTGCTTGCTTTTTAATTATTTTTTTACCACTTAGGTGTCAGACAAGCACACGGCTCACCTGAAGCAAAATGGTTACTGTGGCCTATGTTCGTGTACAATACCAGGGGCGTCACAGTTTTTTATTTAGTCACGCCAATATTTCCTCAAGCGATTCTTCTTTCATGTCGGCTAGATGGGCCAGCATCTGCTAGATGGGCTGGTATGATCTTAATTTGATACCATCAAGCTTTAAAAGACATGGTATGGTTTCGGTAGGCATATCAACGTATAAGATCACACACATGTGCGGGTTGTAATAAATTTCTATTTAATTTTAACTTAATTTAATTTTTTATTCGAAATGGTTTTTAATCGCAACAATAAAATTGCTGATTTTACGGCTGTTATAAAAATTCAAGTCCTGCCCGAAATCTCAATATTGTTATTTTTAATGTAACAGAACATAAACTCACGCCTATATCCCCGAAGGGGTAGGCAGAGGTGCTAGCACAGCAAAGTTTGTGTTTCGGTACCAATGTAATAGGTGGCGAGCCTATTGCCATTGACCGGGCACTTATAAACCTGCGATAAATAACTTCGGCAAGTATCGAAAAGTCATTAGTGTGTACCATGGTAAAACCTGGGATCGAACCCGAGACCTCGTCTCAGCAGTCCATTACCCATACCACTATTTATATCTATATTTTTACTGTGTATGTTTTTTATTTACAACATGATGTAAAATACCTGAAATAAATAAATTTTAATTTTTATTTAAATTTAAAATCAACTATCTGAATTCTAATGAAACTAACTTTTCACCAGAAGGTTTACCCATTGGTATTACCTAGGTATTACGTGCAGACATAAACTATAACTCTTTTCACAACAGCCTTAAATTTAATGCGAAATGGCTAGACGCAAGCCGGCCGACGGCGTTCGTGCAACTAGCTTATTTAAAAGTTTCATGAGGCAGGGTAAAATAACAATTCACTTGTGGTTTTAATAAGAAAATGTTAATATTTTGTGGAATACTAGTTAGTACATACATATAATCACGCCTTTATTCCTGGAGAGTTAGGCTGAGGTGAATTAACACCCACATTTCACCAATGACTTTTCGATGCTTTTCGAAGTTATGTGTGTATTTATCGCAGGTTTATAAGTGCCCGGTTAATGGCAATAGTCTCGCCACCTAAACATAAACTAGCGAAATGTGGGTGCTAGCACCTCTGTCTACCGCTTCGGGGATATAGGCGTGAGTTTTTGTTATGTTTATTTCACCAATAATTGTATTCGGTCTCACGTAATAAGGGGTGAGCCTATTGCCGTATTCCGGGCACTATTGTTGACTCTATCCATGCATCTGAGGCTGAATCTGTGCTATATATACCTATCTGTCTGATGTTAAACAGCCCTATCCCTTAGTCGCCTTGTACGACACCGCATGGGAAGAGATGGGTGGCCCTAATTCTACTCTGCCGAAAACCACGCGTTAAACGAAAACTGGTTAGAGTGCATATAAAAGTGTGTATTTAAGAAATATGCCTACGGCAACTTCATCTTCAGTATCCTACAACCCTCACACAAGTACACCGGCGTTTTAGACGGTTCAAGTCTGACAGAACCTCCCCCACCGGCTCCGGCGGCGGAGAGGAGTTGATATCCGTGAGGATTTTTCGCACAATAAAATAGAATTAGTGTAATATTACAAGATAAATGTGTGAAACAAATAAGTAATGTAAACAAACATTAATTCAATACTATTATATACAATACCCTACTGGTAAAGCACGCTGTCATATTATTTATTTGAACGATCCAAGATCCCCTTAACATGACAACGCTTGAGTCAAAATATTACTAGGTACCTAAATCAAATATAAAGGGCTAACCAACACAATTTATTTTCGGAACACATACACACACACACACGTGCACACACACACACACATGTGCACACACACACACACGCTCACGCCCGCACACGCACGACCACAGACACGTCAAACTTATAAAACCTCGTCGTTTTTGCGTCGGGGGTTAAAAACAAAAAAAAATTACGGTACGGAACCATTCGTGTGCGATTCCGACTCGAATTTGGTCGGTTTCGATATACCTAATACCCGCTTGAGATGCTATGTATAGTAGGACCTCCCGGTGGTCGATATTCAATTAGGTGCAAGATCTATTCGCCCATAAATTTTCACCTTCACACGGCTCACACCTATCGTGTTCTAACGCAGGTACTGCGATGTAACATACATTGTATAAACCTGTATTGTAATACGAAACTCTAGCCCTACTCCCCTATAATAGGGTAATTTTGTTTATTTTTAACATAACATAACATAAACTCACGCCTATATCCCCGAAAGGGTAGGCAGAGGTGCTAGCACCCACATTTCGCCAGTTTATGTTTAGGTCCCAATGTAATAGGTGGCGAGCCTATTGCCATTAACCGGGCACTTATAAACCTGCGATAAATACACACATAACTTCGAAAAGCATCGAAAAGTCATTGGTTTGTGCCATGGTAAGACCTGGGATCGAACCCGAGACCTCGTCTCTGCAGTCCATTACCTATACCATTAGGCTGTTTATTTTTTAAACATAACATAACATAAACTCACGCCTATATCCCCGAAGGGGTAGGCAGAGGTGCTAGCACCCACATTTCGCCAGTTTATGTTTAGGTCCCAATGTAATAGGTGGCGAGCCTATTGCCATTAACCGGGCACTTATATAAACCTGCGATAAATACACACATAACTTCGAAAAGCATCGAAAAGTCATTGGTGTGTGCCATGGTGAAACCTGGGATCGAACCCGAGACCTCGTCTCAGCAGTCCATTACCCAAACCACTAGGCTACCGCGGTATCTATGTCCTATATTTAAAAAATAAACAAAATATTTAAAAAATAAACGCCACTTCAAAGCCAAAGGCCAAATCTCAGGAATGAGGGTCGCCATTACAGACACGTAGTATGTATCAATAATGGCACTCAGCTTGACAGCCTCAACAGATGCTTTTTCACGTCCCGCTTAAAAGACCCGCGGAAGAAAGAAAGATTTTTTTACAGTTTGACTCTGAGAGGAAAATATGCGCCAGAGCGTCGTCTGTTAGTTAGCAGGGCTTGCAAGTGATTTGAACCTCGAAGATCTTGGTGGGCTCCATGCACCACTCGAACAGATGGAAGAACATACCTTCAAAAACCTGAACACTGAATACCTTTTTTTTCGCGCAATATATCCACGGTAGCCTCCCCTCGCCAGAGCTGGTGAAGGAGGTTATACCTTTTTTTTCGCGCAATATAGCCACGGTAGCCTCCCCTCGCCAGAGCGGGGGGGGGGGGGGGGAGGTTATGTCGGACTTGAACCAACTAAAGTGCACGCCGTACTGTAGGCAGTACTACACACTAGGGGTGAAACTTTTAAAGCCATGCTTAGGGTAACCTCCCTATTATACAATTAGGTATACTTTTTATAAACTGTTACCACTGAAAACTAAAACGGAATCAGATTTTAATCTACCCTCGCTAATTATATCCGAATTTGAAGGGGAATGGGCGGTTTAATGGCACACTAACCTATAGCAGGTTTGTACCGAACTATATTTGGTTGCGCCGATGTAGAAGCTGTATTTCTTGACGCGGAAACACACTCTTTCTATACCCGTCTCCCCTCCCGCACTAACCATAGAATAGTACTAGATATGGCTTCCGTCCGCCATTTGTGAAATATAGACACTCAGTCTCGCTTTGAACTAGCCAGCGTAAGGACGGACCGCGCTCGCGTCTCTCAAAAATGATTAATATTTGTTACATTTTTACCGCTTCATAGACCTTTACCGATCGGATTGTGTCTCTCGTGTGTTCCTCAAGTGATCTAGTGACGCTGACGGCAGCTCCTGAGCAAGGAAGAGAAGATCCGTGTACCGGCTGCGATGAAAACACGTGTGTCGTGAAGGTTAGTGCATCCTCTCCTAATTTCTCGGGTTGCATTCATTGCTTGGATCACGCCCGCGGCAACCCGACCACCTGTCTTTTGTGTGTAAAGCGTCAATGGAACAGTTAGCTACATCCCCGCAATACAGTCCACTACCGCACGTGGCCATGCGCCACCATTTTTGGTCCTTCGAGCCGGATTCTTAGCCGTAGTTCGTATTTTGTTATTATTCTAATGGGAATAAGCGCACCGCACCTAAGTGCCTGGTTATTTTAGTAGAAAACCCCGCATCCAGACATTTAGGCTTAGAATTTGTTGTCCGTTCGCCGCTGGCTCGCATTGTACCTACCTAATACATAAATAGGTTAGGTATCATATCAACACTTAATCGTAGTTCACAATTTTCGCACCGCGCCTAAATATAGTTATTTTAGTAGAAAACCCCGCATCTAGGCATTTAGGCTTAGATCTTAGGTATACTAGACACCCTAGTGCATAGGCACAGTGTAATACCTAACGCATTTGGCTTTGTTTTATTTTTTCAATTACGTTGCTCGCTCGCCGCTGGCTCGCGTCGTATTTGCCTGGTACCTGCGTGGGTAGACACGTGGTTGTACCTCATTCCAATTCATACGAAAGTATTTTAATTTGAATAGATATTACGCAATACTTAATCTCTGAAATAATAGTTGAACCTAGACAGCGGTCTGGCTTGCGTAAGTACGATCTGGCTGTTGCCGGGAGCGTTTTGTTCAAGCGTGCATTCACAGTTGTAAATACCTACCTGCCGAGTATCGCTCGCGCCGCCTCGCTGCTCTGTACCGCTAAGATTAAGTCATTTCATATTTGTTGTTTACCGCACTTTAGTTTGAGATTTAATTGTAAACATGTCCCCAAAGGTTGATAAGACCGGTAAGGTTCAATTGAAACTTTTATACGCTAAAAAAGAAATGATTTACTCTCGCGTACAATCGATTTATGATAATGCACTTAAAACCTCTGATTTGGTCATCAGAGATTCGTTCTTGTGTTCTATAGAAAACTTAGATAGTCTACGCGCGGATTTCGAAACCTTAGTACATGACATCAACGTTTTAGAGTTGAATTTGAATCCCGATTACTCAGTGAGTTATCAAGCCTTGTCGTCGTTTGACGATTTGTATTGTCGTATCAAACGCGTCGCTAGGAGTTTGGAGAAACCGGCTGACCTACCCAACCCCACTCGCGACCGACCTAAGTTGCCACCAATTCAAATACCCGAATTTGATGGTAACATTCGCAATTGGTGTCTATTTATAGATAGTTTTGAGAATACAATAGATAAGAACGATTCGTTGACAGATCACGAAAAATTGCATTATCTCGTTGAAAAATTGACTGGTAAAGCTATAACCGTTTGCGCTGGAATTACGTTTAGTGCCGAGAATTATAATTTAATTTTAAATACTTTGAAAGCTAGGTATGAGGATAAAAGATCGGTAGCTAACGCCTATTTAGATCAGATGTTTGATTTGAAATCTATTACGGCATGTAACGATCAAAACTTAGAGAAATTTCTAGATACTTTCGCGTCAGCTGTTCGCGCCGTAAAGAACCTAAAGATCGATGACCTCTGCGACTTCGTATTTTTGTATATGGGTTTAAGGAAATTAGATTCCGAAACCATTCGTTTGTTTGAGTCGGATCATCGCGGCAATAAAATTCCTAAGTTCGAAGACTTAGAAAGTTTTGTTCGCGAGCATATAAAAGTATTGCAACGCTCTTCATCGAAACATGAAGGCGCGAAGATAGTTGTTGATTCTGCACGCAAAGTAGATGCGTCATCGAAGTCACTGAGGTCAACTCATACTTATGTTAGTACCGCACCAGCACATGTACAATCACCTGTTTGCTCTTTGTGTAGTACTCATCATTCGCAACTGTACAGGTGTCCTGGTTTTCTAAAATTGTCGCCTAGTGATCGTTATAAATTTGTTCGCGCTAATAATTTTTGTTTTAATTGTCTCGGTACTAAACACCGCGTTGTTTTATGTAATAGTAGAAATAGTTGTCGCAAATGTCAAGCGAGACACCACACTTTGCTTCATTTTGAGAATAGTAATGCCGCATCCAATGTGAGCACGGTTGGCTCGTCGAGCGGTGACACATGGCAGCCTGCGCCGCAGCCGCAGCCCGCGCTCGCGCGCGCTCCGGCCCGCCCGGTGACCGCCGCGGATGACGTCACCTTGTGTTCGTTCTCCGCTAGTGCTGCACTCACTACTGTGTGTCTTGCGACCGCTCGCGTTGTTATTGTTGATGCATTAGGTAAGCCGCGCATTGTTCGAGCGCTGTTAGATGGCGCTTCGCAAAGTAATTTCATTACTCAAGATTGTTGTCGGCGTCTTGGTTTCAATGTTGATAAGCGTTCAACCCGCTCAGTGGTGAAGGGTTTTGGAAGCTTACAGTCAGCTGTTCGTGGCACCGTTAAAACAAGGTTTAGATCTCGTTTTAATAATAATATTTGGTTTGACATGGATTCGCTCGTTATAGATAGAATAGCTGAACAGTTGCCTACCGTCCCGGTTGACACGTCTTTATTAACGAAATTTAAAGACTTGCCTTTAGCAGATGAGACTTACGCTGTTCCTGGAGTCGTCGATATATTGATCGGCGCTTCGATTCTCCCGCACCTCCAGTTATCACGTAAGGTTCAAGGGGGACCGACGTACCCCGCTCCGCACGCACTGGAAACAGTTCTTGGTTTTGTTATAATTGGTTCCGCACCCGCTTCTATAGATAGTTTTAGTCACTCGACTGCTTCGTTCTGTTGCACCGTCGAGCCGCCACTGGAGTCTACCATCCGCAAGTTTTCACTCGGTGGCTCCCGTGTATCCGCTGAAAAACGCTTTCTTTGTTTGGAACGAAAGATGCAGGCGTCTCCAAAGTCGAAGCGGTCCTATGATGAGGTTGTTAACGAATATTTAGATAAAGGTTACATCTCACCTGCGCCTGCGGACACTGGCGGGACCCAGCCTTCGTACATTATCCCGCACCGCGGAGTTATTAGAGAAGATAAGCTTACTACTAAAACTCCGCGTAGTTTTGGATGGCAGTGCTAAGACTAGCACTTCCGTGTCGCTTAATGACATTTTGTATTGTGGTCGGAATCTTTAAGGTAATTTATTTGACATAATTGTAAATTTTCGCATTAATATTAGTAGAATTTTAGCTTTTAGGACTCAACAGTCGCTTTGTGTTGGGCCCACTCTTCGCCCCATCGTTGGGACACATTCGTCGCTAATAGAGTGGCAAAAATTCAATCTGAATTGGCGCCACATAATCTCTTTCACGTTGCTGGCACCGACAACCCAGCCGAGTGTCTCTCTCGTGGATTGCTTCCTTCGCAAATTTTAGATCACCCGTTATGGTTTAGTGGACCGTCCTGGATTCATGCCGCGTTAGATAAGTGGCCAGTTAGTCAATTCAATCCCACTACGGTTTCCGAACCACCCGAGGAGAAGAAGCACTCGCTTGTTGTATCGGTCCCACGTGAAGAGACCCTTATTTTGTTGTTGGCTAATCGCGTCTCGTCTTGGTCGAGACTGTTGCGTTGTGTTGTTTGTTCGCCTCTGCCCTCTGCCTAGCCAGCAGTAGGCACGAGCTCCAATCTAGGTTTATATTTTAGTTGTTATTTCCCAAACCTAGATTTAGATTAGACTTTATATTTGTTTCGCATTTGTCGTTTCGAAGGTAACCCTTCAAGCCGGGGGGAATGGTTGCGCCGATGTAGAAGCTGTATTTCTTGACGCGGAAACACACTCTTTCTATACCCGTCTCCCCTCCCGCACTAACCATAGAATAGTACTAGATATGGCTTCCGTCCGCCATTTGTGAAATATAGACACTCAGTCTCGCTTTGAACTAGCCAGCGTAAGGACGGACCGCGCTCGCGTCTATCAAAAATGATTAATATTTGTTACATTTTTACCGCTTCATAGACCTTTACCGATCGGATTGTGTCTCTCGTGTGTTCCTCAAGTGATCTAGTGACGCTGACGGCAGCTCCTGAGCAAGGAAGAGAAGATCCGTGTACCGGCTGCGATGAAAACACGTGTGTCGTGAAAGTTAGTGCATCCTCTCCTAATTTCTCGGGTTGCATTCATTGCTTGGATCACGCCCGCGGCAACCCGACCACCTGTCTTTTGTGTGTAAAGCGTCAATGGAACAGTTAGCTACATCCCCGCAATACAGTCCACTACCGCACGTGGCCATGCGCCACCAATATTTGTATAGGTATCTAGAATTTAGTGTCGTAATCGATATCTCCTGAGCCTACCTATCCCCTCGTTTTCATTATAAAACAAGTTGTAAACTTGTTTGGTACAAAATTTGTTGAAGACTAGTCAAAACACAATACATATGAGACACATTTTCATTCACATAGTATGTATAGCCAACAACAAGTATAAAACTCAATTGTGTTCACACTGAAGCCTGTGACATATTGCAAATTGTCAAATACATGTTTTATTCTTAGCTGTAAACGCGAGGTAGGGAAAGCATAAAATAGACTAGTAGAAGCTGAGTATGTTTATGTACGCGTCTTTATGCGCGTCTTTTATTTCAAATAGAAAGAATTAACACATTTACTTCCAAAACGTAGGTTTGACATGGTCATATACCGTTGCGAGAGTCATAAACACCCCCGTCACACAATCGACCAAGGTAGACGTGTACAGCACTCGATCAAAGGAAACCTTTCTTCAGAAAAATCGGACGGCCATCTTCCACCGCTTTCAATATCCGCTTGCAACTTTTTGTATGCCGCTAGTCTCCTAGTGAACATGGTGTCGTTCAGTAATATGGCTTGATAGTACTAGAAAAATCCAACAAATGGTCTAGCTGCAATGGTTCGATATCGCCGTTGGGTTTTGGAGGACAGATGGCAGTCAATTCACGGAATCGATCAGCCAAATCTGCTGTTAGAATGGTAAAGCAGACCCCAGACTCCGAGTCCAGGATGAACACTAGGATGATAATGAAGAAGAAAAATACTCAATCAGAAGCATCCGTAGCTAAGCTTAAGAAGTTGGCGTTACGAACGAGAGGTTCTAAGGATCCTGGCCACTACAGACGTGAATGCACTTCTAACACAAGCAATTTAGCTTAGCTTAAGGGGAATATTGGTAATTTTAGTCACTAATATTCATTAAAAACCATCCATATTAAACCTACCTTCGACCTGGAATTAAGTCCGCCTATGTACAATCATTTTGTATTTGTGCAAAAAGTTCAAATCTATATATATAAAAATCAATTACTGTTCGTTAGTCTCACTAAAACTCGAGAACGGCTGAACGGATTTATCTTACCTTGATCTTGAAATGTTCGTGGAGGTCTGGGAAAGGTTTAAAAGGTGAGAAAAATTCGAATAATTGCCGGGAACTGACATCCACGCGGGCGGAACCGCGGGCAATAGCTAGTATCTAAATAAAAAACCTAATCCCCAAAAAGATTGTTCCATTCCTCATCCACGCGCAATGAATACGTGCTTATGGCTACCGTTGCATTTTGAAAATCGATTGTAAAATCCACAGAACCTAACTTCAAACAAACACGATACTTTATAAAATAAGCTCACAAGTACCAATTCTGAATAAAGTCTAGAATTGATGGACGGTCAGCAAGGCCGCGGGATCCCTCGCATGACCATTGTTATACAGCCATGTGTCGTTCAATTTAGACTTAATGACACCACGTATTCACTGACGAGATGATATTACGATTCTACCGTTTCAGATTACTCTTACCACAGAATAGTTTAATAAGTAGTACGAAAGGCTGACTGCTTTGATCTTTAAGAAGCCAACCTTTAGTAAATTACAGTTGTCATTACCAGTATTTTTTTTCACGTGCTAAAAATCCTCAAGGATACACCCCGGAGCCGGTTCGAGTCCGACATAACCTCATGTCGGACTCGAACCGACTAAAACGCACTGCGCCTGCGGGTCGTTGGTTGCCGAAGGTGTGTAGACCACAGAATTTCCCAAATCGTCCCGCCGCCGCCGCGGCTTGCTTCTGCTAGGGTGATAAGCAGCTCTTCCGATCACCCTAAGGCCTACGCTCATGAGGTCAAAATTTTATTCATGAACGCTTACAACACCAGTCGTTCTGATTTGCGTGTGGCGTACACTGTAAAATGCTCACTCTTTCATGACAGAGTGATCAAGAAAATATAAAGTTTTAGAATAATTCTTCAACACTGTTTTGACCTAAATAATGAGGCACTTGGTAGAGTTATTGTGCACCGAGACGACTCCGAGTACTTATTAGATTAAATTCACTGTAGTTCTAACAAATGACCTCAAGTTTATAGACACTTCTATTTTCTTGCGACCTCATAGCTGGCTAAATTTATAAATGGCAGTCTAGACTTTGAAATGAGGATTTGCGGAATCTTGGAAGTATGAAGTTGACAACTGAAGTACTTAGTTGTTATCTTTATCTTGGCCTGTCTCTTAGTCATAGCAATTTACCAAAGAAACTTTGAAATGAGAAATATTTTAAACGATACCGTCTCCTCTGTCAAGATACCAAGATACGACTTTTGTTTATGATGAAGAGCTTACTTAGATTTATGAAAACAATATCGTCTCATAGCTTAGTAGAGTAAAAGCATTATCATCTCATCTCTCCATAGCCTTTATGGTGATTCCTTTAGCCAAAAATAATAGTTGCTCCAAACGGTATTTAATCAAGGGAGGAGACAAAGATGTTACAATGCATAGCCATCTATGGCTTCGGACAGTGTCATCTGTATAACATAACGCCTATATCCCCGAAGGGGTAGGCAGAGGAGCTAGCACCCACATTTCGCCAGTTTATGTTTAAGTCCCAATGTAATAGGTAGGTGGCGAACCTATTGCCATTAACCGGGCACTTATATACCAGCGATAAATACACACATAACTTCGAAATGCATCGAAAAGACATTGGTGTGTGCCATGGTAAGACCTGGGATCGAATCCGAGACCTCGTCACAGCAGTCCACTACCCATACCACTAGGCTACCGCGGTCATCTGTATCTGTTGCACAAAATTGTGCTTTTTGTGGCAGAGGCCCGGAAGCTTTCACGTCTGAAGATGGGTCCGACCCTTCATTTCTGTGGTCGTTTCCCTGCCGATTTTGTGAAGTAAAAATGCTTATTTAAAAGGCTTTGTCGGGTGGTGACTACTTCTATAAATTACGCGTAGTTTTCAGTGAATGGCCCTTATAACTATATGACCCGCTTGAAGACATGAATGCAGTTTCCGTAAATGTCAGACGTACAAGGGTACTAATTGATAGGGTACTGGTCTCTCATTGTCACTAAACCGTCTACAAAAAAATACGACAAGAGTCGACGGAAAATTATAGTTGGCTGTATTATCGTAGGTTTAAAATACTTTTGACTTGTTTAATTAAAGTTTAAAAAAGTAAGTTTAAAAAAAAAGCAATCCACTTTTAATTTCTAAAATAAAATGCTTCTTGTTAACCGCTTCAGAATCGATAGGCCACCCAAAGTTTGTCGACAGACGCGAGCTGTTGCAGAACCCCAAACTTTTCAGTCGAAATCAATATGTCTGACAGTCTGGCTTATATTTAATATCAGTTAAGGAAGTGAGCCTATTGCCGTTTGCCAGGTACTATTGTTGACTCGAGCCATGCATCTGAGGCTGAGTCTGAACTGTATATATCTTTCATATAAAGCGTAATATAACTGATATTTTTACTTAAATAACATATCCTCACTGGTGGGTTATTTTTTTTTAACGTGCGAAAATCCCCTGTTATATATATCGGTTAGGTATCGATGTGAGATCACTACTTCACCCGCAAAAATACGCTACTTTTGGTTGCCATCATAGAGATAGATAGATAGGCATATATATATATTTAAATCTTTTTTATCCTATTTATTTATCACATACAAAATAATTAAAACATAAATACACGAAACAAACTCGCGATGATGTCGCGTCAAACAACCCACTCCGCATCATTCCCGGCGCAAAGGTGCCCATGATGCTGGCCGCGTTGCCCCGCTGAATCGCAATAGCCAACCTTTGCCCCAGGAACGAGCCGAATCGGAAGTCAGCGCCTTGGTCGTGGATGCGGCGGCCAATTTCCACGTGTGTCCGACCCCCAACTGCCCATAGTCTCCACCGCAATGGGCACAAAATGATATTGTGATGGGCACAAAATGATATATATATAGATAAGTCTATTAACACCCACGTGACGCCGACTATTATTTTCAGTTCCACGTAATATGGGGTGAGCCTTTTCCCGTTAAGCGGGAATTTAGTCATGGTCTATATGTTTACTGTCGGATATAGAACAGCCCTATCCCTTAGTCGTCTTCTACGTCATCCATGGAAAGAGATGTCGGCCCTATTTACTCCACCGGGAACCAATTCGGCAAAAAACTTCATCAATTTATTTATTTATTTTAAATTTTATGCACAAGTACATAGGCGGACTTAATGCCACAGGCATTCTCTACCAGTCAACCAAAGGTGGTGCAGAGAAAGACTCAGTAGGTGTATTATTGAGTGTAAAATTATAGAGAGATTAATTTATCTTTTTAGTTCATGCGTTCCTCTCAATCGTAAGGCCTACTCCTTCACCACTAAGCTATCGTCGCTTCATGATAAATCTGTAATTCAACATTTTCATGCCTTACTTTATTACTATATAAAATATATTCCGTCCGGAGAATATATTTCGGTAACCGTGCACCAAGAAATAAATTGCTTCACATATTTTAACCGGGTTTATATAAACCGAGTAGATGTGACTTTTACGTCCGGTGTATTTATCGTAATAGGTAGGCTCAACGCGGTTGAATTTCACGTACTTATCTACCTTATTTGAAGAAAGTTGTGTAAATGAATTAAAGTTCTTCGATTAAAACGTAGAACCCTGTTCAGTTGAGTAGGTTTTCAGTGATGAAATCCAGTCTAAAATAGTTTTTAAGTAACAAATTTTAACCCATAATCTTTTTAATCCGAGCGCCAGTTCCGGTAGCATTCAAAGAATCAAAGAATCAATTTCATTTATTCAGTTTAGGCACATAAAGAGCACATAATATGAACGTCAAAATTTTACAATTAGGTATGTCAAGAAATAATATAAAAATATTAAATAATGTAAAAATAAACCATTGGAAAATGATTTTTCGCTGGTTCGGTAGGTTAGTTCTACTAAGAAGATAGCAGCAAGAAACTTTTTTTTTTTTATACCACTTAGGTGCCAGACAAGCGCACGGCCACTGACAGCACAAATTCTCCAGCGGCTGCCCTCTGAATACAGAATTACGAGACGGAAGCCGAAAAGTGGTGATCATGAAGGGGCCGTGTACACCCTTTTACAAAACTACCAACAAATCACAAATCAAATAAAAACGTGTAAAAATCAAACAAAAATAATCGTACCAAGCAGTACTGTAGTAGATACGTAACGTTTCAACAAAAAGCCTTCATCTTCGATCTATATCAAGGTATCCTTGAGATACACATAATATTAGACAGAGTATTTACCTGTCTAATAATATCTTTGTCTCAAGGATAAACAGGGCAGGCAAAATCAGAGAACTTGATTAGACTTATTTACCTTATTACGTCACTAGGCACGCAGTCTAGCTCTAAAGGGGACAGTTACATAAACTGTGATTACATCAGAGGGCTTGGTACCTGTACGTGCTAGAGTACGTGCCGACCCTGGAGTTGATGAACGTAATGCGATAGAACACTACGTCGAGTAGGTATTAAAATATTCTTCTTATAAATTTCCGGCAGAGTAGAATTTGGCCCAACCCATCTTTTCCCATGCAGTCTCGTACAAGGCGATTATGGGATAGGGCTGTTTAACATCTGACAGATATATACAGCCCAGACTCAGCATCAGATGCATGGCTTGAGTTAACATTAGTGCCCGGAAGACAGCAATAGGCTCACCCCCTATTATGTGGGACCGAATCCAATGATTGGTGAAATGTGGGTGTTAATTCACCTCTGCCTAACCCTCCGGGGATAAAGGTGTGATTGTATGTATGTAAAGTGGTTTCTGAAATACGGATTAAATACAGTTTTTGTAAATATGTACATAGAAAACATACAAATTTGACTGGAAAGCCAATCCCAGCAAAGTTGGGCAAAGGCTCAGAGAATAATTATGTACACATTACGTATTTACAATGAAATCCGCGACCTCTAATATAGCAGTCGAGCGCACAACCGCCACTACATAAGTCTTCTTTATCTGATCATCCGAAGCTTGCACCAAGCAAGGTGGCTCGCTCGCCTTCTGCATTACTTCTGCAACAATTTAGTTTGTTTTGGTTTTAACTGCCGTCGAGAAGAAAGCCTATACCAACTCTACAATTCTCTAAGCTTACAGCGTTGAGCATAGCGTTGCGATAGTCTTGATAGAGGATTGTCTTTGGTCGGACTGGGTGACGTCACTGGAAATTGACCAATGAAAATACCTATCAAGCCTGGTCGATGAATGACCACCGCCCCCATGATTGCAGGTCTGGAGGTGACGGGTGGAGCCGCTTGTCACTCTGGTAAAAGTAGGCCGCGGCGGCGGTGCGCCTTGCGGGCCCCCTCGTTTCCAGGCACGAGTTGGGGACTCTATGATCCCCACACCCGAGGAAAGGGCCAGATCAAGAGAGATGGCCCTGGGTCGGCCGGGGTGCGAGAGATATGCCTGTTAACCGCACCTTTGGCAACCAAAAACAACCCACAGGCGTCGTGCGTTTTAGTCGGTTCCAGTCCGACATAACCTATCCCACTCCGGTGGTGGAGGTATTCGTGGGGATTTTCAGCAGGTTAAAAAAAGTCCTATCAAGGCTGTCGCAGCGCTGTGCTCCACTCTGTATGATTAGAGAAATGCACAGCAAAACTTCATCTGTCAATATCGGTGTACATAGGTTCTGCATGGTAACTTGCATATATATATTGACGTGCTAACGTGTGAACTATTGATTCTTGGTTCGAATTGTTATCGGCATTTCTGCTAGGAAATTGCGAGTAGCACGCCTGAAACGTGCTCGGCATATGTAGACACCCCCTTATACAGTTATACTTATGTAAGATTATTTATTCGAATGGGTGAAACGCTGGTAGGAAATACACCTTCCACGTCGGGGATTTACTGGTGTTTTTGTACATTGTTTGGGCAAGGGATTTTCTGGGAAACATGTCTTTGAGGCAACGGGTTAAATATTAAAGGATCAAATATGACGGTAGGCGGATATTTTGAAAGAAGATTACATGTTCTGAAAGGTGATTACATACATATCGACGGTTTAAAGACAAAATAGTGCAAGAGACATTGAATATTCAAAAAGGAATGATCTCAAACGATGTCGTAAACACTCGTGTTCAAGTTCCGTCTAAGCATTTCACTTTTAGTGTGCCGTTCCTCAAAGACTTTGACTGTCTGTCAAGACCTTTTTCTCGGGAATGTATCGAAGAATAAAGTTGAAATGTATACCAAATAAATACTTAAGCCTGCAACCTTTTACAGCTGTGAAAAAATCAAACTTCTAAGTCAACACAATAAAAAAATATTACCGTTTATGTGGCATAAGCCCGTCACTCAATCCAGTATTGTACGGAACTATCAGTAGTAGTCTGACTCGCACTTGACCTGATTTTACCAATCTTAATCGATTTGAATAGTTAGCATACTAATTGCTTAAAAATGATTAAAAAGTCATGAACACTTTGTTGAAAAGTGATTTTCTTGTAGCTAATTAAGCTATGCTTATTGCTTGCTGCTCTGGGTATATAGCGCAGTATAGTGGGTTTTAGGATATTATTTATCGCTTACTACATCTTCCATAGGACGACACGATTTGACCCTTGTCGGAACTATGCCGAGAAATACCTTCGCGATCAAATTACTTCTAGTCTAGGTAATCTTGACATCCTCATTCTCTGAACCTTTTCCCAAATCACTTGGGGTCGGATTTGTAGTCTTACTAAGATACGACTGAACTCCGATATTTTCCGTGAAGTGATTGCCATCTGACCTCCACAATCAATTGTCGATATTGAAGTTCTGTAGTTAGAATAGGTGAACTTTTTAGGGCTCCAATTACCCGTAACGACTGCTATAGATATTCGTATGGCAACCGGGAAATATTATTAATATTCCACAACATTCTACACAACGCTATCTAGGATCCATGGTAAGCATAGCTTAACTAGCTTGTGTTATGGGATCTAGAATGCGGATAAATATACTTAGATACTTTTTTTTTTTGTAAATACATACATATTATACATAGAAACACCCAGACCAATGCAAATATACATATTCATGCATACAAATATTTGCACTGAGCGGGAATCGAACCCGCGCCCCCTGCATAGCAGTCGAATGCTCTACCGCTACGCCACGGAGGAGGAGGCTCCAGGGCACGACCAGACCTATGCAAATACGCATATTCATGCATAAAAATATTTTCACTGAGCGGGGATCGAACTCCACTACTTCCACGCCACAGAGGCTTACTTGACAAATTGTTTAAAATAAAAATTGTGTCACGGTTTCTGGGCGAATGGGGAAGTAAATTTAGAATTTCAAATGGGTATGGTATGGTGTATCCGCAACTCCACGTCAAGGCGCGGTTTTTGCATGTGGGTGCGTGCAAACGCCAGCAGGCCACTGCCGTTTGGACAGTTGTCGAGGGCTCCTGGTCAGCCTGTTTTCAAGCATAGGTATTGCTTCCCAATTTCTAATGGGATAGACATCTATCTGAACAGACTAAGCGCGCCTTTTCCCTTGTATAATATCTACAAAAAGTTGCTCGCTTTTATTGAGAAGCCATAAAGGTAGTTTCGCAGCACATTACATAATACCTAGTCGCTATTTATATAGCAAGCACAATTGCATATCTAATATGAAAATGCATTAGTCTTACTAACGATGAGTAGCGAGTTGAGCCACAATATTATAGCTTGGAGCATTTGATTGGGTTAGTTAATTACTTCAAGTAATAGTTGCGATTATAGAAGTTGAGATGCGGAAACCAGACGCTTTACATCTAGATTAGAACCTTCTCGAACTATCAACTGTGATTAGGACGCTGTTAATTCTAAACGTATGCTTAGCTAAAGAGATAATTATGCGAAAGGTGTGTAAGATGCCAGGATCGTTGCAAGTGGAGATATGTTGTCTCTGCTTACTCTAATAGGAAAGAGGGTGATTATATGTCTAGGCACATAATAGATGGATAGCCCCTTACATTCATTCGGTTATTGACAGCATTATTTAATGTATTAAACCCGACTACTCCAAAACGGACAGAATTTCAAAATAAATATAAAAGGTCGTTCAAACTGCTTTGTGTGCTGCTCGATTGAGGAAAGATGAGCCTTTTCGGGAAAGAGGGCCTTTGCAAGCAAGCTACAATTAAGGTTGTCGACCATCCATCACGGTCCCACGTTGGGCGCCACTGTATTATGCTCATGTGACACCTTTGGTTGAATGAAAAATGTCGCTGCTCACCACACAGCATTAGTTTAGAATAGCTGTAGTTCTAGAGATTTATCATTATGTCATGATATATCATATATTAGGGATTTTGACTCATTTCTTTTCTTTGGCTCATTGCTCGCACTTGAAATTCTTTACGAAAACACATTTTCTTACAATTTTGAGGCTGAAAGTGAGGCTCGATAAATTTTGTCTAGTTGAGGACCACCATTACAGTTTTGTTTCTATTTTGGTGATCTCCATGCTTGAAACTTCACATTTAAAGGTCCTAAACACAAAATGTAAATTTTAATCATCATCCAGAATAATTCTTATTCATTTACATTGTGGCCCATTTGATTAAATTACTTCATTTCATCTAATGCACAACAAAAGGACTCCATTGAAGAAATTGATTAACTTCTACAATAGAAATAGGCACAAAGCTATTTGTGGATGGACATTAATAACGGTAATGTTAACAAGCCCCATGCCAAGGTCACCTATTGTCGACAGGTATCTGGAGTTCACGTCTATTTCTTAATAGCCAAATATACATACATACATACATAAAATCACGCCTGTCTCCCATAGGGGTAGGCAGAGATCACGGATCTCCATTTGCTACGATCCTGACATATTACTCTCGCTTCATTCACTCTCATTACATTCTTCATGCATGCTCGTCGGTTTAGAGTACTCCTGACCTGCCCCTTTTCTAAAACTTCCCCGATTTGGTCCAGGTATGTGCGCCTAGGTCTTCCCCTTCCGACGGTACCATCCACACTCGCCTCATACACCTGTTTCGTTAGTCTTCTTTCATTCATTCTCTCAACATGACCAAACCATCTCAACATTCCTCTCTCAATTCTCATCACTACATCTTCTATCACTCCACATCGTTCTCTTATCACGCTATTTCTCACTCTATCTTTCAAGGTCAAGCCACACATACTTCGCAACGCACGCATTTCTACTGCATTTACTCTACTCTGATGCTTTTTCTGCCACACCCAACTTTCACTACCATACATAAGAGTCGGCACCAATACTCCTCCATGTACAGCCAGTCGTGCCTTTTCGGACACTTTCCGGCTGCTCATAAAGTTGTGTAGTGCCCCATTCACTCTATTTCCAGCCATCACTCTCCTTTCAACATCTTCTTCATGCTTTCCATCTCTCGTAAACAATGTTCCCAAATATATGAACTCATTCACTTGTTCCACTTTTTCTCCATCTATACAAATCCTACACTCTGTCACACATTCATCTCTTTCAAAAACCATAACTTTTGTCTTACTAACATTCACTTTCATTCCTTTCCTCTCAAAAGCTTCATGCATAGTTGTTACCATCTCCTGCAACTCATCTGCCGATGACGCCAGTAAAACCTGATCATCAGCATAAAGAAGACATTTGACGAGTAAATTCTTCATTCTTAAACCACATTCTTTATCTTTCAAATCTTGCAAACAACTGTCCATGAATAAGTTAAACAGCCATGGTGACGCTACACATCCCTGTCTAACCCCTTTTTGGATACTAAACCATTCAGTGTATGACCCATGTATCCTCACGCAAGCTCTGGAGTCCTCATAGAGAGACTTCACAGCTCGAATAAGGTTGCTGCTCACCCCATACATAGACAGTACCGACCAAAGTTCATTCCTCACCACTTTGTCATAGGCCTTTTCCAAATCCACAAATGCGCAATAGACCTTTTGACTCTAGGCCAAAAATTTCTCGGCTATGCTTCGCAATGAAAAGACCTGATCCGTACATCCCATTCCCTTTCTAAAACCCGCTTGTGCATCCCATATTTTCTCATCGGTTTCTTTCATAACTCTCTCAATCAACACTTTCGCAAACAGTTTGCCGACGACACTGAGTAGGCTAATGCCCCTGTAGTTTTTGCAGTCTTGATGCGAGCCAAATATATAATGGGTTTTATTATATGCTGCTTCCGTATGTGGTAAGATACAATATTTACTTGTTAGTTGAAATACTTTTTATGTGTTGTCTGGACCAACAAAGAGATAGTTCTATATAAGTATGTATAGATAGACACATAGTTCTATTAGTGGTTCGTATAATATGGGTTGGAACGCGGTAGTTCCCGTAAAACTGAGTCTGATCCACAACCCCGAAAGGTAAGCCTACACCAGAGCCTCGTCAACCAAAAAACAAAGCCTACCGGCTTACAGATGAGGTAGGTTTTGGACCGTATATACCCTGTTTTCTCCTAACCATATCCCTGCGTTAGTTTTTGTCCCAAACTCGAAGGTTTAATCGAACAAAGACGTATGTTCATAATCTTGACATTACACATGTGATTCTGTTTGACAGTACCATTAAACTATTTGCTCTTAACACTATGGTATAAAAAACGCTCAGCCAATATTGCTCTATCGTTTTTCGCATCGACCTAAATAAATGAACGAAATTTGTTATTTGTATAGCGGGTATTCAATATTGAAGTTACGATATGACATTCATTGGAAATAATAGCGCTTTCAGTGGCGTACGATGAATATTTTAAAGCATTATACCATTATAGCTACAGACAAGAAATCACTAGTATATGGGGAAACTATTCAGATGAAAAATAATTTTCCATTTTGGCATGGGTAAAGACTTAAGTTGTTTGCAGCGCCGTAATGTAATTTAGCCATGTCATCTGAGCCTCAATTCCAGTTGCAACCAACTATTTTGCTTTGGAGCCCGAGATCCGCTCTCCTATTCCTTCCCAGAATTTGGTTTATCTTTTACTGGAGCGATGCCGTCTGACCCCTCCCAACCCTGATAAGAAAACCTTCAGTCAATCAGTAGGCGAGGCTGACGTACCTAAAAGATAATTTATTAATGTCATAAAGACTTTTCAAAGGTTAATTACAGGCACAATACAAAAATGGTATGGGTAATGGACTGCTGAGACGAGGTCTCGGGTTCGATCCCAGGTTTTACCATGGTACACACCAATGACTTCGATGCTTTTCGAAGTTATGTGTGTATTTATCGCAGGTTTATAAGTGCCCGGTTAATGGCAATAGGCTCGCCACCTATTACATTGTGACCTAAACATAAACTGGCGAAATGTGGGTGCTAGCACCTCTGCCTACCCCTTCGGGGATATAGGCGTGAGTTTATGAGAGATGAGACAATACAAAAAAATATCAATCACTATTCATCTTTATCGACTCTCTGAGCACCCATGCCTCCCTAACAATCTTAAGTGAAAAATGTGCAACGGAAATCCGTCTCCCTATCCGTCAGATGCAAAGGAAAAAGGCCATTTAATAGTACTTAGGACAGATTGTTCCTACTTGGGATAACTTTGTCTATATTTTGGAAGAATTTGTGTCGATATTGAAGGATTATTACAGAATGCCGCGACTATAATAACTTCGTGTTGTGTTCCCAGCGGTGAGTAGGGTAGCCAGAGCTCACTGGAGAATTTGTGCTGTCAGTGGGCTTGTCCTGCTTTGTCTTCTACTGACGGCACAGAAACTCTGTACTTACAGGGTTGGCAGCGTGACTGTGACTCCTCTGGTGTTACAGACGTCCATAGCTCACTGTAACCACTTTCCATCAGGTGGGCCGTGCGCTTGTCTGCCAACTAAGTGGTATAAACAAAATATTGAGATTCTTATATACAGAATTACAGTTTTCATCCAATTTTTTTTGTATAGGACACGCCAACTTGACTTCACCTCGCCTGATGGTAAGCTAAAGGCAAAGTCTCAGGAAAGACGTTCACCATTACAGACACTAAGTAATGTTACAATGGTGGCACTCTGCTTGGCGGCCTCATCAGATGCTTTTTCACGACCCGCTTAAAGGATCCGGGACTGTAGGAAGAAGGAAACACGTGAGTTGGTAATGAATTTCAGTTTATCGTATCGTAGTTTAGTCTAACTACGCGTGATTCAATCTCACATAATCTATGGAATGGAAGAATTATAATAGTAGATCGTGTAGTAATATCATGGTTTAATAAATAAATCGCACTTGCTAAGTTTATTCAGCTGCTGACAATATTTAAAAACAACATCCCAACATTATACACTGTTGGAGCGCGGCCAAACAGGCTAAGCGAAATCTAGTCAATACACCTAGCCTTTAAGGTAATGGCAACACTGCTGTGGGGTCTGTGTCGGGTTGCTTCTTTTTATCTAGGACAGGCCAACTTGCCTTCACCTCGCCTGATGGTAAGCTGAAGGCAAAGTCTCAGGAAAAAGGGTCACCATTACAGACACTAAGTACTGTTACAATGGTGGCACTCAGTTTGGCGGCATTTAGCTTGCTACATCAATGTCATGGATTGTCCCTACTAAACTACCTAACTTTCCATCAGGTGGGCCGTGTGCTTGTCTGCCACCTTAGTTGTATAAAAAAAATGTTTGGTTGGGAAAGTAGGGAAAATTTAATATTCATACTAACATAAACTCATGCCTATATCCCCGAAGGGGTAGGCAGAAGTACTAGCACCCACATTTCGCCAGTTTATGTTTAGGTCCCAATAGGTGGCGAGCCTATTGCTATTAACCGGGCACTTATAAACCTGCGACAAATACACACATAACTTCGAAAAGTCATTGGTGTGTGCCATGGTAAAACCTGGTATCGAACCCGAGACCTCGTCTCAGCAGTCCATTACCCACACCACTATGCTACCGCGGTTCAATTCAATATTATTTTCTCCAAAATGATAGTTATAATATAATGTCTTAAATAGAAAATGAAACATTAAAATAATTGAAGAACGTCTTTTATTTTTTTTAAATAACACAAAAATCTCCTTTATTCGGTATCATGGGGGTTATTTAAAATGACTGAAACGTGTACGACTTGAAATAAATGTCGATTTCACGCACCACATTCTTTCATTATTAAAATTAATATTATAAAAATAAATCCACCAATATTATGTTTAGAAATTCCTCTATTTTTTCCTTTCCCAAAAAAAAATCCCCAAACGAATTTTCACCTCAAAATCAAGGAAATACTCTCACTACAGCATTGGGTCTATAGCAGTATTTAGTCGCAGTATCAAAATTATATACGCACCAGTGGAATACGTTGGCCTTCTTGCCTGGCCAGCCTTGAACTACGATCGATAGGGCCACGGTTCGCGAGGTAAATCAACAAATTTGATAGGTACCTGTACAGTCAGGCTCTGATCGATCATGACGAACGAAGTACTCAAAATTATCTAAATGCCTTGGTTTTCTTCCCTTCCTGTTGCTTAATTGTTCTGTTATTTAGCATAAACTAATATTTGAAAAACCCTCCATAGCAATTCAATCTCGGTTGGATTGTGTTCAGGGGTCAGCAAGTGCATAGCCGGGCAGAGGTGGTGGTTGTCGCAGCACTAGTGGGACCAGTGGGTCTTGGCGTAGTCTAGTGGGGATGGCGCGGGGCGATGCGTCGAACAGGGAGACCTGTAGAAACGGTGGTGCCGCTGGCCGCCCGCGGTATAGTACAGGGGCCCAACTGGGGTTAACCACCTTGGGAGGCTGCCTCACCAGGCCGCGCATAATCCCGATATGGTTCGTCGTGCCGGTTGGTGACCGGAATTGGGAGCCCGGCGACCATACTCGGGGGGGTACGGGGGCCCTTCCGTTCGGCGCGTCGGCTCTCGCCATGCCTCACATTCATAGATAAAACCAATATCCCGCGCTTTGTCACACGGTGCTGCGGCGGCAATCACCTCTTTTTTCACGCCTTCTCCCACCCAAACTCATGGCAGCGCAATTAAAGGAAATAGGCAACACAGCGGCTCGACACACTCCCAAAAGCTTGCTATTTGAGGTGGAGTCCACTAACATCTGTGGGCTCCATGCAAACCTCAACGCCGTCCACCAACACCTAGAGACGGCGAAACCTGCCATGTTTTTTCTAACGGAGACGCAAATACACCGCCCTGACGACACGACCTACTTGCTCTACCCTGGCTATGTTCTTGAGGAAAGTTTTCGTGCAAAAGCCGGGGTGTGCGTGTTTGTTAGGGCGGATGTTTGCTGTCGCCGTTTGCGCTGCCTAGAGGACCCATCCTTCTCCATCCTTTGGGTACACGTAGACCATGGCCCTACGAGTCAGATCTATGTGTGCCTCTACCGCTCCCATACAGGAGATGCTGAGACAACTCGACTCTTTGAATATCTGAGTCAGGCGGCAGATGATGCGCAGGAGCGATTTCCGAATGCCGAATTGGTGTTTTTGGGGGATTTTAACGCCCACCACGAGATCTGGTTGGGCTCCTCCAAAACAGACCATGCGGGAAGAGCCGCCCACGCGTTTGCTCTGGCGCACGGCCTGACCCAATTGGTGCACGAGGTCACTAGGATACCAAGAAGGTCGGGCCTAGCACCTTCTCTGCTAGACCTTCTGCTGACGAGTGATCCGGACCGGTACAGTGTATCGGTGCGAGCCGCTTTAGGCAACTCCGACCACTGTCTGGTCTGTTCCACGGTGCCCATTATAGCGCCCCCACGACCCGTGCAGGGGAAGCGGCGTCTCTGGCACTACTCGTCAGCGGACTGGGATGGACTTCGTGACTATTTTGCGTCCATCCCGTGGGTTGAGCGCTGCTTTGAAGGTAAGAACCCATCGGGTTGTGCTACTGCTGTCGCCGGTGAGATCGGTCTGGGTATGGAATACTATATCTCATACACCGATGTCACCGGTGACCGCGGGGTGCGCCCTTGGTTCGGGCGCGAGTGTGCGGAAGCTGTTGAACAAAAACAGTCTGCGTACCGCGCTTGGGTAAGGGCGCGCGCCACGCGCCATCCCAATCTGGGCCACTTCAAGGCGGCGTACAACAGAGCCACAAAGGTCTGCAGAAGGGCCTACGTCAGAGCGGATGCCCTGCGCATAGCGCGGCTTGGTCAAGAGCTAGTGATGCATCCCACGGGAAGCCGTGGCTACTGGCGACTGGCTAAAGCCGTGCAAGCCAACTTCTGTCAGCCTTCGCTGCCTCCGCTGCGTAACCCTGATGGATCCCTGGCCCATGAGCCGCAAGAGAAGGCAAATCTGCTGGCTAATCTCTTTGCGGCCAACTCCCGAATCGATGATTGTGGTACGCAGCCACCAACACTACCCGACAGTGACCACGCGATGCCTGATATCCATATCAGGCAACGCGATGTCCGTGCAGTGCTGCAATCACTCGATGTCCGGAAAGCCAGTGGTCCGGATGGTATTCCAGCGGTAGTCTTGAAAAAATGTGCAGCGGAGTTGTCTCCAATGCTTACGCGCCTGTACCGGCTATCCTACAGTTCGGGTACAGTGCCTTTGCCTTGGAAAGAGGCGAATGTTCAGCCGATTCCCAAGAAGGGGGATCGCTCGGAGCCAGCCAACTATCGACCCATAGCCGTCACCTCAGTGCTGTGCAAAGTGTTCGAGCACATAATCAACAAACAGCTCATGCGGCACCTAGAGGATCACTCCTTAATTAATGACCGGCAATATGGCTTCAGACCGAAACGGTCAACGGGTGATCTTCTAGCATACGTTACCCATCTTTGGGGTGAGGCTATGGACAAGCACGGCGAGTCACTGGCAATTAGTCTTGACATCGCCAAAGCTTTCGATAGAGTCTGGCACAAATCGCTTCTTTCCAAGCTACCTGCCTTTGGTCTGCCTTCTAGGCTGTGCAACTGGGTTGCTAGCTTCCTGCAGGGGCGCCGTATTCGCGTCCTTTGTGACGGACGAGCTTCGGAGTTTCTGCAGGTTAATGCTGGCGTGCCCCAGGGGTCCGTCTTATCACCCACTCTCTTTCTTCTGCATATCAACGACATGCTGTCTACCGGCAATGTTCATTGTTATGCAGACGATAGCACTTTGCATGGGAGTTATCATGGACATCCTGCGGCCAAGCAGTCGGATATCGCGGAGAAAAGGCAGCTTCTTGTCACTGAGCTTGACGGGATCCTGAATCACATTTCTCAATGGGGCTCTGAGAACCTGGTTGAGTTCAATGCCAAGAAGACGCAGGCATGTGCGTTTACAGCAAAAGTATCTTCTTTCCTTCCCCTCCCCACTCTTCAGAGCACGCCACTGCCACTGCAGGACAATCTCAATATCCTAGGTATGGATGTTCGCTGCAACCTGAATAACAAAAACTACATCGAAAGTATCATCAAAACAGCCTCACGAAAACTCGGAGTCCTGAACAGAGTGAGACGGTTTTTCACGCCGGAGCAGCGGTGTCTTCTATACAAGACACAAATTCGCTCCTGTGTGGAGTACTGCTCGCATCTCTGGGATGGTTCAGCAAAGTACTTACTAGATGCTCTCGACAGGTTGCAGCGACGTGCGGTCCGCATCATTGGGAATCCCGAGATCACGAACACCCTAGAACCTTTACAGCTGCGTAGAGATGTTGCGTCCATGGCTGTATTTTACCGTTTGTACCATGGGGAGTGTTCTGATGAGCTCTTCCAATTAGTCCCACCCTCCCCTTTCCTACACAGGACAACGCGTGCAGGTCTTAGATGTCATCCGCACACGGTGCAAAACATCCGATCAAGAACCAAGCGGTTCGGAGACTCTTTCCTCTGTCGCACCATTAAGGCCTGGAATTCATTACCAGCTCACGTGTTTCCTTCTTCCTACAGTCCCGGGTCCTTTAAGCGGGGCGTGAAAAAGCATATGATGAGGCCGTCAAGCTGAGTGTCACCATTGTCACACGGTATGTGTAAGTAATGGTGACCCTCTTTTCTGGGACTTTGCCTTCAGCTTACCATCAGGCGAGGCGAGGTCCAATTGACGTGTCCTATATAAAAAATAAAAAAAAAAAAAAAAAAAAAAAATTTCGGACAATAATACAAGTTAAATCAGTAAAACAGTTTGATTTTCGCTTCAAGGCGCGTGGTTCCCGGCAGAGTAGAATTTGAAGCACCCCATCTCTTCCCATGCGGTGTCGTACAAGGCGACTTAGGGATAGGGCTTTTTAACATCAGACAGATATAATATACAGCACAGACTCAGCCTCAGATGCATGGTTTGAGTCAATAATGGTGTTCGTAAGATGGCAATGGGCTCACCCTCTATTATGTGGAACCGAAAACCATGGTGAAATGTGGGTGTTAATTCACCTCTGCCTAACCCTTTTGGGGATAAACGCGTGATTATATGTATGTATGTATTTTAATTTTTCACTGAAGTAACTATCTCCCAACACTGAGATAAGCTCCGTTAGTCAGCAGGAGTACCATCTTTTCTTTGGTGAGGATAACTTGAGCTCCCACGTAATACCAAATTTTATGATTGGTGAAATGTGGGTGTTAATTCACCTCTGCCTAACTCGCCGGGGATAAAGGCGTGATTATATGTACGTATTTTCTCTTCAATACCTTGGTATTTAGATCATTTTGAGGCTTTGTAGTCAACATTGTTCTGACACTGACTGTACAGTGTTCGCTTTTCACAACAGAGTTACATGCCTATGGAAATTGTTACATCATGTACGGTCGTGTTACGTATTTGGCTTAATCATTATGTGTGAGAATGTTTGAGAGATTAACTCGAGTATGAAAAAAGTGTACAGTCAGAGTAAAAAATAAATTACCAATTTCAGATTTTTAAATTTTATTTTCTAACGAAAACTTATTAATCCCTGAAAGGGTAAGCAGAGGTTAATACACCTCTGCCTACCCCACATTTCAACAACACATATAATCAATCAAGCAATTAGCTCACCGCAGTCCATTGCTGGACATAGGCCTCTCCCAATGTGACCGGACGAAATGGCGCACCCATTTCGTCAGGTCACATACAATACGTATTAACGTACACAATGATTTTCGGTGCCACATAATGGGGGCCGAATCAATTGCAGTTCAAACCGGGCCCTTTGTCATAGGCGGTATGTTAACTGTCGTATAGAGAACAGGTAACACAGGAACCTATCCCTAAGTCGCCTTCCACGTCGCCCACGGGAAGAGAAAGGGTGGTCCTATTCTATTGTACTCCACCTGGAACCAACACGAAAATTTAGTTCTCAAGAAATTTTATATTATTAGGTTATTTTTCGGGTATCCTTCTCACCCGCTTGTCGATACGCCTACTAAAGAACGGACGAGGTTTCTTGGTTATTCAATAAGCAGACGTCAAGCTCCAAACTAGGAACGCAACTACGAATTTTTTAAGTGTTGTACCTAATTGTTCTGAGATCTGTTGTTGTGTTCTGATGCGTCCCTGACTCGTTTTGCGTGGCGGCGGAGCCACTAGAGGCGCCATCTGAAAACCAGCGCTTCGCATACCCTGGTGTGCGGGGCATTCATGCTGAGATGGTGGCCCATTTGGGTGCGCACGATGTGCAGTGAGTGTATTCTTGTTGTGTTGCCTTTATTATGTTTATATATTTGTCTGACTCTCTGTACGTTGTGTGTTCTTAAATAAATGCTTTTTCTTTCTTCTTTCTTTCTAAATCACTTTGAGGATAATTTTTATTACTATACACTTCTATCCATCCAAAGGTTGTTTGCAATAAGGCCGCCTATTATACATTATTATGTATAAAAATCCATGTTCATTTGTTTATTTTGGTGTACAATAAAGAATATTGATTATTATTATTATAATGATGATGATGATGATGAATGTACTTTCTTCACATATTTTTTTTCCTGTTGTTACAGGTCGATGGCAGCTTACTGCTAAAAAAATTAGGAGTAGAGGACGCAGGATTGTACGAGTGTTCAGTCGAGAACGAGACAGCGTATATTGACAGGGTCAACCTTACAGTCAGAAGTAAGTGACTACCTTAGTTAATTGATTTTTCTTGTGCTGTGAGTTTCTGACGCCGGGTTTCCGCGGTGTGAAGTTTTACGGACGCGGACGCAGACACTGACGCATTTGCTGTTACAAACGTGTCTGCTGTAATAACAGTGCGTAGTTTTTTTTGTACATGCGAAATATGCCCACGGATACTCCCCGCCAGAGCCGGTGGGAGAGGTTATGTCGGTCTCAAACCGACTTAAAACGCACGACGTCTGTGGGTCGTTTTTGTGTGCCAAAGGTGAGATTGACAGGCATATCCCTCGCACCCTGGCCAGCGCTGCGTAGTTCGTGAAATCATGCACGCGTCTCTAAAATAGCGGTTCGTGGATAACGACCCTTATTAATAGGATAGCCCAGATACAAAATGTTGCTACGACTTCCCGTAAAAGGGTTCCGTTTCGTGTGTGTCGTGACGATTGGGACGTTTTAGTTGCTTTTCTGTAGTCATAGTCAAGGAAAAACAGCTCGTACGCTTATTTATTATAAAAAATAGAATTAAATTTTTATAAATATTTCACTATCAATGGAATACGAATGCGACGTATGACGTATTTTTTATTAATTGAAAAAGTTTTTTATGATTGAAATCTATCATGACACGCAAGCAATGTCGCGTGTTCGTAACAGTTATAAATGGAAGTCTGCACACGTAGGTACTCCAATGTTTTAGCCAGTAGCTCACAAAGCCTCCATATTGAAACCGCAGAACTGATACAGCGTTGCGTTGGGCCCCTTTATTCATCATTAAATTTCTTTTTTATTATTTTCATTATTATGTAACACCTTATAATTCTCTGAAGGGTAAGGCTTCAGAGAAGGATAAGGCGTGAGTTCATAACAATGGAAATAAGTACGTCTTTTTATATACAGTTGCATTAACATATTATCTACCTCCGTGGCGTAGCGGTAGAGCATTCAACTGCTAAGCAGAGGGCGCGGGTTTGATTCCCGCTCAGTACTAATATTTGTATGCATGAATAATGTATATTTGCATTGGTCTGGATATTGCTATGTAGAATATGTATGTATTTACATTTTTTTTTAAAAGGAACCAAGCTTATCCGCATTGTAGATCCCATAACAAAAGCTAGTTAAGCTATGCTTACCATGAGTCTAAAAAGCGCTGTGTAGAATATCGTGGAATATTTATTATTATTTTTCAGTACCTTGACTCTCGGGACTATGGAGTCCCGGGCCTTTGGAAGGCGTTATTCGGGCCGAAGCCAAGACGTAGAGGCTCTTTTATGAGAATTTAATATGCTAGGAATACACACACATGGCGGATATCATCCCCGAGCGCACAATATGATACACCGGGAGATGGTCCCCGCCATGTGCAGAGACTATTGCTGTGCGGTGCTGTGGCCGCGGTGGAAACTAAATTATGGGCTATGGGATTGAGAATTGAATGGACTGGTGAATGGGCTATGGGGGAGACAGTATGAGTAAAAAGGCAGGTGGTGATTTGCCAACTCATTGCATGGGCCCCATTAAAATAGCCACATATAGTGCGACCATGGAGCAACATCCGTTGAGCGGTTAAGGTTGTCGAGACGTGAGTCTGCGGGGCGCAAGTGCCCGGTATACCAGTCAGCGTGCCTCCGGCGTTATGACATTTTACACTTCCAACCTGGAGCATAGGTTCTGCTCTTGCAACTCCACTCATGGCCGGCCAATGAAGGCAAGCACACAAGGTGAGGGGGAATAAATCCTAATCCTCGGGAGAATCGGGGTACGTGGTGTCGCCACTCACCAACAGCTCGCCACAAGCTGCCCCTGCATTCGTCAAATAGGGATTACTGGTCGTATAGAATTAAAAAAATAACTAATTATTTGTATGGTCGGTAGACGCGCGTGGCTATAGCTACTGCAGATGTGCTGCGTGACCGGACGTGACGATGCGAGTAGCATAATTTTTGCTCACTCTACATTTTCTAGGTACAAAATTTTGAATGGAACCAACCCATACTCTTAAAGACGCATTAAAAAGATTTTACTTCAGAAATATGAATACATGAAATTGCTAGTATTCTCATTAAAAACTCCAACTAAGCTAAAATACTATCGTTAATAACAATTTAACCAATACGTCGCCGCTACTTTTTGTTCCGTTTCCCAACTCAATCAAACTATTTCACAGTCTTATCCAGATCTCTAGCTCTCGGTGTATCTCGATTAAACCACGATCAAAGACGTGATTTGATCTCCAACGAAAGAAGGTCAGATGTTCAAGGCTTTTCCGAGTGTAATATCTAGATCGATCGATTTGTACACACCGTTCTAGCGAAGAAAATACTCGTAACTTTTCTAGGACCGTGAGATATAGTAAGTTGAATAAAACGATATTTGCCCCAAGGTCAGTCAAAGAACTGGGTGGAATGGGGGTACCTGGAAACACAGGGGGGAGGTTGTGACCCTGTGGCACACCTCTACATACTATGGCTGACCTCCCAATCGTGTCTGCTGTGCCTCAATATCTGCAACTACAACTGAGGAGCTTCACAGTCGGCCACATCATCACTTACCAACAGTTGAAATAGTGGTCAAATGCGAGCCTATCAGCCATATAAAATAAAGTTCGTACGCATATCGATAGATGGCTCTCAACCGTCGCCATAAGAGACGGATATGTATATAGAAGAATTTGGATGGTGTCAGGCAAAGGTTGGGTGGCTCTGTGGTCTGAGCGTTCCCCCTGTAAGTAAACGATCGCGGGTTCAAATCCCGCCTGGATGAATATTTTTTTCTATCTTAATCGATAACAAATATTGTCTTGTTGGGTCACCTTACACCTATAGCATACGCGGCCCTAATTTTACTTAAAAACCTGAAATTACTTCATCCTAAGTGGTATAAAAAAATCTCATTAGTACAACTCGTGTGAATATTAACATGGCACCTGGCTGGAAACAACCCTCCTCTCGCATCCCGCACGAGGCCCCGCTCTCGTCCTTCGAGAATAGCAGCATCCGCAACACTGTGGCCGTTGCATGTTTGCATTAGTTTCGACTTTCGTGGTTATTTGTTATCGGATTTTATTCGGGATTTGTTATTGTTACGTTTGTGAAACCAGGCAGGTGTCATATTAATGCGTTTGAGTTATAATCGTAGTATCATCCGTTTTTGTACATTAACAATATAATAAAATGGTACGGAATATTGTGTCAAAAATATGATTTATATATATTTTTTATACTGATTGATGGCACTTGGTGGAATTTGTTGTTACACATATTGATAACTCACTTGTACTTTTCCACATTTTTCCATTATTATAATTATTATTCCGCGGTAGCCTAGTGGTATGGGTAATGGACTGCTGAGACGAGGTCTCGGGTTCGATCCCAGGTTTTACCATGGCACACACCAATGACTTTTCGATGCTTTTCGAAGTTATGTGTGTATTTGTCGCAGGTTTATAAGTGCCCGGTTAATGGCAATAGGCTCGCCACCTATTACATTGGGACCTAAACATAAACTGGCGAAATGTGGGTGCTAGCACCTCCGCCTACCCTTTCCATATTATTTCCATAATGTGGAAAAGTACATTGTTCTCAATATGTGTAAAAATAGGATTGTTTCCATATTCCACGGCGGTTGCATACCATATGGCATGCATAAATAATGTTTCGTTTATTTGCTTTATGTAGGTCGTGCAACCGCAAATACGTGATGTAGGTATAGGTAACAGTTCAGGAATATTAGTCATAATGATATATTGGCCGGCTCTTCCCGGGTTCACCCGTGTTATACTTCGAAACCCCTTTAAGCCATATACTTATGTTATTTTTATATAACTGTTCGGTACTTTTCGCGGTTAAATCATGGAACTTACTATTTTTGCCGACGTTGCATCACCCGTGGTCACGACTTAACTGACTTGCGAGTGTCGAGATGTATGCAGAGAACATTTTGTGTGCGCCTACCCTCCTTTACTTTTATAATGAATGGTAAGGTTGGCGACATACCACACTCACTGTGTCATCTTTTAACGGCACTGTGTTTTTTGTTTACAGTATCCTAATCACAGGATTCCACGTCCCTGATAGTTTGGATACAGCATCACGCACAATCCCTGAATAGTAGTTCTTCCTTGGGTAGTGGCGTGAAGATATTATCATTGTTCCTCAGTTCCTTGACAGTCGGGACTATGGAGTCCCAGCCTTTGGAAGACGTGCGTCACGTCGTCGGGCCGAGGCCAAGCCGTAGAGAGAGAATTGAATATGTTAGGGATACATACACATGGCACCGGGACATGGCCCACACCAGGTGCAGAGACTATTGCTGTGCGGTGCTGTGGTCGCGATGGAAACTAAATTCCCAATTAACATTAGTAGGGGGCATGACATGGGCGCGAGAGATATACCGGTCAATATCACTTCCGGCAACCAACAACGACGCACAGGCACCGTGCGTTTTATTCGGTTCGAGAGACATAACCTCTCCCACCGGCTGGGGAGAGGGATATCTGTGTGGATTCTTTTTTAAAAGACTAGGGGGTCATCCAAGGTGATTTCCGCTAAAAAAAACTTTTCGAAAACCTGACTAATTTATGCTATTATTATTTCAAACACGCTTCGAACTCATTTTGAGTTTGTCTACTTATTCCCTCCATTGGGAACAATAACATTTTGAATAATAACATTTTGAATGTAAATGTACTTAATGCTTCCCAGCTATAATAAAATACCAAGTTGATTCATGTAAATATTTCAAATACATTTCCGTTTAATCGGAATTGGTGGAATGGAGGAAAGATTTCAACGAGCATCTCGTAAACGTTTAGATTTGTGGTTGCAAGAAGAAGCTAAATTGCTTGTCTTAAGAGTAGGATCACGTGTCCAATGGCCAGGATTCCAGCCCAGGGCGTCTCGATCTTAAAGCCTTTTTTTTAACGGCTCACGAAACTGGACTTTAAATTTTGGCACATTCATTACATAATCAATCCATCAGAATGCGATGTAAAGTCCTTCTAGACGTGAACACTACATGCCTTATCCAGTAAACGACGTGAACTGACTTACTGCCAGGTGATGTTGGCTTGGACTACAAAGATCTTGGGGTTTTTACCGGACTGCACCAGCTAGGGTAATGTGTTACGCCTGTGTGCATGCATATTCCATGTAGTTTTCTTTGTTCCCCTCTACAGGCCCAACGACTAGACGGATTTCAATGAATGGGGTCCCAAATCAAAGGTATTCATCTTCCGAGTGTTATAAGGTACATAAAATACCAACAAAATCTATGCGGTAGTGGATTTTTGGTGCTAAATGTGTTGTCAAGAATTTTAGAGTAGGGTATCAAAATGAAGGAAAACAAATAATTCGAACAAATAACTCTTCAACTTTATAATATTATTAGTATATAAAATTTTCGTGTCACAATGGACGTTCTCGTAACAAAACGGCTTGACCGATTCTCATGCAATTTTGTGAGCATATTGAGTAAGTCTGAGAATCGGCCAAAATCTATTTTTCATACACCTTAGTGATAAGGGTTGTCCACCCTTAACATTTTTCTTTAATTTTTAGACATTTACTTAAAAATTATTTATATGGCAAAACAACGTTTGCCAGGTCAGCTAGTAGTATAGATATTACATTTCTCATTGTCTAGCTTAAAGACGTATATACGACATTGTGCAGAGAATCTGGAAAACATGTCAGACTTTAATTGATTGTGTTGACACCATTGTAACATACCTATCGTTTTGCGAGCAATTTTTTTTATTTATAAAACACTAGCACTGCGCCGCGGTATCATCTGCGTAAATCCTGATCCCATGGGAATATCGGGATAAAAAGTAGCCTATGTTACTCACGAAGAATGTAACTTTCTAATGAAAAAAGAATTATTAAAATCGCTCCAGTACTTTTTGAGTTTATTCGTTGCATACAATAATACAAATCTTTCCTCTTTATAATATTATATATTATTATTAAGTATAGATACATTAGGCAGACAGCCTCCGTGGCGTGGCGTGGCGGTAGTGAACGCGGTCGTTACGCAGGAGGCGCGGGTTCGATCCCCGTTCAGTGCTAATATTTGTATACATGTATGAATAGGGATATTTGCATTGGTCTGGTCGTGCCCACAGCAACATTCTATCATTGCACCGCTCGCCATAGGTAGGAAATTCATCCTCACACATTGCGTTTGCGACCTAAGACGGCGCGCACTGTGCGGTATGAAAGAAACTTCATCCCACGCACGCTCATACTGTGGATAGAACTCCTTGCTGCGGTTTTCCCAAGCGCCTAAAATATGGGGTTCTTCAAGAGGGGTATTAGAAGGTTTCCTCAGGGTTGGCAGCGCGAGTGTGCTGCATACGTGCATAGGCCACGGTAACCATCTTCCCATCAGGTGAGCCGTATGCTTGTCTGCCACCTAAGTGGTATTAAAACCAGTACGTTAAGCCGTCGGTCCCGGTTGCCACACCAACAACTATGGCAGTTGTTATGGGTAGTTGGAGCCCTAAAAAGTCCAACAACTGGTCTAGTTGCAATGCTTCGATATCGCCTTGGGGTTGTTGAGGCCAGATGGCGGTAAATTCGCGAAAAATATCGAAGTTTAGCCAAATCTGCATTTAGACTGTAAAGCGGACTCCAGGCTTCGAGGTGAAAGCTTCGGAGGCGAAAATATAAACTGGCGAAATGTGGGTGCTAGCACCTCTGCCTACCCCTTCGGGGATATAGGCGTGAGTTTATATTATGTATGTTAAACTTGCAATTAATCCGACTGCTGACTGAAAAATTGAAACAAGTGTGACAGCAGGCGGTACCCACTAGTTTTTCTTTCGGCTTATGATTTGCAATAGGTTACAGCCTGCTGGCAAACTTGTTTTGATCTTTTCGACAGCAGCCGGGTTTACTTGTATCTATCTTATAGACAGCAAGTCGGGATTTTTAATTGTTAATATTTTTAAATTGCAATTATAATTTGCCCAATACTGCATTACAGTTACTGTATGTACTTCATTAATTGATACGACAATACTTATCTACATGTGATTCATTAATCGATACATCGTTAAATTTATGTTAGATTAAATGAAAATAGAAATTAAACAAAGTGCAAGTTAACTATTGCTACCAAGGGTATAATTATCACCCTTTCGTAGCAATAGTTAAACAAAATGGATTGGTTATAGATTGCCCTATGATTATCGAGTGAGGTAATTCAGGTTTTGAGACATTAATTACCTTTGTGATTTGTTGTAATTCTACTAAAATAGCGTATTATTGCCCACCTGCGGGTCTAAAAAGGCCACATTAAGAAATTCTACTGAAAATTAGTAACTTTATGAATTTGCAGTACTAATAGATTCCTAAGAAATTCTTTAAATGGACTCACAAATGAGCCGAATCACAGTAATTCATGTACTAAACAGATCCTAATTTCGTGTAAATATTGCCGCTAGACAAAATATTATCCTAATACGATTTCAGTAGAGTGGCGCTTTTAGACCTACTGAAGTCAAGCACTCGTAAAATACCGTTTTTAAGTTGCATCTGAGAAATATAATGGGAAGAAGGAATATTTTTGGTACACAAAATGGTAAACTGCCGCCAAAATTGATAGATCTGTTGTCAAATATATCGATAATAGACTTGACATTATAGACAAGATTATAGACAAGAGATTTGACAAGGTCGTCCGATTATCCCCGATACTGCTTAATATGTTAGTTTATTCTGAGAAAATATGCCTTACTAAATAAGATATTGCCTAACTAAACTGAAACTATGACTTTTCATTATTTTTAATTCCCAAAGTAAGTCAAAATATACACAATTCTATCCCAATTTTTAACTTTTTAGATTCGTCATTAAATTTCAAATTACTTTTATTTAGAACTATATACAACGCAACGAAGACCGAGATAAATGCGATTGTCTCTTGCACTCCTTACATTTGCACTACGCGTGATTGGCGTGTAACGTCCCTCGCAAGTAGGGTGTTGTATGGAGCGTTATCGAGCGGCGCGAGAAATTGAACTTTCAAAATCTTTAAAACTACTTGTCATACGATTTGAGGTGGAACTCCAGCAGTTTATTATACTATTATGAAGTGTTAATTTTCAAAAATAGTCAAATAGCCTATTGTCCGCAGAATAGGAAGGACTCCGCGCATATACACTTAGCTTAGTTCAAAAATATAAAAAATTTGAACAACAATCGTTTTAAGTGGGCGCTCAAAAGATTGTTGATTGAGAAGTGCTACTATAGTATTAAGGATTTTCTCGAGGACATGACTCTGTAGGATTGACTTTTGTTTGTAACTGGATGACTGATGTATAATGTAGATGTGATGACTTAAACTTAAATAATAATTTGTACACCACTCAATGGTAAAACATGTTGTGTCCAATCGAAGTTTAAGACCTATATAATAAGCACTTGACTATGTATATTATATGTACACATGTTTTTTGCAAATAAATATTATCTTATCTTATCTTATCTTAGGTTACTATGTATGAAGTGTATGTACACAATGGCAGCAAAATTTTGTTTACAAACCCTTTTTATTATGGCGACTAATCCACGCGCGCCTGGCCTGGATTGTGTTCATGATATAACAAACAACTATGTCGAAGCGAGAGTCAGCTGTTTTATCCCTCAACTTTATTTGAAGTGGAAAATTAGATATGGACCCAATGCTACATTTACGTACGAAGTATCAAGGTTTTTCTTAGACAAGAATCTGTTATGTATTTCAATTTATTGTGGCAACTGGCTACCAAAGTCATGATTTTCTCATTACGGAAAGGTTTAATTGACTGCGAAGCTAGGATTGCCATAATGTGTTACAATTTTCCTACTTTTTTGATATGTGTTCCTTTGGTAGTTCTTTGTTGTTTAGTGTTCTAGGAAAATCTAATAACTACTTTGGTAAACGCTTTAACACCCTCTATAACAAACGTGTTGTATGTAATGTTAGTTTTTTTTAATTTTTTTATACCACTTAGTTGGCAGACAAGCACACGGCCCACCTGATGGAAAGTGGTTACCGTGACCTATGGACGTCTGTAACACCAGAGGAGTCACAGTCGCGCTGCCAACCCTGTAAGTACAGAGTTTCTGTGCCGTCAGTAGAAGACAAAGCAGGACAAGCCTTGTAGTTCGAGATGTGAGGTCCAAGTGTCACCTAAAAAAAGTGCTCATGAAACATTACCTGTGTGTGCCCGTAGGTGCGTGGGCGCGTGCATAGCGATACAGACATGTGAATGTTGTGTGTGTGTATGTATTCATACTTCATACAATAACGCGTGCATGGATATACCTACCTATGTATAAATTCTGTATTGTAACAATTGTTATGTTTAATATAAGTAGTAAGGTTATATAGTTTTATAAGTAATTAAGAGCTAGTTCTAATGCCGACAAATTGTTATACAATTTGGCAACTAATGGTTGTAATTATTATGAAGTTAAATAAATTAAAAAAAAGGATATGCTTGTAGAAAAAATAGTCACTAAAATATACTTAACAGGGTATCATTGAATATTTCTTAAAAAATGATATATGCTTGGCAAAACGTATATGATTAGTAAGTGTAGTATACCTATAATTAGTAATGCTTTTGGTGAATACGGAATAAATCGTTTTTAACTTACTTACCAGTCATCCATCTGATTAGTTCACAAGCCAGAACTCTAGTTGCACCTTCATTACGTAGAACTGTGGAATTATAGAAAACGGTGACAAAATCTTGTTTTACAAAACCGTTTCCCGAAAATCCAGCAGAACTCACACAAATGGTCACCCCAATCACCACAGTTCACTGAAGATGAGCAATCAGCGCGAAGGTCGGATAATAACTGCCATTATCCACTGTCCACTCAACGCTGACCTCTCTCATGACGCGTGGGAGGAGGGAGCCAGGTACCAATAAACTGGTGGTTCACAACTGTTGTTACTGATTGTTTTGCATGGAGTTATCTTGTGTAGTTGTTTTTTATAGTAGGTACAGTTCATTTCAGACCCACCCCGGTAACCCTGTCGACAAATTTGTTTGTTTGTTTGTTCGCACTAATCTCAGGAGCTACTAGTTCGAAATTAAAAAAAAAAATTGTATAGAATAGAAGTCCGTTTATCAACGAAAGTTTTAGGCTATATATCGTTACGCTACTACTTCAGGGATAGGAGCAGTGATCATAAATGTCAACAAATCCGGCAGGTTTCATACATTATTTGAAGATAAAAAAGAAATACCTTAGTTCTAAACTTACTTTAAGCTTTTTGTTTACTGTAGTGACATAGTTTATTCAGTTTATGTACATAAAATATTCTATTATAATATACAATTACTTACAAATTTATATAAAACTATGTTAACTATACAATATATACAAAAATGGAATAGAGAAAAAGAGGGAGACTGTAATTTTAGGCATCGAAAACTTCCTCCCCATCGATCTCTACTGGTAGTTCTAAACTAAAACCCGACTACTTAAAAATCACGCTTTAAAAGTATTAAACAAGAAAGTATCAAGGAAAGCCGTGGTAGAATGCCACTTAGTCTAGCAAAACAATACATTCTAGGAAAAAGTGGCATATGACCATGGCTATCTTTGATATTTTTTTGTTTAATCCTTTTTAAAGCGTGATTTTTCAGTAGTCGGATTTGGTTTTAAACTTTTTTTTATTTGGGGTAAGCAACGGCTATAATAAATACATATTTGTAATGTGCTAGCCTTTTCATATGATACCAAACACGGTATATTTATCTCAAGTTTATTATTTAACACAGTACTTTATGACCGCTAGAAGGCGGTACATTAGATCTCGAAAGTCATATAGCCTATAACCAGCGGACGACCAAGACGCTTCTAATGATACCTCATTTGTCCAGTTATAATTAGTAGTTCAGGAGCTACGATGGAACAGATGAACGCACATACATACACACCTACATACATACATAGCCTGTCAAAATCGTGACCCTCCTTTGGCTTCGCCGTAGTCGGATAAAAAATACGGGCGTAAAGGAGTAATATGAGGTTTCTAAATATCCCATGGGTGAAAATGGAGCAAAATATACAACTTTATTTGAAAAACTGCAATCGTATCTCCTTTTACGTGTTATCAAGCTTGGATTGAAGTTCAATCAATCAATTAGCCTACCGCAGTCTACTGCTGGGCATAGGCCTATCCCAATGTGCGCCATTTCGTCCGGTCCTCCGTCTACCGCATCCAGTCTGTCCCAGCCGCTCTTTTTTCAGGTCGTAAGTCCACCTGACTAAGGGGTGTGTCCTACGTTACGTTTACCTTCTCGCAGTCTCCACTCTAAGACTCATTTACTATAACGGCCATCGGTCCTCTAACAGACGTGGCCAGCCCACTGCCAATTCAGCTTGCTTACCTGGGTGGTATGTCTAGGATTGAAGTTAAGTTGGTGATATAGTTTTTACCCGACTACAGCAAAGCTAAAGGAGGGTTATTGAATTCGTATGCAGTCAGTCAATTGGATACGGTTAAGTAGTGAGTATATTTGAAAGTGGATAGGAAAAAATGGCGCACATTGGGAGAGACCCATGTCTCGGTGGGCTAATTGATTGATTGATTGATATTTGAAAGTAGTACGAGGTCCTCCGTCCTATAGTAAACGTATTTCTGATAAGTAATGACGACAAATACACTCGCCCTGTACGCGAAACTGAATATTGAAATATGTTTGTTAATACGTTTCTGCTTACTCATTCAGAAATATTCAGGCGTGAGTATATCTACATATTTGCTTTGTCTCTATAGTATCTAGCCAGTACGACTCAATATGCCTTGCTCTTTGAATATAGCCATTAATGCCTACCTACGTGTTCGCAGTAAAATTTGCAATTGACGATAAAACATAAAATAGTACTATTGTTATTATTGTTAGCTGGAAGCAGTAAAGTTTAAATAATAACTTCCTTAACTGCTCTGATTTATATCTAACTAGCTAGCCCGCCCCAGCTTTGCCTTTGGCATACTTCAAAACCCCGTATCGACCCTGCTATGACATTACATAAAATTATAAACCTGCGATAAATACACACATAACTTCGAAAAGCATCGAGAAGTCATTGGTGTGTGCCATGGTAAAACCTGGGATCGAACCCGAGACCTCGGCTCAGCAGTCCATTACCCATACCACTAGGCTACCCTGCTATGCTCGCAATTTATATACTATTCTTCAAATAACGTATGGAAATCTGCCGGATTTGTGATTACTGCTCCGCTCCCGTGAGTAGTAGTGTAATGATTCAATTCGAACCTCTACTTCCTGAGATTAGCGCACTATTTGTTGTTATAGTGGCAACAGAAATTTCGAGGAGATAGGAGGAGGATAGACAGGATAATTTAGAGGAGACACGACGGTATTTCCATCCAATTGAGCAGACGTACTGAGAAAGTACATCCACCCTACAGAATACCGCGACCATAACAACCTCGTGTTGTGTTCCCGGCGGTGAGTAGGCTAGCCAGAGCTCACTGGAGGGTTTTTGTGCTGTCAGTGGAAAGACCAAAAGCTTGTCCTGCTTTGTCTTTATACTGACGGCACAGAAACTCTCAATGCTTCCAGGGTAGGCAGCGTGAGTGTGACTCTTGGTTTTGCACGCGTCCATATGCCACGGTATCCACTTTCCATCAGGTGGGCAGTGTGCTTGTTTGCCACCAAAGTGGTATAAAAAAATCAGTTATTTGTGAAAATTTCAACTGATTAGCTATCACCGATCACAATACACAGCCTGGTGATAGACGGGCTGACAGCGGAGTCTTAGTAATAGTTCCATTTAACCGACTTCAAAAAGGAAGAGGACCTACCCTTTGGGTAAGGATCCCTAAAAACTACTAACACACCCGAATCCTATTACAAACGTATCGCGAAAGAGCTTTTATAGCCCAAGTCAATTAACGTAACTTAACACCCACCCCTCCAACTCCCCTATATCGAATTGTC
This sequence comes from Eilema griseolum, assembly GCA_963662185.1. NCBI lineage: Eukaryota > Metazoa > Arthropoda > Insecta > Lepidoptera > Erebidae > Eilema > Eilema griseolum. Next base: position 24,467,551 of record OY759241.1, read on the forward strand.
TGTTTAGCTTAAGCATATATACCTACATGGCAACACCGTTCGCCTATTTCACAGATCGATACAATTTCATTAAAATATCATCCAGTAAACAAATATTTGTGTGCTGTCAACACAGGGGCCGTTGTGTAACTGTCTGCTCGATTGGGGAAGTACCTTCTAGTCGTGTAGTAACAGACTGGGTTGAAATTTTCTTTTGTTACGTTACCTTCAGCCTATCATCAGGTAAGATGATAATATAGAATATTATTGCAATTTATTTGGTAATATTTTAAAACCAAACACTAATCCCGACCCAACGGCAAGAAACCATGCGGCAAAATTAAAATACAAACACACAATAATCAAGGTAGGACACGGCGGTATTTCCGCCCAATCGAGCAGTCCGACTGAAGAAGTACCTCCGCCCTACAGAATACCGCGGTTATAATAACTTCGTGTTGTGTTTCCAGCGGTGAGTAGGGTAGCCAGAGCTCACTGGAGAATTTGTGCTGTCAGTGGGAAGACTAAAGGCTTGTCCTGCTTTGTCTTCTAAACTGATGGCACAGAGACTCTACTTACAGGGTTGACACGCGCGACTGTGACTCCTCTGGTGTTACAAACGTCCATAGGCCATGGTAACCACTTTCCATCAGGTGGGCCGTGTGCTTGTCTACCAACTAAGTGGTATAAAAAAAAAAAATTAGATTTGCGATTAAATCGCGTCGAACAACTCACTCCGCATCGTTCCCGGCGCAATGGTGCCTATGATGCTGGCCACGTTGCCGCGCAGAACCACCCCATCTCTTCTCATGCGGTGTCGTACCAGGCGAATAAGGGATAGGGCTGTTTAACATCAGACAGAGATATACAGCCCAAACTCAGCCTCAGATGCATGGCTCGCGTCAAAAATAGTGCCCGGAACACGGCAATATGCTCACACCCTATTACGTGTATATTGTATATTGGTGAAATATAATATACCCTTCGGGGATAAAGGCGTGATTATATGTATGTAGTTTTTATCAGGTTCTGTCTTCTGTGCTCGATGAAAGTAGATACATCATAATTCTCAAGCTCTATCAACATCTAAAATTTAAATTAGTCGTCTAGTCTCCAGACTCAAACATGCAGCGCTAAATCGATTCTAAATTATTTATAAGCCAATCACTTCTATCTATGTATAAAGATTAGACTGACTTTACGGAAAATAGATCGATCGACAACTTGACCAGCAATTTTACGCCACTTTTGTTGGCCGTTATGCTAATGACATAGCAAAATGTTATAAAGCTGAAGAGTTTGTTTGAACGCGCTAATTTCAGGCAGAGGTGAAATTAACACCCACATTTCACCAATAATTTTATTCGGTCCCACGTAATAGTGTGAGCCTATTGCCAAATTTCGAGCACTATTGTTGACTCCTGGCATAATGTATCTGAGCCTGAGTCTGGGCTGTATGTTTATTAGTATATTTGTCTGATGTTAAACAGACCTATCCCTCCCCCCAGTCCTGTCTCAGGAACTACTGCTTCCTGGTTCAAATAGAATTTTTTGTACTTGTTGAATAGTCCGTTTATTGGCGAAGGTTTTAGGCAATATATCATTACGCTACTAATTGAGGGAGCGGAACAGTGGTCATAAATGTCAACAAATCCGGCAGATTCCCTTATATTATTTCAAAACTAAAGAAATACGGATTCAAATCGGTGGTATTATGTTTCAAAATATGCCATGGGCGAAACTGGGAAGGGTTAACTAGTATATTATATATCGATATATGTCTATATCTGACTATATTTCTATATATCATGACATCAGTCACGTCAAAAAATGTTACTTAAACGCGCAGTTTTTTTTATATCTAAGACACGCCAACTTGACTTCACCTCGCCTGATGATAATCTAAAGGCAAAGTCACAGGAAAGAAGGCTACCCTTACAGACACTAAGTAATGTTAGAATGGTGGCACTCAGCTTGGCGGCCTCATCAGATACTTTATCACGCCCCGATTAAAGGACCCGGGACTGTTGAAAGAAGGAAACAGTGAGCTGGTAATGAATTCCAGAATTTGGTAGTGCGGCAAAAAAAAGAGTTCGAGCCGCTTGGTTCTTGCTCGTATTTTTATTTATTTATTTATTCCATAAAAATTATACATGTTTACACAGTTTGTAATTGGAAATGTTACAATAAGCTTAGACAGAATTTTGATTGGTTTAAGCATCTGCTACTGAACTAGGCTTTTGACCTGCATCTCAGTTAACAGCGCCTCCACCCCACTTTGGATATACATAACGAACAATACAATTACAGCTACAATTAGGAAAAACTACATTATTATTAAATACAAAACTATTAAACTATAATTGTGTGACTCTCGCCCTGTGTGTATATGTGATTGAGTGACTGTGTGTGTGAGTGTGTGTGCTTATATTCTGCACAGTGTTATTATATAATGGTTTTTTAGTCTTGTAAAGATAGCCTGTGATTCTACGTCGGCAGAGCTCAACTTCACTCGAGAGAGCCTCGTTTCTCTAGCGACTTGTGGCCTTCTTCTTCTGTAGTCTTGTGGTTGGTAACTGTATCAAACTTCATATTTTCGATAACTGCAGCGTTAAATTAAGCTAAGAATTTAGCTAAGATGACTAAAGACTATTCAGGTGACCCCATTAGCTCAAAAAGAAATAGAAAATCAAGTTGTATAGCAGAAAAACAAGTACCTCCAACGTTTTTTTTAAACTATTGCGGTGTTTATAAAGAGCTTCGGTAGTTCCTACATAGGCCAGACCAAGCAAACCATTGCAGAGAGAGTCCGAGAACATACTGCAGCTGTGAAAAACTGTCAGTTTAACAAATCAGCAGTAGCAGAACATCTTGAGTCGGGTACCAATCACTGGATTGAGCTTCATCAACCCAAAGTCCTCTCCACTGATCGTCACTACTATTCACGGATTGTGCCTCAACCCATTGAAATAAAAAAATATAATAATTTCAATAGGGAAGATGGATTCAAACTATCCGGAACGTGGAATCCAGTGATTAAGATACTAAAACCAATAAACACAGTACACAGTAAAAACTGTCATAGTGAGTGTGGTGTGTCGCCAGTCTAAACGTTCATAATAAAAGTAATGGTGGGTAGGTGCACAAAAAATGTTACCGCATACCTCTCGACGCTCGCACTCTATTCAAGTCGTGACCACGGGTGCTGCAACGCATCCGAAACGTCGGCAGAAATACTAAGTTCCATAAATTAATCGCGGAAAGTCCGGAACCGTTGTATAATTATGAAGTACTTCCAAAAATACGCACACCTGAATTTTGTTTATACCTCTGTTACTTGTTTGCGGTCTTTAACTCTTCCCAAAATAATGTTCACGACACCCTTGGGATATAAAGGAATTATCTTCGCCAAGCTTACTCAGATTTACCCCTACTGTTGCCAAATACCAAGGGTACTCTTACGAAGTCAAGTTCGTAGTCCTAAGTTCGAAGTTCTTAATGAACCCTTTCTATGTCAGTAATAACACAGTTTATTACAAGAAGGGTTTCTTGGTTCCTTTCTGCTTCTATTTGGGAGATTTTCACAAATAAACATGTTTTTATGAGGCTCTTACTGATGTTGTACGTGGAATGTCACACGTAGGTACTTGATTACGAAGTAAATTACTTTGAGTAAGTAGTTAAAGTACGCAAGCGCAACCAATAAGTGAGCAAAGATTCATCACAGTCAAATTAACGGTACGGTAGCGCATTAAAGCGTTGTTAAGCCATTTTATAAGTTTGTACCTACATAAAAACTAATCTATACTATAATATTATAAAGCTGCAGAGTTTGTTTGTTTGTTTGTTTGTTTGTTTGAACGCGCTAATCTCTGGAACAACTGGTCCGATTTGAATGATTCTTTCAGTGTTGGGTAGTCCATTTATCGAGGAAGGTTTAAGGCTATATATCATCACGCTACTACTTAAGGGAGCGAAGCATTGTTAATAAATGTTAACAAATCCGGCAATTTTTCATACATATTTTGAAGACTAAAACATACGGGCTCAAAGGGATATCAAGCTTCAAAATATACCCCGGGCGAAGCTGGGCTGGGTCAGCTAGTAAATCTATATTATTAAACTTGTTATGCTGAAATTCATCAATGTTCTTTAAAATCTGCACACAAAAACTATTTAACCATGTTCTGTAGGTACTTAGATCGTTCTCGGGCGTCGGAAGTCGCAAAATGACCTCCGGCCCCCGAGCGCGGGCCTGGGGGGGACGAGTGGAGCCGCCTGTCACCCTAGCAGAAGCAGGTCGCGATGGCGGTGCGTGATTGCGCCATCCCATACCCGGGGCTGAGATGGGGACTCCGTGATCCCCACACCCGAAGAGGGCCGTCTCATAAGAGACGGTCTTGGGCCGGCCGGGGTACGAGGAATCTGTCTTCATCACTTACACATCACCATTACTTACATATACTATGTTACAATGATGGTGACACTCAGATAATAATTCTTACCTCCGGCAACCTCTTTTTAGTCGGTTCAAGTCCAAGAAAACCTCCTCTACCTGCTCCGATGGTGGAGTATCCATGGGAATTTTGCGCACATTAAAAAAAATGTACTTACCTACATCCTCATATATACTTGCAAATGTATCTGATAGGTATTTGAGATTTTGCCTTTGCCATAACAATGCGCCATACCAAAGCTATCAAAATAGCACATTCAATCATTTTTATGGGCAAAACACTACCTAGTATAGCCCATTAACTACGCCGTCAATGGCCGATTCATATATGGCTTACATATAATTTTATTTATTATGTAGGACACGTCAATTTGACTTCACCTCGCCTGATGATAAGCTGAAGGCGAAGTCTCAGGAAAGAGGGTCACCATTACAGACACGTACCATGTTACAATGGTGGCACTCAGTTTGACGGCCACTTCAGATGCTTATTCACGCCCCGTTTAAACGACGCGGGACTGTAGGAAGAAGTAAACACGTGAACTGGTAAGGCATTCCAATACCCCAAGCACGAAAAATGATCGTAATTGTTTCGTAAACGTATCGAGAGAACGGAGCATTGTGATTGGCCGGCTTCGCACACACAGGTTCACATTAAGCTGCCGACCAAGCGCAATGTTCCGTTTTCTCGATATGTTTACGATAGTTTTTCGTGCTACGGGTACTGGATTTAATAGTGCGGCAAGGAAAAGGTTCACCGAACAGTTTGAATTCGAATATTCTGCACCGTATGCGGGTGACATCTAAGCCCTGCACGTGTTGTCCTGTGAAGGATAGGAGAGGTAGGGACTAATTGGAAGAGCTCATCAGAACATTCATCATTAACTTAACTGTCGGCGTCTACTGAATGCTTGTTTTTGTGCCTGAATAATAACTGTAAGAAGAAAGGTGTTTTAGACGTGGTGTGTGGCATGGCTATAGAGCGTTCAACTGCTACGTCACAGGTCGTGAGATCGATGCCCGCACATTGTAAATATTTGTAGATCAGAATATGTCTGTTTTGTATTTTTCTGGATGATAATATTTGCAAATTCAAAATGTATTTAAGTATGTGTATCCTTATTCTACATTGAGATTCCATATTTTGTAACATAATTTATTTTACTATTATATAGATATAGATTTTGACCTTACTTTAAGATTTAATAAACTTCCTTTCATTCAATTAACCATGTTTGTTTGTCAGATTTTATCCATATGATTGACACACTATCAATTAATGTCAAAAAATACAGGATGTTGCTTTTTCATGTATTACCGGATGTGGCAAGCGAGTTTTCGAAAATCCTTGAATACAGTTTTGTTTCTTTTTAAAAATAAAGGAATGTTTCGTTTGAGTGAAATTCCCTATCGCCAGTATTTAGAGTACTTTCCTTCCATGTAAGGTCAAAGTCTGCCACCCTGTATAATTGTAGATTAGAGATGTTTGTTCGCCATGGATGCAAAAACTACTGAACGGATTTTGATGCGGTTTTTTTCATCAGAACATGCATACATACCTTTAATCACGCCTTTATCCCCGGAGGGTTAGGCAGAGGTGAATTAACACCCACATTTCACCAATCATTGAATTCGGTTCCGCGTAATATGGGATGAGCCTATTATCGTCTTCCGGGCACTATTTTTGGCCATGCACCCGAGAATGAGTCTGGGCCCTATCCCTTAGTCGCCTTGATAATTAGAAAGGTCTTGAAATCTTACGTTTGTTTGATTGCAATCAGTTGACTAGAACCGCAGATAAGAGATCCACGTGAGCGGAGCCGCGGGCGGGAGGCTAGCATGTTATAAATTTACGCATGTTAAAACTTTGCGCAATTGCAAGATTTGCAAGCAATAACTTGACAAGGTTTTACCGCAATCGAATGACCGATACGGCTATCACATAAAATACTAATACGCATTAATTTTTATTTATTACATTGCTCCCTTTTAACAACAAACTTGATTAAGGGTCATGGATTGGTTACATAATAACTGGAGAAAATGATTCCTTTTGCGGTGGTTGCTTCTCAAGACGGTGGATGTAGGAGTATACTAGGCTAATTATGTATAACTTTTTTTTTTTATACCACTTAGGTTGGCAGACAAGCGCACGGCGCACCTGATGGAAAGTGGTTACCGTGGCCTATGGACGTGTGTAACACCAGAGAAGCCACACTCGCGCTGCCGACTACTACTCACCACTGGGAACTCAACACGAAGTTATTCTAACCGCGGTATTCTGTAGGGCAAAGGTACTTCCTCAGTCGGACTGCTCAATTGGGCGGAAATACCTCCGTGTCCTACCTTCTATAAACTGCGCACCATGGCTTCACCCTTCGGCCCGGTGCAATTATATCACCTTCTAACAACTGCAGGTCTTAGATGTCATCCGCACACGGTGCAGAACATCCGATCAAGAACCAAGCGGTTCGGAGACTCTTTCCTCTGTCGCACCTATAAGGCCTGGAATTCATTACCAGCTCACGTGTTTCCTTCTTCCTACAGTCCCGGGTCCTTTAAGCGGAGCCTGAAAAAGCATATGATGAGGCCGTCAAGCTGAGTGTCACCATTGTCACACGGTATGTGTAAGTAATGGTGACCCTCTTTTCTGAGACTTTGCCTTCAGCTTACCATCAGGCAAGGCGAAGTCTAATTGACGTGTTCTATATAAAAAAAAAAGAAAACAACAGCAGGTCTAAAAAGGACACTTTATTGGAATCGTATTAAGATAATATTTTGTCTTGCGGTGATATTTACACGAAATTAGAATCTGCTTAGTACATGAATTATTGTAATTCTGCTCATATGAGTGACCTCTTAAAGAATTCCATAGGAATCTATTAGATCTACTGGAAATTCATAAAGCTACTAGTTTTGAGCAGAATCGCTCAATGTGACCTTTTTAGACCCGCTGGTCTAACATTGAATGAAATTTAAGCATTTAGTATACTAACTGTTCAAATCGATCGAGAAATAATTGAACCGGTTGGCCGCAAGACGAATATTTATAGGAAAATTAGGATGACTTCAGGCGAGGTTCGATGGCTCAGTGGTCAGAGCAGGAACGATCGCGGGTTCGAATCCCGCCTGAACAATTTTTTTTTTATACAACTTAGGTGGCAGACAAGCACACGGCCCACCTAATGGAAAGTGGTTACCATGACCTATGAACGTGTGTAACACCAGTGGAGTCACATCCGTGCTGCCGACCCTGTAAGAACAGAGATTTTGTGCCGTGAGTGTAGAGGACAAAGCAGGACAAGCCTTTGGTCATCCCACTGACAGCACAAAAACTCTCCAGTGAGCTCTGGCTACCCTACTCACCGTCGGGAACACAACACGAAGTTATTATAACCGCGGTATTCTGTAGGGCGGAGGTGGCAGTCACCTCACGGAAATTATCTAAGTTCAGCCAAATCCGCAGATGGACTGGTAAAACGGAGCCCACACTCCGAGGAGATAGTTTCGGCTGCGAGGGGATTACCGCTGAGATAAAATTGAAATTTTTGAATTGAATTTTTTTTTGAAAGTACACGAGGACTACAAAATTTATTTTTTTTTACTTACATACCTTATCCTGACAGTAACGAAGACAAAAAACATGCGCGTACATACATTCGATTCGATTTTTTTTATTTACATAGATGCATTATATTTGATACTGTCTGAAGTTTACGCAAATATCATTTTTTAACGGACGAATTGGTATAATTGACATTTAGCCCGACGTTTCAGCTACTTTTCAACAGCCATGGTCGCGGTCAGCCTGCGATAAAGTTGGTAGTTGTCACATAGTTTGAAGTGTAAGTTATCTCAAAGTTTGTTTCGTGCTAACTGCAGTTCATTCTACGCGTGCAGCTTGTGAGCTCATTATACGGCGCGGACTTACGGCGCCCTTCGCGTTCAATACAATAACGCGTTCCGGGTGTTGATGGGGCTGCCCCGATACTGTGGTGCATCGGGGATGTTTGCTGAAGCCAGCGTTGACTGTTTCTATGCAACAATCAGGAAGAGGTGCCCATCCTTGGTGCGCCGGGTGCGGGCCAGCCCCAACAGTGTCCTGAGCATAATTGCAAGCAGGTTAGACTGCATATTTATAAATCGGGGTTGCAGGGTTTCCTCTTCAGTGATAACCTTGTAGCAATTTTATGTTTATTGTTTATTATAAATTTATTTTTATTTTATCATTTAAATTATTTGTAACTAACATAGCCATGTAAGAAATTGTTACTAACCCAATGAGCCAAAGACGCTTTAATAAAGAAATTTTATTTATTAATTTATTTAAAGTATGTACCTACCGGAATTATGAGGAATTGTTGGTGTCACTATATGTATAATAAATAATAATATACTCGTATACATTATTATTGTTGTCGTTAGAACTATAAATAACCACGGTAGCCTAGTGGTATGGGTAATGGACTGCTGAGACGAGGTCTCGGGTTTGATCCCAGGTTTTACCATGGCACACACCAATGACTTTTCGATGCTATTCGAGGTTGTGTGTATTTATCGCAGGTTTATAAGTGCCCGGTTAATGGCAATAGGCTCCCCACTTATTACATTGGGACTTAAACATAAACTGGCGAAATATGGGTACTAGCACCTCTGCCTATATAATGGCGTGATAATGGCGTGAGTTTATGTTAAGTTATTACTACAGTATAAATTACAGCAGAAAAGTGCGTTGCGTATTCTCACGATGTTGCCAGGCCGGTTGTTCACCCGGAAGATAGGCTACATTCCGCTAAATGTCAAAAATGTCATTTAAATTGTCGCTCTTTGTATAGTGATCAGAACAGTATACTTAACAATATGTACAGTCGACAACAGATTGGTGTTTACGAACAAAGTACGCAAAATGATTTTAATGCCTTGGTTTACCCCCTTCCTGTTAGTCAACAGGAAGGGGGTAAACCAAGACACTAAAACAATCAGGCGATTGTTCTAATATTTGGTACACCTTTAGTTCGGACAATGTCGAACCACACGGTGCCTCTCGCGTCTGAACCACATTTGTCACTGAGTATAACCTTGTGGAGTATTTGTCAAAATCGTTCTGTTTGTTTTAGTTAGTTGTCAAATCAAATCAAATCAGTTTATTTGCATAAGACAGGTACATAAAGGTCACTTATCATTTACAATAATAAGTGCTCTGCTTATTACCTCGATAAGTGTGCAAATTTTATATTTGCAGATATATTGTCAAGTGTTAAAATATCTAAAGAAATTGTTACATCGATATTCATTTGTAATAGGTATCGAATAATTAATAAGAAAGAAAGAAAGAATAAATATTGCGACACAGCATACAGTATAAAAAAATGTCATTGTGTATAGTTAATAACGTAAGATATGTAATTAGGTACTCCTAGCCAGATGGACGGACGACCTGGAAAAGGTGGCTGGGACAGACTGGATGCGGAAGGCGGAGGATCGGAGAAAATGGCGCACATTGGGAGAGGCCTATGTCCAGCAGTGGAGTGCAGTGGGCTAATTGATTGATTGATGTAATTACTATAATGTCAAGTATCTAGCTTAAGAAATATACAGCTATAATTTCAACAATAATAAATTAATAGCTAGGCATAAATTACAAATTTACTTTTTCTTTATCATACCTCACACCATTTATCCTCTAAGTATTCACGCAGTATCTTCTCATGCGATCATTTTTTATCGTCGAATTATTATGAACGGTTAATGGCAATAGGCTCGCCACCTATTACATTGGGACCTAAACATAAACTGGCGAAGGGTGGGTGCTAGCACCTCTGTCTACCCCTTCGGGGATATAGGCGTGAGTTTATGTTATGTTATCAATTATTATAAACATGATATACAAACAAGCTTTTATCATATAAAATAATTTTTGCTACACGTCCGAAAAGCGAATATTGTTTGAATAGTATTTGTATTAAATACTTAAGCGCAAACATTTTTTGACCTGCGAGTTTGACATTGATCTTAATTATGGTTGCTAAGTTAACGTCTATGTTAAAAATATTTTAGTTAAGACTCTTATTCCGCTTTTAACGAACCGATTGCGATATTACCTCCCGACCCCGATAGGGAAGCCTTTTTTTTTTTTTTATATATAGGACACGTCAATTGAACTTCGCCTAGCCTGATGGTAAGCTGAAGGCAAAGTCCCAGAAAAGAGGGTCACCATTACTTACACATACCATGTGACAATGGTGACACTCAGCTTGACGGCCTTATCATATGCTTTTTCACGCCCCGCTTAAAGGACCCGGGACTGTAGGAAGAAGGAAACACGTGAGCTGGTAATGAATTCCAGGCCTTAATGGTGCGACAGAGGAAAGAGTCTCCGAACCGCTTGGTTCTTGATCGGATGTTTTGCACCGTGTGCGGATGACATCTAAGACCTGCACGTGTTGTCCTGCGTAGGAAAGGGGAGGGTGGGACTAATTGGAAGAGCTCATCAGAACACTCCCCATGGTACAGACGGTAAAATACAGCCATGGACGCAACATCTCTACGCAGCTGTAAAGATTCTAGGGTGTTCGTGATCTCGGGATTCCCAATGATGCGGACCGCACGTCGCTGCAACCTGTCGAGAGCATCTAGTAAGTACTTTGCTGAACCATCCCAGAGATGCGAGCAGTACTCCACACAGGAGCGAATTTGTGTCTTGTATAGAAGACACCGCTGCTCCGGCGTGAAAAATCGTCTCACTCTGTTCAGGACTCCGAGTTTTCGTGAGGCTGTTTTGATGATGCTTTCGATGTAGTTTTTGTTATTCAGGTTGCAGCGAACATCCATACCTAGGATATTGAGATTGTCCTGCAGTGGCAGTGGCGTGCTCTGAAGAGTGGGGAGGGGAAGGAAAGAAGATACTTTTGCTGTAAACGCACATGCCTGCGTCTTCTTGGCATTGAACTCAACCAGGTTCTCAGGGCCCCATTGAGAAATGTGATTCAGGATCCCGTCAAGCTCAGTGACAAGAAGCTGCCTTTTCTCTGCGATATCTAACTGCTTGGCCGCAGGATGTCCATGATAACTCCCATGTAAAGTGCTATTGTCTGCATAACAATGAACATTGCCGGTAGACAGCATGTCGTTGATATGCAGAAGAAAGAGAGTGGGTGATAAGAAACTCCGAAGCTCGTCCGTCACAAAGAACGCGAATACGGCGCCCCTGCAGGAAGCTAGCAACCCAGTTGCACAGCCTAGAAGGCAGACCAAAGGCAGGTAGCTTGGAAAGAAGCGATTTGTGCCAGATTCTATCGAAAGCTGTGGCGATGTCAAGACTAATTGCCAGTGACTCGCCGTGCTTGTCCATAGCCTCACCCCAAAGATGGGTAACGTATGCTAGAAGATCACCCGTTGACCGTTTCGGTCTGAAGCCATATTGCCGGTCATTAATTAAGGAGTGATCCTCTAGGTGCCGCATGAGCTGTTTGTTAATTATGTGCTCGAACACTTTGCACAGCACTGAGGTGACGGCTATGGGTCGATAGTTGGCTGGCTCCGAGCGATCCCCCTTCTTGGGAATCGGCTGAACATTCGCCTCTTTCCAAGGCAAAGGCACTGTACCCGAACTGTAGGATAGATTACTGCTTGGAGGTGCTCTGCTCTATCCGTCAATACTAAAAATTTTATTGGATTCCTTTAGGAGTATAGTTTCGTAAAATCCGTTCTTAGAGGATGTCTACACCCTATAAGAAACCTACCTACCACATTTCAAGTTTATAGGTGTTATAGTTTCTGAGATTTCGTGATAAATCAATTGGTGGTATTTTGCTTTTATAATAAAAGTTTATTGTACCTACTCAAAACATACAAAACACTGCTTCTTTGCCAGATGAAGCAAAAAAAAAACTTAATCGGTTGGCCGCAAGACGGATATATATTCCTATATACACACATCAACAAAGTCTAGGGAACAAGGACATTTCTAGTTTTTATTTAAAAACCCTTTCTTGTAATAGTGAGTGTTTTATATCAATAGAAGGGTATTTTTATACCGTTTTTAATTTTAATTTTAATAAAAACATTTTCATACCAAATTTTTTTTTTTTTAAGAAAGAATTGAATAGTGCCAATATTGAGTATTACAACCTTCTATGATTAGGCACAAAAATAACGAGGTAGTAAGAAATACAGTAATTAACCGTACTTTAAACGTTTTTAATAATCTGTAGGACCTCCTAAAGCATTAGCAACAGCTCGACAACGGCGTGGCATACTTAGTAGGAGATTGTCAATCATCGTCTGTGGAATATGGCTCCATACACTGCGAAGGTGTAAAAAAAGTTGTTCTTCAGTGTTCAGATTTTCCAAAGAATCACTGAAAGCTCTTCTCCCAAGCAAATCCCAGGCATGCTCTATGGGATTGAGGTCGGTAGACTGAGCAGGCCATTCCAACGTCGTCATATTGTGCTCGCTTAACGCATTGACCACTACCCTCGCGGTGTGTGACCGTGCATTATCTTGCATGAACATAAAATCTTGACCGAACTGCTGTCGATGAGGGATTACCATGGGGTGTATAACCTCCTGAATGTATTGGTTTGCATTCAAATTGCCCCGTATCCAAACGAGATCGGTCCTTCCACCGAGGCGAATTCCAGCCCATACCATGATTGTTCCACCTTGGTAAGGATGAACTTCTTGCGGATTCTGGAGACGACTCCGACGTCCAGGAACTCGCCATATACGCACTCTTCTCGAATCAGGATGAAAACCGAAGCAAGATTCGTCGGAAAACAGAACCCGTGCCCATTGATGGTCGGTCCACAGTAAATGTGCGTTAGCCCACAATAAGCGACGACCTCGATTTCCACGTCGAAGAGCTGGAACCCTAAGCGGTCTGCGAGCATAAAGATTGGCTTCGTGTAGTCTTCTTCTGACAGTTTGATCGCTAATAACCACTTGATGCTGAGACTGGAGGCCTGCGACCAACTGACGAGCAGTAATCGTGGGTTGCCGCCTTGCGGAATTTTGCAAGAAACGATCTTGTCGCGGGGTAGTAACCCTATTTCGTCCCCTGTGACTTTCGGCAACATCCCCTGTAGACCTGTAGCGTGCCCATAATCTGCAAATTACGCTTGGTTGGGTGTTGACAGCATCCGCTACGTCGCGTTGAGTTCGTCCAGCTTGCAGCATACCAACAGCCCTTAACATCTCTTCGCGACTTAAATGACGACGTGACATGATGACTACAGTCACAAAAATACACAAACCATACGTAAAAGACGTATTATTGATAATAAACGTTATTTACAATCAAAAAAAATAATTTTTATTTTGCCTCAGAGAAACTGCACAATCAAACACTTTTAAAAGTTTTCCCTCCATATTCGAAAATCATTACTTATTTAAATTTATTTTTAAATTTCGAACAGCTCTGTAATCTACTTTATTCTATTTTTATTTATTTGCTGCCAGTTATTTGTAAAACAAGATTTACACGAAAAAAAATAATTGGGGTCATCTTGTTCCCTAGACTTTGTTGAGGTGTTTATATCCGTCTTGCGGCTTAATTAAGGAAGACTAGCTGACCCGGCAAATGTTGTTTTTCCATGTAATGTTAAGGGTGGACAACCCTTATCATTTAGGGGGATGAAAAATAGATGTTGTCCGATTCTCAGACCTACCCAATGTGCTCACAAAATTTCATAATAATCGGTCAAGCCGTTTCGGAGGAGTTTAACCACAAACACCGCGACACGAGAATTTTATACATAAGACGAGAATTTTATATATAAGATTACCTTTGGCCTTTACCTCGCTCAAAGAATTGGCATCGCCACTCAGCGTGGTAATGCCGTCAGCCTCTTGGGCACGGTACCAGTAGTGATCGATGGGGAGGAATTTTTCGGTGCCTAAAATTGCAGTCTCCCTCTTTTTCTCAATTCCATTTTTGTATATATTGTATAGTTAGCATAGTTTTATATAAATTTGTAAGTAATTGTATATTATAATAGCATATTTTATATAGCGGTTTTCCCAAGCGCCTACAATATGGGGTTCTTCAAGAGGGGCATCAGAAGGTTTCTTCGTGGTCGGCAGCGCGAGTGTGACACCCCTGGTGTTGCATACGTCCATAGGCCACGGTATCCGCTTCCTATCAGGTGGGCCGTGTGCTTGTCTGCCAACTAAGTTTTATAAAAAAAGAATATGTACCTAAACTGAATAAAAGGACCTATCAATATAGGAAGATTTGGATGACTTTAGGCGAGGTTCGGTGGCTCAGTGTAGTCGGCGTCAGAGTAGTCCCCCGTAAAGGAAAAATCGCGGGTACGACTCCCGCCTAAACCGATTAAATTTTTTCGATCTTAATCGAATTGGTCGTAACTACAATTGGTCGTTTTAGAGTTGTGGAGGTCAGATAGCAGTAGCCTCACGGATAATGTCGAAGTTCAGTCAAACCCGCAGTTGGACTGATAAAGCGGACCCCAGACTCCGAGGATTACTGCTAAAATAAAGATGAAGAAAAAATATTTTTTTGGAAAGTTCACTGGGACTTGCCAAAAATTTATTTTATACTTACAAAGCTTTTGGATCAAGTGAAGAGTGAATCCAACTTTCAGAACATTCAACATATTTCGCCTTTATATTAATAGATTATTGTACCTAAAACATACAATACACTGCTTCTTTACCAGATAAAGCAAAAAAAAAAACGATTCTCTTATAAACACAAACAAAACTATATTACAATAACATTGCTGTTGATGTTGTATGATAATAATATAATTTGCCTTGTAAATGAGCAATAACCAAACGCTTACTCGGCAATTTCGTGGCGTGGCTCTTATTTTATGCTTTGCATTATGTTAGATGCTCCATGACGTCCAGAAATTATTATTTATATTTATATTATTATATTATATTAGAAATTTCGGTTGCTATTTTTTTTATAATAAACAATAAAGTATGTGTTATAATAACTTCGTGTTGTGTTCCCAGCGGTGAGTAGGTTAGCCAGAGCTCACTGGAAAGTTTTTGTGCTGTCGGTGGGAAGACCAAAGGCTTGTCCTGCTTTGTCTTCTACACTGGCGTCATAGAAACCCTCTATTGTTACAGGGTCGGCAGCATGAGTGACTCTTTTGGTGTTGCACACGTCCATAGGCCACGGTAACCACTTTCCATCAGATGGGCCGTATGCCTGTCAGCCACCAAAGTTGTATAAAAAAAATTACCTGGTGGCATCCGGCCGTTTGCATTATGTTATAAAAAACTACCCGAAGATGGTTGAAAATTACCAACAATCCTACTGTCTCATGACAAACCTAGTTTTCCAAACTCAAGATCTTTCTTTTGCCCACAGCGGAGCCACCACCTCTAGTGAACGTCACAGTCCACGCATCCACCATCCTGGCGCTAATACTATGGAACGTGGCCGGAGACGGCGGCCACCCCATCATAGACTTTACTGCACAGTACCGGTCTGCAGCACCGATCAACGGGTCCCTGGAGGCGTGGAAGCCTATCAGTCCGAACCATATTAGTCCTAACTCGGTAAGCTGCAATCACTTTTTTATGTACTATAGTCCAGATGCTGTCCCTAGAGTGGTGAGTAGGGACCACTGGCCTCGACAGGTGCTTTTTCTGGAGTAAAGGGATCCAAAGTTCCTTCGGCAAAAAGAACGCTTCTCCGACCAGACAAAGGCCGCTCAACAACAAACTCAAGATTCAAAGCATTCTTTGAGCCTTTTTCTTTCAGTTCTCGTGCTTCCATTGGTCTGGGTATTTCTATGTACCTACATATTTACAAAAAAATACGGTTTATCTGCAAGATTGAGTTCTCTTCAGCAAACCCGAGAGTGCAGAGAGGTATTTTAATTATTTTTGCAATCATTTACTGTTACTATTTGCAATCTGTTTACCATTATTTATTTGCAATTTCAGCGTCAGATAGACGTGTACCACCTGGATACAAACGCGTCTTACTGGTTCAGGGTGTGGGCAACCAACGCTCTGGGGCCAGGTCCACCGGTGGAGGTGCTCGCCACCACACTGTACAGCGATCAGGAGGCTGGTAAGTTGCAGTCTTAAAGAAACAAATTGTTATACATAGGTTACACTAAAAGTTTCCGGAACTGGCCACTTACATAAACAATATTTAAAAATGTATTACAACATTTGAAAATAGAACTCTTTGGCTGTAGAATACAGTTTGTTTCATCTGACTGTCTTTTGTTTTTACCTTGTGGCGCCATTTAAAAAATTGTGTGTCTGCATCAACATGGATTTAACTCGGGAAAATTTTCGTAGTATGATTTTCTACGATTTTAAGTGTAATTTGACGGCTCAACAGAGCATCGCTCGGCTTGAAACAGCTTTTGGCGATGAAGCTCCATGCAAGACGACTGTTTATAGCTGGTTTGCAGAATTCAAGCGTGGTCGTATCAGTCTCAGTGACGAATCTCGCGATGGTCGGCCGTCCACCGCTGTGACCAACAAAAACATCGATGCTGTGCGCCGTATGATTGAAACAGACAGGCATGTGACCTACCATGAAATTCGCGCATCCTTAGAAATAGGCATGAGTCAAATACAATCAATCCTACACAAACATTTGGGTGTGAGAAAGCTGTGCTCGCGGTGGATCCCACATAACTTGACCGAGGATCAAAAAACGGACCGCGTCACTTGGTGCAGTGCCATGCTTACCAGATTCAACGAAGGTGCGTCAAATTTGGTGTGGGACATAGTAACAGGTGGCGAAACATGAATTTATTGCTACGATCCCAAAACAAAGCAGCAATCGAGCGTATGGGTCTTTCAAGATGAGCCGAAACCAACCAAAGTGGCGCGCGTGAAAAGTGCATCTAAGCGGATGATTGCTTCTTTTTTTAATAAAACTGGACACGTGGCTACTGTTGCTTTAGAAAATCGTCGTACTGTGAATAGTGACTGGTACACGACCATTTGTTTGCCGGAAGTTATTGACGAACTCCGTAAAAATAACCGTAAACGCCGTATCATCCTGCACCACGACAATGCTAGTTCTCACACGGCCAGACTATCAAACGACTTTTTGAAGGCGAAAAATGTAGAACTCATGAGTCATCCTGCATACAGTCCCGACCTGGCACCTTGTGACTTTTATCTGTTCCCAAAAATTAAGAACCAATTACGCGGCCAACGATTTTCATCACCAGAAGAGGCTGTCGAGGAGTATGAAAAACACGTTTCAGAGGTCACCACAGAGGAGTGGCACAAAAGTTTTCAAAACTGGTTTGATCGAATGAAAAAGTGCATAGACGCCAAGGGAGATTATTTTGAAAAACAATAAATTAATTTTGTACCTTTAATAGTATTTTTTCATATTCATTCCGGAAACTTATAGGTAGTGCGCCCCACGTATGACGAGGCAAAGAAAGAGAAAGAAAAGAGCATGAGTCGAGCGTTGGCGGTGGACTGACTAAGTCTGGCGTCGATACTCCCGCCATCTAGCCGCGCACATATCCTTTCTTTTTTATGTGCGATCTCCATGGATACCCCCCTCGCCGCCGGAGCCGTTTGGAGAGGTTATGTCGGACTTGTCGTTGTTAGTTGCCGGAAGTGAGGTTAGCAGGCATATCCCCCGCACCCCAGCCGACCCGGGGCCAACTCTCTCGATCTGGCCATCCTTGGGTGTGGAGACCACGGAGTCCCCAACTTGTTCACGGAACCGAAAAGGCGCACTACGTGCGCCGCCGACACGGCATGGTTCTGACAAGGTGACAGGTCGTTCCACCCGTCACCCCCAGGCCTGCGCTCATGAGGGGCGGAGATCATTCTACGACTTCCGACGCTCGAATTGCCTCAGCACGTGGGAAGCGTGGTTCGCGATTTTCCTTCGCAGCCACTGCCGCTCCCGCCCCGCCTCCTCCTTCACGAGCATTACTTGCTCGCAGAAGGAGGCGACGCACCGCTCTCATACCCAAGGCGTGATATAACGGTTACAGTAAAACTATTGTATGATGTATTCAGGAGTAAGTCAAACTCACCGGCAAATCTGTACATCTGCATACGAGACTCTACTGCAGGCGTTCCTCTCAGAATTTGGAAGGTCAGGCGGTAGTCGCTACCGGGAAAACCAAAATTCCAATATAAAAACAATAAGGAGTGTATAATTTTGTTTACTGGTCTTTTACGGAAGCTACTGCTGTCTGACGAACCCGAATGGTAAGGCTGTGCCAGAGGAATCAGCTGATATACCAGTTTGCTGGTGAAGGTTGGTGTTTTTATAATGGTTCGGGAATTATCGCGATTATATCATGAAACTTACTTTTGCCGATGTTTCGGCATATGTTGCAGCAACTGTGGTCACGACTTAACTGGCTTCCCTTGATTCCCGAAACATCATAAAAACTATGAGTTTACACCGCGATAATTTGGTTTGTGACCCGAGGATCATATAGAGTCCATAGTATACAGCCTAAATAGTCATAGGCTTTTGCTAAATTCGACTAATTAGTTACATATACTAATTTCTCTATCGTTATGGTTCCATTCCTCAAACAAAACGATAAAATATGCCATTAAACATTCTATCCCCACATATTAATGACATCAATCAAAACTGTATGTAATAAAATTCGGTTTTCATTTCTACAATTATGACTTTGATTGCCCGTTTAATCGTAAGCGGCATAACGATTAAAACTTCACATTTCTATTATTTCATCGGACTTTGAATATCATAATGTGATCGATAGGTCATAAATTTAATACCTATGTATAATGATCTATCTAGTGAAGCATGTGTATACTATTACGTGATTATATATATATTTCATCAAAGAGTAGTGAGTAAAATCCACCATTCCAGATGCTATGAAGTCCAAAAATAACAGGGAATCATAGGAAAGAGGAAACACCCCATCTCTTCTCATGCGGTGTCGTACAACGTAAGGGATAGGGTTGTTTAACATCAGGCAGATATATACAGTCCAAACTCAGGCACAGATACAAGGTTCGAATGCCCGGAAGACGGCAATATGCTCACCCTCTATTAAGTGGGACCGAAAACAATGATTGGTGAAATGTGGGTGTTAATTCACCTCTTGACTAACCCTTCGTGAATAAAGGCATGATTATATGTATGAACAAGAGAATAAATAATGTCTTGTCTTATTTTATGGGCACTGTATTGATTTATTTAATATTTTTATATTATTTCTTGACATACCTAATTGTAAAATTTTGATGTTCATATGTGCTCTTTATGTGCCAAACTGAATAAATGAAATTGATTCTTTGATATTGATGCTATTAATTCACTTAATATCAAGAAATCAAAACATTATATCAGAAGTTTCCAGCTGTCTTACCCCCGGCAAACGAAGACCCAAAGACGGCGTGCATTTTATTTGGTTCGAGTCCAACATAACCTCCCCTGTCGGCTCTGACAGCAGGGGGGTATATCCACAGGGATTTTGCGCAGATAAAAAAAAACAAAGCTATAACAAACTTATAAAACAATTTCCAGAACTGTACAAGCACTTCTTCGAGGGCGCCGAGTCGTTCGACACGCGTACCTGGGTGGCCGCAGTATGTGTGGTGATGGGCACTCTCGTCGTGCTAGCCGCCGGCACTTGCGCCGTTCTGTGCCGCGAGTGGCGACGCAATGGTGAGCCCGCGCCATAGCACACGCCTCTGCCTAGGCTCTACTTTATGTGGTATTAGCCTGGATACGATCGGTTGATTGTTCTTGCATTATCGGTTGATAACCGATCGGTTGATAACAGTCGTTACAAAAAAAATAATGCTCACTTTAGATATTTGATTACGAATTTATGATTTTTATTAAATTATTAGTCGATTGGATATTTTTGTTTAGATGAATATTATTTCGAATCTGAAATCATACGAGCACATTCAACCGATCTCAAAATCGTCGATCGAGTTTTGATTATTGAGATGCCACTAGCTTTGATAAAAAGGCAAAGATTTATAAGTTTGTGAGCGCGAAAGTATCCAGTGTTACTAATACTGTACATAATTAGATGAACAATGATATTAATATAATCATTCTACCAGATAATAAATTGACTAATAATAAGGTATTTGGGTCGATTAGAAATTGTTGACACATTAATTTATTAATGAAATATAGTTCACTCCACAATGGTTACCACAACTAGTAGTTTTCAATTTTATTATTTACGTTGTGATTTTCATTGGGAAGTGTTTTAAATTTTAGTGTATCATGACTTACTTATACACACGATATTTTAAATAAATTATAATAGATGCTATAATTTGCGAACAGCTCATTTTGATCGCAATTTTATTTCACAAAATTGTTACAAAATATTTTGTGTATATGACATTTTCAACCGAATGATTATCTATCGATCGATTCAAAATAAATTCAACGTTATCGTATTAATGGTAAATAATAATCCTAGCTATGCAATAATTAAAACGCTTTTAGGTATAAACAGAAGCATAATAATTTAATAATAATAATTGACACTACGAAAGCACTTCATTACAAAACTATATGCACTGCTTGGAATTATTTAAACATAAGGTTCATAATATGAAGTAATTTAATAATAATAATTACAACATAGTGCCAATTTTCTAAATAATAATTATTGAAACAAAAATAACTTCCATTTAAAACTTTTCAAAATTAGAAATATAAATCGACAAATAAGTATTTAAAAAAAATTTAGATAGATTTTAATAAAAAATACTTGAAAATAAAAATAATAACAAAAATATATATTTTCATGCCGAGTTCTACGCTACGCGATTGGTGCTAAGTGAATACCTAATATTATTAATAATTATTATTATTGTTGATATTGAATACCAAAAAAGCAAGCAATTGAATCTCGCCTTAATAGTTACCTATTGCTGTAATATTGCTGAGAATCTCTAACTATTAGATATAATTAAAGTAGATTATTGGGAAGTGTCTACCAGTGTATTATGTTATCTATTGTACTCAAACCTTGATCTACTAGTATTTCTTAGTATTTTCTCTTCGGTTTGAGTAACTACATCGGTGCTATATCAGGGGTGCTTAGAGGCTACTAAAGTTCGTTGAAGTATATCGTGACCATAATTTGAAATATAATATATCAACATTCCGTATTCCCATTCCATTATAAATTTTAATACCAATGAAGTTCATTAAAAATGTGATCATTTGTGGTCCTTTGAGCCGGTTCTCAATCGACCTACACCTGTGTATCACTTGAAAATGGATGTGTTTACAAAAGGTTCTATTCTTACAAAACGGAAATCGATCTTAGATCTAAGCAAACAGACATATTGCGCTTAGCGAATATTTACACAAAAATCTATAGTATCTTCTCCATTCTTTTTGCCAGTTAGTTATGTAGAAAGACCATTCATTAAAAAAATATTCCTCTTTGGAAACTGGTTGCAGAATTCGGTTGCCAATGTGGCTTAAGAGTATTAATAGAGAAAAGCAATGCAGTTCTTGGTTTGTGCGTAGAATAATACAATATACTGAGACACTTCTTAATAACGATATGTAGTATACGGACCAATAAGAACTACAGAACGTCAATTATAACAATAGAACAGAGTTGATTTGTTAGTGTAGCTTGTAACTGAAGCTTTTACTTTGATTCCATTAATATACTAGTGAGGAGGTATTTTCAATAACGCTGTTTGCGTGCTATGTATGCAGTTTTAATATCAAAACTTAGAATAAAAATACAGTATAGAATTCAAATAAGCATCAAGTATGACTGTAGGGTAGTTGACATCAAACGTCAAAACTGTATACCCCTTCTTAAATTAGGAAACTGTCAGACGACGTGAATCGCGAACTAGCGTCGTCGCGATATCGCCAAAGAGTCTCTTAAGTACATTTGAATGGCGACTCTATGAAATCGGAGTTGTAAGGTACCGCGACCAACACGCCTTGTCGCATCAGTCACCCGAGACATGCAACTCGTGTCAAACAACTGTTAAAAATATCGACAAAATGGCGGAACAACAATTTGACATTCAATTACAAAAAATTGAGAAAATTTTCGAGAGGTTTTGACTCGCGTAATGTACGAGTCTCGAGTTAAGATCAAGTTTCCAGTTGCGTTTCTATACTACGCAACTGAAGTCTGGTCACTTTCTAGTTTCCTCTTATAAGAAGGGCCTAAGTACCATGTAGACTAGTATAAAATCACAACATATGACGTCATACCGTACTATTTTCAAATGATTCACTATTAGTAGTAGG
Source organism: Eilema griseolum (assembly GCA_963662185.1). Classification (NCBI taxonomy): domain Eukaryota; kingdom Metazoa; phylum Arthropoda; class Insecta; order Lepidoptera; family Erebidae; genus Eilema; species Eilema griseolum. The sequence continues at coordinate 24,490,218 of OY759241.1, forward strand.
GTAGATGAATAAAAATTAATAAAGACAGAATAATAAGGACATACATAATATTTACCACAGTTACTTCTTCATTAAATGAGCTCAGTTAAAAATAATTTAAGTGTAGGAAACCGCCTAGTTGTTTGTTTAAAGCTATAAAGATTATAGAATTATAGGTTAAAGGGTGAGAATAGATTATTTAGAATGTAGACCATTTTTAAACTCTTATGAATATTTGAATATTATTAACCGTAAAAACTAATAAAATTAGTCTTACAAATAATAAAGCTTTACTGGCTCAGTAGAAATATTGATATATTCTTCCCAAATCTATATCATTTCGTTTTATTCAATAACATATATCGATTTGATACTGTTGTGATAATATAACATCATTCCTAAAAAATATTAGTATATAACATTTGAACATTATTATATTAAATATTATAGTGTATACTTGCCTATATAAAACTTGCGCGGTACAGTATATTGGTACATAGCATCAATCCTATTCTTGCCATTATAGAAAATTAAAACTAAAATTAAAATAAATAATAAAACTATGCTCTTGTGATTATTCAGGACCAGTTTAAAATGTAGGACTTATATGAAACTTTCCAATCGCTTAGAAAATAATCTTAAAGCAATAATTAAATTAATATATTGCATTAAATGCACTACATATCTAAACTAATATACTTAAATAACAGAGACAGAATAACTTTCTTTCCTATCAAAAACTAAAATTAAAAAGGAAGTATTTATAATATAATCTTGATACTTTGAAATGAAACGGTATGTGCTCGCGTATACTAAGAGTGTGTTCAGGAAGCACGTAGTTAGCGCTAAAAGCGTGCTCCCCGAACATACCCTAAAGTATTTAAACTATCATGGTCACTCACATCAGTATCAGAATAAACGGGATATTTACCATGTTTCATTGTTTTGAGTTTCCGATATTTCGGCGCTGTTGCCGTTTATTCTGATACTGATACCCTAAAGTGTCAATCATCGTGACAGTTATATTATTTTAACCTACAAAGGTATTTTGTATCCGTTTAATAAAATCAACGTGACGATACAAAAGCGCCTGCTATGAACAAATACTAGTTTAAGTATACAAATAGAGCTCTTATGCCATTTTCAATTACAAAGCTTTTAAAAATAGTAAACTTAGATTTTTTTACAATTTTAGTCGATTTTTAAAGGCTTGGCATAGTGCTCGAGTGCATTTTGATAATCTAATGGTGAACTTTATACTGCTTGTTTATTCCCAAATTCGTCAATACGCAAAATATGACGATGACGTATACGGTTTGTCAATTTTTGCTGCGACTTAGACAATAGAAACTCGCTCTTAACCATAAACACTGAAGAGCGAATTTCCTCTCTGATCTATCCGCATGTCTTTTGCATATATAACTTTTTGAGAACGAACAGCCAGTATTGCCAATTTTTTATTCATTCGAGAATTTTTTCTTCTTTCCCCTCTATCGCACTCGCTTGGAACGCACGCTTGGACTGCGGGGCCGCACACTAACAAACATACACACACATGGTGACGGTATGTATTAATAACCCAACCTCGCTATCCCTATTCATTCTAAAGACTATATAGAAGATCAAGATGTAATGGAGTTAGTGCCTAACATAATCCTTAACCCTGGCTTCATGGAGATGGATCCTATCAGGCCTCGGGAGCCAGCGGCGTCGTCCATCATCAGGTCGGCGGAGTGGTCAGGGCCTGGGAAGCCGAGACGAGTTTGATTCTCGTCAATACTCAACCTTAGGATATTCTATCGCACCGATTCCGGCCTGTTGTCATGATCGTGAGTGAATGAGTGTGGAGGTTTTGATATAGAAGGATTTAGACAGTATTACCGTTCATAAAAAATACCTGAAGAAATAATCTGTGGCAAAACTTTGACATACCTGTCACAATTTTTTTACAATGCGTCATTGTGACATTTATGTCAAAAATCATTTGTAATAGAGTACGCGCCACAAAATAAGTCCCTTGGCCGTGGCGTCAACATGTAATGTTGCCAGTATCGTTTTTTTGTTTTACCAGATATTTTATTGTTCAGATATGAATGTTGTACTTAGTTGTATTGCTGAACTTATAAAGTTCAAAAGTGAAAACTTCAGCCAAACTGTATCAAGAGACAGTCTTGGATCATGTTGTGAAACCTGTCAGCAATACACTTTTTAATGTAATTAGTGAATTTGAGCCGTAGCACCTCATGCAAATTCCAAAAAAATGCGTACTGTGCATATTATAGTTTACGTGCTCACAGCAGATTAGGTTCAATATATATTCCGAGAACTATAATTCCCACTAGTAATCACATCATAAAAAATGTGCTGGCAACTCTAAACATCCCTGTTGTGGCCTGAACCAAGCAACAAACAGTATGGCCGAGTATGGCGGCGATGTTATTTTTATTAGTTCAGAGTTTCGCCGCGGGACTTATCTACTGGCGCGAACTCTACATACGAATATTTCACAATATTCATTGTACTATCGAAATGCTTGCACTCATTAAGTGGAAAAATAACATTCTCGCTTTGACGACATCGTTCACATGAAGTCTGAATAATGATTTTTGATTCGGGATGAGAAAATGTTACTGTTATATCGCTAGATGACTAAATAACTATTTTAACTATACATAACATTTTGTAGTTGTGTCACTTTATAAGTTTCAATCCTAGATGTGTAATTTTTATGCAATAATTCACAGGTACAAGTTACACTGCTATAAACATTGATATTTTATTAGATAGTGGTGGGACCTATCTTTACTCGTCCATACATTTGCTGGAATAATACGTCATCTAGCGATTATAATTTTGCTAAACGCTAGGGTAGACGGACATATCAAAACGCGTTAATTAAGTTTTGTTGCCGATCGGAGCGATAGAATAGCCGGGTTTGCTGACACCTTATGTTTCTCAAAAGTTAAGGCAATTTATAATTAGAAAAGTAAAATAAACAATTTCTTTTTTTTTTTTAATTTTAAAGACCAATATTCAAAGTGATAATTGTCAAATGTATCCATTTGAAATTCGAAGTACCCTCGTTTTTTTTTTGTGTATGCTTTAAGGTGACCAATAATACTCTTTAATGTTCAAAATTATACCAAAGTTTTACGGCTATGGTTACTGTGTTATTATTTTTTTATACTTACCTATTTATTCCACGTAAGGCTTTAGCTCAAAATTGGTCAATTTTTGAGAAACAATTACGGTGGTTAGCTGTTATTAAGCTTACTTAATCATTGAGAGAGATCATTTCTAGTTTTATAAGCGTTTCGTGTTTAACCGTAGTGGTGGTTGCCATGTAAAAAGTAAGATTACGTAGTGTTCGCTATAACTGTACATTGTTCATTTCTAAGAACTGATGCTTGCATTTACTTTTTATAAATTTACACATATTTGCCGTAAGTCTTACACGGACGCTTTACTTTGTAATAAATTTTATAGAAGTGGCAACACTGATACGTTTAGTAACGTTATATGCCGCAAATATTGCTGTGACCTGTTTTGAGGTAAAATATTAGTATTACTGAGTGATGTATCCTAGCTTTAACTCTTAGGCAGATTAAATTCCAAATTTAAAATGTTGTAAATAATTTTGTAACCGCAGTGTTGCCATTTTTATAAATATATTCCATTCAGGCAACCCCGATATCTTAATAAAAGACATTTTTAGGAAACATATTGCTTACCGTTCAATATTGTTAATGTTGCTAGCTATAGTGATAGTATATTTTTAATTAAATATATTTTGCTATATTTTAGATGATATTTTTATAACGATGATCTCATAATAATTAAGACACTGAACATTTTAATATTAAAAAGTGTGTTTATTTTCGAATTTTTGTGATTTCGAACGCTGTGATTATTGTGTTTACCGTGTAATTGTTTTCTTTTTTTATAAGTAGGGTATATATAAGTGTATATAGTTAAATATACATCGTATGGAGACTGGTGCAATGGTATTGAATAACGTTATTATATAGCTAGTATTTGTAGTGGCGTATTGTAATCTTACGGTGGGGTTCACCTCTATAGTAGTTAAGTACACAGCTTTGTTCACAGTTATAATAAATGACAATATGGTAGCGGTTGTTCATATTATCTTTGTTATGTCCTGCGACACTTGAAGGCAATGATGCGATAAATAGTCCTTCACTGTAACTATGATCGAAACTTTATTTAGTCCCGTATTTCAGAACGATACTCAGTCTTGAATCTCGATTTAAAACCAAATCTGAGGACAGATTGTAAAATTTGAAATGCTAAGTATTTAAATCGATAAAAATTGAATCGGCTCAGGCGGGATTCGAACCCTTTAGCGTTTTGATAATTGACAAAGCGCTCTTCTATAAGAGAAAGATCGCGTGTCCAATCCCGCCTAAACTGATTCATTTTTTTCTATTTTAATCGTTTTAAATTGTATTCTAGACGACAGTTTTCATTCGGGTTTCTCAGTATTGCTAACATTTTTTACCGATTTTTTGCTGTCGTGAAATATTCGGTACGTTTCTATTCGATCTAAACACTTGAATTTAAATATGTAATTATTTTACTAAACTACTTAGGTATCGTTAATTTGTACCACCTATTCAAATATTTTATGTATGATTTGAGATTGAATTGGTCATTTACATTAAACCAAGTTATTTATAAGTATTGTTACGATTACAATTATTACAAAAAGAAAATGGAAATATCCCGGTGTGTGATATACTATTATATATTTTATTTTTCTTTCATTTAATTTATGTAAAGTAATATTTTCGATCATATTTACACTATCGGACTTAACAAATCGCGAGAAGTGATTGACTTCTTCGATGAAATAAAAAAGTTGATATATAAAATTGTTGCTTAAGTGTAGAGCAGTTTATTTTTGTATACGGCCTGTATACATATCAGGGGAGCCTTAGCATGTACAGATTCAAAGGAGATGTATACGTATTATAATAGATTAACCTTCTTTCCATACTGTCTAATTGCGCTCTTGGAGTTACTTTACAACTAAACTAAGACTTTTCATGGGTATAATCAGTTATTTATATTGTTCTTAAATTAAACTCCATAGTAAATATGAAAAAACGAACAATATTAAAATATTATTTGTCAACATCATAACATTATAGCAGATAGTATGTTTTACGATCGCTTCCAATATTTGATCGTCAATCTAAGATTATTTTCAATCCCTATTTTTAACGATCGATCGATTGACACAGAATAGGTATTTCAATATTTCTATCTCGCCACCAACACCGTAACAAGAAACGTTGTCACTTTGATACAAACGGCATGTCGATCTAAAGATTGTTGATTGAAATCAAGAAACGGTTGAAATTATCATCATATTTTTCGTTGGCTATGCATTTCGTGTACTAACTCCAAGGGCACAATTGTATATCTTTAACCAATCAGCTCATTGCCTTTTTGTGTTTTCTCTATCTTTCATAACTAATCTTACTCGCACTTCTCTTAAAAAATAATATTAATAGTAATAAAAAACTACTAATTAGTAATAAAAAAAATTCTATATAGAAAAAAATATTGTGTCAGTTGAAATTTGATTTTACCGTGCAATAGTATAAAAATTCTAAATGTCTCTTCAAAACGCTCAATGTTGTAATAGTCTTAATCTGCAGATATTAAATTACATAATAATATGCGTTATATAAGTACTTAGAATCAAATTTCCCTGACACATGACTAAACGAAAATTCCTATCGTGTTGTGCTCGCTTCAATCGAATAGTGTCTGAGCACGTGATCGGCACGACACGCCATTATACGACAGCTATAACTAAACAATTCGAGACCACACTAGGTATAACGCTTTTTCTGTGACATTTTCTACCACAATGCGCGTTATTGTGGTAGAACTTCATTCCAACCTAAGCATGGCAACATATACATATTTCTTACGGCCGCTTCCAATATTCAATCGTCAATATAAGAATATTTTCAATCCCGATTTCTGACAATCGATAGATCGACGCAGAATTTGTATTTCAATATATCTATCTCGCCACCAATACCTTAACAAATAAAACTGTCACTTTGGTACAAACGGCGGTCGACAAGTGCCGATCCATCCACCCAAAGATCGATTAGGAGGACCGACATATCGATCTAAAGATTATTTATTCAAATAGTAAAATCCAGAAACGAATTATCAATCTTGGATTACGAAATACGGATTGAGATTGCATATAGAAAGCGGCCGTTAGTGTCTCTTCGACCAATGAAATCACTGAAAAAAGGTTTCACGTTACCTTGACATCTCGCCAATCGTTATTTCACAAGACTCTTTAAAAGTATTACATTTATTCCTGAAATCGATGTTATTATCATCGTTTATCCTACTAATTACTGATTTTTAACGTATTTTGTTTCGGTATTCTGAACAAAATACTCCCAGGTTCCTAATTTAAAATCAAATTTACAAATAGACGTTAGAATTGATTGTCGTATAGTCGCCTCGTGCCGAACGCAGCCAGATGTCTTGTCCGTCACGCATCTCATCGTGCTATCAAGTCAATTATATATTTGTGTGTGTTTGTAATGTACTACGTCTCGTGTCTGCACTTCTATATCTATCTGTGTTGCTTTTTTTGCGGTTGCGGACGCGTTAGGAGAGTAAGAAATATTTAAATTTAAAGTTTTAAACTTAGTTTTATTCTTGTTTTAGTATAAAATTGGGTTTCTAATAATGCAACACTGGTATCTGGAAGTTATACCACCGAATTTAGAAATTCTAAATTCAAAATTATTAGTTGTATTCGGTGTCTATGGTGTGTGTAATAGTCGTTTGTGTTATAGACATAAACTTTTATTTTGAATTTGAGATGTCACCAGGTCTTTTGAGAAATATGAGAACTTGGTATTGGAAATCCATTTTCATTACTACCCAGTGTTTTCATAAATCGAATATACCCACTCTCAAACGCGTCTGTACCTAATGTATTTATGATTTTTTCATAGAATTTCTCATCTTCTAAATGTTCGTGCTCTTCCTTTAAAAGTAGGCGTATTAAATATCGATATAATAATTTATATTTTTGTATTGAAACGGTATTTATTTAGGTACAACATAATATCGTGTTGTGAGACAAAACGGAATATAGACATAATATGTATGATAAAATTGTGACGATTTTGTAAAATAATAATGTCTTTTCTGAACCCGTCCAGAAATGGAAATATTAACATTTTGTCAACCATATTTTTCACTATCTGAACTGCCTTTGACGCCACTCGCGTAAATGTTTGACCCCGTTCCCGCTACCAATAGAAACTTAAACCCGGGATAAAAGTAGCCTATATATTATCCCAGACTGTAAACTATCTCTGTACCAAATTTAAGCTAGATCCGTTCAGCCATTAGAGCGCGATAAAATAAAAAATATCCAAACATCTTCACAAAGTTTCAAATTTATAATATTAATAGAATTTTTTAAAGTTCAAATCTTCAGATCTATTGCATCCAAGGCTTGCTACTAATGTTCAGTTTGTTTTAATTCCACCAGCTGACCTTCTAGTAGATAGTATTCATGAAGACCCTTACTAATAAAAAATAACACGGGGTAAATACAGCTGCTGTGTCAAAAATTTTCTATGAGTATTTTGGCAGAATACTGTCTGAAGTTTACGCAAATATCACTCACTGAAATAAAACGACTTTTTAATGAATTATATCGCAATATATTTGTTATTATTCACATTTAGCCAGACGTTTCGTCTACTTTTTAGCAGCCATGGTCCCGGGATAGTTAAAGAAGTTAGTTATCATATAGTTTGAAGTGTAAGTTATATCAAAGAAGTGTTGGGCACATTTTAATTGCAATTTTGTTTAAATAATGGCGAACCCAGACATTCACCCAATTCCAATTTGCAAAATAACCTGACTGTTGTCTTAAAAATTGAAATAAGTATGATACGGTTTATCAATGGGGTACAGCCTGCTACCAAACTTGTATTGATCTTTTACTTTAATAATTTCAATTAAAATTTACCCAACAGTCTCAAAGTACCTGATTAACGATGAATTATTTGTGTTACTATATAAGCATTATGAGTTCAAAAAAAAAAATGTCGTTATGTCTTGCTGTATTTTGCTTTATGGCAGCTGTGTAATTTTTTATAAGTAAGGGTCAAAATAAATGGTTGTTAGACTAAGTGTTGTACTAGCTTAGTTGTTGACGCTAGCGTAGCAGCAGAATACGGAGAGAAGACTGGCTTCGGGAAAGGTAATCACGACGCGGGATTTTACACCATTGATACAAGAGACGAGTGTAATATGGGTGCTGCGTAATCACGCAAATATCCATCTAATCTATCAGAGAATAAAGTTTTAATTGAATTGTAAAATATTGATATTAACTGTAAGTCAATATCCGTCCGCTTCCTTCTATCAGTTAACTGATAATAATCTTACTAAACGTTCTTGAATATGACTGAATCACTGGTTTTACCAAGTGCCTACAATATGGGGTTCTTCAAATGGGGCATTATATGGTTTCTTCAGTGTCGGCAGCGCGAGTGTAATGATATAAATAAACTTTAAATATCACTTATTGATATATTTAATTTATATCCGATATTTTTATCATTTGTATGGTAGTTTACTTTTTAGTGATATTAATCGTTTAGTGATACTTATCACTAGTTGCTAGATTTGTCTTTGTTCAGTGATGTTTATCACTATTTAGCTAGATTTATTGTTCAGTGATATTTGTCACTCGTGGGCGATATTTGTCATTCTTCAGTAATATTTATCACTAGTGAGCGATATTTATCATTGTTCAGTGATGTCTATCACTGTTTAACTATACACATTTAGTGATATCAATCACTCTTTATAGATATTCGCCAATTGTTTTTCAATAAAATTAGTTGATGATTATAAATTAGAAGTATTAGCTAATATTTGCGTGATTATAAAGAAATATAGATGTTTTGATACCATCAGTAAGTAACTGAACTTAAAGGTATTAATGGTTGTGATGTTTTGGATGTGTGTACAATGGCGTAAAATCCGTGTCTTGTATCTCGACTGTTAAAGTATGTGCTTTTAATAGAAGTCTCATTTTATAACAGATAGTACACAGTACCTACACGGACATTTTGATATAAAATATATATAAGCGGGGTTTCAATGTAACTTTAGGTTTATTGTATAATTAATAGTGTTAACTCTTGTCAATGTTTCATTTGAAATCGGCTGATAAAAGCCACATGCCACTATCAAGTGCACGTTTTGCTTTTTAGTTTAACAGCTTGCTTGTCATGGTTTTGCATGCGCGCTAAATATAAAATCTTGGTTAGACAACGATAATACGATGCTAACATTACAACATTTGGAATAATGAAGTTTTCCAACACAGATTATCTAATTATTTGATATAAAAATTTCCATCACTTTCGTGATATTAAATTTTCCATCACATGATTAAATTATATGATAGTAAATTTACCAATTTCTTTGACTTATAACTTTGAATTAATGTGACAGATTATTTCAAATGCTTGCGAACAAAAGAAAATTTATCCATGTAGTCGACTACATGTACAAATTTGCTTTTGTTCCCTCGCTTTTAATTCAGAGTTGCCATGTTAGGCCGTATTTGTGCAAAGTCTGCTTTTCTGTCGATGTCGATATTATATTTATGTGGAATTAATGTTATTCTGTCTCTGTTTTCAGTTTGTGCACTTGTAGTAATAATTCTCGTACAAAAGACGTAATATATATAATTTAGCGCTAGTTGCAACTATTCGTATTGTTATTGTGAGATTCGGAGATAATTATAAGATGTGATTTAAGTCAAAGACACGGTGACACTTCCGGAAACTATATGAATCTCCGTGATCCTTTATTATGTGAAATTATTCTTATTATATAGAACGAGAGTCTATGAATGCTAGGCCTAGGTACATATTGTACTAGAAGAGCTGATTTTTATACCTCAATTCAGTCATTATATTACAAGCTAGCAATCACAGACTCCTACACCAATTGTATACCAATCGAATTTTCCAGTAGGATATGATATAGCTTGTGTCTTTGGCTGAATATATTTGAGCAGCTATCGGCTTCGCCTCCGAAATATATATCTCGAGTTTACTTTATATTAAAGTAATAATTATGTTAGGTTAAGAACGCCTTGTAATAAACTAAGCACGTCCAGGTTGTTAGGACAGCGAATCATTTCGTTTTTCGCTAATAAGTCTATGTAATGCCACAGTGGACTGGTTACAGCGGTATAACAACTGAAGAAATTAATTCGATAATGATAACTCATAATTATATTACATGTTATTGTTTTAAATACCCTCATGACACGGTGACTTACAGTGCGGCTGCTACGAGATTGCATTTCTGATAGGTCGTGATCAAATGGGCAAGACGAATTGATGTTTCAGAAACGCAATCTTATATCGGCTGGACTATAATACAAAACTTTGATATATAAACCATATCAGTTTTTTTTAAGTTGAAAACATGGATTTAGGTTCATTCCTTCAGTAGCTTTCTGATGGGAGTGATTTTAATTAGTGAATCTGCCCGATATAAACTTCAAAAAACTCGGACAGATCTGTACAGGTTGGACTCAAATTCGAAAAAGGTAAACAAATGTTTCACATATAACGTCATTCGGTTACCTACTGATGCTGAAGGACACTAAGTAGTCTCAATAACAACCTCTGTTTAGCATTCCCAAACTTGTGATATGAGTGCTCGCGATATCGCGAAAATTGCTATTTATTGTAATGCAACTTTTACGACTCACCCAAATGTGCTGGCGTGAATAAAGGCGTAAATTCCATGAACATTATACTGCTGTACCAGCCCACGTGCCAACGCAATTTATAACCAAATATTATATGTTTATTCCCAAACCTGTAAGATATTCTTTGAATATGATAGAACCGTACCGCACATAGAACTATATGTTGATTTATTCACCGTTTTTTTATTACAGTATGTGATAAGTGTATAGTCAACCTTATGATGATCGGCTTTAGGTGATACAGTGATGAATATCACTCGTTCACCAGTTATCACTATCACAAAATTCCTAAATGTCACTGTATATCATTGTAATAGAAATAATTTTATAAAAGTTAAGCTTAGTATTACTTTTGAATGATTTGTTTCCTGCAGTTTTTAAAGTTTATTAAGCCACCATTTTATTTTGTTTAAATTAAAAATCATGAGCATTGTAATGACGCATTTATCATGATTTTGATCATCAAGTTGATCAATATTATTGTGAAAATGTGGATTTTCCAATGCGTTTTATGAAAAACCTGACAGTAGTGTTGCAGCAATGAATAATGAAAATATATTTAGAAGAATTTATGTATAATATTTCATAGTTGGAGTGATCAACTAAATTGAGCATACCTTTTTTATTTGGCATACATAACTCTTGTAAATTGCAGTAAACAAAATCTATTCAACTCGTAACTTCATTTCCAGTATTCTCAAAATAAAAATAAATAAGAATTTACAGAAAAATAAATTCAAATTCACTTATATGTTGTTCTACTGTTCAAATAACATCTGCACTGTGACTAATAAGGAAGTTTCCTTTTTTTTTTTAATAGCACAGCGACAAAGTCATATACACAGATATTTTAGAATGATCCTTGAATCGAATGTCCGTGTGCATTATAAAATAAGTAAAATAAAGTTGAATAATATTGTCGCTCTTCAAGATATAAACATAATATGTTTACGACACGTGTATATCTATTCCAACCCGTCAGTCCAGCGTGCAAACAGTAGGCCAAAGCCTCCCAACATTAAGAGAGGCCTATGTCCAGCAGCGGACTAATACATAAAGATATGTCTTCCAAATTATACGATTTTATATTTTATTTTTGTGAAAACGGAAACTTCCTTCAAGAACTTACAGCTAAACGTTATATTTCTTACACCCACTTTTCACGGTGCGTGATTTCACACGCGAACACAGACGCTTTCACTATGATAAACGTGTCTGCAGTATTGCTCCTCAGGCTAAAATAATATCATAGACGGAACGCGCAGTACCCTCTCTCTCGCACTCGTTTGTTTCACAAATAGTGCGAGCGAATTAGTAGTACTATTTACTACTTTCGGCGGCTTCGCACGCTTTTTCTATGCTTTCCGTTTGTTATTTTTTTTAGTCTGAGTTCTGCACTATATCAGACGTCCGTGAAATAGCGAGCCGTGGAATGGCGGCTTTATAATTACGTATGAGACTACTATTGAAAATTATATCCCAAAAAAATATGTGCAATATGATTTTATGTACACTTTAAATTATGTAAGGAACCATTATATTGTTTAAATTCTATTTTAAGAAGTTATTTCTTATTTTTTCTCTTTATTGTTTGTTAAGAATTAAAAGGTTATGGGATTTGAAATAACTGGTATTGGTTTCTGTATTTTGGTAATAAAGCATATCTATAGAACTTGACAGGCAGTTTAAAACAAAAACATACACTATTATATTGCATTTTTTAACGGGTCTCAGAAATCACATAAATGATTTAATAAATTTTGACACCTGTATGATATCTGCAAAAAAAAACTTCTACTTTTATGACCAGCAGATATTTTTTTAATCTACTTAGGTGACTTATAAACATGCGGCCTACCTCATGGAAAGTGGTTACCGTGTCCTATGGACGTATGCAACACCAGGGGCGTTACATTCACGCTCCCGACCCTGGAGTAACCTTAAAATGCCCTTCTTGAAGAACCCCATGTGATAGTCACTTGGAAAAACCACGGTAGGGTGGGTGGTTTGCCTTTTATATTTTAAAGAAATTAGTATGCTAACTATTACATATATTTAAAACCGTTGTCATACCGCTGACACTATAAACAATTCCATTTCGTTTTATTCCATTTAATTGCTGTTAGATTCTAAAATTAAAGGACCTCTTGTAGAGTTAATGAAAAGGTGTATTGAACTCTTTTTTATTTCATTTAGGGCTTTAATGCTATTTGAATAAAGTTTAAATTTAATGTCATTTTTTGCAGTGTCAGTGGTATAAAATTGTTTTTGCTATGACATGAAATTAGTAGAATCGGGGGCCTTATACCGTCGCTCTAAGATGGCATGGCTCGGTAGCTCAGTTGGTCAGAGCATTCCCCCTTTAAGGGACTGGGCCCCGATTCTGCTAAGTTTATAACCACTTAGGTACACTACAAAAAAGCCATTAAATTTTGGACTTTATTTCATATACCCGTAAAGTCCTAATCTCCATGAAAAAAAAGTTATTTACATTTTTCATTCACTTAACAAGATGCTGTTTAATTTTAAACATTAACTACATAAAGTGTAAGTCTCTGTGGCATGACAGTGGCTTTGACATAACAGAATCGGGGCCCTGGTTGCAGGTTCTAGTCCCGTCAGAGCGTTTCACTTTTTCTTATTTTAATCGAACCAACTTCAGATTTTTCACAGTAAATTCTTCAAGTTTCCAACACCAGTTGTTTTAGCATCCTTTAGTTTTATTGTTTTCTTTTGTTAATGTAAGTACATTGAAAATGTGATGCCCGTCGTAGTACATAAATAATATAAGTTTGTTGTAGCTAATGACAGGAGGACGCCATTACCATTAAAACTACATTTTACACACATGCAATCTTTTATTTCAACCTCTATACTCCGTTCATTATGTTATTGTATTTTAGACAGATGGAAGCAGTGATTGCACAAAAATTCAAATAATTTCGGCCAAAAACTTCGATTAAAAAAGTCATAAATCGATAAATAAAAATATAGGTATAATTGTATCTGGATTTATTGTTTATGATCTATCTACATATAACAATAAACGCAACGCAATAACAAACGCACATATAGGTGGTAGCTTTGGTATTTCTTCGATTCGACAACAACGCACCTTCGATAAATCCATTCATAGTGCCCACGTGATAAATCATCAAGTGGAATACTTAATTAAACATACCCTCATTGCACGTGCATAAAAACACAGTCGATCGACTAAATACATCCCTAAAATTGCTTTCTTACTGACGTGACCTTGTCAATGAAATATGGCGTATTGGCGCCAATTTTTGTTCGGAGTTTTAGGCGTTGACGCAAAAACCACTGTGTGTGAGCTGTCTAAAATACAATTATATAGTGGACGCATTATAATTAACAGATACACAATTGAAACGTTATAATATGAGCAGTGTCATTCTTTGCGTAAAAGTAGACAAGTGAAATTATACTAAGAACCTACTTCATATGTTTGTTACAATAAGGTAAGTAAGTATATATTGCAAAAGCCAGTGATCGCCAGGCCTATGATATTGCATAAGGTCTGATGTCTTTTATCTATATATTCAGTACCTAGCAGTTGTGCAATTTCAAACACTAGAAGGGTTTGAAATTCCTTGGTAGAACACCAATAGTTACTTAACAAATCTAAAACTATTTTTTTTGCTTGAATGGTCGGAGAGACCATCTGGCGGAGGTAGGTTGGATGGTTTCTAATAGTATTTTAGACAAAATGTCAAATATGGCACTTTATACTATTCATTTTAGGCAGTCCCAAGCAAATTTTATCGTTTATTTTATGACCAATGTCTGGCATTACACTAAAATCTAACTCTAAGGAAGTTTGAATTAAGTGCTAACTGTCGTACTGAATACGTTCTCTCTATAACTGTTGTTAGGTGTAAAATACTCAACAATTCTAAATACTTAGTGCTTAATTTTACCCGTAATATTGTACATTTTCAATATGGCAACCTCTTAATAGGAACAATTGACGAAGACAATTTTAGCCTGTTGTTAAAGGAATATCTTAATCTGTTTCCTACCAATTGCCATTAAAATTTCGGTAGTTCGTGACTTATTTTTCTATAACGTCGGTTTACTCTAAAAAGCTTTTATGCAAATACATCAATATGCTACACGTAATTATAATCAGGGTTGGAAAGGTACCTAACGAACTACTGCATACATTACTTTTTTTTTTTTTTTTTTTACGTGCGCAAAATCCCCACGGATACCTCCCCACCGGAGCCGGTGGAGGAGGTTATGTCGGACACGAACCGACTAAAACGCACGCCGCCTGTGGGTCGTTTTGGTTGCCGAAGGTGAGGTTGACAGGCATATCCCTCGCACCCCGGCCGACCCAGGGCCATCTCTCACGATCTGGCCCTCTTCTCGGGTGTGGGGACTACAGAGTCCCCAACTCGTCCCCGGAAACGGGGAGGCGCGCCACGCGCGCCACCGCCGCGGCCTGCTTCTGCCAGGGTGACAGGCGGCTTCACCTGTCACCCCCACTGCATACATTACTATGTAGTTGTAGGTACCTAATACTTGTAATAGACAATGTGGAACATTAATTTCACCAAATTTTGACAATAGAAAAGTTGAAAAAAGTAACAGTACCACTATTAAGTAAGTAGGTACTTGAAAAGTTACAGAGAGACGTGAAAATATAACATACGAATAATCACTTACAGATATTTGAACAACTATAAGACTAAAGCACAAGATTTGACAAGGTTATTAAGGTGAGTATTTCATACTTTGATGACAAAAGGGCTGTATAAATCTATACACTAACCCCTCGTTTTCAGCCAAGTATAAAACATGTATTTGACAAGTTACAATATGTCACAGGCTTCAGTGTGAACATAAATGTGTTTTATACTTGTTTACAACTTGTTGGCTATACATCCTATGTGAACAAAGAAGTGTCTGAGACAGTCTCAATACATGTATAAAACATATGTATTATGTTGTGACTAGTCTTCTATAAGTCATCAACAAGTTTGCAACTTGTTTCGTGTGAAAATGAGGGGTCACACTGGTTGACTAGGTAATTTGCAAAGTTGTATTCTGAGGACAACAGGGATCACTGTTGAATTACTCTTCTCATACGAGCTGAGCTTGAAAAAGAACTACACTGATTGACTAGGTAATTAGTTAACTAGTGATACGAGATTTATACATAAAATTATTGGTAAATATTTTAAAGATTGATCTGGCAACCCTAAATTCAAAAGTTAATAATTATTTGCTGTGAGTTAGCAAGCAAATTCTTCTAATTACATATTAAAACAACCTAGAGTGATTTTCTTTTACTTGCTATCTTGTTTATCTACTTTTGAGATACATACCTATACCTAATAGTGTTTAGCTTAGTGTTATCTAATTTACGCCTAAATATTATTAGTGAATTACAGGTGGAAATTCTTTAGTGCCCATTATAGACCTAATTTCATAATTTGTAGGTACTTATAATAAATTAATTACTATATAAGTTCAATACAACTTAAACATATGTTTTGATGTTCTTTCTTACGAACATATGATGCGATGCACTTGAACAAAATAACAGCAAACGTTCCGCCAGAGTCTCTATTCTGGTCTCAATTACGTGGCTATAGTACTTTCGTAACTTCGAATAAAACACTTTCAAATTCATTATTAACTTCCTACGAAGTACTTCTTCTGAGTATTTTTTCCGAATGCTAAAATGTACAGCAAAATTTCTACGAAGATTTCCCGCTCGATACTACGTAGAGCTATCTGCACATCGATTGCAAGACGAAATTTTGACGAGATTGACACTGCAGAGTTTATCAATGCAATGTATGTGCGCCTCTTACAAAATTTAAGTGTCAATATTCTTCATAATTCTTCCAAAAGTTGAATTACGCAGTTAAGTGTCTACGGAAATCCTCAGTTGTTAAATTAGCTACCTGCGTAGAGTGCAGGACGGACATTTGACAAGATTGATAATGCAGAATTTATCAATGTAATGTATGTGCTCTTCGCACACTATTTAAACACGTACTGAAGAAAGTTTCTGCAGAATATTCTTCATAATTCTTCCAAAAGATGTACAACACGAATCAAATTTCTAAGGAAACCTTGACAAGATTCAGAATACAGTGTTTATCAATGCAATATATGTGCATCTCATACAAAATTATGTGCGAGCTGAATAACGTTGCCGTAGAATATTCTTCACAATTCTTCCAAAAGTTGAACTGTTTAACAAAGTTCCTCCGTTGTTAATTCCTTCACGCAGATGGACGAAATTTTGAAGAGGTGGACACTGCAGTACGTGTGTAGGTATCAGTGCAATGTAGGTATTACAATGTATGTGAGATGTTCAGATGTTACACGGCGAAGAGTCAGCCATGTGCGCTGATTCTGGTGCTGATGCCTCGCTGCCGTCTCGTTCCATCAGCTGTGAAGGCACCTTAAGTGAACATCTAGTCTAATTGATTGAGCTCATGAGTACCGTGGATGATGATGACAAATGATTTCAGAGACGAGAGGTATGAAATATGATTAGTGCAATGTGATCATAGGCAATATTCAAGTCCTACTTCTTTCTGTGTTCATATGAACTCATTCCTTCCGCGCTAAGCATTTAGCTTAGTTGGGGGAATTAATGAAACATGTGTGATTTCTACTACTAGTAATCTTTATCTACGTAAAGATTTACTAGAATAGATTATACGAGAAAAGAGGAACATTTAAAATATAGATGCATAGATATTTTAATACTTTCCAAATGCAGTAAATGAAAAAAATACACCAAGAGGCCAACACTAAAAGTGCTGCATACTCTGTGGCGGTAATTTAAATTTTAGAATGCCATAACATTTTAAATTTAAAAGTAGAATTGTATGACAGCCCATTTTTTTTCAGTTTGACATTTCAATAAAATGTTGTAAGCATGAAAAAAGAAATTCAGCCTATAGATGAGGATCGATATAAACGCCGATATGGGTATGTCCCTGTGTAGTACGGGCATAATCGTGTGTATTTATCAGATGAATAATACGGATAATATCTCGAATAATAATAGGGATATTTGTCTGAATAGTAGCTGTATGGATACTTGTCTAAATACGAATATTTGCTTGAATAATATGAGTATGGGTATCGGTCTAAATATGAATAGTACGAATACGGATATTTGTCATAGTATGAATTCAAATATTTGTCCAAATATGAATAGTATCGATATGGGTATTTATCTGAGTATGAGTAGTATGGATACCGGTATTTTCTCGAATAATAATATGGGTACCGGTATTTATAATATGAGTATCGTGAATAAGCGTAATCTAAGGGTCATCCATCCAAATCGGAGTCAAGAGCCTGAAAAAAAGGTCGGGCATCAATCAAACCAATCAAAGTTTGTTATTATGGGTTCTAGAATGCGAAAAATTCGATGGAATTCGTTAAAAATACTTCTATTTCAAAGTGTGATATTAAAATAAAAATAATATTCTACAACATTCTACACAACGCTGTCTAGACCCATGGTAAGCATAGCTTAACTAGCTTGTGTTATGGAATCTAGAATGCAGGTAAACATACTTAGATACTTTTTTTTGTAAATACATACATATTATACATAGAAACACCCAGACCAATGCAAAAATATACATAGGTTACACTAAAAGTTTCCGGAACTGGCCACTTACATAAACAATATTTAAAAATTTATTACAACATTTGAAAATAGAACTCTTTGGCTGTAGAATACAGTTTGTTTCATCTGACTGTCTTTTGTTTTTACCTTGTGGCGCCATTTAAAAAATTGTGTGTCTGCATCAACATGGATTTAACTCGGGAAAATTTTCGTAGTATGATTTTCTACGATTTTAAGTGTAATTTGACGGCTAAACAGAGCATCGCTCGGCTTGAAACAGCTTTTGGCGATGAAGCTCCATGCAAGACGACTGATTATAGCTGGTTTGCAGAATTCAAGCGTGGTCGTATCAATCTCAGTGACGAATCTCGCGATGGTCGGCCGTCCACCGCTGTGACCAACAAAAACATCGATGCTGTGCGCCGTATGATTGAAACAGACAGGCATGTGACCTACCATGAAATTCGCCCATCCTTAGAAATAGGCATGAGTCAAATACAATCAATCCTACACAAACATTTGGGTGTGAGAAAGCTGTGCTCGCGGTGGATCCCACATAACTTGACCGAGGATCAAAAAACGGACCGCGTCACTTGGTGCAGTGCCATGCTTACCAGATTCAACGAAGGTGCGTCAAATTTGGTGTGGGACATAGTAACAGGTGACGAAACATGGATTTATTGCTACGATCCCAAAACAAAGCAGCAATCGAGCGTATGGGTCTTTCAAGATGAGCCGAAACCAACCAAAGTGGCGCGCGTGAAAAGTGCATCTAAGCGGATGATTGCTTCTTTTTTTAATAAAACTGGACACGTGGCTACTGTTGCTTTAGAAAATCGTCGTACTGTGAATAGTGACTGGTACACGACCATGTGTTTGCCGGAAGTTATTGACGAACTCCGTAAAAATAACCGTAAACGCCGTATCATCCTGCACCACGACAATGCTAGTTCTCACACGGCCAGACAGACAAACGACTTTTGGAAGGCGAAAAATGTAGAACTCCTGAGTCATCCTGCATACAGTCCCGACCTGGCACCTTGTGACTTTTATCTGTTCGCAAAAATTAAGAACCAATTACGCGGTCAACGATTTTCATCACCAGAAGAGGCTGTCGAGGAGTATGAAAAACACGTTTCAGAGGTCACCACAGAGGAGTGGCACAAAAGTTTTCAAAACTGGTTTGATCGAATGAAAAAGTGCATAGACGCCAAGGGAGATTATTTTGAAAAACAATAAATTAATTTTGTACCTTTAATAGTATTTTTTCATATTCATTCCGGAAACTTATAGTGCGCCCCACGTATATATTAGTTAATAAAAATATTTGCACTGAGCGGGAATCGAACCCGTGTCTCCTGCGTAGCAGTCGAACGTTTTACCGCTAGGCCACAGAGGTCATCGTTCACCTAAACTTCAACAGTATCATACTAAGATACTTTTCGTAAATAAATACATTTATAATATGTATTTAATAAAGCAACACCCCGTAGAAAACACCTAGATCAATGCAATAAGTATATATAGTTGTCCTGAGCGGGAATCGAACTCGCGACCTCTGACGCAGTCTCGCACTCATTACTACACCACCGAGGTGACAAGTTCCACATATTTACGCCTGAATATCCCCAAAGGGGTAAGCTCATCTACTATGTTTTTAGGTGGCCACAGACCTAATTGAGTCTTACACAGAAAAGATGAGCTACTAGAAATCACTTTTTGGTACTACTTTTCTACCACGGATAGTAAAATCAAGAAGAAGTGCCCTAAATTTACCGCTTGTATACCACAAATGCTGTGAAAATAAACGTAAATTGTGCCGAAAAGGTTATCATAAAATCCTAGAATACTTAGATGATAAACAAGCTTGGAAATAAGCTGTTCGCTCAAATATGCTACTCAAATAATTTTTTAGATTAAGTAGACTAAGTATATGTTTGTAAATAGACCAAAAAAAAAGTTAAACATAAATTGTGCCAGAAAGGCTATTATAAAATCCTAGAATACTTGGATGATAAATAAACAAGCTTGAGCTGTTCGCCCAACTATGCTAGTCAAGTAAATTTTTGTATTTAGATTAGGTAAACCAAAAAAAAGCACGCTGAGTTTCTTGCGGCCCCGACCTGAGAAGACTCCGGGTCTTGTTGCCTTTGGGTTGTGGAGGTCAGATGGCATTTACTTCACGGAAAATATCGATGTTCAGCCAAATCCACCGTTACACTGGTAAAGCGGACCCCAGACTCCGAGGTGGAAGCTTCGGATGCCACTGGGATTAACGCTAAGAGGAAAAAGAAGCACTTAAAAGCACTTTATATTGAATTTATCCGTGTGCTGACGGAGAAACAATACAAGTATCACCAATACATCTCGTCCAAAGAGCGTCGTAAGAGGCGACTTACAGAAAAATATGCAGGCGATATCACAGCGAGAGAAGGAAAAATCAAAATTAAACCCCGTACCAATGTGTCTGGCTAGCGTGAGAACAGTGGGCCAAAGCCTCCCAACATTGAGAAAGGTCTATGTCCAGCAGTGGACTCTGATAGGGTAATTTTATTTATATACTTTATTGTACATGACATTTGTACAAAAGATGAGATTTAATGTACAAAGGCGAGCTTAACTCAAATTTGAGTTCTCTTTCAGCAAACCCGTGCACAGAAGAATTGCAATTCGAGAGACAAATACTAGTGTACATGAAAGTGTAGATGTAATATAAAAAGGTATACAATATTTATACCTCCAGACAATAGGCACAAATATTCACATACACATATACATACATACATACACACCTACATACATACATAAATACTGTAGGGACACATTGTAGTCAAGTAACTAAAGCGTGGGGGTGACAGGTGAAGCCGCCTGTCACCCTGGCAGAAGCAGGCCGCGGCGGTGGCGCGCGTGGCGCGCCTCCCCGTTTCCGGGGACGAGTTGGTGACTCTGTAGTCCCCACACCCGAGAAGAGGGCCATATCGTGTGAGATGGCCCTGGGTCGGCCGGGGTGCGAGGGATATGCCTGTCAACCTCACCTTCGGCAACCAAAACGACCCACAGGCGGCGTGCGTTTTAGTCGGTTCGAGTCCGACATAACCTCCTCCACCGGCTCCGGTGGGGAGGTATCCGTGGGGATTTTGCGCACGTAAAAAAAAAAAAAAAAAAAGTAACTAAAGCGCGCACTCAGCGCAATTATTAGCGTTATTATTTATGCACCTCTGCCCTTCTGATTAAGGTTACTCCGAACAGTAGTATAAACCTTACAAATACATACAAACACACATCTATCTATGTATAGATTTGAATTGATTTTTTTGATTGATTGGTTTAAGAGCACTTCGTATTGACTTTACATTCCGCTGTTCTACGCAATCTACCTTAATAATATCTAGTTCTAGTCTATTTACAGCTTCCTCCAGGGCCAGCAGCGCAGGGTCATCAGGCGAGAAGGCACAGCAGTCATCTTTAAAGTACTTCCTCATCCTAGCTAATAAAGCGTCGTTCCTGCTTCGGATGCGCTCCTTCGCGCAGGTTGCTACTAGATCCTCGGGAGAACTCGGCTCGAAGCTCTGGAAACTGATGGATTAACTTTTATAACACTATACTGGTAAACAAGGACCTGGTTAAGTTATGCGTGCTACTGGTGTCACTACCATGGATGCCCAGGAGCATGCGTGCGAGGACCACAAGCCGAAAAGTGGATCACGAATTTCGAGGTGAGAGCCTCGCATACAGCTAGGACTAATGTTAAGATGATGACTACGAAGCTTGTAAACATCGACAACAAAAGTTTTGAACACTTGAATATTGTGAAATGTGAGATGGAAAAAAAAAGGGGGGGTTACTGAAGACACATATTTTTTTTGCTCCCAGTTATTATTATTTATTTTAATTTGAATTCTATACAATTAACAAGTTTTATGTCTACATTACAAGGCTAAAGTGACTACCTGCCGGTTATACTGTTTTCCTCTTCATTCTATACTTCTTATACTTCACACTTTTCAATCCTTCACTATGGACAAGACTGTGGCAGATATGAAAGCTGACTTCCACAAGAGAATGGCGGCATTTGAGGAGGCATTGCAGAGGACAGCCAGCACAAGTACACCAGCGATGGTCTCAACACTGGCTACTGAGTTTGCAACTTATCGAGCCGACATCACAAAAACTCTAAGTTTGCTGCAGCAACAAATTGAGGCCCTAACCCAGACTGTGGACAACATGGAGACACAAAGGCGACGCAAGATACTGCTTTTCCATGGTATCAATGAGCAAGCTGAGGAAGACACTGCTAATGTTGTTGTTAGCGCTGTCAAGAAGCAGTTGGGCATCTCGGACTTCAGCACGGAGGCTATACGTCGGTGCCACAGAATGGGTCGTCTGTCCTCTAACAAGAAGCCAAGACCCATCATTGTTAAGCTGCAGGCTGTGGATATCCGCGACAAGGTATGGTTCAGTAAGACAAAGTTGAAGGGTTCTGGCATCACAATGTCTGAATTCCTTACGAGGACACGGCATGACCTCTTCATGACAGCGCGCGATAAACTGGGCGTCACCAAATGTTGGACCAGGGAAGGCAGTATTTACGTGCTGCTTGCGAATGGGCCGCAACGAGTGGCTTCACTGAGCCACCTTGAGCGGATTTGTGTGGAGCCTGGGAGGCCTGCTGTTGTGACTAAGGCTGCGAGCGTAGCCACAGGGTCTGCAGTGCCAAAATCTCGACGAGTTGCGGTTTCGAAGAAGTAATTCGTCGGTACCTGCTCATAATACGCTGGGTCCAGGTAGATGTTGAGTGTATTTGTTTTGTTTTTAAGTCATTACCCACAATTTTATAGTATGTTCATTTATTATTATTTTTCTCTCTTTCTTGTTTACTTCACTACCTACCGAATTTTACTTTTGTTTTACACTTTATTTTATATGTAAACACAAATTAAAAAAATAACAGCACCGTCAACATTCAGCATCGGTGTCTGTCACATTTGTCAATGACAGGTGTGACGGATGTCATTGTCATTGGTGTTGGGTGTTGACGATTGTCTTTGGCTGCGTTCCATTTCTCCTTTACTTATATTATTTTGACTTCCAAATCGTGCTTTCCTTTTACTTATTGCTATTAACATCTACCTCCAAGGACAGTTCAAATGCCTGGACCCATAGATTTTTAGATATTTTTTTTTTCTCTTTATTCTGGTTCTTTGTTTTTGTTTTACTTTTGCATTACTTCGTTTTTTTTATTTTTTATTTATGTATTCGCTTTATCAACAAACCGGCAGATGGAACTTAAACGTTTAGTTTTTGCACTAACCAAATTAAGCTACTGTTCCTTTTACATAATTGCCTTTTTTTTTCCAAATTTATTATAATATAATTAAAAAGTTTCATTTAAATCTATTTATATTGTTATATTGTACATATATATACTTATATCTGTATATTATATTTCATTTGAACCATCATACTTATATATATTTAAGTTACATAAAAGTTTTTTTCTTTTTCTTTTTTTTTTGGGGTCTGGGAATGCCTTTTGCAGACTATAGCGGTGACTCTGTTGGTGGTAGTGCTAGCCACCAGAGGAAGCCTTCACTTGCTGAATCTCTCTCATCTCAATTCTCCGATGTTCCCAATAACTTTAACGTTGTTCATATAAATGCACAAAGCATTCCGGCTCATTTCCCTGATATGCTGGCAAGCTTTGACTGTACGCATATACATGCAATTCTTGTTTCGGAATCATGGCTAAAGCCATGTTTACCCACTTTACAATATACCTTACCAGGATTCAACCTCATCAGAAACGATCGTGTGGAGCGGCGGGCGGGTGGTGTAGCAATCTATCTGCGCGCGCACATAGCTTACACTATTCTGAGCATGTCGCCACAGCCACCGCACGCTGGTGAGCATATCTTTCTGGAGGTTGAACTTCTGCACTCTAAACTTCTACTTGGCGTTTTCTATTGTCCTTCTTCCAATATAAACTACTTTTCTTCATTTGAACTTCTCCTTGATACATTTGTACCGACGTATGGTCAAAGTATAATCATGGGCGACTTTAACACCTGCCTTATCAAGAACGACTCTCGTTCATCAACTCTTCAATCTATTATCCAATCTTGCAATCTGTCAATTCTTCCTACCGATACAACTCATCATGCTCCTCACCTTGCTCCTTCTCTGCTCGACCTGATCATCGTTTCCTCTCTACAGCATGTAGCAAAGCATGGTAAGTATACTGCTGATCAGTTCTCCTACCATGACTTGCTATTTTTATCTTATCACCTTCGTCCACCTAAACTTAAATCTAAATTTCTTATGCAACGCAACTTTAGTGGTATGAACCTGGAAAACTTGCGCAGGGATGCCGATGTCTTGGACTGGAGTCCACTTTATAACTCTAGATGTGTTGATGAGCAAGTTGGAATCTTTACTACTAATATTATAAAGTTATATGATGTACATGCTCCGGTTCGCAGGATAAGGGTGAAACATCTTCCAGCGCCTTGGCTAACACGTGAGATCAAAATACTTATAAATAAAAAAGCAACAGCCAAGTCGAAATATAAGAGGCGTCCATCCGAAGTGAACCGGGAAAACTATGTTGCTATTAGAAATCACTGCAATCGGGTTTGTAGGAGTGCGCAACGCCGTTATATTCATAACTCAGTAGAAAACGAGGATCCAGCAAAAGTCTGGAAATTTCTAAGGACATTGGGAGTAGGCAAATCTCGTCAAGAGTCGATCCCTAACAACGTAAACTTAGATTCACTTAATGAACATTTCTCCTCTTCGTCAAAATTTGATAAAATGACAAAACAAAATACATTACAGCGTCTTTCATCTGTCTCAACTCCCAACTGCTCTCCTTACTTATTTAGTCAATTCTCGGCTTGTGATGTTAGGAGGAGCATAATGTCAATCACGTCTAATGCTGTGGGTACGGACTGTATCAGCCGTAATATGATCCACCCTATCATTGATGAAATCCTTCCTGTCATCTGTCATATCCTGAATTTCTCAATAACTAACAACGTGTTTCCAAAAACGTGGAAAGAGGCTCAGATAATCCCTATTCCTAAAAAGAAAAATCCTTCCTCTTTTTCTGATTATCGCCCTATTTCTATCTTGCCCTTTCTTTCTAAAGTCCTTGAACGTCTCATTAACACTCAACTTTCTAATTTCCTCTCAAAAAACGCACTACTGAATCCTCTCCAGTCTGGATTTCGTCCTGGTCACAGTACTACTACTACTTTGGTTCATATTACGGAAGATATCAGATCAGGTATGGAAAGCGGTGAGCTGACAGTACTAACTTTGTTGGACTTCAGTAATGCATTTAATACCGTGGATTTCGACGTGTTACTTGGCATATTGAGCACTCTTAACATATCTCCAACGGTGATTGACTGGTTTCGTAGTTACCTGTTTGGTCGCCGGCAGCGTGTATGTGTCAAAGAATCCGTCTCCTCTTGGTGTACAACAACCGCTGGTGTACCACAGGGCGGCGTTTTATCTCCCTTACTGTTTGCAGTTTTTATAAACTCTATCACCGACGAACTATCTTCTTTCTACCACCTGTATGCTGATGATCTGCAGATATACTCTCGGGCCCCGCTGGACAAACTGGCGGTAGCTGTCAATACAGTAAATACTGACCTAACATCGATATGCTGCTGGAGTGCCTCGTACGGTCTAAAAGTTAATCCATGCAAGACACAAGTCATTATTGTCGGGAGCTCCAGGTTGATTGATAAAATAGATTGGTTAACCCTACCTCAAGTGACTTGCAATGGAACAATAGTCCCATATAGCAATAAAGTAAAAAATCTGGGGATCGTTATTGATAGTCGCTTGTCCTGGGGGCCGCATCTCCTGGAACTAAGGCGTAAAGTATTTGCAGCGGCAGGGTCCCTGCGTAGGCTTCAAAATTTTCTACCCACTGCCACTAAGACTGCGCTTGCACAATCTCTTATTTTTCCTATTCTTGACTATGCTGATGCCAGCTATCTAGATCTCACTGAAGACCAACTTAACAAGCTTGAGAGACTCCAAAATCTTTGTATACGATTCGTATTTGGATTACGTAAATATGATCATGTTTCAGATCTTCGAAAAAAGCTCAAGTGGTTACCTATACGCCTTCGCCGGAATGCGCATATTCTCTCCTTACTATACAACATTTTATTTAACCCACTAACTCCTTCTTACCTGAAACAGCGATTTGAGTTCTTACACGACACTCACTCAAGGGTTTTGAGATCATCGGAGAATCTAAGGTTGAAAATACCGAGCCATTCCACCAACTTTGCTGACAAATCCTTTTCGGTTCAGGCGGCTCGGTTGTGGAATGCTTTGCCAGTGAATGTCAGGCGAGCTCAGTCCTTGCCTGTGTTCAAAAGACTCGTCAAGGAATACTACCTGTCTCTATGAAAGAGTGGAATGACAAGGTAGAATGAAGTATATCTATGTATGTGTTAATGTATTGTGACTTTTTCTAGGATATATATAGTGTGTATGCTTATATGTATAATTGTATTTACCTATGGCTATTGTGTTTTCTTTTTCATTATTATTATTTTATTTTATTTTCTTTATGTACACCTAACTGCCCTAAAATATTCTTCTCCTATTTTCTTATCTCCATCCTATGGTTGCCTGTAAGAAATTGCCGCAAAGCGATAAGGCCGCCATCTGTACGTGCCACGGAATTTGTATCACTTATTCTAGTGTAATGTCTAATTGGTGTACAATAAAGACGTCATTATTATTATTATTATTGTGACCTACCCGCATTGTAAAAAAATGTATTTCTTACTCCTTTTTAAATAGAAAGCTGAGCGGAGACGCCTCGATTGCGCGACGTCGCGGATTTGTAGTAAATTTACGATGTATTGACAATATACTCAGTAACAAAATGGATTCCGACGAGGAAACACTGGCTTTGTTTATGCGAAAACAATGGAGGCGGAAATAAAAGCATCGACGAATTTGTTAAGATTCATTTATCAATCAATTGAATAAAAGAAAGATTCCTTTGCAAATGAATAATCGAATACATTTTGTTACTGGATATATTGTCAGTATATCGTAAACTCACTACAAAACCACAACGTTTCCACTGCGCGACCGCGGCGTCTCCGCTCCGCCCCGAAACCGATAGTATGATAAGGATCTTACATTAATTCGATTAGAAAGAAAAAAAAAAGTACCATCTAAGTATTCAGTATGATCTGCCAAAACAAAACCTACCTAGGTTTACGTGATGTTATTACAAAGAAAGAAAAAAGCCTTCAGTTACTCATAGTTTTTAAATCTATTTGATTAAGTATTTGTGCATTTTGGAGACCTAGTTACTGAACCAGGCACCAAGATCGACATATCGATCAGGTCCGATACCGAACACAGGCAGATAATACCTAAATAATAAACACAGGCGCTGTTAATTAGTGTTTGATGGATAAATAGACAACACTTTATTTGTACACCATGTTTACTATATATGAAAGAAATAGGTACAGTAATTATTTTAGTAATTGATATGTGCAAAGGGCGCGGCGGCGGCCGTATCGTCATAGGAGGGCCTTACACAATGGTCGACCTTATCGCCTTGGGAGGTTTTCACAGTATTTATCAACAATTCATAACCATTACCTAAGTAAACACGATTATTTGATCTTTTAGAAGAGCATAAATAGGTAGGTAAACATATTGTTTTACAAATATCGTTAGAAAATTACTATTAGAGAGTAGAACTCTGGTCGCCACATGCATTGATACCATTGCTCCTACCCATATACCTAGCACTGATGGTTGTGCTGGTACTGCTGCTACTTCTACAGAGGCTCTTAAGTGTCGCAAATACCGCAATCTCTTCGGAGATTATGAATTTGTGCCGTTTGCAGTCGAAACTTTGAGGTCATGGGATCCGAGCGCCCGCAATGTCTTCCATGAGATTGCGAAGCGTATGATCGACACTTCTCATGAGGCTAGCTTTTAGGTCAGAGAAAAAGCATTGTCATACAACGTGGCAATACTATCAGTCTTCTGGGAACGCTACCACATGGCATGCGATGCAGAGGAATTCCACGACGCATTTTAATTAGTTTTAGCTAGGTATAAGCTGGATATATAGCTATACGTTTGAATGTGAATATATTAAATAGACAAATAAATTAGAAATTATTGACATTCAATTACAGCTATCAGGCTATTTGCCATGTATTATTTAGAGTTAATGTTTGACTGTGACAATTAAATACTCGTCTCGTATCTATATCACGAAAACATTCGTGTGCCCGCACTGCGTAGGTCGTGTTACTCCTTAGTACATGGAGCAGCGTATGCATTTTTTTTTTACATGAAATTCGCACAATAGATGCTATTATATCAGGTCGTTACATATGAAATTGCCGTTTTTTTTGAAGAAATTGGAGGAAACCCAATTTTCAATATACTAAAATTTTTACATTTTTTTAGCAATGACAAATTCAAATTTTATGATTTTTTGTGAATGAATGAGACAACCATCTTACGTAGTATTGTATTCTCTTTGGAGACAACATTGAGCTAACAAACACTTTTATTAAATTTTTGGAAAAGTGACAGCTGTAAAAAAGTAGGTAATACGAAATTTATCATCAAAATAGATAGCATTTAGGAAGTGCTGTTTTTGAAGATCGAATTTAATTTATCAAGCGGCCAATAAAAACAAAATTTAATACAGAGATATAAAATCTTGAAAACAACTTTCAAACAATATACAAATAATGGAAATAGCTATTAAATTACAGGAATAACTCATGAATCTGTAAGAAAATTTCGTCAATTTCTTAGGCAAAGAACTAATATTTACACAAAGACTAGACACGCACGACCTTAGATTGAAAATCTTCCGAAACAAAAAGAAAAGAGTTTTGTTTTGTTTAGAGTTTTAAATGAGTATTAAAAGTTTTTGGTGAGTGATAACATTTCGAAGCTTAACAATTTTTTGTAGAATATTATCAACAAAATGCCTGGCAAAGGTCAGGTCGGAGGTATGATAAAAGTCTTGAACTCTTGATAGATATGAACTGGAGCGCGTTTGCATTAGATTAGATAAGAATGTACCAAGTGCAACTCGTATGTTTACATGATAACGATGCAATAATGACCCCAATTAGCATTGGAAACGTAAAATGTCGTTTATCTATGTATGTAGTTAGAACATTCAAACTCAAACTTTATTTCCATAGAACATGGTTACATTACAGGTGTTGAAATATTGTTTTGGTGCAGCACATTGTGCCGTGAGGCGCGGAAATATTTATATGTGTAGGTACATGGGGTAAAATAAAATAAAAATTGAATTCTGCATTCGGACTTTGTCCTTATCAAACAAAAATATTGACGTGTCAAAAATTAATAAATTTGATAGGCATTATGAACAAAATAAATATTACAATTAAATGTCCGTGTGTAATGAATGAGATAAATTATAAATGTATTGAATTTTGAATTAAACAACAACATCAGTATGACTAGGTACATTAAGTAGGTAGGTAGGTATTAGCCTTTTTCACAAATTATCTTTTTATCGTCCAAGTACTGTGCCACTGTATATATAGTTCACTAATATTTAATCAAAATAATATCTCCAAACTCCATTAATATCTAATATAAGTAATTAACAGAGACAGAAATAAGATGCACACGCTTAAACTGTGGAAGGAACTGCCTGCCGTGGTTTTCCCAAGCGCCTACAATATGGGGTTCTTCAAGAAGGGCATTAGTTCTTACAGGGTCGGCGGCGTGATTGTGACTTCTGGTGTTGCACACGTCCATAAGCCACGGTAAACACTTTCCATCAGGTGGACCGTGTGCTTGTCCGCCACCTAAGGTGTCATAAAAAAGTTTTTTCACAACTCAGTTTGGTTCAACTTTCAGTCGAACTAAAATTTTTAAATGTTCTTTTTATTGCTAATCTTTCTCTGTCATCATACTTTTCCGAGCACCATAAACCGGTAGCACCTAAAGTTTGCACTTTGGAGTCTAGAGTCTACATTCTTACTCCTTCTGAACGCACATATTGAGAAACTCACTTGTACTTTTCCACATTATTTATTAATTTTAATGTGGAAAAGTACAAGTGAGTTTCTCAATATGTGTAACAACAAATTCCATCAAATGCCATCAATCAACAGTATAAATAGTCCTTCTGAATTGCATTAGTGACCTGTGTACTTGTATTAGACCATGGTAACTATAACTCTTCCCCTTTTTAGGATTCCTTACCGCATAAGAAAATCAAGGAACCCTTATAGGATCACTTCATTGTCTTTGTGTCTGTCTGTCTGTCTGTCAAGGCCTTTGCACAGGAATGCGATGAGGTATGTTGAAAAATATCATACTCAGGCCTGTAACGTCTTCAAACTTTTAAGTCGACGCAATCAAAACATATAGCGGATTATTTAGCATAAGTTCCCAAATCCAATTTTGTACGGAATCCTCGGTGTGCGAGCCTAACTTGCACTTGAGCCGTTTTTTATAGAGAATACCTACATCAGACAGATATATACAGCCTAGATTCACCCTCAGAGGGATGGCTTGAGTCAAAAATAGTGACCTGAAGACGGCAATAGATTCAACTCCTATTACTTGGGACCGAATTTAATGACTGGTGAAATCTGAGTGT
This sequence comes from Eilema griseolum, assembly GCA_963662185.1. Classification (NCBI taxonomy): domain Eukaryota; kingdom Metazoa; phylum Arthropoda; class Insecta; order Lepidoptera; family Erebidae; genus Eilema; species Eilema griseolum. Next base: position 24,521,331 of record OY759241.1, read on the forward strand.
TAATTCACCTCTGCCTAACCCTCCGGGGATAAAGGCGTGATTATATGTATGTATGTATATACCTTCAACGGGTAGCACATAACAGCTAGCAATAAAGGGGCTAAATTGGAATCGAACCGACTTAAACAGTTAAAACCACACCAACAGTGTTACTGGGTCTACAAAGTCCACAGAAACCCCGACTCTCCGGTAGAACAAGGTTCAACCATTTGAGCGTGATTGAGTTAAATAACAAATATCTTGATAAAAAATCACACACAGTTTGCAGTGACACGCGGTCTGCATTATTGGGAATCCTGAGGTCACGAACACCCTCGAGCCTTTGCCGATGCGTAGAGATGTTACTTCCTTGGCTGTATTTTACCGTCTCTACCATGGTGAGTGTTCTGGTGAGCTCTTCCAACTAATCCAACCTTCTCCTTTCCTACGCCACCCTCACACTGTGCGGAATATACGAGCAAGAACCAAGCGGTTCGGAGACTCTTTTCTTTGCCGCACCACCAAGACCTGGAATTCATTACCAGCTCACGTGTTTCCTTCTTCTTACAGTCCCGGCTTAAGCGGGACGTGAAAATGCATCTGATTAGCCGCCAAGCTTATAATCTCTTTCCTGAGACTTTGCCTTTAGCTTACTATCAGGCGAGATGAAATCAAATTGGCGTGGCTCAAATAAATAAAAAAAAACATTTATTAGGATTACGAAAAATCGAACCTGTGAAGAGCCGCCACGTATTCGGGTGGAAAGGCGTCCATAGCCGACTTCATTTGATCCCAAGGATCGCAGAAGCTTCGGCTCCTCAGCTGAAACGGAACGAGTTTTGAGTCAATTTCACCATTAACTGGGTACTTAATTTTAAAACTGAAAAAGTAAATGCCTAACTGAACTAAACTTCATCCCCGCACACTCGAGCTGTAGAATGAACTCCCTGTTTGAATTTCCCCAAGCGCCTAATATATGGGGTTCTTCAAGAGGGGCATTAGAAGGTTTCTTCAGGGTCGGCAGCGCGAGTGTAACGCCTCTGGTGTAGCACACGTGCATAGGCTACGGTAACCACTTCCCATCAGGTGGACTGTGTACTTGTCTGCCACCTGAGTGGTATTAAAAAAAACACCCAAATCCCTATATCCTAATCTGTTCCGATGTATGAAAGCCATGGAGGAATTCGAGAAGGTAGGACGTGACGGTCTTTCCGTCCAATTGAGAAGTCCGCCTGGAGAAGTATCTCCACGCTACAGAATGTGACTCCCCTGGTATTGCGCACGTCCAAAGGCCACGGTAAGCCACCTAAGTGGTATAAAAAAGGTCCTTACTTGGACTTAGAGTGGGGAAGAATTAGAACCTGCGAACTGCGATCTTGGTGATGTTTAAGTCTCCATGAAACTTTGCAATATTTTTATTAACAATTGAAATGCGTCCTGTGGATTATTACCTCATAAATAGTTCGATAGTCGGTAATAGCACAGATAATATAATATAATTCTTATAATAATAGGTAATAACTGTAATAACCTAAGTATAAAACAATTGCTTCAAATTTTGAAATAAATAAATAATAAATATTCCACAACATTCTACACAACGCTATCTAGACCCATGGTAAGCATAGCTTAACTAGCTTGTGTTAGGGGATCTAGAACGCGGATAAACATACTTAGATACTTTTTTTTTGTAAATACATACATATTATACATAGAAACACCCAGACCAATGCAAATATACATATTCATGCATACAAATATTTGCACTGAGCGGGAATCGAACCCGCGCCCCCTGCATAGCAGTCACGCATAGCTCTACCGCTACGCCACCGAGGTCGATTCGCGATATCACGGCAACGGTTACGTAGGAAAATAAAAATTTGAACAATTTTATAGCCAATTACATAGTCTAGAACTTGGTTTAACATAATTTTACTATCAAAGTCACCGTTTATGATAAAAAGAAATTGAACCTTGTTCTAGATTTAGTTTTATAGTAAGTATTGGAAGAACCGTTGCGACCTTTTTTCATTTCATGCTTAATAGCTATAAGCTATTCAGTCATTTTCAGCTTAACCGCTACTATTGTCTACTTTAATTGGGCCATTCCCTGGTCAAGTTCTCTTCGACTCTTAGGGTCGGTAGCTTAGTGGTCAAGAAGTAATCTTTTTTTATATTGTTCGGAAAATCCCCACGGATACCCCCACAACCGGAGCCGGTGGGGGAGGTTATGTCAGACACCGACTGTGTGTGCCGCAGATTGCCGGGCGTGAGATTATCTGAGATATATGCCTCACACCAGTCACACCCCGGCAGGCCCAGGACCGTCTTTTAAGAATCGGCCGTCTTCGGGTGTGGGGATCACGGAGTCCCCATCTCGTTCCCAGGTATGGGGAATGCTTCTGCTTGGGTGACAGGCGGCTCCACCCGTCACCCCCAGGCCCGCGCTCATGGGTGACGAAGTTCATTCTGCGACCTATGACGCCCGAACCGCCTCCGCTCACGCGATTTACGAGTCTCCTTCGCTCCCACTCCACCGTCTCCTTCGCGAGCATTACTTGCAGCCAAGGACAAGAAGAAATCCTTACTGGATCGTAAGGATTTCTTCTTGTCCTTGGCTGCAAGTTCCAATTCTTGGCCTCTACCCTACTGATGTGAACCCACTTCTAACACAACCAACTTAAGGTTTACAGTTTACGGTAATTTTTTTAAAAAGTTCTTATAACTGTAACTGAAATTGTCAGTGTGTCATTCGTCGTATAGGGGGTTAACAGGAATACAAGTAATGGCTGCTACTAATATCCTTATATACAAACATACGGTCACGCCTCTTTTCTAATTTCAACCCCATTGTGGCAGAGACCATCTGCCAACTTGAGCTTCATCTGCCAATAAACTGTTATACAGTTTGGCAGAAGAAAAATTATTGTAACAATGCTTGTTTTCCGTAAATAATTTTTTTTATTTATTTATTTATTTATTTACCATACAATACACTATCATTACAGATGGGATCTAATACAATAGTGTACTAGTCTTAAGGCTAGTTTTATGTCACAGAGTCAAACAAATAGAATAACATTAGTCAAAGTATTAGTCAATAGCTTTTTTTTTTTTTTTATTTCATTATTTCATTTATTTCATTTCAAATGCTTCCACTTGCTGCATTCGTGGATTACCTTTCGCTTCTTTGTTTCATATTCGTTGTCATACATGCCCGCCGATTGAGGCTCTTTTACATGCGAAAAATCCCCACAGATACCTCTCCGCCGGAGCCGGTAAGAGAGGTTTAGTTGGACTCGAACCGACTAAAACGTACGGCGCCAGCGAGTCGTTGTTGGTTGCCGAAGGTGAGGTTGACATTCATATCCCTCGCCCGATTCAGGCTATTCTTGACCTAGCTTTTTTTTTCAGAATTCGTACGTAGATCAATCAGGCCCCCGTTTCTGCTATTTTTATGTAAGTTTTTGATCTTATTTGCATAGCAATAAAGTTCAAAATTAAATGAAAAAGACTTTATTACATCTTTTCATTCATTCTACAAAATGCCATTTAATTTTAGAATCTAACTTCGTATTTATAAAATCTAAAATTAAATAGAATAGCACAGTGTCAGTAGTATGACAATGATTTTATTATGACATATAATAATCAGAAACGGGTCCCCAGATCAAGTATCCAGGAGATGTTTTAAATAAATGCCTAGTATTTTCATTAAAAAAAATTAACTTACCCTCCTGGACAGTCCATAATCAATTTCGGAATCAGTCATTGCCCTGGACAGTGGTAAGCTCGTGTCAGTGCTGAGGGTCGCTCGATCATCATCCATGCTCTCCGGCACTATGCTGTCGCTCTTCACCGAAGCAGACTCGTCCAGCTCCGTCCAGACGTAAGGTTCGAGGGTCACCTCCGGAATTTCTAACTCGTTCACGAACTCCGACCGGTTTTTCGGTATTGAGTTTAGTAATTTTTGGAACATATTCATTTTGGCTTGATTTTTTTTATTGTTATTATAATTTATTGTACCAATACACTAAATTACATTTATACAAATTAATAGATGTAATGTAGAATTGCGAGCTTAACTCAAAATTGAGTTTTCTGCCGCAAACCCGGGAGTGCACAGAGGAATAGGCTATTTGACAAGATCGCCCGATTCTTCCCAATACCGCTTAATATCTTAGCTTTTGCTGGAAGAAATTGCCTTGCAAAATAAGATATTTTCTAACCCAAATATGACTTTTAATTATTTTTAATTCCCCAAGTCAAAATTTCTCTTCTTCTCCTTTTCTTTCTGAACAACCGCGGTAGCTTTGTGGTATGGGTAATGGACTGCTGAGACGAGGTCTCAGGTTCGATCCCAGGTTATACCACGGCACACACCAATGACTTTACGATGCTTTTCGAAGTTATATGTGTATTTTGACGACCTCTGTGGCGTAGCGGTAGAGCATTCGACTGCTATGCAGGGGGCGCGGGTTCGATTCCCGCTCAGTGCAAATATTTGTATGCATGAATATGTATATTTGCATTGGTCTGGGTGTTTCTATGTATAAAATGTATGTATTTACGAAAAAAAAAGTATCTAAGTATGTTTATTCGCATTCTAGATCCCATAACACAAGCTAGTTAAGCTATGCTTACCATGGGTCTAGATAGCGTTGTGTAGAATGTCGTGAAATATTTTATTTTATTTTTATTTATTTATCGCAGGTTTATAAGTGCCCGGTTAATGGCAATAGGCTCGCCACCTATTACATTGGGACCTAAACATAAACTGGCGAAATGTGGGTGCTAGCACCTCTGCCTACTCCTTCGGGGATATAGGCGTTAATTCAGCAATTCTCGCCAATAATTGCGCTGTTTTGTCTTCTAACCGCGAGTAAGTAATTATTGTAGTTTTGAACGATATTTTTTTAGAAAATGGTTTTAAGTCGGTATCTGGTCATAAACTATTTTGGTAATTTCCTTCCCGTAAACCACCAAATTGCTTAGTTTTTCAAATACAAAACAACTATGATTGTCCTGAATACTGTTATCTTACTAACCGTCCGTAAATAATAAAATTATAACTGTTCTATTGTATTTAGTTTGATATTACTTAGGTATTAATTAACTTCACGTGTTTCCTTCTTCCTACAGTCCCGGGTCCTTTAAGCGGGGCGTGAAAAAGCATATGATAAGGCCGTCAAGCTGAGTGTCACCATTGTCACACGGTATGTGTAAGTAATGGTGACCCTCTTTTCTGGGATTTTGCCTTCAGCTTACCATCAGGCAAGGCGAAGTCCAATTGACGTGTCCTATATAAAAAAAAAAAAAAAAAAAAAACTTAACTTATAATATTTAAATATATGAAAATAAATAAAAATATTAGATAACCTGATAATTAAATGGTTATTTTGGATAGGTATCGAATTGCATATCGACGGTTGAAAGGCTAAAGGCCGTAAGCGACAAGAACAGTTGATGCGCAAATTACACTGTGTTGTAAAGAGTGTTTCATATACTTTAAGACCTTTTTTTGTATGAAATTTCGATGTCGCTTGTACCTTTTTGCTTTTCAACCGTCGATATGCACTATCTATTCAAAGGTTACTATCACTGGAGAGGAAGACTAAAGGCTTGTCTTGCTTTGTCTTCTACACTGATGGCTGTGTAGAAGCCTGTGCTTACAAGGTCGGCAGCACGAGTGTGACTCCTCTCTGGTGTTACACACGTTCATAGAATAGGTCACGGTAATCACTTTCCATCAGGTGTGCCGTGTGACTGTCTGCCACCTAAGTGGTATTAAAAAAATATAATAATAATGCTCAATATGTAAGTGTAAGTAAACTAAGTAAAGAGATCAAAGCTTTCTAAAATGATAGACCGAATAATGTACGATCACACAATCACAATGAGTGTGTTTAATGAATAATTTCATATTCGAAACACATTTTTGCAAGCGAATCCATGAAAACTAATGAACTTAGTGAGAAATATAGTGATATCAAACTATTGCGTTACATCCACAGATAAGTTATTAAATTTAAAGTTACCTGCTATACCGGAAAATACTTACACCATAAAAAAAACGCGCGCAAATTTGCTACAATAATTGTGGTAAACTTTCAGCCGTAAATATGTCGACAACCAAAAATTATGATTTAAAACCGACAAATCAAAGAGAAGCACACTTTAATAAGTCCTCAAATATATAGAAGGACTGGAAGCAGTTACAATACTGAGTTATACCTCGATCGGAGGCGTCTTTATTCTCGTATGGTCGACTAGAAGTGTGCGAAGCGAATCCTTTCTAGGATCGAGGTGGGGTTGGGGTAGCAGCTGCTTGCTCGATATGTGGTCGTCGCCAGGTACCGCGAAAACACGGTTGGTAGATTACGAATTGTGCCGCAATTTTGGGGAAAAATTTCGGTTTTGGGGAAAGAGAAGTAGTACATACATACATAGAATCACGCCTTTATCTAAGTTAGGCAGAAGTGAATTATCACCCACATTTCACCAATATTTGTATTCGGTCCCACGTAATAGGGGGTGAGCCTATTGCCGTATTTCGGGTACTATTGTTGACTCGAGCCATGAATCTGAGGCTGAGTCTGGGCTGTATATATCTGTCTGATGTTATACAGCCCTATCCCTTAGTCGCCTTGTACGACACCACATGTGAAGAGATGGGGTGGTCCAAATTGTTTTTTTTTTATACAACTTAGCTGGCAGACAAGCATACGGCCCACCTGATGGAAAGTGGTTACCATGACCTATGAATGTGTGTAACATCAGTGGAGTCACATCCGTGCTGCCGACCCTGTAAGAACAGAGATTTTGTGCCGTCAGTGTAGAGGACAAAGCAGGACAAGCCCTTGGTCATCCCACTGACAGCACAAAAACTCTCCCTACTCACCGCCGGGAATACAACACGAAGTTATTATAGCCGCGGTATTCTGTAGGGCGGAGGTACTTCCCCAGTCGGACTGCTCAGTTGACCTACCGGGAACCACGCGGCACTTATGCTTATGGTTTTTTTATAGTTACTTATGGAGTTTCTAAAAATATTTCGAAGAGATTTGATACAAGTCTCTTACATGTTGTATGTCAAAATGTGCCTAAGTTATTATGTGACGTGTGGACAACGAATGTCGATTAATTTTAGTAGAGATGAAAGTGCCCGTAGTTTTTAATACAAATCTTTCTATTTCTCTCACTTTCTTTTGTTCTGAAAACTACACCATATCTTTTGTTTTTATGACATTATCTACTGTCCTTCCCAAGGTTACCTGAAAGACCGCTTCAGCGATAAGGCCGCCCATTGTACATTGAACTGTATACATGCTACCTACTTGTCCTACTGTAAATCTGTTGGTGCACAGTAAAGTATTATCTTTCTATCTATCTAATACGTACTAAACTGATTCAAATTCAGACGTTGATACAAAGAATGATCTTAATTTTCTTAACATACCTATCAAAATAATTGGGATAGTTACCATGTTGCATTGATAGTGATGTGAGTGACCATGATAGTTTAAATTAACATTACATAACATAACATAAACTCACGGCTATATCCCCGAAAGGGTAGGCAGAGGTGCTAGCACCCATATTTCGCCAGTTTATGTTTAGGTCCCAATGTAATAGGTGGCGAGCCTATTGATATTTAACCGGGTGCTTATAAACCTGCGATAAATACACACATAACTTCGAAAAGCATCGAAAAGTCATTGGTGTGTGCCATGGTAAACCTGGGATCGTACCCGAGACCTCGTCTCAGCAGTCCATTACGCCATTTTATATCCAGTAGGCATTATTACAGCCACTAGGCTATCGCGGTTTGTAAATTAACATTCCTTTCAATAATTTCCCATTTTTTTTTCAAATTAAGAGAAAAGGTTTTGGTGCAAAGAATTTTGAAATGCGGCTGGAGATTCTGAAACTCGACCTAGCAACCCTACACGAATACAGCACGCGAGCAGAACCACCTCTACAAGGTTATGATAACCATAAAATGTTTAATTTATTTCTTGGCATTTCCATGTAAACCGACATCAATATGAAAAGATTTTCAATGAAACTGCTGTTTTATGTTTTGAAGGCACGAGTATATCAATGCCTCGGCCTTGACAATACCTAAGGTAATTTAAGATGCACGGCATGATAGCAACTAGTGATGTGGCGAATATCTGGATATCCGTATCCGCGGATATCCGAAAAAAAAATTCGATTCGCGGATATTTGAAAAGAACCCATATCTGTCATTGGTTAACATATCTGTCCATCATCATCCAGATTGTACCTAAAGAGTGCAATTTAAAACATAGGGCCCGCTGTCCGTGCTCTCGTGCGCCTCCCCATTTCCGGGGACGAGTTGGGGACTCTGTGGTCCCCACACCCGAGGACAGGGCCAGATCGAGAGAGATGGCCCCGAGTAGGCCGGGGTGCGAGGGATATGCCTGTAAACCTCACCTTCGGGTATCCGTTGATTTTGCGCACGTAAAAAAACAAAGGGCCCGTTGTCCTATTTTTTTAATTTTTTATTATATACTTTATTGTGCACCATTAATTACTAAAGTCTATAAATAACAAGGGATCAGTACAATGGGCGGCCTTATCGCTTTAAGCGATTTCTCCACTCCATAACACCACACAGAATATATTCCTTTTTTTTTTTTTTTTTACGTGCGCAAAATCCCCACGGATACCTCCCCACCGGAGCCGGTGGAAGAAGTTATGTCGGACTCGAACCGACTAAAACACACGCCGCCTGTGGGTCGTTTTGGTTGCCGAAGGTGAGGTTGACAGGCATATCCCTCGCACCCCGGCCGACCCAGGGTCATCTCTCACGATCTGGCCCTCTTCTCGGGTGTGGGGACTACAGAGTCCCCAACTCGTCCCCGGAAACGGGGAGGCGCGCCACGCGCGCCACCGCCGCGGCCTGCTTCTGCCAGGGTGACAGGCGGCTTCACCTGTCACCCCCAGGCCGGCGCTCATGGGGGGCGGAGGTCGTTCATCGACTTCCGACGCCCGAGTTGCCTTCGTACGCGGGCAGCTTGTCTTGCGATCCTTCGTCGCTCCCGCTGCCGCTCCCGCCCCGCCTCCTCCTTCACGAGCATTACTTGCTCGCAGAAGGAGGCGCCGGCCGAGAATATATTCCTGTAGTTAAAATAAATTATTTATCTAAACTCATTAAATTAAGAATGGTAAAAAAGCTGTAAAAGTTACGTCGGTTATTATTTTTAATTTTTATTTATGTTTAATCATCCACCCAACCTATAATAGTAAATTATTTAACTATAAAATTATTATGACGTCTTCTTCTTATTCTTATTTTATTGAATAGTCTCCTGGCATCAGTTATATAGATACCGATGATTCTGCCAACCTCAAGGTGGAGAGTAGGTTTAATCGGATATAGAGGTCTCTAGGTATTTGCTGTTTGAACTCTGAGAGGAAAGCCTGTGTAAGCCAACCGGTAGGTGAAGTTGGATTAAACCCCTCCTTTAATTTATAGATGCACATTGCACCTCATTCCTCCACCTCAAAGTGGTAGAGCATTCTACGGTTAAGTCACAGGTCGTGAATTCGATACCTGCATACTGTAAATATTTATCTAATTACAATAAAAAACAAAACAGAAAAAACAAGCACCTATATTATTACTAAGAAAGATAAACCAACATTTCAAAACCTATAAGCTAGATAAGATATGCCAATAGTTTGTTTTTTCTAGATTTTATGACATGGTAACTAGGATCTTTATGTCAAGTCTTGTTTTGTATTATATTAATATCTTAGTTAGAATGATTGTTGATGTTGATACCTGCATACTGTAAATATTTATCTAATTACAATAAAAAACAAAACAGAAAAAAACACATGTATTACTCGTACGTATTACCTACTAAGAAAGAGAAATCAACATTTCAAAACTTATAATATAAGCTACATAGTTAATATATGCCAATAGTTTTTTTTTGGGATTTTATGACATGGTAACTAGGATCTTTATGTCAAGTCTTGTTTTGTATTATATTAATATCTTAGTTAGAATGATTGTTGATGATGACGATGAGTTTATGATGATGTTGATGATGATGAGGATCAATGAAATGATTGCTGCCTCAGTAAAGTTGTGGGGGCTTTACTAGAAGCTCGCTAGGGAGATTTATAACACACGAAAAGTCACAATTCACTGTAATATGCCACTTTTCTACACTTGTGTGCATTTTCAAAGACGTTTTGTCTAAAAGTCCACCATTACTACACATAACTCGAATTCACAAAAAAATCGCTAAATAAAATAATACCGCAATGCACCCTTCTTCGTATTGGCGCCAAAACTATATGCCCATAGCATAGTCTAGATAGCGCTGTGAGAAAAGAATATTTTGGTACTAATTTTTTTCTTAAAATCATGAAAATATGTATTGGGTATATTTCGTGACAACTTCATAATAGCGAAAAGTAGAAGAATAAAATGTCGCATCACCAACGCAAAGCATCAACTGTTGGTTCAAGTTATTCAAGGGCACGCACATCATATCCGTATTCGCGGATATAGACACGAAAGTTCCGTATCCGCGAATTTACATCTGACCTTACACAATCCGCTTTTTTATACCAGTTAGGTGGCAGACAAGTATACGGCCTACCTGATGTAAAGTGGTTACCGTGGCCTATGAACGTGTGCAAAACCAAGGGAGTCATATTCGCACTGCCAACCCTGTAAGCACAGAGAGTTTCTGTGCCGTCAGTGTAAAAGACGAAGCAGGACAAGCTGTTGGTCTTCCCATTGACAGCATAAGAACTCTTTATCATCGTTATATACTCAACAGTAGTAGTAAATTTAGTAAAAAAGCCTGCTAGTTTCCAAGACTAGGCCGTTTAGAAGTTGCACCCGGCTTACAGGTGAGGTGAGGTTGTTTTGAACCCCAATGATAGCCCACGCGTGATAGTAGGTATGCTGCGTGGTTCCCGTCAAAGTAGAATTTGAACCACCCCATCTCTTCCCATGCTGTGTCGTACAAGGCGACTAAGGGATAGGGCCGTTTAACATACAGCCCAGATTCAGCCTCCAATGCATGGCTTGAGTCAACAATATTGCCCGGCAGACGGCAGTAGGCTCTGCCCCTTATACATGGAACCGAATTCAATGATTGGTGAAATGTGGGTGTTAATTCTTCTCTGCCTAACCCTCCGGGGATTAAGGCGTGATTATATATGTATGTATGTTTGTATGTACACTTCCAAAGAACCACCTTCCTAACATTGAGGGTATTCGAGCTAAGAGAGAGGGGAAAGCATGTGTTCACCAAAACATTTGTTTAATATGTTTTGTTTACGTATGTTGTTATGCGGAGGTCTAACAACACCCACATTTGGCCAACTACGAGTTTCGGTGTCGAAGAGCAGTACCTAATACAAGTTTATGATGTTCTAATGCGAATGGTATATTCTGTATTTTTGTATAGTAAGTTGTATTGGACATTCCTTAGACCTAGTGGGCAATACCCCATCCCAAATGAAATATAAATTAAGTATAGAAAAAATTTAACCCAGCCTGAACAGATTCATTTTTTTCTATATAATAATAATAGTCCACTGTCGTCCACTGCTGGTCATAGGCCTCTCCCAATGTGCGCCATACTACATACGTACTAGCATACTAAAATACTTTAAAATTTCATTCAATAGTTTGAGCGGCGTCATAAAAATCAATGTTTCAGAATGATTGCAACACCATTCATTGGTTCCGATAATTCGTACGAATGTCGGTAGATGGCGCTTAACCGTCACACGTAAGACGGATATATGTATACAAGAATTTGGATGGTCTCGGGCGAAGGTTCGGTGGCTTAGTGCTCAGAGCGTTCCCCCTGTAGGGAAGGAACCTTTTTTAAGCAGTAATGCGTGATGCGCGCGTGGGAATGCTCTGGTTCTCCCTGTAAAGGAAAGATTGCGGGTTCAAATCTCGCCTGAACCGATTCATTTTTTTTATATCTTTTTTTTATTTAACCAATAGTTTGTTTATTACATTACTAAGTGTACAAATAATCCAAATATTTTTATTAATATATACAAGGAAAAAAAATGATACAATTATAATATTGTCTACACTTTTGTAAAGTCAAAGTGACAGTCTAATCTATTAACCCGCCCCTCATCGTACCTGGTGCAAAGGTGCCCATGGCGCTGGCGGCATTGCCCCGTTGAACAGCTATGGCCAACCGTTGCCCCAGGTACGAGCCGGAGCGGGAGTCACCGGTTTTGTCCCTCAACCTGCGCCCTAATTCGCTCACCAGATTCTTGGTGTCGGTACCCCAACTACCCATTGTCTCGACCGCAAACGAATTTTTTTTTTTTTTATATAGGACACGTCAATTGGACTTCGCCTTGCCTGATGGTAAGCTGAAGGCAAAGTCCCAGAAAAGAGGGTCACCATTACTTACACATACCGTGTGATAATAGTGACACTCAGCTTGACGGCCTCATCATATGCTTTTTCACGCCCCGCTTAAAGGACCCGGGACTGTAGGAAGAAGGAAACACGTGAGCTGGTAATGAATTCCAGGCCTTAATGGTGCGACAGAGGAAAGAGTCTCCGAACCGCTTGGTTCTTGATCGTATGTTCTGCACCGTGTGCGGATGACATCTAAGACCTGCACGTGTTGTCCTGTGTAGGAAAGGGGAGGGTGGGGCTAATTGGAAGATTTGAGAAGTCGATTTGAATAGTTAGCAAACTAAATGCTTTAAAATTTCATTCAATAAATTAAGTAGTTACCTAAATATCTGATTTATATCGTGTTGACGACTCAGCATTTGCAATTATCAAATAGAAGTAACTTTTCACAACACCCTGACATTGCAAGTTGCGTTAACCCATAGAAGTCATTCAATAACAATTGTAGGAGGTAGGACACGACGGTATTCCCGTCCAAATTGAGCAGTCCGACTGGGGAAGTACCTCCACCCTACAGAATACCACGGCTATAATATTGTTACGTGCACGGGGTACAATTAAATGCCGTTTACTCAACGAAGAGATTTATTAGCTCACCACAAACTAGACAATTTAATCACTCGTACACACAGTACTCTTCAACAGTTCCAGTCGCTCAGTAGTTCACAGTAGTCCACAGTCGTTGCTCAGGTCGCAGGTAGAATCTTCTTCGGTCGCTTAAGTTCGCTGTGTTCGTTATCGATCTCAAAGACTGAATGAATCGTGTTGCTATGCGAGCATTTTTTTATACCTCTCAATTAGGAGGATCGAATTATCTAGAAAGTTCGCGAGCGATAAAAACCTATTCTTTTGATCTTGCCGCCGTCGCTGACCTTCGAGTACATTCTCCATATTTACCTATTGTTTGTTTATATTTGAGAGTGTAGGTACTCGTAGGTAGGTTGTGACTTTTTGTTGACGATTCTAGATTTTTCTATGCCATTCGGTAGAGTAACTCGTCACTAACAATGCGTTTTTATTTCTTGAAGATTCGATTATTAGTTTTCGAGATATCGACGGCTGTCGTAACATTACCCCCCTTTTAGTTATGCTCGTCCCGAGCATCATTTGTTCCATGATGACGCGTCAACCTATCCACATGGACTACCTTTGGTTTTCCCCTAACCCCCTTCCTAATGCGGTAGGTAATGTCATTGATTCTTGTAATAACCATATAGGGCCCTTCCCAGCGAGCTTGGAGTTTTGGAGATTTCCCCTTCTTGCGTAGCGGATTATGAAACCATACCAGTGTTCCTTCTTCGAAACCGTTGGTGTTTGCATTTCTATCGTACCGGGTTTTCATCCTTTCACCTGTCTTCAAATTGTTTTCCCGTACTATTGACGTAACTTGATAAGGGAAATCGCACAGTGGGCATCTTCCTGGACCTAGCCAAAGCTTATGACACGGTTTCTATTCCTAAGTTGTTGAACAAGATGGAAAATATAGGGGTAAGGGGCGTACAACTAGCACTCTTCGAAAGCTATTTGAAAGAGCGTACGCAATGTGTAAAGATCGGCAATGTTCTCAGTGACGACCTAGAAAATACCAACTTTGGTATCCCACAAGGAAGTATCCTGGGAAGTACACTGTTCTTAATTTACATAAATGAACTTTGTAATCTAAAACTTGAGCATGGCACGATCATATCATATGCGGACGACACTGCCCTCCTTTTTTCTGCTGAGTCAGAAAACGAAGCGTACGGGCATGCCCAGCGCGGTTTCAATATTATTAATAAATGGCTTCAATATAACCTACTAACATTAAATGCAGAAAAAACCAAATATGTTGCTTTCTCGATGCGCAAAAGACAGACTAATCCCCGGACAGACCCGTTACTTTATGCTCACCATTGTAAAGACCCTAATGACTCAGGCAATAAGTGTACCTGCCCGGATATAGCTAGAACAGACAAAATAAAATACCTGGGTATTATAATAGACGAAACCCTGTCTTTTGCTCAACATAGCGAAGTACTAATTAAAAGACTACGCAAACTAATATTTGTATTTAAGAAAATTAGGCACATTGCTGATTTAAAACTAATTAAACAGGTATACTATGCCCTTTGTCAATCAATATTAACATACTGCATAACGTCATGGGGAGGAGGGGGTAAATCCTTGTTACTGCCCATAGAGAGAGCACAGAGAGCGATCCTAAAGGTAGCAACTTTCCGTCCTTTCCTGTATCCCACGGACAAATACATTCTATGCTATTGTGTATGTATACGGAAAACAGAGGCGGAGGTATTTCCATATACATACACAATAGCATAGAATACCAAGTTACTGAAAATTTATTCGAAAACGATAATCACTACCTCTGGATATATATAAATAAGTTATCGCTAAATGTAGGTGCAATATATAAACCCGGTCGATCTAGTGTGAATGATTTTTTAGAAATATACACTTCTCAACTGGAGCAAAGGAATAGAGCAGTTATATTTGGTGATTTCAACTTGGACTTGCTTCATATGGACACAGACGTCAGAAAATATAAAACTGAAATAACAGAAGGCGGGTATGAAATCATAAACAAAGTCAACAGAGAGTATGTTACACGAGAAACTAGCACAACAAATACCATAATAGACCATGTATGTACAAATTTAAAGAACCACTCCTTCAGTTTATCGATAATTGAGTCATCACTATCTGATCACAAACAAATATTCCTGGAGATTGGTAGGCTGGCACCAATGGTGAGGACGAGAATAGAGTATAAAGCGTTAGACTATCAAAAGCTGTACAACAGTGCGCTGGAAGCAAACTACAACCTATAAAATAACGATTACTATCACCTGGAAAATTTTATACAAGAACAAGTACAAAACAGTAAAATTTTCAAAACTAAAATAAATAACCCACCTCAAAAAGATTGGATAACAAAAGATATAATAGATTCAATAAACTTGCGTAATGATTTATGGAGTCAAACTAAGAAAAATGCAAATGACATAAATTTACGAAAGAGCTTCGAAGTGCAACAAAATAAAGTGAGAACTATGATTAATTCACAAAAGAGAAAATATTATTATAAATTATTTCAAGATAACTACAATAATTCGAAGAAGCTATGGGAAGTGATTAACAGCCTGGCACTAAATAAAATTAAAGAAATCTGTGCTCCACCGAGATTAATGTCGTCGTCCGGACTAATAACAGAAGGTAACTCAATCTGCGATTTGTTCAACTCGTTTTTTTCTTCTGTAGGGTCAGACTTGGCGAACCAAATACCCAATATCTATCATACAAATACTGGTAACACTCTTATGTACGAAATTGACTACTCACACAACAAAGCATTAACACATTTGGAGTCGTGTAGTGAAACTGAAATATCCAAAATCATTGATGACCTCGATAGTAATACTAGTACGGGTGTAGATGGTATCAGTACTAAAGCAATAAAATGTTTAAAAAATATTATTTTAAAAACTCTAACAAACTGTATAAATGTATGTCTGTCACGTGGTATATTTCCAGACTCACTAAAAATTGCCAAAGTTACCCCCATCTATAAATCTGGCTGTAAAACTGACCCAGGTAACTATAGACCGGTATCCGTTCTCCCCGTCTTGTCAAAAATCTTTGAACGAATTATATACGACCGCTTAAATAAGTATCTATTAGAAAAGAACTTCTTAAATAATCACCAATACGGTTTCCGCGCTAAATCCAGTACCTTAACTGCGGCAGTTGATTTAATAACACAAATTAAAACTAATATTGATAAGAAAAACATTGCAGTAGGGATTTTTATTGATATAAAAAAAGCGTTCGATACGGTGAGTCATCAAAAAATACTAGAGAAGTTATATAACATCGGCGTTACAGATATACAGCTTACAATATGTTCGCGTCATATTTACATAATAGGTGTCAAGTAGTTAAGATAAGCAACTACATAAGTACCACACAAACACTACCTTTTGGTATAGCTCAAGGGTCAATAATCGGCCCGCTAATGTTCTTGATTTATGTTAATAATATTAACAAAATTGGATTAACAGGTCACCTCACACTTTATGCTGACGACACATGCCTTTTTTACTTCGGTGGTTGTATACAAAACATAATTACCGACGCTCAAAGGGACCTTGATATCTTAAATGAATGGCTCAAATATAATTTATTAACCATTAACGCATCTAAAACTTCTTATATGATTTTTGCAGCTAAAAACAAAAAAATACCTCAGCACCCACCTCTAACAATAAATAATATGCAACTACGCCTTTCGAACCAAGAGAAATATCTAGGGTTGTTGATAGACGATAAATTAAGCTGGAAACCACATATTAACTACGTAAAATCAAAATTACTGGGAGCCGTACGCAAAATAAAAAATATTATTCCAAAAAAAATAAGCACAATTATATATAACTCTTTAGTAAAGACACACCTCGAATATTTAATTGAAATATGGGGTACAGCTGCCGTTACAAATTTAATTTCTTTACAAAGAACTCAAAATAAAATAATAAAAGCACTATTTCACTATCACTATCGGACTCCAACAAATCAAATATATCACGAAACAAAATTACTAAACATAAAACAACTATACATATACACGACCTGCATTTTGGTTAAAAAAATTACAACTAATTCGATCCAAATAATATACATTTATCTAAGAGGGAATCAATTCACTTGCTAAGAAACAGAGACAATATTCAGTTAATTCGTCCACGTACTAACTATGGGAAAAAAACGATATTATTCGATGGAGCACAGCTTTATAATAAACTACCTAACAACATTAAAAATATTGATAATTTGAATGTGTATAAGAGTAAACTCAAAAACTATGTACAACAAATGTAATCATGTAAAGTAGGCAGAATAGAGGAAAACATTATTTCAAAATTATTGTAAATCTCATTTTAAGTGAACTTTATGTTTTTATGAGAAATAAATGTCTTTAAACCTAAATCTTGTGAAGTACTAACAGTCCGCCAGCTATTCATAGTGAGCACAGTACTAAAACAGCACGCAGCACTCCCATTCAGCACTGATATTGTAAATAAAAGACGGAAAGATATTGTATGCACCCAGCGAATTGCGATAAAGCACGAATATGCAGCCAAATTCTATATGTTTCTGGGACCTCTGCTGTATAATAGAGTGAATGCTGTAGCAGACATATATCCCCTAAACTTCAACCAGTGTAAGAATGTCCTAAAGAAATTCCTACAAAAATTGACACACGATGAGACAGAGAAGTTGATAACGGTGGTGAAATGAATATTGTTAAGTAGTTTAGTAACTAAGATATATAAGTTTAGATTTAAATACCAATTCACTTTGTAAGTAACTTTTAGACATATGAATTATTTATTTGTTTATTTTAAATGTAAAAATTGCTCTGCAAGCCTGAAAAACAGGATTACCTAGTTCAGGCACAATCTATGTAGCACAGCTTAATTGGTTGCGCCGATGGTAGAATTTATATTTTTCGCTATAGTAATAGTTCACGCGGAAACACACGCTTCCTGTACCCATCTCCCTCCCGCGCTACCTTTTAAAGTGAGATAGCAATAGTTTCCGCACGGCTCAATTGTCAAAATAGACGCATATTCACTTCGCATTTGAACTGGAAACAATGGCCGCCGCGCGCGCGACTCTTAGAAATTAATAATGTTTGTTGGATTTTAACCGCGTTCATGGACCTTTGCCGATCGGATTGTGCCTCTCGTGTGTCCCTCAAGTGATTTAGTGATGTGGGCGGCAACTCCTGAGCCAGGAAGAGAAGATCGGTGCACCGGCTGCGATGAAAGCACGTGGCGTCGTGAAGGTTAGTGCATCCTCTCCTAATTTCTCGGGTTGCATTCATTGCCTAGACCACATCCGCGGCAACCCGATCACCTGTCTTGTTTGTTGTGTAAAGCGTCAATGGAACAGTTAACTTCACCCCCCGCGAAATACAGTCCACTAGCTCACGTGGCGAGAATTGCGCTACCATTCTTTTTGGTCCTGATCGAACCGGATCCTTAGCCGTAGTTCGTAGTTTGTTATTATTCTATTGGGAATAAACGCACCGCACCTAAATACCTAGTTATTTTAGTAGAAAACCCCGCATCTAGGCATTTAGGTTTAGATTTTGTTGTCCGTTCGCCGCTGGCTCGCATCGTATCTACCTAATACATACATAGGTTAGGTACGTGTAATCGCATTTGTTATTATTCTATTGGGAATAAACGCACCGCACCTAAATACCTAGTTATTTTAGTAGAAAACCCCGCATCTAGGCATTTAGGTTTAGATTTTGTTGTCCGTTCGCCGCTGGCTCGCATCGTATCTACCTAATACATACATAGGTTAGGTACGTGTAATCGCATTTGTTATTATTCTATTGAGAATAAACGCACCGCACCTAAATACCTAGTTATTTTAGTAGAAAACCCCGCATCTAGGCATTTAGGTTTAGATCTTAGGTATCCTAGACACCCTAGTGCATAGGCACAGTGTAATACCTAACGCATTTGGCTTTTGTTTTTATTTGTTTCAATTGAGTTGTCCGTTCGCCGCTAGCTCGCATCGTATTTACCTAATACCTACGTGGGCAGATACGTGACCAATACCTCCCTCGCATTTCATTCAAATTCATACGAAAGTATTTTAATTTGAATAGATATTACGCAATACTTAATCCCTGAAATAATAGTTGAACCTAGACAGCGACCATCGCGTAGGTAAGATCTGGCTGTTGCTATGCGCGTTCGTTCAAGCCGGCACTCGCAGTCATAAGTACCTACCTACCTACGGAATATCGTTCGCGTCGCGTCGCTGCTCTGTACCGCTAAGATTAAGTCATTTCATTTGTTGTTTACCGCACTTTAGTTTGATATTAGTTGTAAAAATGCCCCCAAAGGTTGGTAGTACCGATAGTAAAGTTCAACTGAAACTTTTATACGCTAAAAGAGAAATGATTTACTCTCGTGTACAATCGATTTGTGATAATGCACTTAAAACCTCTGATTTGGCTATTAGAGATTCGTTCTTGTGTTCTATAGAAAACTTGGATAGTTTGCGCGCGGATTTCGAGTCTTTAGTACATGACATCAACGTTTTAGAGTTAAATTTAAATCCCGATTACTCAGTGAGTTATCAGGCCTTGTCGTCGTTTGACGATTTGTATTGTCGTATCAAACGCGTCGCTAGGAGTTTGGAGAAACCGTCTGACCGACCCAATCCCACTCGCGACCGACCTAAGTTGCCACCAATTCAAATACCCGAATTTGATGGTAACATTCGCAATTGGGGTTTATTTATAGATAGTTTTGAGAATACAATAGATAAGAACGTTTCGTTGACAGATCACGAAAAATTGCATTATCTCGTTGAAAAATTGACTGGTAAAGCTATAACCGTTTGCGCTGGAATTACGTTTAGTGCCGAAAATTATAATTTAATTTTAAATACTTTGAAAGCTAAGTATGAGGATAAAAGATCGGTAGCTAACGCATATTTGGATCAGATGTTTGACTTGAAATCTATTACGGCATGTAACGATCAAAACTTAGAGAAGTTTCTAGATACTTTCGCATCATCTGTTCGCGCCGTAAAGAACCTAAAGATCGATGACCTCTGCGACTTCTTATTTTTGTATATGGGTTTAAAGAAATTAGATTCCGAAACCATTCGTTTATTTGAGTCGGATCATCGCGGCAATAAAATTCCTAAGTTCGAAGACTTAGAAAGTTTTGTTCGCGAGCATATAAAAATATTGCAACGCTCTTCATCGAAACATGAAGGCGCGAAGAAAGTTGTTAGTTCTGAACGCAAAATAGATGCCTCATCGAGGTCACTGAGGTCAACTCATACTTATGTTAATACCACACCAGCACATGTACAATCACCTGTTTGCTCTTTGTGTAATACTCATCATTCGCAATTGTACAAGTGTCCGGGTTTCCTAAAATTATCGCCTAGTGATCGTTATAAATTTGTTCGCGCTAATAATTTTTGTTTTAATTGTCTCGGTACTAAACACCGCGTTGTTTTATGTAATAGTAGAAATAGTTGTCGCAAATGTTCAGCGAGACACCACACTTTGCTCCATTTTGAAAATAGTAACGCCGCATCCAATGTGAGCACAGTTGGTTCGTCGAGCGGTGGCACACCGTCGCATAGGTCGCCCGTGTCGGTGGCGCCTGCGCCACAGCCGCAGCCCGCGCTCGCGCGCGCTCCTGCCCGCGCGGGGACCGCTGCGAATGGCGTCGCCTTGTGTTCGTTGTCCGCTAGTGCTGCGCTCACTACTGTGTGTCTCGCGACTGCTCGCGTTGTTATTGTTGATGCATTAGGTAAACCGCACATTGTTCGAGCGCTATTAGATGGCGCTTCGCAAAGTAATTTTATTACTCAAGATTGTTGTCAACGTCTTGGTTTCAATGTTAATAAGCGTTCAACCCGCTCAGTGGTGAAGGGTTTTGGAGGCTTACAGTCAGCTGTTCATGGCACCGTTAGAACAAGGTTTGGATCTCGTTTTAATAATAATATTTGGTTTGACATGGATTCGCTCGTTACAGATAAAATAACTGAACAGTTGCCTACCGTCCCGGTTGACACGTCTTTATTAACGAAATTTAAAGACTTGCCTTTGGCAGATGAGACTTACGCTGTTCCTGGAGTCGTCGATATATTGATCGGCGCTTCGATTCTCCCGCACCTCCAGTTATCACGTAAGGTTCAAGGGGGACCGACGTACCCCGCTCCGCACGCCCTGGAAACAGTTCTAGGTTTTGTTATAATTGGTTCCGCACCCGCTTCTATAGATAGTTTTAGTCACTCGACTGCCTCGTTCTGTTGCACCGTCGAGCCGCCACTGGAGTCTACCATCCGCAAGTTTTGGGAAATTGAAGAGGTCAATGTCCCACCAATCCTAAGCCCTGATGACAAGATGGCTGAGGAGATTTATTGTCGCACGACTACTCGTGATGAGCAGGGTCGTTATGTTGTCGCGCTCCCTTTCAAGGGAGATATTTTTTCGCTCGGTGACTCCCGTGTATCCGCTGAAAGACGCTTTCTTTGTTTAGAACGAAAGATGCAGGCGTCTCCAAAGTTAAAGCAAGCCTATGATGAGGTTGTTAACGAATATTTAGATAAAGGTTACATCTCACCTGCGCCTGCGGACACTGACGAGACCCAGCCTTCGTACATTATCCCGCACCACGGAGTTATTAGAGAAGATAAGCTTACTACTAAACTCCGCGTAGTTTTAGATGGCAGTGCTAAGACTAGCACTTCCGTGTCGCTTAATGACATTTTGTATTGTGGTCAAAGTCTTTAAGGTAATTTATTTGACATAATTGTAAATTTTCGCATTAATATTAGTAGAATTTTAGCTTTTTCGGACTCAACAGTCGCTTTGTGTTGGGCCCACTCTTCGCCCCATCGTTGGGACACATTCGTCGCTAATAGAGTGGCAAAAATTCAATCTGAATTAGCGCCACAAAATCTCTTTCACGTTGCTGGCACCGACAACCCAGCCGATTGTCTCTCTCGTGGATTGCTTCCTTCGCAAATTTTGGATCACCCGTTGTGGTTTAGTGGACCGTCCTGGATTCATGCCGCGTTAGATAAGTGGCCAGTTAGTCAATTCAATCCCACTACGGTTTCCGAACCACCCGAGGAGAAGAAGCACTCGCTTGTTGTATCGGTCCCGCGTGAAGAGTCCCTTATTTTGTTGTTGGCTAATCGCGTCTCGTCTTGGTCGAGGCTGTTGCGTTGTGTTGTTTATGTAGGCCGATTTTTGAGAATTTTATCTACGCGCGGTCATATAACCGCCGCTGATTTAGATAAAGCTGAATTGGTCATACTTCGCGAGTTGCAGAAATGTTATTTTGCTTCTGAATTTAAAAATTTAGAATTTAACAAACCTTGTAGTCGTTCTTTCCGACACTTGAAACCATTTTTGGAAGATGGACTCATTCGAGTAGGTGGTCGTTTGAGAAATTCAAGTTTAGGATTTGAACAAAGGCATCCAGTAGTTCTCCCGCGTAAGGACCACGTATTAGATTTGTTAGTAGATTATCATCATAAGGTGAATTGTCACGCTGGTCCCGATTTGTTAATGTCTATTTTGAGACAGAAATACTGGATAATTTCCGCTCGTAATTTGATTCGCGCTAGAGTACACAGATGTGTACCTTGTTTTAAACTCCGCCCGCGTTTTATCGCGCCTGAAATGGCCGATCATCGCTCTTGTCTTGTTGTTCAATCCGCAAAACCTTTCGTACACACCGGCACAGACTTTGCTGGGCCTTTCAAAGTCACCATTGCTCGTGGTCGTGGCATTCGCTCCACGAAAGCTTATGTTTGTTTGTTCATTTGTATGACAACTCGCGCGGTTCATATAGAGTTGACCGGTGATTTAAGTACGCAAAATTTTATGTCCGCTTTTAAACGTTTTTTGTCGCGTCGTGGTCCGGTTAAGCGCATGTATTCGGACAACGGTACAAACTATGTAGGGGCCCGACGTAGTATTTCGGAATTGCACACATTCTTACGGTCTAAGTACTACCAAAGTGAATTCGCTCACATCTTAGCCGAAAATCGCATTGAATGGTACTTTAACACGCCTGCAGCTAGTCATTTTGGTGGTAATTGGGAAGCGAATATTAAAAGCCTTAAGTCGCATCTGTTTCGCGTCATAGGCGAACAGATTCCCTCGTTCGAGGAGTTGAGCACCGTACTCGCTCAAGTAGAGGCGGTGATGAACACGCGTCCGCTGTGTCGGACTCTATCTAGCGATCCGTCAGAGCCATTAGCGTTGACGCCAGCTCACTTCTTAAATACGACTCCTCTAAAATATTTGCCCGCAATAGATGTTGATGACGATAGAATGCACCTTCTAACTCGTCACGCTCTTTTAGATAAATTAGTCCAATCGTTTTGGAATCGTTGGGGAACCGATTGTTTGCACACGCTGCGGTCGCGTCAAAAATGGAATACTCCATCCAACCCAATTACTGTAGGTACGGTGGTAGTCCTTATGACTGAGAATGCGCCTCCTTTACATTGGCCTCTAGGAGTAGTAGAGGAAGTTTTTCCCGATTCCCGCGGGATAACTCGTGTTGTACGGGTTAAAACTGCAACCGGATCGTATCTGCGCCCGGTTGTTCGCCTCTGCCCTCTGCCTAGCCAGCAGTAGGCACGAGTTCAAACCTAGGTTTATATTTTAGTTGTTATTTCCCAAACCTAGATTTAGATTAGACTTTAGATTTGTTCCGCATTTTTCGTTTTGAAGGTAACCCTTCAAGCCGGGGGGAATGGTTGCGCCGATGGTAGAATTTATATTTTTCGCTATAGTAATAGTTCACGCGGAAACACACGCTTCCTGTACCCATCTCCCTCCCGCGCTACCTTTTAAAGTGAGATAGCAATAGTTTCCGCACGGCTCAATTGTCAAAATAGACGCATATTCACTTTGCATTTGAACTGGAAACAATGGCCGCCGCGCGCGAGTTAAGGAACCCCAAAACACACACATTAGCTTTGTCAGCAAATAAACTTCTAGAACATTCGACGCATATCGACAGTTCTATCCAGGTCATGCGTCATTGTGTTAAATGCCGAGTAATCAATAAGATTAGTATATAAGATCAACATTTTGTGAATAGAATCAATTACTGTTAATTATAAACAATTGCTGTTACTCTGTCTCTCGAAATAAAGTATTTTTTTAAATAACTTCAGTGTCAGTCTCTTTATTGGCGCAGCCGGTAGGATCTTTGCAGTTAGACTCTTACCACGTATCTACATCTACGAGAAGTATCTGACGTCCGTCTCTACGGTTCAGCAAGGATCCCCGAACAAACAAATTTATAAGGAGCAGCCGGTGGCAGAAGCAGCCAAGCAGTAATTCACAGGAAATGAAGATAGCTGCGGAATTGTGAGTTCATCTTATTCACTTTCCTTTCAGATCTTCCTATTTCTAAACCTTGTCTTAGACCTATGTTTTGTGTGTGTTATTAGGGATTAGACAACGCCTTAGTGATACTGTCATAGGTTTACGGGTTAGGTAGTCTTAGTATTTTATTCTATTGTCATAGAAAACCTAATATACAATGGAGGGAATAACTCGTGTCCCACAGGAGATGGTCAACATTATACCTGTATTTAGTGGTGACGCAAGGACCTTGCCATTGTTTATTAAGAAATGCGAATACATACTTAATACATTTTCCGGTGGTACCGAACAAAATATCTATTTATTTCATGTAATAACAAGTAGATTATCGGGCGAAGCAGCTAGTTTAATAGGAGAACGTGATTCCATAGATACTTGGGAGGACTTGAAAACCCTATTGAGCCAGCACTTTGGGGACCCACGTACTGAAGATT
Organism: Eilema griseolum; assembly: GCA_963662185.1. Lineage (NCBI taxonomy): Eukaryota > Metazoa > Arthropoda > Insecta > Lepidoptera > Erebidae > Eilema > Eilema griseolum. The sequence goes on from OY759241.1 coordinate 24,546,160, forward strand.
GTTTAGCATTAGAACTAGAGTCCTGTAAAATAAATAAGGGTGAAAGTTACCTAGATTATTGCCATAGAGTACAACAAATAAGAAGTATTTTGTTCGCCAAACTCTCGGAGACTATTCGCGACGAAAGTCTACGCAGGGCAAAACAAACTATTTACAACAACAGGGCGATGCATGTATTCTTGTATAATTTACCACAATACCTTGTGAGATTAGTTCGTTTGCGTAATGTATCTACCTTAGAGGAGGCGTTAAAAATCGTTCTCGAAGAACAGAATTTCCAAACTGTATATGACGCTAGGACAAGCGACCGCCGTAGTTTTACTAAGACGAATAAATCCAACTCTTCACAGTCAGAAACTCAAAGGGACGGTTCACAGAATACATCGAGAACTGAGCCAGCTTTAAATACTAGAAGGGATAGCCCTAATAGTTCATATACACCCCATTCTTCCAACCAGTTCAGGAACTATAGATCACAGAATAATCACCCAAATAGCTCTAATGTGAACAATAACAATAATTCGCAACAACAAGTTAGTAGGTCACCGTATCCGGTGGCACAACAAAACTATACACCACGCTCGACACCGTTTGCAGCGCAAGCACAATCATCGGGTTCAAACACCGATGTTACTATGCGTACTGCGAGCTCACGACGAGTCAATTATATAAACAATAATGAACCTAATACAAATAGCTTGATTAACGAATTCCAAGAATTAACGCTCGATGATGGTAGCGCGGAAAATTTTTGCGTAACAGCCTCCTTAACAGAGAACGAATAAAATTGAACTGTAACAGGAGACTAAATTTACCGCATGTAATTATAAAGGAACTAAATGCAGTATTTATGATAGATACCGGTAGTGTTAGGTCATTTATTAGTCCATTTATAGCAAATAAGTACTTTAAAAATTATTTGAGATATGAGCCGTTCGAAGTTGTTAGCACTCACGCTTCGAGCGTTCATAGCGAAACGGCAATAATACCATTGCCAAATACTTTTAAGAGTAGTGAATCCCATAAGTTCTATGTTTATAGTGTAGACGACAGGTATGATGGGTTAATCGGTAGTAATCTGTTGAAGCAATTACAGGCCAAAATTAACATGGAAAACCAAGTCTTACACTTAAAAAATACAGACATCCCCATTATCTATTCACCGCCTATGAGAGAGGTATACCATCTACCTTCTCGTAGCGAACTTAGAATAAGACTTCCAGTCAACTTATTAGACGGGGAAGGTATTTTAGATTTTAAGCAGCTTACGGAAGGGATTAGAATGCCCGCTGCATTAGTTACTTGTAAGAAAGGTTTTGCGACAACTGTCATCCAGAATTACAGTAACGTTAGTAAAGATTTAGTGGTAACAGGCCCTTTTACAGTAGAGCCTTACGTTAGAAACTCGCCCCTGAGAATAAACTTTACCGAGAATAGTATAGAAATCGATAAATTACTCACCCAAAACTTATCAAAATTGCAGCTGAATCATATGAACTCAGAGGAACGATTAGCCATCGAGGGTCTATGCCATGAATATAAGGATATTTTCTATTGTGAGGATATACCTTTAACTTTCACAAACCAAGTTAAGCATAGGATTAGGACAAAGAACGAGGACCCTATAAACATAAAATCATACAGGCTCCCTCCGGTCCAAACCCAAGAAATTAGGAAACAGGTAGATAAGATGCTACGGGATAACATAATCCAGGAATCACACTCTCCCTGGAGTGCCCCCGTACACTTGGTACCTAAAAAGCTAGACTCCTCGGGCCAACAAAAATGGAGAATGGTAGTTGATTATCGACGCCTCAACGAAATCACAACCGACGATAAATACCCACTACCTAACATTAGCGATCTGTTCGATATGTTGGGAAAAAGCACATATTTTACAACGCTAGACTTAGCTAGTGGATATCATCAAATAGAAGTTGCAGAGGAGGATAGGGATAAAACAGCCTTTAGCACTCCAGCAGGACATTATTCTTTTAACCGTATGCCTTTCGGGCTAAAAACGGCTCCCGCCACGTTCCAAAGGGCAATGGATAACGTCCTTAGAGGTCTCCAGGGCATACACTGTCTGGTATACTTGGATGACGTTATAATATTCTCCAAAAGTTTACCAGAGCACGTACAGAAGCTTAGGGCAGTTTTTGAGCGATTTCGTAAGACAAACCTCAAGGTACAGCTGGATAAATCACATTTCCTCAGAAAAGAAGTCCTCTACCTTGGACATACTATAACCAGCGAGGGTTTGAAGCCAAACAGCGACAAAATCGATGCTGTGCTTCGTTATCCCATACCAACTACTGTAACACAGATCAAAAGCTTCTTAGGGCTGATCGGGTATTACAGGAAGTTTATTAAAGATTTCGCCAAAATAACCAAGCCATTAACAGCGTGTCTAAAGAAAGGCCGCAAAATAATTCTTAATGACGAATTTAAGGAATGTTTTGAAACTTGTAAACAACTCCTTACCAATGCACCTTTGCTACAGTTTCCCGATTTCAGTAAAGGTTTCATATTAACCACTGATGCATCCAATTATGCGATCGGAGCTGTATTATCACAAGGGCCCATTGGAGCAGATAAGCCAATAGCATACGCAAGTAGGACATTGAGCGACACTGAATCCAAATATAGCACAATAGAAAAGGAACTTTTGGCTATTATTTGGGCAGTTAAGCATTTTAGGCCATATCTATACGGCAATAAATTTACGATCTTTACAGATCACAGACCGTTGGCATGGCTCTATTCACTAAAAGAACCAAATAGTAAACTCACACGTTGGCGTTTACGATTAGAAGAATATGACTATGAAGTCAAATATAAAAAGGGCCCTCAAAACACAAACGCTGATGCCCTCTCTAGAATAAAAATTAACGCAATAGATGATGATATGGACTCAATCTTTGTGAACGTAGGAGATAGACACGAACGAATAAGACAAATTCGAGACGAACTTGAACATGATCTTTCGGTTAATGAAACCCCTATAGAAACTATAGAACTTTCAGACTCTGACGATGGTGTCACAGCCAACTCTGTTTCAAATAGAGAACACGAAGGAATCCCTATTTTAAACGAAGCTATAGATAATAAAAGTAGACAAATTTTAGTTCACTTTTGGTTTAAAGATAAATTAACAGTCACAGATATATCTAATAATAAGCAAAACATTTTAGAAGTACATTTACCAACAGATAACGATAGCTTAGTTAAAGACTTTTTAAAGGAGTATATAGATCCTAAATTTAAATATTTCATTTATTTTGAACACCCATCTTTTAGAAAAACTTTTTCCAACATGGTTATTAAATTATTCAAAAAGGATTCGCTAAAACTGACGGAATGCACAGAGAGAGTGGTCAATCTGACAGATTCGGAAGCAGATCAAAAGGAAATTGTCCTCAAATACCATGACGGAAAAACTTGTCATAGAGGTATTAGGGAAACTTTAGCCAAAATTAGGAGGCATTATTGGTGGACCAATATGCATGAAACCGTCTCCGCTATCATCAACAGTTGTGAGCTGTGTAAAAAAATGAAATATGACAGAAAGCCCATCAAACCTCACATCCAATTAACTCAGACCCAGGATAGTCCTTTTCAGGAAGTATTCATGGACTTACTTTTCATCGAAAGCAAATATTATTTAACTATTGTTGACGCCTTCAGTAAATTAGCCCAGGCAATTGAAGTACCCAACAGGGCTACACCTACGATAGTTAGAGCCCTTATTAAGTATTTTAGTATGTACGGACTACCTAAGAAAATTAGTTGCGACTCAGGTACAGAATTCAACAATACCCTAATTAAGGAAATGTTAGGAATGTACAAGATAGAACTCCATATAGGGACACCGAACAACCCAAGTTCGATGGCTGTAGTAGAAAGATTCCACTCTACCATTATTGAGATGTACCGAATAGCAAAATACGAAAAAACAGACCTTGATGCCGCATCTGTAATGACGTATGCCATTATGGGATATAATAACAGCATACATTCAGCCACAGGCTTCACGCCTTTTGAGCTAGTATTTGGGCACACTGACACTGGTAACGTATTCGATATCGACAGACAAAAACAGCTAACTCAAAAATTATTATTAGATCATAGGAAACGTCTTAAGGTACTATATGAATTTGTAACAGAAAAGTTGGGTTCAAATAAAGTTAAAGTTAGAGACAAAAAAGGCGGAGAAAGTGTCCCGTCCATCAAACCAGGTGAGACAATTTTTATGAAAAATACGAGAGTTAGGAAGGCTAAAGAAAAACCACGATACGAGAAAGCTAAAGTTACGGGAGACGTACAACGTAACATTGTTCCTGTAGAATTAAATAAACGTTCTACACGTGTGGCAGTTAAAAATGTAAAACGTCCTCCACAGATCGTGGCTAGTCCTTCTAGCGATGACATCCGCCCTGGACCTTCTAAACCTCGGTCAGAGCCCGGGGATAGCATCGCTGAGGATGGGAGTAGCAGTGAAGAGGAGTAGCTTTTGGACCATTTTTAAAACTCTAGATTTAGAATCCTTAGGCTTACAAATAGAAGATAATATTCAGAATTTCAATAATCTTAAACTTAAGATAAGGGAAATTAGTTTAGCAAATGAAACTTTGGGGGTTGAAAATCAAATAGAATATTTAATAGCCTTAACCAAAAATAGATTATCCCAAATTTATCCTTTCAACTTTCGTATTAAGCGAGCATTACTCAGTCCCTTAGGTTCATTAGTCAAAACTATTACAGGAAATTTGGACGAGGATGATGCTATAAAATACGACCAGGAAATACAAATGCTAACTAATAAGGAGCATGTGATTGAACGTAAAGTTTCGTCTATGCAAAGAGCCTTCGATAGATTGGTGAACAATTCGGAAACAATAAATTATAATATTAAAAACTTAGGCTCACAAACCAAGGAAATAGAAAAGCTTGCCCAAAATGAGTTTAATTTTAACACTTTATTACACATGTTAAATGCAATGTACCAGGTCTTGAGTAACTTTCGCTCTTGTTACGAAAATATACAGGAAATAGAAACAGCAATCGCTTTTAGCAAGTTAAATATATTACACCAGTCAATTATAAATAACACAGAACTATATAATACATTACTAGTTATTAACAAACATGCTAAGACTATTTACCCCATAAATAGACAAAATTTACTTAAACTAGAACGTAATATTTTAATCAAATCATTCAATCAATCAAATCAATGATTCAAGCACAACCCAAATTTTTACTGTAGAAATAAGTGTCTGGACTATATTTTTGTATATCATAATAATCATTATAATTATTGTAATGTTTTGGAAATTAAAGTTCTATTATATTTTTCGCCGAAATTCTCCGAAGCCATCTGCGAGGTCTTCTGATAATTTCTCTCTTGGGGAGGGAGGAGTTAAGGAACCCCAAAACACACACATTAGCTTTGTCAGCAAATAAACTTCTAGAACATTCGACGCATATCGACAGTTCTATCCAGGTCATGCGTCATTGTGTTAAATGCCGAGTAATCAATAAGATTAGTATATAAGATCAACATTTTGTGAATAGAATCAATTACTGTTAATTATAAACAATTGCTGTTACTCTGTCTCTCGAAATAAAGTATTTTTTTAAATAACTTCAGTGTCAGTCTCTTTATTCGCGCGACTCTTAGAAATTAATAATGTTTGTTGGATTTTAACCGCATTCATGGACCTTTGCCGATCGGATTGTGCCTCTCGTGTGTCCCTCAAGTGATTTAGTGATGTGGGCGGCAACTCCTGAGCCAGGAAGAGAAGATCGGTGCACCGGCTGCGATGAAAGCACGTGGCGTCGTGAAGGTTAGTGCATCCTCTCCTAATTTCTCGGGTTGCATTCATTGCCTAGACCACATCCGCGGCAACCCGATCACCTGTCTTGTTTGTTGTGTAAAGCGTCAATGGAACAGTTAACTTCACCCCCCGCGAAATACAGTCCACTAGCTCACGTGGCGAGAATTGCGCTACCATTAATAATTATAACGTAAGATTGATTTGACAAATATTCTAGTTTATGTATAAAGTATGTAATAAGTATAAAAGATAGCAATAGATTATGAAACTATGTAACATATACTTTTGAAATAATGAAATAAATTATTATTATTATTATTCTGTGCACCTCGTCCAGTCGGTTTCGAAGTTCACTCACGTAATACGTCACGGGCTTAGGACTATCAGGTGGCGTACCGGTTATTGCATCCACTGGTAGCCTAATCTCTCGACCAAAGTTCACTTTCGCTGGGGTGTGTCCCATACTGTCATGTACCGCAGATTGATAGGACATCAGGAATAGTGGGATGTACTGGTCCCAATCTCTTTGGTGTTCATCGACAACTTTAGCCAAGTGATTTTCCAACGTCTGGTTAAACCTCTCGACCATTCCGTCTGACTGCGGATGCGCTGGAGTCGTACGGGTCTTGTTCATTCCAAGGATCTTGCACATTTCTTGAAATAGAGCAGACTCGAAGTTCCGTCCTTGGTCAGAGTGGATCTCCATAGGTGCGCCGTACCGGCAGACCACTTCCTGAACCAGTTTCCTCGCCAACTTGCCAGCTCCGACGTTATACAGTTTCAATTTTCCTTTGCTTCTTGTCGGCGGTCCTTTAACTGAAGCACATGCAGTGCATTTACGGCACCAATCCTCGACATCTTCCCGACAATGAAGCCAGTAAAACCGCTGTCGTACTTTAACTAGGGTTTTCTTGACTCCGAGATGCCCGCCAGAGACACCATCGTGGCTGTGCCGTAAGAGTGTAGCCACCTTGCTTCGTGGTACCACTACTTGTAGGGTCACCTCTTTGCCGTCGTTGGATTCCCATTTCCTATACAGCACGTCGTCTATCAGAGTTAAACTGTCCCACTGGGCCCAATAACTTTTGGTAGTGGAACTAAAAGCAGATATATCACTCCATTGAGGTTTGCTTCCGAGCTGCTTCCAGTGCAGTATAGGCTGTAGATCATCATCATCCTCTTGCGCCTGCTTCATACTGCTCCCGGTCCATTCGTCGTCAAGTCCATTCACCTTTATAACTTTTAATATTTTCACGGGCTTCGTTCTTCTGACATTGCTTGCAATCTTCGGCACACGGCCTACGAGACAAAGCATCAGCATTGCCGTGCCCTTTTCCGCTTCGGTGTTCTATCACAAAGGGAAATTCCTGTAGTTGTTCGATCCATCTTGCTACTTGACCTTCCGGATTCTTGAATTGCAGCAACCATTGTAGTGCAGCATGATCTGTCCTTAGTGTAAACTCTCTTCCTATAAGATACTTATTAAAATGCTGTAAGGACTTCACCACAGCGAGAAGTTCACGACGAGTGACACAGTAATTTCTTTCCGGCTTGGATAGCGATTTGCTGAAGTATGCTATTACAACATGGCGATCTCCTTGCACTTGTGACAACACTCCACCTATACCGGTGTTGCTGGCATCCGTATCCACAATGAATCTTCCTTCCCTGGTAGGATAACCCAATATAGGAGCTTCGCACAACCGTTGTTTAAGTGTACTAAAAGCTTGCTCGCAATCTAAATCCCAAACGAAGTCTCGTTTATCTTCCGTTAGTCTGTGTAGTGGTTTGGCAATATCCGAGAAATGCTTAATAAAGCGTCTGTAATACGCGCATAGTCCCAGAAACGCGCGAATCTCCGTTTTGTTTTTTGGAACAGGCCATTCCTGAACAGCTCTTATCTTCTCGGGGTCGGTTTTTACTCCTTCCGTGGAGATCACATGTCCAAGATAACTGACCTCCCTTTTAAATAAAGCGCACTTCTTTGGACTCAGTTTAAGGTTAGCCTCACGGATTCGAGTAAAAACTTTTTCCAGGTTCTTCAGGTTTTCTTTGAAGCTGCGTCCCATAACTATGACATCGTCCAGGTAAACCAGACAGACATCTCCGAGTAGACCCACCATTACTCTTTCCATGAGGCGCTCAAACGTGGCCGGGGCATTACATAACCCAAATGGCATAACATTAAAATGCCACAATCTGTTTCCAACTCCTGTACTGAAGGCTGTCTTCTCCTTATCTTCAGGACTGATCTCCACCTGCCAGTAGCCACTTTTTAAATCAATGGTTGAAAACCATTTCATACCACTAAGCATGTCCAGGGTATCGTCAATTCTAGGCAAAGGATAACTGTCTTTCTTAGTGACATTATTCAACATTCGGTAATCCACACAAAACCTTGTGCTACCATCCTTCTTTTTCACAAGTACCACAGGTGATGACCATGGACTCGTAGAAGGTTCGATCACTTTGCTCTCAGCCATGTCTTTAATCATATCTGCTACCTCCCCATCTCTTGCCCATGGTAAACGTCGAGGTCTCTGTTTTATGGGCCGGGAGTCACCTGTGTCAATCCGGTGTTTCACGAGCCCAGTCCTTCCACAGTCCTTCCCGGTTGCAAAGATGTCTCTGAATTGTAGCAACAGGTTTCTGGCTTGGTGCAATTCTGATGTTGTTAAGTTTTCCTTCGAATTTGTGATGATGTGTCCGATGTGATCTTCGGAGATTTGTGTACCGTCTTGTTTAGGCGAAGTGTTGTTCAACCGCCTCAAGCACTTTACTTCCTCACATCTTCCGACCACACTATTCTTCTTCAGGAGAACTATTTCATCACTGAGGTTAAGAATTCTCACTATAGCGATTCCGTTCGGTATCAGTAAGGTTCTTGCTGTTATTAAATTTTGGTGACTGCCGGCATCTTCCACAATAAGACATCTTCTTTGTTCAGTCTTCGCGGGAAACTTCACTTTGACCAATGTTTCCGCTTTAGGAGCTAACGTCGTATCCGTTAAACAGTAAAGAGAGCACGGGTGCGATCCTTGTAAACAAACTTCCTGATCAGGGAATCTCAGCACTCCTCTAGGTATATCCAAGACACATCTGTGGTTCCTCAAGAAATCCAGTCCCAAAATGCAGTCATCAGTAATATTAGCAATGAGCACTGACTGCTGGTATATTTGGTCGCCAATTCTTACTTCCATTTCTGTTTCACCGAGAACGGTCACTGGCTGGCCAGTAGCTGTCTGAAGCTGGCACCTTGGAAATCGTTTTTCCCACCTTATGGTGCGTTTCAGTAATTCTGGTCTAACAACTGTACGTGAAGCTCCAGTATCCACTGTGAAACTGCAAGGTTGATTGTTTAAGGTGGCCTCGATGATCAAACTATTTCCACTGCAAACTTGAGTTATAGTGATGGTTGGGGCCTCATGTCGACCAGCCAGCGCCCGCCCCGCGGCCCTGGCGGCATTTAGTTTAACGGAACCTCTTGATCCACTTGGGTCCCGGAGTCCGTGACCCTCCTCCGTTTTCTCGAAGGACACTCTGATTGAATATGGCCCCTTCCTCTACAGGAATAACAAGTTGGGACATAGCGTGGCTTCCTCTCTTCTGCACCCACCTCTTTGACCTTCCTAACTTTACTTATTCCGGCATTCTGCCGCACAGTGTCCACCTCGAGAGCATAAGCCAGTGCTTCTTTCAAGGTCTGATGGTGACGCAACTGTACACTAGCTTTCACTTCTGCGTCTCGTATACCGTTTAGGAAGGCCTCTAGCAAAATGGTCTCTATCATCATGGGAGTCGATGAGTAGGCCCGACGAACGAGTCTTTCAACCTCCACAGCCCATTCCTGGAGGCTTTGACTAGATTTTTGTATCTTCTCCCGAAGCTGCGCTCGGTAGGCATTCTCCAGGTGCTTATCACGTAACGTGTGTCTAAAGCTTCCATCAAAGACCCCAGAGTCCTTCCTTCAGGCGGCAGGTTTTCCAGTATTATTAAAGCATCTCCTCGTAATGCAAGTGTCAAGGCCATAAATGACTCCTCGTTGCTCCAGGCTTTAGTTTTTGCCAATATCTCGAATTGGTACTTGAAGGCTGTCCACGAGGAAGTTCCATCAAAGTGTGGTAGGTCGAACTTTGCTGATGATGGTGAGGTAACGGTAACAGGTCCGCAGGTTTCCAGCCTGACCATCTTCTTTTCTAGGACTTGCAAACGGTCATCCATGGTCCCAGTCTTCAAGGCCATTTCATTGCTCAGCATTTGCAAGCCGTCTTCGAGGTTCTTCACCTTATCCCCCAATGCGTGGATGCCTGCATCGATTTTACCCATGACAGCTTCCTGGTTGGCCTGCATCTCTTGCCTGGAGGACTGTATCTCTTGCCTGGAGGCCTGCATCTCTTGCCTGGAAGCCTGCATCTCTTGCCTGGATGCCTGCATCATCTGCTGCATAGAAGCCAGTAGCGTCATCATGTTGGTATCTGATGAGGTTCCTTCTGGTGCTGCCGTAGTTCCCGCTGAGACAGCAGCATCGGCCTGACTCCCTTCCTCTTCGAGGGTCCGTTGACGTGCGGCATCCATTTCTACTTGACGTCTGGTCCGTGGAGTACGCCCTTCGTCTTCACGTGGTAATAACGGCATTCCGCTTCTGACACCAATTATGTGCACGGGGTACAATTAAATACCGTTTACTCAACGAAGAGATTAATTAGCTCACCACAAACTAGACAATTTAATCACTCGTACTCACAGTACTCTTCAACAGTTCCAGTCGCTCAGTAGTTCACAGTAGTCCACAGTCGTTGCTCAGGTCGCAGGTAGAATCTTCTTCGGTCGCTTAAGTTCGCTGTGTTCGTTATCGATCTCAAAGACTGAATGAATCGTGTTGCTATGCGAGCATGTTTTTATACCTCTCAATTAGGAGGATCGAATTATCTAGAAAGTTCGCGAGCGATAAAAACCTATTCTTTTGATCTTGCCGCCGTCGCTGACCTTCGAGTACATTCTCGATATTTACCTATTGTTTGTTTATATTTGAGAGTGTAGGTACTCGTAGGTAGGTTGTGACTTTTTGTTGACGATTCTAGATTTTTCTATGCCATTCGGTAGAGTACCTCGTCACTAACAATGCGTTTTTATTTCTTGAAGATTCGATTATTAGTTTTCGAGATATCGACGGCTGTCGTAACAATATCCTCGTGTTGTGTTCCCGGCGGTGAGTAGGGTAGCCAGAGCTCACTGGAGAGTTTTTGTACTATCAGTGGGAAGACCAAAGGCTTGTCCTGATTTTGTGTTCTGCACTGAAGGCACTTAAAATCTCTGTTCTTACAGGGTCGGCAGCACGGATCTGACTCCACTGGTGTTACACACGTTCATAGGCCACGGTAACCACTTTCCATCAGGTAGGCCGTGTGCTTGACTGCCAACAAAGTTGTATAAAAAAAATTTGAATTGAATTATAGTGTTGACAGGATGCTAGTGGATATCTCATTATGTTTTAAACGGGTCCATATTGGCTCAAATAAAATTTTTAATCTTATTCATACTACATTCATTGTTATGCGGACGACAGTAGCGGGGACACGTATTACACAGGTCATGCAAATATCCCTCGGTCTGAGGTGTTAGAGTGAGTTGCGAACAATTTGTGTCCAAAATTGAGACTACTCTCTCTGGAGTATCCGATGGGGACGACTAAACCTTGTCCATTTCAACCCCACCAAGACACAAGTGTGTGTATTCACCGCTAAGAAAACCCCATTCATTGTAGCGCCGCAATTCCTGGGCACACCGCTTACCATTGCTTCGAGTATCGGGATCCTTGGTGTCGATATCTCCAGCGATGTCCAGTACCGCAGTCATTAGGAGGACAAGATTAAGTTGGTATCAAAGAAACATGGTGTGCTCAACAGGGCGAGGCAGTACTTCACTGCGGGGCAGAGACTCCTTCTTTATAAGGCACAGGTCCGGCCCCACATGGAGTACTGCCGTCACCTTTTTGCTGGAGCGCCTGCTTACCAACTTGACCCATTCGACTCGGTGCAAAGACGGGCGTTGAGGCTGGTTGACAATCCCATACTCGCAGGCGATGTGGAACCTCTCCGCTTTAGGAGGGCATTTTCTTCGCTGTGTACACAAGACAAAACCGATAGCCTGTCTAGTGATATAAGTATTATACAGATCGTTATATTGATTTTGGCAAGCAGAAAAAGTCACCAGTATGTTCTACATAAATGTGTGTGTAACAAAACTCGTTTCCTCACTCACACACACATATACACTCGCAAATTACAATTGATTCAAAACCATTCGTATTTATTTATCATCAGTTTCACTTTCTTTAGTAATAACAATAACTCATAAAATTCTTATTACTGGTATATGAACGTAGTTTTTGTTAAATTCTTGTAAGTCTCCGTGACCCCAGGGTTTACAGCTTCGCTTTTTAAGTGTTAAAATCGTGCAAAGTTTTGAGTTCGAATCCCAGTCAAATTTTACTTTTTGAACTTTTAAATATTTGTATATCTTCATGTTAATTACTTACCTATTAAGGGAATGTTGAGGTAACATCACAAAAGTATCTTGATATTTTAGTTATTTATTTATAGCAACTTAAATCAGTAGTATTTTTATTATTACTGAGCGAGTATTGTTGCACACACATTGCATTAATGTTTCTCGTATTGGAATTTATGCTACCCTCATTCTCATGTATAAATAACATGATAATTTTATTTTTAACTGTCAACAATTGGATGCATTGTGCTTTCCACACGGTTAATTAACAACTTAAACGTTCTTTAATATCACAAACAAAATAAAGAACAAAAACAAAACTATTTATTAACGTAAAACGACTACATCAATATAGTAGTGGTTCGAACTCGATACCTTCGAAATGTCTTTACGCCTGTAATACCACTCAACTACGTGGGCGTGTGCTAAAATGGTGAAATTTACTTTCTCATTCGATGGCAGGCAAATCAGTCACACATATTCAAACGTTCACGATTCACGAATATTCACGATCATGCGCACTGCCAGTGCGCATGATGCGCATAAACGTATTACACTAATACGCCTTTAACGATGACGCACACATGTGACTTCAAAGCAATGAGTTATTGTTGTGTGAACACACATATATGTAAAACATACGGGTGCTTCCACTTGACCCAGATCATAAATACATTTTATTAGATAGATAGGCTATCTTTTTTGTCTTGTGTACACACACAGCCAAGAAACCTACCGCCTGTACAACGGTTTGTGCTCAGATGAATTGTTTAACATGATGCCCACAGTAACATTCTATCATCGCACCGCTGGCCGTAGGCAGGGAGTTCATCCCCACACATGGCAACGATGGCGGTACGCACTGTGTGGTATGAAAGAAACTTCATCCCACGCACACTCAAGCTGTGGAATGAACTCCCTGCTGCGGTGTTCCCATGCGCCTACAATATGGGGTTCTTCAAAAGGGGCATTAGGTTTCTTCAGGCTCGGCAGCGCGAGTGTGACGCCCCTAGTGTTGCACGAGTCAATAGGCCACGGTAACCACTTCCCATCAGGTGGACCGTGTGCTTGTCTGCCACCTAAGTGGCATAAAAAAAAATCAACATCCTCAACGCATCATCATCGTCACTATCTACAATCATTCTAAAGCAGTGCAACTTAAAAATCTTGACATTGGCGAACATTTTAAAGACACTTAGATACCTACTTGACATTGGCAAAATTGCGGTGATTCCCTGCAGAACCTATCAATAAGAAAAGCAGAAAGAAACAAAAAATACAACAATATACAAACAGTTTTGGTACTTTTATTATTTTCCTTGTTATAATATTAGTCACTTTTTGTTTTTTTTTTTTAATTGTTGCCGATAATGTGTGGCGTAAAACACATGTATGACGTTTTCCGACAACTTTTTATTATTGTTTTGTTGTCCATTGTTTTTACGTTGTACTCTTTATAATAACAACAATAAAAATATCAATTGTTTTAATTTCTACAACCTACAAAGTACACATACCGTCATTATGTGCGCACCTACAATGCGAGCTTGAAGGAAATTTCAAAGTATCACTGTTCACAGAACTGGTGACATAACTATTAGCTGTAATGTATATATTTATATTGTTTCATAGAAAGTAGCCATTGTTTTAGTACTAGGAAACTTAGTGAAAACGTACAGGGGTCCATGACCGGCGTGTAGATTCTCTAGCTAGTGCTACTGTCACCCTTCGTTTACACCTAAGTATAAAACATGTATTTGACAAGTTGCAATATGTCACAGGCCACAGTGTGAACGCAAATATGTTTTATATTTGTTTACAACTTGTTAGCTATACATACTATGTGAACGAAAAAGTACAGAGATAGAGATACATGTACAAAACAGATATCGTGTTTTGATTAGTCTTCTACAAGTCTCCAAAAAGTATTGTATCAAACAAGTTACTATTAGAGGAGGTAGGACACGACGGTAACTCCGCCCAATTGAGCAGTCCGACTGGGGAAGAACCTCCACCCTACAGAATACCGCGGCCATAATAACCTCGTGTTGGGTTCCCGGCGGTGAGTAGGGTAGCCAGAGCTCACTGGAATTTTTTTGTGTTGTCTTGTCAGTGGGAAGACCAAAAGCTTGTCCTGCCGATGAACGACCTCCGCCCCACATGAGCGCAGGCCTGGGGGTGACTGGTGGAGTCGCCAGTCACCCTGGCAGAAGCAGACCGCGGCGGCGTCGCGCCTGGCGCACCTCTCCGTTTTCCGGGGACGAGTTTGGGACTCTGTAGTCCCCACGCATCTGCACCACATCCCCACGCAGAAGAGATGGCCCTGGGTCGGCCGGGGTGCGAGGGATATGCCTGTCAACCTCACCTTCGGCAACCAAAACGACCCACAGGCGGCGTGCATTTTAGTCGGTTCGAGTCCGACATAACCTCTTCCACCGGCTCTGGCAAATTTATCTTTTACACTGACGGCACAGAAACTCTTGTGCTTACAGGGTTGGTAGCGCGAGTGTGACTCCCCTGGTGTTCCACACGTCCATAGGCCACGGTAACCACTTTCCATCAGGTGGGCCGTGTGCTTGTCTGCCAACCAAGTGGTATTGTAGTTCGTTGGCCGGCGTACCTATTGTAGAATAGAATGATAAATGAAGGATACTGACACGTATTTTGACGTTTATGACGTTTACGATAGGCGTCAACATATGTCAATCCCGTACACTGATCAATATATTTTATTCTGTTCAACTTGTCCTGAGAAGTAAGGTAATTAGAAGCAGATAGAGTATAAAGAAGTGGGACAGCCTCTGTGGCGTGGCGGTAGTGAACGCAGCCGCTACGCAGCAGGAGGCACGGGTTTGATTCCCGCTCAGTGCAAATATTTGTATGCATGAATATCGGTATTTGCATTGGTCTGGTCGTGCCCCGGAAAGCACGTTAAGCCTTCGGTCCCGGTTGCCTTGCCAACGTCTGTGGCAATCGGTACGGGTAGCTGAAGCCCTAAAACGTCCACCAACTGGTCTAGCTGCAATGCTTCGGTATCGCCTTTGGGTTGTGGAGGACAGATGGGAGTCGCTTCACAGAAAATATCGAAGTCCGCAGTTAGACTAGTGAAGTGGACCGAAGACTCGAGGTAAAAGCTTTGGACTCCAGAATCGGCCAAACCACTTTAGGAGTAGATAAATAATGAATTAAATTTTAAAGCATTTAGTATGCTAAATATACAAA
This sequence comes from Eilema griseolum, assembly GCA_963662185.1. NCBI lineage: Eukaryota > Metazoa > Arthropoda > Insecta > Lepidoptera > Erebidae > Eilema > Eilema griseolum. The sequence continues at coordinate 24,561,732 of OY759241.1, forward strand.
TTGATTAAGATAGGAAAATTTTGAATTCGTTCAGGCGGGATTTTTTTTTTTTTATACCACTTGGTTGGCAGACAAGCACACGGCCCTCCTGATGGAAAGTAGTTACCGTGGCCTATGGACGTCTGTAACACCAGAGAGTCACAGTCGCGCTGCCAACCCTGTAAGTACGAGTTTCTGTGCCGTCAGTAAAAGACAAATCAGGACAAGCCTTTAGTCTTCCCACTGACAGCACAAATTCTCCAGTGAGCTCTGGCTACCCTACTCACCGCTAGGAACACAACACTAAGTTATTATAACCGCGGTATTCTGTAGGGCGGAAGTACTTCCCCAGTCGGACTGCTCAATCGGGCGGAAATACCGCCGTGTCCTACCTCCTTCAAAAATTTCGATTCGAACCCAAGTCGAAACATCGCCGCAAGTCTGATTTTTTTATTATATAGGACACGTCAATTGGACTTCGCCTTACCTGATGGTAAGATGAAGGCAAAGTCCCAGAATAGAGAGTCACCATTACTTACACATACCGTGTGACAATGGTGACACTCAGCTTGACGGCCTCATCATATGCTTTTTCATGCCCCGCTTAAAGAACCCGGGACTGTAGGAAGAAGGAAACACGTGAGCTGGTAATGAGTTCCAGGCCTTAATGGTGCGACAGAGGAAAGAGTCTCCGAACCGCTTGGTTCTTGATCGGATGTTTTGCACCGTGTGCGGATGACATCTAATAATATATATAAGTATAACACGATTTTGATTATTTCAGGCGGGACTCAGTGTCGCAGTGGTCAGAGCATATCCCCTACAAGGGAAAGATCGCGGGTTCGTATCGTATCCCACCTGAACCGATTCAAAATTTTACCTATATTAATCAATTTGAGTAGGTAAATAAAGAGAAAAACATCTCTTAAGTTCAAAATTAATTGAAAAGAGGTTCATTACACATGTTCATTCACTCTGCAAAAAGCCTTATAATTATTATTAACTTTATGCACTTTTCTATAGTCTAAAATTAAATTAACTTTTAGCAGTGTCCGTTGTATGACAATGGTTTTACTTTAGCAGAAATGAGGCCCAGATAGACAGACAGATAAAAAAACTGTTACATGTTATATGTCACCCTCACACTGTGCAGAATATACGAGCAAAAACCAAGCGGTTCGGTGACTCTTTTCTTTGCCGCACCACCAAGACCTTGAATTCATTACCAACTCACGTGTTTCCTTCTTCCTACACTCCCGGAGCCTTAAAGCGGGGCGTGAAAAAGCATCTGATGAGGCCGCCAAGCTGAGTGCCACCATTGTAACACTTTAAGTCTGTAATGGTGACCCTCTTTCCTGAGACTTTGCCTTTAGCTTACCATCAGGCGAGGTGGAGTCAAGTTGGCGTGTCCTATATTAAAAAAAAATACATTGCATCAAAATATTTTCCAGTGGAAAACCAAGACTGGCTAACTAATACAATAATAAACAATTCATTTATAAAAACAAAGAAATGCAGGCACCTACCCATAATTTATGAAACGAAATACATTTATTGCTACATGTTGTATTGTTATCGAACAATGATCTATAGATCAAGGAGACAGTGGCTTATCGACGATTATCGTACAAATCCCCAAGTCGCACACCAAGCATTTATCTATCGCTCTAAATTCCAAGAAAAAAAATGTACTGTCGACGGGGAATTCCCTATTAAATTTGGTGGACTCAAAGCAGTACGCCGGATGGTGAGGATTCTCAATATTTATTTATATGTACTTACAAACCAGAAATGTTTTCACCGAATTATTTTGTTTGAGTTCAATAAGATGACTAAAGCTAAAACTTCTTATAGCCTATAGGTACAATATTGTACCTACATAACATAAACTCACCCTATATCTCCGAAGGGGTAGGCAGAGGTGCTAGCACCCACATTTCGCCAGTTTATGTTTAGGTCCCAATGTCATAGGTGGCGAGCCTATTGCCATTAACGATTGGTGAAATGTAGGTTTTAATTCACCTCTGCCTAACCCTCCGGGGATAAAGGTGTGATTGTATGTATGTATGTATGTTATTTAACTGTGATCCTATCCTAACGAAAACTAGGTAAATCTATACATATTCTGCTTCTTAGCGCTTATCCCAGTCGCATACGAAGCTTTCCCCTCGGAGTCTGGGGTCCGCTTTACCAGTCTAACTGCAGATTTGGCTGAACTTCCATATTTTCCGTGAAGCGACTGTCATCTGATCTTCACAACCCAACGGCGATATCCACAGTGATTGAATCGACTTTAAATGATTGAGCAGATCAACAGCGTATGTCTGTATACCATGATGCAATTGTGATAGGTGCTCGGATGAAGAACACCTGGTGTCAATAAACAGTAAAGTGCAAAATTAGGGGCTTCCCCGAAAGGATATCTTCCAATCACGGGTAACCCCATAGTGATATCATGTGCCTACTAAAACAATGATTTACAAGGTATAAATAGGCACTGTAAATGTTTGACTACTCGTGACTAAGCCTTTAATGAAAAATATAATATATTATTATGTGGACATAAACAACTAGCTTAGAGTTTTGTTTTGTAAGGCATCAAAACAGGAGTTGGGAAATTTGGGAAGTGGATACGATTGGAACTAACATGTTGACAAATTTATTTTTACAAGCGTATGGTCGACGCTTCTCGTGACCAGAGGGCTGGCCTCTTCTTAGGTCAGAGAATAAGCATTGCCATACAACGTAGCAATGCTGCCAGTCTTATGGGAACGCTGCCACAAGAGGCATGCGATGCAGAGGAATTCCACGACGCATTTTAACTTTTGTTTTATTTAATTAGGTATTATTTTTTATTAATGTAAATATTAGTATATGGATTTAAAATACATTAAGTGTAAATAGATAAATAAATAAATATGAAAGTTATATTTTTACAAAAGAGGTGCTAATGAGTTTCGCCCTATATAGGTATTTAAACTGTCATGGTCACTCAGATCTGTATCAAAATAATCGGGATATTTACCATGTTGCATTGTTACGAGTTTCCGATATTTCGGTGCAGTTGCAAGCGCTCGAAACAATGCAACATGGTAAATATCCCGATTATTCTTTATACTTAGGGCAATACAAAATATGGAATTACATTTTAAACTTTCCGGCAGAGTAGAATTAAGGCCACCCACGTCTCTTCCCATGCGGTGTCGTACAAGGCGACTAAGGGATAGGGCTGTTTAACATCACTATCCCTAACATATACAACCTAGACTCAGCCTCAAATGCATGACTCGAGTCAACAATAGTGCCCGGAATACCGCAATAGGCTCACCCTCTATTACGTGGGAGTGAATACAATTATTGGTGAAATGTGGGTGTTAATTCACTTCTGCCTAACCTTTCAAGAATAAAGGCATGATTATATGTATGGTATTTTAAACTTTATTGCTATATGTTATTGTTACGTGCACGGGGTACAATTAAATGCCGTTTACTCAACGAAGAGATTTATTAGCTCACCACAAACTGGACAATTTAGTCACTAGTACACACAGTACTCTTCAACAGTTCCAGTCGCTCAGTAGTTCACAGTAGTCCACAGTCGTTGCTCAGGTCGCAGGTAGAATCTTCTTCGGTCGCTTAAGTTCGCTGTGTTCGTTATCGATCTCAAAGACTGAATGAATCGTGTCGCTATGCGAGCATGTTTTTATACCTCTCAATTAGGAGGATCGAATTATCTAGAAAGTTCGGGAGCGATAAATACCTATCCTTTTGATCTTGCCGCCGCCGCTGACCTTCGAGTACATTCTCGATATTTACCTATTGTTTATTTTTATTCAAAATAAGTGTGTAGGTACTCGTAGGTAGGTTGTGACTTTTTGTTGACGATTCCAGATTTTTCTATGCCATTCGGTAGAGTACCTCGTCACTAACAATGCGTTTTTATTTCTTTAAGATTTGATTATTAGTTTTCGAGATATCGACGGCTGTCGTAACATTATGTTTAAAGTTTATAATTAAATAGCTTTTTGTAGTGTAAGATATAAATACTGTGGTGTAAGAAAAATTGTAATGAAACTAATTCATCTAAGAATGAAACTCTTCATTTAATTTTAGAATTGAAGCATAAGTACTTATACCAATAGGCAAAGTCTAAAAGGTTATTATCATTTTTTGCAAACGGTGATTAGGGTAGCCAGAGCTCAGTGGAGAGTTTTTGTGCTGTCAGTGGGAAGACCAAAAGCTTGTCCTGAATTGTCTTTTACACTGACGGCACAGAAACTAGAGTTGCCACGAATAGTTATTTGGCCGAATACCGAATACCGAATATTCGGCCGCCGAATATTCGGTACAAAGTACATGTTTGTCGAGCGCATAAAGAATAATACGACAAGTCGCGACCTGTCTCACTCGTTTTTTTTAATTGAAAATTTGAAGCCCCTCCGCAAAAAGTCTTTTTAAATAGTATGTTCTAGCTTGTCCTTTTATTGGTGGATGAGATACGGATGAGAGATGGATTTTTATTTGAAAACATATCGTCTAGATCGGAAAGCTGATGCTTACAAGTGGTGGTCTGCAACGAAAAAACAATTTGAGGAGGTAGGACATGGCGGTATTTCCCCCCAATTGAGCAGTCTGACTGGGGAAGTACCTCCGCCCTACAGAATACCGCGGTTATAGTAACTTCGTGTTGTGTACCCGGCGGTGAGTAGGGTAGCCAGAGCTCACTGGAAAGTTTTTGTGCTGTCAGTGGGATGACCAAAGGCTTGTCCTGTTTTGTCTTCTACACTGACGGCACAAAATCTCTGTTCTTACAGGGTCGGCAACACGGATGTGACTCCACTGGTGTTACAAACGTTCATGGTAACCACTTTCCATCGGGTGGGCCGTGTGCTTCTCTGCCACCTAAGTTGTATAAAAAAAAACAATACCCAAACCTCTCCAAATTTGTTAAAGTTTATCTTCTTCTCCCGGGAGTAGCGTGTATAGTGAGAGGTTGTTTTCTGAAGCTGGTATCATTCGCGACAAATCACAACAAGTTTTTATTCATCACAACTTACCACTGATAAATTTTACTTATTAAAGTATTGTAATTTGGTAATAAATACAAATCTTGAGTAATATGATGTCTTTTTTGTACATTATTTGGTATTCGGTATTCGGCCGAATAGTACCAATTATTCGGCCGAATACCGAATACTTAAAAAGGTAGCCGAATAGGCCGAATACCGAATAGTTGCCGAATATTCGTGGCATCTCTAACAGAAACTCTTGTGTTTACAGGGTTGGTAGCGCGTGTGTGACTCCTCTGGTGTTGCACACGTCCATTGGCCACGGTAACCACTGTCCATCAGGTGGGCCGAGTGGTTTTGTGTTATTATTGACTCGAAGAAGAAAATCTCCTTCTCATGTCCCTACGAACCATCTTGATTATAACGCACAGAATCATGAGAGGTATGCGCTATACTTATGTATGTTTTTTTCGGACGCTTTTTTCTTGCCCGGTAGCCTAGTGGTATGGGTAATGGACTACTGAGACGAGGTCTCGGGTTCGATCCCAGGTTTAACCATGGTACACACCAATGACTTTTCGATGCTTTTCGAAGTTATGTGTGTATTTGTCGCAGGTTTATAAGTGCCCGGTTAAGGGCAATAGGCTCGCATTGGGACCTAAATATAAACTGGCGATATGTGGGTGCTAGTACCTCTGCCTACCCCTTCGGGGATATTAGTTTATGTTATTTCTTCCCCTTTCTTCTGGTGCAGACAAGCATACCTGTAAGTTGTTTCTGTTAGTATTAAAATAAACGAAGTTATGAGAAAGTGAAGAAACCATAGGCAACAAAATGCATATACCGTATTGGTGCTCGAATAGAGAACGTCTAGTTTCAACATACCATCAGGAACTGTTTAAGAAGGTGCGTAAAAATTAGGGGCTTCCCCGAAAGGATAGCTTCCAATTGCGGGTAACCCCATCATGATATCATGTGCTTACTAAAACAATGATTTACAAGGTATAAATAGGCACTGTAAATGTTTGACTCCTCGTGACTAAGCCTTTTATGAAAGAGATAAAATATTACTATTGTGTGGACATAAACTACAATTTAGAGATTTGTTTTATCAAGGAATAAGAAACAAGAGTTGTCCTTAAGGCGGGGTTCGACCGCAAATCAAATTCTGGTCACTGAACTAATAGGGAGGTACCTACCTCAAATTATTAACCAAAAATATTTTATTTTATTTTTTGTTCAAACTTCATGCACAAATACAAAGGCTGACTTAATGCCACAGGCATTCTCTACAAGTCAACCCAATAGGTGGTGCAGAGAATAACAAGGTAGGTGCATTATGAAAGGTAACTAGGTAATATTTTATATGTATTATATTAATACATACATATATACATAAATATATAAATAAAATATACATACACATAATAATATCCAACCATACATTGATAAATATAATTACAATGAAGTTTCATCCAATTTACCCAGCATGAGCTCCCGAACTCCCAATTTAAATATGTGACGGCTTGTGGCCTCCCTGATCCCGAGAGGTAACTCGTTCCAAAGAAATATCGATTGCACAGGAAAGGAAGAGTGGATGAAATCGGATCGATGAGTAGGGCAAGACGAGGCTGTTTGTTAAACGCAAGTTTCTGTCATGATTAGAGCCAAGATATTGGAAATGGGTCCTGAAAACTAGGTATATCTATAGATACATCTTCTGTTTCTTAGCGTTTATCCCAGTCGCATCGGAAGCATTTGCCTCGGAGTCTGCCAGTGCAACCAGGACCAACGGCATAACTTGCTTATCTGAGGCACGACCAGACCAATGCAAATACCCATATTCATGTATACAAATATTTGCACTGAGCGGGGATCAAACCCAGATATGCATACAATATGTATATCTAAAAGTAATGGTTACTAGCAATATGCCAAAGAATTAATCTAAAACGTAGGGTTCCAAATTTCAACACATTTTTCAATACACAAGAAATACATAAAACACACATTTCCAGGTACATACAACAGTAATACCACAGATAATACGAGTATAACATAATTCTAGCCGACATGACTAAACTAAACACGCTGGACATTAACAAAACTACTGACCATCTTGCATGCATAGGTATGTATATTGACACGTGTTTATACAAATAAATGATTTGATTTGATTTGATTATTTTCTGAAATAGCCTAGGTTTGTGAAGGTAATATTAATTTCATGACCTTGCAGTCAATTGATGTAAAAACTTCATTAATTTCTTAATGGAATCGTATTAGGAATTCTTTTATTACCTACGATACAACGTGTATCGATTAAGAAATTTATACTATTTATACTGCAAAATAGTTAGCATACTAATTGCTTTAAAATTTTATTCACAAGTACTTACAACCTGTATCCCTCAATACAAAGTAACGAAAATAATTCTATCAAATTGATACTCACCTCTATTTTTGATCCTGATCATGGGCTAATCAGCCAAGCGGTGAAGTAAAATACAGATTGGTCATAATCTACTAAAAAGACTCAGGCTTTTATGACCGGCGGAACCCCGACGTAAAACCGCCGAAGTTTGTTCACATTTAGTCCCAGCCTGAAATCTTGAAGGGGGTCACGTTTCTAAGGGGAGAATTTCCTTTAATAAGTTTTTAAACCCCCTGGGCTAAAACAAGCTTGAACCGACTTTACGACGATGAAGAGTCTTGGTGGCGTAGCACTAGTGCATTCAAAATATCTTTGTATGCATGAATCAGTCTGTCTGCAAGCCAAATATGACATATGAGGGATCAAATCTTAGTCAGCCTCCCCGTTTTATTCAAGCGACTGCAACATGGAATTCTTCTAGAAAGGCATTGCAAGGTTCGACAGCGCGAGTGTGATAACAAAACCGCGTTAGTGGATGTCCTTCCTGTGCTATCTCCAAGCGACTACAATATTGTGTTTTTCAAAGACATTAGAAGGTTGATACAGGGTCGGCAACGTGATTGTGACGTCTCTGGTGTTGCACACGTCCATACGCCAAGGTAACAGCTTCCCAGCTTGTGGACGTGGACCGCGTGCTTGTCTGCTCTGCCACCATATGCTTACAAATAGTGGTAGTTTTATTTTATACAACTTAGGTGGCAGACAAGCACACGGCCCACCTGATTGAAAGTGGTTACCGTGACCTATGAACGTGTGTAACACTAGTGGAGTCACATCGGTCCTGCCGACCCTGTAAGAACAGAGATTTTATGTGCTCTCAGTGCAGAACACAAAATCAGGGCAAGCCTTTGGTCTTCCCACTGACAGCACAAAAACTCTCCAGTGAGCTCTGGCTACCCTACTCACCACCCGGAACACAACACGAGGTTATATTAAAGCCGTAGTATTCTGTATTTAAAAGAAAGCCTCAGCTGTAGGCGTTACTGGTGCCATTCCAGTCTCTTTAGACAATTGACAATACGGTTCTAGAATCGGAAAGGTTGATCAATGTATAAACCAGATTGAATACATTGACGAATGTCTTAAACGTCAAAAACACAATACATTTTTTTTTAAACCACCTGGTTGGCAGACAAGCACGCAGTCCACCTGATGGAAAGTGGTTACCGTGGCCTATGGCCGTGTGCAACACCACAACATTCCTGTGTCGTCAGTGTAAAAGACAAAGAAAAATAACTCTCCAGTGTGCTCTGGCTACGCTACTCACCGCCGGGAACACAACACGAGGTTATTATAGCCGTGGTATTCTGTAGGGCGGAGGTACTTCCCCAGTCGGATCGCTCAATTGGACGGAAATACCGCCGTGTCCTACATCCTCCATAATACATGTCAATATTTAAATGTCATACAATACATTCGTCATTCTATTCTACAATACGCCGGTCAACAAATGGAGAGATACTCTATTTATTCTGATAGGTGGAGCATTATCGCTGGTATGGTATTGTTGTCAAATTTTATACAAATTATTGGTAAATAAAGGAAATAGACTTGCGTGGAATAAACAATGACGCTGTGTAGTGCATTTCAGTGTAAAAAAAAGGTCCTCATCGTTTCCCTACTGATAAGAAAAGACGGATGCTGTAGGTACATAAAAGCTCTGGTCATCTAAAACTGAATACTTACCAAATACGTCTGCTAGAATATGTGGGGACCACTTCAAACGTGATGATTTTTATAAAGAGAAGCATTTCTCTCTTCATCTCTTCTTTTAAATTCGCCACTGTCATACAGGAGCATATTTTTATTGATAAACTAGCTGACCCACCCCAGCTTCGCCCGGGGTATATTATGAAGCTTTATATCCCTTTGAGCCTGTATGTTTTAATCTTCAAAATATGTATAAAACATTGCCGGATTTGTTAACATTTATTATCAATGCTCCGCTCCCTTAAGTGGTAGCGTGATGATATATAACCTAAAACCTTCCTCAATAAATGAACTACCCAACACTGAAAGAATCATTCAAATCGGATCAGTAGTTCCAGAGATTAGCGCGTTCAAACAAACAAACAAACAAACTCTGTAGCTTTATAATATTAGTATAGATTCACAAACAAAATGATATATTTTCAAAACAAAGTTCAACGTCAAGATTGACAAACCACTTTGACGCAAAAAAAAAACATACGATTATAGACTGTAAGTCAAGCACCAGCGGAGATGAAGCCATCTGAGATAAGTTTTACCTGAACCTCCCCATTGCCACTATTTTTTCAAAACGAAGAGAGTCACACTCGCGCTGCCAACCCTGCAAGCATTGATAGTTTCTATGCCGTCAGTACAAAAGACAAAGCAGGACAAGCTTTTGGTTCCACTGACAGCAAAAAAACCTTCCAGTGAGCTCTAATTACCCTACTCACCACCGGGAACACAACACGAGGTTATTATGGCCGCGGTATTCTGTAGGGTGGACGTACTTCTCCTGTCGGACTGCTCAATTGGACGGAAATACCGTCGTGTCCTACAGGCTAGGGTACCAACCGGTTTGGCCAGTGTGGAAACAGTAGGCCAAAGCCTCCCAACATTGAGAGAGGCCTAGCCCAGCAACGAACTGCGATGGGCTAGTTGTTGTAAGGGGGCAATTTGCTTAAGTTGTTGAAAGTTTTATTACAGGTATTTATCTCCGTACCATATCTAAGATTAGATAACCTAAGTATAATACTTATCCTATTGTTTTGTTAGACAAAGATGGCCAATAAAAGTCAGGTGAACCTGTGCACGAAACTAGGGGAATACCCGAATAGAAATTCGAGACTTCCAATTTGAAAACTGTGAATCAGTCTTGTTGAAATGTTGAGTTCATTGTTGTAATATTGTGTCATCATTATCTTCTGCAACACAGAGTTAAGAACTAGTAGATTGCTTCCGTCCACTATGGTGACTGGGGCCCATTTTACTGCTTCCCTGCTTCTTCTTGACAGTTTTCTGCAAATTCGGAAACCCAATACTCTACACAATACAAACTATATTAAGCATAGCTAATAGACATGTTAAGAATACATTGTACTTTTTCTACAGTATTTTTTATTAGACCTGACCGGTTTAGACCGGTAAGGTCAGGTCAGATCTAATTAAAAATACTGTGGAAAAAGTAGAAGGGTGTTCTTAATATGTGTAACAACAAATTCCACCAATCAACAGTATAAATACATACATACATATAATCACGCCTTTATCCCCGGGGTGTTAGAAAGAGATGAATTATCACCCACATTCCACCAATAATTGTATTCGGTCCCACGTAATAGGAGGTGAGCCTATTGCCGTATTTCAGGCACTAGTGTTAACTCGAGTCATGCATCTGAGGCTGAGTCTGGGCTGTATATATCTGTCCGGTGTTAAACAGCCCTATCCTTTAGTCGCCTTGTACGACGCCAAATGGGAAGAGATGGGGTGGTCCAAATTCTACTCTGCCGGGAACAGCGGCCACGCGTACAGTATAAATAATATGGCTAATAGGATTTTCTTTGCAGAAAACATAATCCAAATAAAAGATGGCTTGTGTGAACTCACCTGTTACTCCCAACTGAAGCGTCGGTAGCTTGGTGGTTAAAGTGTCGAAAGGGGGCCGCGGCAGTAGCGCGCCTAGCGCGTCTCCCCGTTTCCGGGGTCGAGTTGGGGACTCTGTAGTCCCCACACCCGAGAAGAGGGCCAGATCGTGAGAGATGGCCCTGGGTCGGCCGGGGTGCGAGGGATATGCCTGTCAACCTCACCTTCGGCAACCAAAGCGACCCACAGGCGGCGTGCGTTTTAGTCGGTTCGAGTCCGACATAACCTCCTCCACCGGCTCCGGTGGGGAGGTATCCGTGGGGATTTTGCGCACGTAAAAAAAAAGGGGTTAGAGGGAATATTACTAATTTCGGTTCTAATATTCCTTAAAAAAACACCTCCCAGACCCTCGCTCATGGAAAAGTGAGGTCGCTGTGCGACCTCTCCGACATCTGAGTCGGGTTCGCAACGCGTATTACATGAATTCTATTTTAAGAAACACTGAATTTCAGCAGTAGCCATATGGGGCATTTAACAAAACAAACTTAAATAACATTACAAGCGCGGGTAAGTCCCGCTTTTGTGTTGGTTGCTATTGAAGAATTGAATATTAGCCGCGTGGTTCCTGGTAGAGTAGAATTTGGACGAGCCCATCTCTTCCCATGCGGTGTCGTACACGGAGACTAAGGGATAGGGCTGTTTGACATGTACAGCCCAGACTCAGCCTCAGATGAATGGCTTGAGTCAACAATAGTGCCCGGAAGACGCCAATAGGCTCATCCCCTATTACGTGGCCTAACCCTCCGGGGATAAAGGCGTGATTATCTGTATGTATGTATGAATATTACAAAGTGTTTCAAAACTTGATTCACGATTCACACAATGTGTCATCCAAAAATGATCGCAATGTATACTTTTAGGCATCATAGCTTTTAAGCATTCAGGGTGTTTTGAGACATCAGAGTTCATCATCAAGACATAAGTAAGGGCAGATACCTCTAACGTTATTGTTACAGCAAAACGTTCATAGGAGACTATCCCTAACTATTTAGATATTCTGTACTGCACTCACAGATTATATAAAAATCGTACAGCCAGAAAAAAATAAGAAAAAAAAAATATGCCCATCGACCCTATTTGATGTGGGGATAAAAAGACTTGATATCCGCGCGTGCTTCGGGCTCGTTTGTCTTGCGACTTTGTTGCAAGGTACGTTTCCTGAGCAGGTATAGAGCGACTTTTTCTAATATATTACAGTTTCAGTTTACCCTTGTACCTTCACAAAAAAAAATCCACACGATAACAAAAAAGAACATATTTTTATTCGACTACGGCGAAGCAAAAGGAGGGTTATGATTTAGAATATATTCCCCCATAGCTCCTCAACCACTTATTACATAGGTTAAAAGTTTCCGGAACTGGCCACTTACATAAACAATATTTAAAAATTTATTACAACATTTGAAAATAGAACTCTTTGGCTGTAGAATACAGTTTGTTTCATCTGACTGTCTATTGTTTTTACCTTGTGGCGCCATTTAAAAAATTGTGTGTCTGCATCAACATGGATTTAACTCGGGAAAATTTTCGTAGTATGATTTTCTACGATTTTAAGTGTAATTTGACGGCTCAACAGAGCATCGCTCGGCTTGAAACAGCTTTTGGCGATGAAGCTCCATGCAAGACGACTGTTTATAGCTGGTTTGCAGAATTCAAGCGTGGTCGTATCAATCTCAGTGACGAATCTCGCGATGGTCGGCCGTCCACCGCTGTGACCAACAAAAACATCGATGCTGTGCGCCGTATGATTGAAACAGACAGGCATGTGACCTACCATGAAATTCGCGCATCCTTAGAAATAGGCATGAGTCAAATACATTCAATCCTACACAAACATTTGGGTGTGAGAAAGCTGTGCTCGCGGTGGATCCCACATAACTTGACCGAGGATCAAAAAACGGACCGCGTCACTTGGTGCAGTGCCATGCTTACCAGATTCAACGAAGGTGCGTCAAATTTGGTGTGGGACATAGTAACAGGTGACGAAACATGGATTTATTGCTACGATCCCAAAAGAAAGCAGCAATCGAGCGTATGGGTCTTTCAAGATGAGCCGAAACCAACCAAAGTGGCGCGCGTGAAAAGTGCATCAAAGCGGATGATTGCTTCTTTTTTTAATAAAACTGGACACGTGGCTACTGTTGCTTTAGAAAATCGTCGTACTGTGAATAGTGACTGGTACACGACCATTTGTTTGCTGGAAGTTATTGACGAACTCCGTAAAAATAACCGTAAACGCCGTATCATCCTGCACCACGACAATGCTAGTTCTCACACGGCCAGACAGACAAACGACTTTTTGAAGGCGAAAAATGTAGAACTCATGAGTCATCCTGCATACAGTCCCGACCTGGCACCTTGTGACTTTTATCTGTTCCCAAAAATTAAGAACCAATTACGCGGCCAACGATTTTCATCACCAGAAGAGGCTGTCGAGGAATATGAAAAACACGTTTCAGAGGTCACCACAGAGGAGTGACACAAAAGTTTTCAAAACTGGTTTGATCGAATGAAAAAGTGCATAGACGCCAAGGGAGATTATTTTGAAAAACAATAAATTAATTTTGTACCTTTAATAGTATTTTTTCATATTCATTCCGGAAACTTATAGTGCGCCCCACGTAGAACTGGATAACTCAGGTAGGTATTGTTAGAACCGTCTTAGTCGTCCGCTGGATAAAGGCTGTATAACGTCACTATATATGTCACTGAATCTATTGTGGCGCCCTCTAGCAGTCATGAAGTACTGGGTTAAAAAATAAATTTGAGATAAATATGTTGTGTTTGGTATCAAATGAAAGGGCTTAATTAGCACATTTCAAATATGTATAAATTATACCTATTGCTTGCCCCAAAAATAATATAAATCAAAAATAAGTATAACTCGACGACTGAAAAATCACGCTGAACGCCACTTACGTCTAACAAAAATATATATTCTAGGACATACGACCAATGCTAATCCCTGATATTTTCTTGTTTAACACTTTTTAGAGCGTGATTTTCCAGTAGTTGAGTTTTAGTTTGAAACTTATTTTTTATTAATTTTCGTTCTCACTATCATAATAACAAAATGTGATATATTGACTTCTCTTTATTTACTGTCACAAATAAGACCGTACTTGTAAATTATCATAACAAGCTAAATTGTAAACGCAAAGACGTTGGTATTCCCATTTCAAATTTTAATGTGACAAGATAATGATGAATATGGGAGAGTTCAGTATCAAAATAAACGGGATATTTACCATGTTTCATTGTTTTGAGTTTCCGATATTTCGGCGCTGTTTTGATACTGATTTGAGGCAGTATTTTGATACTGATGTAAGTGACCATGATAGTTTAAATACCTATATTATGGGAGAGTTGGTTATATTGGACCACTTTGACTTGGACTCGTATAAAAGGACTTATAAAGATAAATAGGCATGTTAAATATAGTTTAATGTCTAGATTATCATAAAGGATAGTTTGGTGTTGCCAGTGTAGAAAAAAAGTGTCATTTAACAAGAAATCTAGAAGTGGTACGATTTAAAAGGCGGTACAAATAACTCGATTTTCCCCTATAATGATCAATCCATTTTATTCCACAATTAATTCTATTCTATAGGGGGGTGTATTTGTTGTGTTAGGAATGGGTTCATTTCGATCGATCTACCTACTGAATAGGATTTAAACTTTAACGCTTTGAAGTTTGAACCCGTAATCCTTTAATTGCACATCTAAAACTCTGATTCATACGCCACCGCGTCATCCTCTTTTACGTGCGAATCTCTCAATATCTCCACGGATAGTCCCCGCCGAAGCCGGTGGGAGAGATTAGGTATGTCGGACAGGAACCGACTAACCGGCGCCTGTGGGTCGTTGTTGGTTGCCGAAGGTGAAGTTGACAGGTACATCCCTCGCAGCCCGGCCGACCCAGGAACATTTCTCTCGATCTGGCCCTACTCCGGTGTGGCGACCTTGGAGTCCCCAACTCGACCCTTGAAACGGGGAGGCGCGCAATACGCCAGGGTGACAGGCGGCTCCACCCGTCACCCCCAGGCCTACGCTCATGGCGGACAGCGCCACCCTGATAAAATCTGTAAACATTTGACCGGAATCTATGTATTTAAACAAATTATTTCTTATTTTGTGATGATTACGTTGCTAGTACATAAGAGTAATACTACCAAAAAAATTGGAATTTCCGTCGAAGTACCTACGTCACGAATTACGCCGATATTATATCAAGAATTTAATTATCTAGACCGGACTAGAAATTAACATCGAAAATGTTTACATTCGCCGATTTGTCCGATGGCAAACTGCCCAAAAGTAGTAGAGAGTATGACGTGTCCAGGCGAAAGACATACTCGTCGCTTGAATGCGGAGATTTCATCCTATTGCCCTTGCACTTGAATGTAGATGAGTAGATGTTGTAGTAGAAGAAAGAGACAGCTGTATTGTACTAATATAGGAAAATTATTGCTATCTCTCCCGCGCCCTAGCGGTATGCAATCAGCTGTCTGTTCTGTTAGCGCACGCGGGGCGCGAGTCTACCGCCCGCTTTGCGTTGGTGTTCACTGCGTAGCGTTCAGTCATGCTTGAATAGCACACGCAGATGGACGTACAAAATGGATCTCCGTCGTTGCGTTTACGCGGTGGCGTTAATAAAAACAGTGATAGTAAAAAACACGAGTTGAATTTGTGTCCTAGTGTAATGTCTCCGGAGACGCAGCGGCTCCTGCCGCCGACTACGGAGACGATTATGACGAAGCCGTTCCCCATACGAGGTAACCATAAACCGCATTACTAGAATAATAGACTAAAAATACGTCGGATGAATGTGACAGCTGTACTGTACGGGCGGTAGAATAGGTACTGCGTGGGTCACTTACTGTTTTTAATAATTGGCTATTCCGAATGATTTGTCACTTTATAATATGTAAACAATTAACTTGTGTATAATGTGAACTTGTATGTTACTTTTATTTATTGAAATATGTTTGTATGTTTTCATTGTAAGCTAAAAACTGAAAGCAAAAAAAATAAAATTGATGTACCTACCTACCTGATATCTCAATAAATTATCTACCTAAAGTAGCACTACTTTACCGAAAAGACATTTCGGTAAAGTAGTGCTACTTCAATTAGAAAAAATACCATTAATTAAAATTGTAAGCCAAAAGGGCGTAGGTCTTACTTTTTGTAACATCTAAAATTTTAACCCAAAAAGGCGTAAGTAAGTTGGAGTACGTATTTTTTTTGTACCATGTAAAATTTTAACACAATATAGGGCGTAGGTTCTTTTTGTACCGGTAATGATAAAATCATGAACTTTTCAAGTATTTTGAAGGAATTTTGTCTAGAAATTTTCAACTTCTAAGTACTAATAGTGTTCATAATTGATTTTTCTAGGCATTAAGAATTTCAATCAATACTCGGTAAATCTAAATATAAAGAAAGTATGAAATAAAGGGTGGTAGATTTAGGTATTTACCTACCTAACATGAAAAAAATAAAATTCATAAACCTAGTAGGTAATTATGATAAGTATTTAATATCAAGTTTACAGGCGTGAATTATATGAATGTACCATGAATGTACCTATCTACCTATGTGTATGTATACAAGTAATATTTAAATTATACTAGTGATAAACATTGGTAATAATTAATAATATACCTATCAAAATATAATAATATTTTAAAAAGCACTTTTATGCTAATGTCAAAAGCACCAAAATTATTACAAATCTAATTTACAGAGCCTTGTTTTCTCTTGCCGAGTTACTTTACGCTGCGCCTACCTATTCACTGAGTAAAAAAAAGAAAAAAACTTTTTATTTAAGACGGTGGCATAGGTTCACTATACACATACCTACATTTTTGGTTATTTAATGATTTTTTAAACAATTAGTATGCTATGCTGACCTTTTCTAATATTCGTATATCGAATTGAAATACCGCCGTGTCCTCCACGGCGGTATTTCCGCCCAATTGAGTAGTCCGACTGGGGAAGTACCTCCGCCCTACAGAATACCGCAGCTATAATAACTTCGTGTTGTGTTTCCAGCGGTGAGTAGGGTAGCCAAAGGTCACTGGAGAATTTGTGTGTCAGTGGGAAGACAAGGTTTGTCCTGCTTTGTCTTCTACTTACGGCACAGAAACTCTTTACTTACAGGGTTGGCAGCGCGACTGTGACTCCTCGCTCTGGTGTTACAAACGTCCATAGGCCACGGTAACCACTTTCCATCATGTGGACCGTGTGCTTGTCTGCCAACTAAGTGGTATAAAAAAAATCGAAGTGTTCATGTGACTCAGTTGGTTGGAGCATTTCCACTGTAAGGGACTGGTCCCGGGTGCAAGTCCCGTCTAGCCTGATTCAGCTAATTTATAAAGATCCGCCCTGAATCTTGATTTATCTGAGGACAGATGATATTATAAGCATATTTATAGATTTGACAAATTGTGAATACAATGTGTCCTCTAGAATAAAAACTTCAATTCCGATTCAATTGGGTGTCAAAATCAAATTAAATGTCAAAAAACAAAATGAAAATCTATCAAGATTTCAATTAAAAGAGGACGAATTCTCGTAATGATAATTTATCCATTAATTTTGCCTCGGTCTAATGTTAAAAATTATCACAAAGTCAATGATCTTTCTTGGAAATGGTATTATTAAAACCCGTTTTTGACATTTTATTGAGATTATCAGGTGGAATTTAAACTGAATTTTAAACGCCTTATAAATAAAACAGTCAGGCTCTTGGATATTGACTTTTCCCGATTTAAATCTATTTGGTTAAATTGAACCTTTTGTATTTCCTATCCAAGCCATAAATAAAATAAAGATTTAAAAAAAAGATTGTCTACATTGGACCTCAGAACCTTACGGTGCTAAGTGCAATGTGCATAATACCGGTTATTGGCGTAGTAATAATTAATCATCGAGATAAAAGTACATACTCTGTGAGTTTGACGTCATGGAACAGATAACAAAATGCAGCATTACGATCTCTAGAGAAATATTTAGTACCTAGCGGATTGGTCACGTACTGATCACGAGACCTAAGAGAATTAGAGTTACCGCCATTGTTGGTTGAATCACAGATAATATAATATAATATGTATGATTCATTCAGGTAATCAATAAAAAGGATTATGTTCAATTCAACTGAGGATCGTAATAAGTACTTAAATAACATTAAATTGTATGTTTGTATATGATAATTCATTAGCAAACGTAAGCTACTTTTCTTTGATAACTTGAACTATTTTTATATTTAAAAAAATAAAGAATTTGGGTTTCGTGCGCAAAAAAAAATTAACCAATGAAATTGTGCAGTTGCAGTCTCCCTCTTTTTTTATATTTCATTTTTGTATTTGTATAGTTAGCATAGTTTTGTATATATTTTAAAAGTATTTTTTCCTTGTATTTGCAGCATTTACTCTGCCATAAAATCTTTTATTAACGATAAAATTGTGAACTAAATCAACTCCAGGCGGACAAAATCGCGGGTTGCAGCAAAAACAAACAACAAATTTTACAGATACTTATTAAATTGAATTTGCTTCTTGCTAATGACTAAGAAAACGATGTTAATCACCAATGTTATAAATATTTACTAGATTATCGTTGAACATAACTTTTGTTTATTAGTTAGGTAGGTACCTACCTTGTGGTAGTCGTAAAATCATGCTATCGTGACCTCAAAACAGTCTTGAGGTCAAGACAACTTTAATAAACACACCTTTTATGGATTTGTGACCAATAATAACATTTTGCTATTACGATCTTCATGCTTCTGTGACAAAAATTGAAATCAAATCTAAATTGAGTATTGTGTTTTATTTACGTCATTTCGCGCTAGTTTCTTCGTTAACAATAATGATGTATTATAAAATATCGATAAATGTTGTCCGCACTCTAAAAAATGATGACGAACGTCATCATTTTTCGCAACAATCAGATATAAGACAGTGCGCTACGCAAAAATAATATACGTAAAAACTACTAATAACTTCGAAATAATATTAAGTATTGAAACAAATTATAATACATAAAATCTATACTATAATATTATAAAGAGGAAAGATTTGTATTTTTGCATGTAACGAATAAACTCAAAAAGTGCTGGACCGATTTTAGTAATTCTTTTTTCATTAGAAAGCTACATTATTCGTGAGTAACATAGGCTACTTTTTATCCCGACATTCCCATGGGATCAGGATATACGCGGGTGAAACCGCGGCGCGGTGCTAGTAATTTATAATTAATATGAAGTAATATTTTTTTATATAGGACACGTCAATTAGATTTCGCATTGCCTGATGGTAAGCTGAAGGCAGTGTCAGAAATGATTGTCACTATTACGTATACCATGTTACAATACTATACTTTTTCACGCCCCGCTTAAAGGACCCGGGACTGTAGGAAGAAGGAGTCACGTATTATTTCTTCGCGCTAGTTACTTACTATGGTTTATACTTATATATATTTTTATAGAGGTAATTAGTATACGCGCCATTTTTGAAAGCCGCGACCGCGATGTTACTGCATGACGTATAGTATTAATAATACATCATTGATTAACAAACGTTTTAGAAAAAAATGAATCGAACTTTGTTTATAAAATAGAACATTCAATGTATGGGCCACTATATTGACTACTAGTAACAGTTCATAATGTTTTATTGCTCCGTTATTGTATTATGTTATTATAATATAGTTACAGAAAAAATATATGCAATTACTTATGAAATATATACAAAACTACAATAAATACAAAAATAAAATAAAAATAATCGGTCAAGTGCGAGTCGGCCTCGCGCACCCAGGGTAGAAACTTAGCGACGTAAATCGTAATATATTTTGAATGCGTTGACTTAGAAAATTGATTTTTGCACACTTTCAAGACGATATAAACCTGAGTATGTGGTATGAACTTGATACCTCCACGCATTCCCGAGAAAAAGGTCTTGACAGACAGACGGACGAGGAAGTGATCCTATAAAGATTCCGTCTTTCTTTTTGAGGTACGAACCCTAAAAAAGAGGGAGACTGTTTCTTTAGGCATCGAAAAATTCCTCCCTATCGATCTATACTGCTACCATGCCCTAAAAGCTGGCGGCATTACCACCACGCTGAATTGCGATGCCAATTCTTTGAGCGGGGCAAAGTCAGGCCTATGGTCTGTTATTTTTTTTTAAAACCAACTATTTAGATAATCTGTGATATTGGATCGACATGTTATTTCGTTTATGTCAGTCGCAACCATTTCAATCCCATACATTAATTATCCTATTCTTCTAACGATAACGATGCCACATTTGTCATTTATCTGAGGGAGCAACCCCCTAGACAAGTGGCACAGCAGTATTCTTGTCTATGATACCCAAGCAAGATGTTTAGCATAAAAATTGCCTGTCACGATTCGCGCGTGAGGCGAGAATAAATGTTGTATTTCAAATGTGGAACGGGATACAGATACTATAATTTCTGTTTAAAAAAAACTAGTTAAGTGAGTTCATGAATTTCAACACATAGAATTGTCATATCCATAGCGCACCTCCTTGTTATATTTTGTGGTGACAGGTACAAAAAATGGCGCCAAATTAGCGTTTTTTTTTAGAATCATATTTATTTATTTATCAATTTACACTTAATGTACCTATTTTAAATCTATGCTAATATTTACATTAATAAAAAATAATAATTAAATAAAACAAACTGATCAAGTCAAGTAGTTGTACGCTAATGTGTATAGTTTTCTTTTTCGTGAGTTGATAATAATTGACGTAATGTTTTGACGACGTTTCCGCTGTAAACACGAGCTAGCCGTGTCATGTCACTCAAGTTCTCCTCATTGTGCTGCACATACGAACGTACGTACAGTGGCTAATGTATTATAGTTATATTATAACACATAATACTTGTTATTTAGCTACTTTGGTAGAATCTGTGTATTTTATTTATCCTATTATAGGTAGGTAAGTATACCTACTTGCTGCCAAAATCAGAAACATTATTTATTCTGTGACATAATACTTTTTTTTCTAATTGACACTAATGACAGTATACAGTATACCGCAACCAGCACAGATAAAATAAAGTACATTAGGGGTGTGTTCAGGAAGGAAGCTCTTAACAAAATCTCGAGTTTTCTGAGTTTACATACATACATATAATCACGCCTTTATCCCCGGAAGTGAATTAATACCCACATTTTACCAATAATTGTATTCAGACCCATGTAATAGGGGTGAGCCTATCGCTGTATTCCGGGCACTTTGTTGACTCGAGCTACGACACCGCATGGGAAGAGACGGGGTGGCCTAAATTGTTCTCTGCCGGAAACCACGAGTTCAAGAGTAGGTAACTCCTGTAATGGCACTGACAATAATTGACTGATAGTTTTTTTATGTAATTAAAATTGTATCTCAAGATTTTTACATATATTATTTCGTACCACTTCTAGTTATAATACTTAAATGATCACCGAAAGAAAGAAATATTTTTCTCAATATTCGTCGAACGGACGAACGGCCATACATGACGTAGACTGAAACACTCCATTTAAATGAATAGTTTAATTTATGGGTCGCGCTGTTCCCGACCTTAAAAAAAAAACATTACAATGTCTCGCTTTAATAAAACGAATGGGGCGGCAACAAGACTACCTCAAACCTAGTGCGGAGACGCGATTGTGCACCCTTGCCAAGCAATTTTTTTTTATTATTGATTTAATGCAGACATCTTTCTTTCTCTCTCTATCTCTCTCCATTTTCACTCTTTTTTTGCTATCTCAAAGCGACACTTCTTGTTACTGTGTACTTACATATATATATTCACGCTTTTATCCCCGGAGGGTTAGACAGGTGAATTAACACCCACATTTCACCAATCATTGAATTTGGCTCCACGTAATAGAGGGGAGGCTATTGACGTCTTCCGGGCACTATTGTTGACTCTGGGACACTGAGTCTGGGCTGTATATATCTGTCTGATGTTAAACAGCCCTATTCCTTGGTCGCCTTATACGACACCGCATGGGAAGAGATGGGGTGGTACAAATTCTACTCTGCCGGGAACCACGCAGCTTCCTGTGGAATTCCTGAAATAAGTCTAACCGACCTTAATTAAAACCAGGCGCACTCACTACCTCATAATACCAAATAATAGTAGTGAGTGATCATCATTAGCCTTGTGTTTGTTAATCTCGGTCGCAATCGAACCTGCACCTCGGAGTCCGGGCCTCGACCAAGTACTACACACTACAAAAAATATTTGAACAAAATTGCTGCCTACGTCAAACAACGCGTGAGCAGGCACCCCAAGTCCTCAACCCACATTCCACAGAATAAAGAAATAAAGGTTATTTGGCAACGGCAGGTAGTTTTTTTTTTTAAAGATTACCCCGAACTTGCCTGCTAAAGCATGTACCTATGGTTTGTGCACATTTTGATTCTGCTAAAAACTAGTTATTTAATGAATGTGAAGAATACTCAATACCTACTAGACATAGCAATAAAACGTGTGTTCCTTCACAACAATAATGTAACGCCGACCCCCCGAAGAGTAGCACCGCGCAGGACCCAATCGTACCCGACGTTCCACAGAAGCGGCCCAAGGACCGACCCCTGCGGAACGCCGCACGCCATAGTTCGGCGGACCACCCCGCATTGGGCCGGGTAGATTCTTGCCTATGCCTATTTCTATTTAGACTACAACTACTGACAATAATTATAATTCTTATTATTTATTATCTTACTTTACCTATTTATTAAATCTTATTTTATTGTATCTTTTAATATTTCTCTTTTTTTTTCGTCTTTCAACAACAATCTTCTACCCATAAACTATTCCTACTTTTTTTAAACAAGTATACTCACAATAGATATGAGGTTGACTATAAAAACCTCCTTTTATATCTTTCCAGTACAAAATCATTACATGAATTACCAGTAGATCTCAATATATTCCCATAAAATTCGTAAAATGGTCTCATATGAGTTAATATTTACTGAATCACACACACAATTAAAGTGAATTATCACTTTAATTTCGTGTAAATATTGCCGCATGACAAAATAATTATTATCTTAATTCGATTACAATACAGTGGCCTTTTTAGACCTGCTGGTATCCTTTACGCGGAAACTATACTTAAGACAATGAGTACGTAGTACTATTTCTTTATTCTGTGCTTTGGGGAGGTAGTTTTTATGTACTACTTACTGGCCTGTCCAATAATGAAAAATTGTCAAATGTGATTTTGTTAAATTTCGAGAAAATGTATAAATTTGGTTTCTCTGTCTACGACTGTATCCTTGCGTACCGTTGACCTATAATAATCAACTTATAGTTCGTTCGATACAGAATTTAATTTGCATTTTTATTTATCACCTAGTAGCAATGACCCGCGGCTCCGCCCGCCCGTAGCATGTCGTTTAATACGCCCAAACATAGTCTATGTTATTTCCTAATCTCGTAAACTATCTGTGCAAAATTACTCCAGGTTATCCTCAAAAATGACAAACTTTCATTGCCTATATCAACTCTTTTAAACTCTTTTTCTTGATGAAAGGGTAGCCATTGTACTTTCCCAAGCTCTAGTCAATCTCTATGCCAAATTTCATCCAGATCGGTTCAGTGGTTTAGACACTGAAACATTACAGACAGATAAACAAGAATTCTTTCGCATTTTTTAATATTACTTAGTATGGATTTTATTCTAAACAAAACTATTTAGTGAAGCTTGGGTTACGATGTCCTTCCTACATTTGAATTTGCATACAAACGAATACTAATAGTAATAATATTAATTAAACTTGTATCTACGGACTAATGCGCAGTAATAACATGTACTTAGTTAACCACAGAAATAAAATAATAGTACAGAACTAATAATAATACCTCTTATTATTAATTCTGTGTTAAAATGTTGTGTCAAATGTTATAGCGTCTTACTAAGTTAAGATCAACTGTATATTGACTCAACTTAACCTAAAATGATATGCTATGATTGGTACCCATCGCAGTGTATGCTGAGTGTCCATCCTTTGTGGACACAGCGTACTCTTACCTCCTGTGGGGTTAAGTACCTCCTGAGTTTTTATTTTAGTAGTGTAAAAGGAAGAATCTACCACGTAGCGGTGTGCTGTACTTTGTGACACGTCCCGCCCTGCTGCTGACAGATATGACATTGACTTGTCAAATGTCATATTTGGCATCAAAATGACGTGGCACCTCACTCGCCACAGTATACAACGTGTTACAGAAAGGTGTGGTCATATTCGAGGGACGCATTACGTGTGATATAAATAAAATTTCCGCGGGAGTATAAACACCGATTTACTTTGTATCACGTAGATAAATAATTTTCTTTTTTATCGACCATGTGTAAGCTAGTGGAAATTGTCGACAAACGCACAACACTAAAAAACTAACCAGGGCTGCAGCAGCTGCAGCGCGCTATTACAAATGAACTCTACGGTTTGAACCCGAGTAGGTTTACCAAACGATCAGATTTGATAGGCCCTGTCTCAATATCATCCTACATACTTACTTTCTAGCTAACCTATTTTTTTTTATCGGGCAAAGAAACTCTGAAACAGCTTATAACTCGTTAAAATAGTATTAAATTAAAACAAAATTTACTTTAAGCAATAATAAAACATTTTTATGTTCCTGAAATCATCCATGCGAAATGTGAGACATGTCTCAAAGTTACTTTAGGTAAAGGTTAACCTACATTCAATACCAGGAGCCGTGGACGATCGAATTTCCAGCCACGCCCCTTAATATTATACTAATTAAAATTGGTTCCGTACCCAATTTTATTGATATGTGATGCAAAAAATAAATTTTCGGTTTTTATACAACTTAGGTGGCAGATAAGCACATGGCCCACCTGATGATAAGTTAAATAGAAAAATTCCAAGTTGTTGGGTAGGTACACGATACATAGAGATACTTGGTTGCGAACCTCCGCAGCGCAACTGCGCGTGAAGACGGCAGCACCTCTACTCTCCCAAAATCCCGACCGAGGCAGGAATGCCCCTGTAAAGGGTTGCTGGGTGCCTCTTCATGTGTGCCTGAGTAACATAGGACACAATGGAGAGCAGACAAAGCCTCAAAGGGCTGGTTGAGGACCCGCCCCTTTCCAGGGTAAAATGAGGATACTGTACTTTTCCATACGGAATTAACATGGCAACAGGTTCGAAAACAGGGTTGTTTTTCTCTCGCATCCCCGCACGCTCTCGTCCTTCGAGACCAGCAGGAGGTTGGACAAGGCGGTATTTCCGCCCAATTGAGCAGTCCGACTAGGGAAGTACCTCCGCCCTACAGAATACCGCGGCCATAATAACTTCGTGTTGTGTTAGGGTAGCTAGAGCTCACTGGAGAATTCGTGCTGTCAGTAAGAAAACTAAAGGCATGTCCTGCTTTGTCTTCTACATTGACGGCACAGAAACTCTGTGATTACAGGGTCGGCAGCGCGAGTGCGTTCCCTCTGGTGTTACATACGTCCAAAGGCCACGGTAACCACTTTTCATCAGGTGGGCCATGTGCTTGTCTGCCACCTAAGTGGTATAAAAAAGCAGCATCCGCAACACTGTGATCGTTGCACGTTTGCCTTAGTTTGAGTTTCGCAGTTAACGAACAGACAAATTTCAAATAAAATCCGATAATAGGATTTTATTTGAAATTTGTTTGTTCGTTACTTTTGGGAAACCAGGTTTCATGATAATGCGCGCAATTGCGCACAACATAAATAACGGCGGTGTACAAAAATGCACACAGAACTTACTAAGGTATATCATGTCGTACCCGGATAACATAGACTCTAAGAGGTCCTTATTAAGTGTTCGTTAAAGTAACATTCATTGCGGTACCCTAAAATATTTCATAATATTAAAATATCTTCTCTTTCACTCCAAATCGCCACGCCCTTTATTATGATTGGTTCCGTACCAATTTTTATTGTATACAAAACCTTTCTTAAAGCATAAAAAGGCATGGTAAAGTGAACAAAAATATGTTCAAATACCAGGATAACATAAAATGTAATAGTGGTTTCTTCAAAATTTTTGAATCCAGATTTTTTACGGTACCCTAAAATAATTGATAAGAAAAAATCATTTGTTATTTTTTTCCTATACCTAAATAGGGTGAACTGACTAGTATTCGACCATGGTCACAATTTTATTATTTTCTGCATTCTTAGTATCGGATGTATTATCTACTGAATTACATACTATTTTTTAATAACAATGTTGTTCAGTCAGTGGGTCGTGTGCTTGTTTGCCCACCCGTTATTGAATGATACGAAAATCACGGCGTCGAAAAAGTTGTCTTTTACATAACAACAGACAACGAGTAGATTGAATAGTAGTGGTGTTGCATACATCCATAGGCCACGGTAACCGCTTCCCATCAGGTGGGCCGTGTGCTTGTCTGCCAACTAAGTGGTATAAAAAAAAAAGTTACGATTTTTTTTCAGAGTAAGTACACAACTCTGATTATGATTAAATTTGAGCGCGATAGCCCATTCATTGTCCAACCCAAACTCAATGCGAGGGGGTTTCCGCACTTAAAGAAACACAAAGTCATAGTTGAAAAATCCAGATTTAAATATTAAAATAAAATTTTTAAATGGACGTAAATCAGTACCTCTACCCTAATTTCATAGGTAATACGTTCGGCCGCGGAGTCCTTTGATGAGGCCGCGATGCGTGGCGGCGCTTTTGGTGCGGACAATCGGTGCCGCCGTGCCGCCAAGGACATAATATTTGGCGCCAAAGTGCGTAAAACAGTAGGCATCAATGTTGCCATAACTGATTTTATAAAATCAGTAGATGGCGTGTTAAAAATAGTAGAAGCAGCGTAGATTTCAAATGAAAAAGTGGTAAATTTATTAGTAGAGTAAAATGTATTTTTACGAGTTTATGCTTTTTAAAAGATAGAAGACGAAAAGCGGTTCGTTTGTTTTGCGTCTTGTCATCCGCAGAGTAGGTAAGTCTTGTCATATGCAAAGAAAATATCGTGACAATTTTATGTATTAATTATTTCCTGATTCCTCAACTTTTTTCTCCTCTTCCTCCTTTCCTCCTTCTCCTCTGGCTCTATCTCCTCTCGGTATGATTAAAACTTGTGATTTTCAGTAGCAAGGCCGACCTTAACCACTGAGCACGAAGCTATCATTTAAGTACTTTTAAGTTCAGATTTTTAGCGCGAACAGATAGCAAAATGTACCTAGGCAATGTACTTTTTAGTAGAAATAGAATATTGTTCTGAACAAAGGGATTGATTTAACCATTAATTACTTAACTGCAGGTTTTTCAGTCATATTTACCTTAAAAATGAAAGGAAGGTCTGTGGATTTTTCAAAATTCTACGTATTAAATTAGATAATTAGAACTCGATAGATTAATGGTTGGCAACATTCGTATGTACCTACTTGTGCCGACTTCTTTTCTGTAGGTTGTTTACATGTTATTTGTAGACTAGTTGTTGTTCTGTTGTGCAGTGAAAATGTCTGTTTTTAGTAATAGCGAATATTAGATGATGCTTTGTGTTGGCGCAGCTGATGGTAGCTTACGAAAAGCTCGTCGGCTGTACAGTGACAGATTTGTGGACGGAAGACTAGAGGGTGACCGTCGGCGGTTTCCCTCTTTGGAGTGTTTTAGGAAGATGGTGGAAGTTTTCGTGGCGACCTTCTACGACGCCCACTGCTTTAGACGATCGTATTCTCGAGCATTTTGAAGTAGACCCGAGAACGAGTAGGTACCCGGCGAGCTGGAACGGTTATCGGAGTGATACCCGTTCATTTCAAGAGGGAAGTTCGCGCGTATTTAAAGATGCGTTTTGATCAGAGGATTGGGCGTGGCGGTGAAGTGAGAGTCGCTTGCCCGGCGAGGTCCCCGGATCTCACTCCGCTCGACTATTTTCTCTAAGGTTACGTGAAGAAAAAGTGTACAGTACAGCATGTGACAGCAGAGAGAATATGGAAGCCCGAATATCAGAGATTTTCAGTAGCGTAACCCCAGATATGTTTCGAAGCGTGCGTGGTAGCATGTTACGGCATTGAGCAACGAGGTGGTCATTTTGAGCCGTTGCGCGTTGCTATAATTTTTTAAACGTAGGTATGCCTTGGAGTTTCACGCATACTGTGGCGTCATAAACTCTTCATTCTTGTGTACATGTACTCTTATGTTTTTGTGACCTACATAAGTGATAGTTGTAAACTCCTTGTGTCGCGATCGTGAAGTGATAAATTAGTGCGTTCTTATGACTGTACCAGATCATGTACATCACCGTTTCGCTGTAAGGAGAACACGCCCCGGTAAGTGGTAGTCAAAATATCTCTGATGTAACATATCTCTAACTGTAGGTACCTACGCTTGGTAGGCCGGCTACCAGGCGCACAGCTAAGATTAGGGATTTTGCAGAGGTTATTGGACTCAATTGAACTTATCGCGAAAAAACAAAATACAATAGTGTTGTGACCTACCGCTTTTGCTAAATATCGAAAAATTTAACGAATTTAACAATTTTGTAAGACGATTAACGATGTCATCACTTTATTACTATTTGTACATTGGCCGGTGCATATCGACTGGTTATCAGGCATGTGTAACGACCCTTAAATATGACCACACCTTTCTGTAACACCCTGTATAAAAATTATATTGCATTTTTATTTTATTTCCTCTTTTGTATTCTGTTTTTTTGTACTGTATGCTGTGTCGCAATAAACATTTTTTTTTTTCTTTGCCCAATGCCACTGTACGATGCTTGCATTTATTGTAGCCTCGTACAATCGTTTCGATAACTTATTGGCCTTGTATTGGAGAGATCCCAGGTTCGAACCCTCGTTTATTACACTACTAATGTGAACCCTGCTTCTAACGCAAGTCTTCTACTGACGGCACAGAAACTCTGTACTTACAGGGTTGGCAGCGCGACTGTGACTCCTCTGGTGTTACAGACGTCCATAGGTCACGGTAACCACTTTCCATCAGGTGGGCCGTGTGCTTCTCTGCCAACTAAGTGGTATAAAAAAAAAACAGTATAAAAAAAAATACTAGCAATTTGTATTAAATTTGACTGCAATACAATACCAGCGATAATGCGCCACCTCTCGGGATAAAGAAGTAGTGTATCTCCTCATTCAAACTAGTGTCATCAAAAGCAGACCATGGTTCGCTCTTTTTAAATATATTGTCATTTTTACTGCAGTTATTCGGTCAAAGTTACAGTTTTTGTCACACTTAACTAAATTCCGTTATTAGAGTGAGTCACAGTAATTGTAGAATTTAATTAAGATAATCGCACACGATGCGACCTTCAACGTCGTCACTCATAGAATATACATTATTATTTTATCTGTGGTCGTACATCGACGCCATTGTCTTGATAGTTCGTCGATCAAGGCGAAGTAATTAAATCGTAATAATGAATAACATAGCAATAATAATAAATAAAAAACAATGGCGTAAAATATTGCTATAATTAAAGAAAAAATTAAAGAAAATCTCGACTTGCTGTCTAAAAGATCGAAACGAGTTTGAGAGCAGGCGTTATTGCCCATCATAAGCCGAAAAAAATTATGGACACCGCCTGATACATACATAAATATAATCACGCCTTTATCCCCGGAGAGTTAGGCAGAGGTGAATTAACACCCACATTTCACCAATAATTGTATTCGGCCCCACGTAATAGGGGGTGAGCCTATAACCGTCTACCGGGCACAATTATTGACTCGAGCCTTGTATTTGTGCCTGAGTCTGAGCTGTATATATCTGTCTGATGTTAAACAGCCCTATCGCTTAGTCGCTTTGTACGACACCGCATGGGAAGAGATGGAGTGGTCCAAATTCTACTCTGCCAGGAGCCACGCGGCATACACCGCCTGATGTCAAACTTATTTCGATCTTTTAGACAGTAGTTAGGTTAATTGCAAGTTTAAATGCAATTAATAGGACGTTCATAGGTCACGGTAACCACTTTCCATCAGGTGGACCGAGTGCCTGTTTGTCACCTAAGTTGTATATTTAAAAAACCGACACTGGTACCTAACTACATATAGCCAGCACTGGAGTTGCCAGGCATTTACGCGGGACATCTAGATATTCAGGGGTCTGAGGACGCGTCCCGATTTGCCCCTGATCGGGACGCTAAATGTCCTAATAAAATCATCATTTAACTGCCCTTATCGCAATTATTTATGGTAGACGCAACAGGTCACTCTCTTCCATACATTCCTATCAAATACCATCAGAGTTACTCCCTTGCTAGCCATATCCTCCTTCACGCATTGCATCAATATCACCGATTGGCCGAAACTCCTAGATAATGCCGCAGCCAAAATAACCTCGTGTTCCCAGCGGTGAGTAGGGTAGCCAGAGCTCACTGGAGTTTTTTTGTGCTATCGATCTTGCTTTGTCTTCTACACTGACGGCACAGAAACTCTCTGCTTACAGTGTCGACAGCGCGAGTGTGACTCCCTTGGTGTTGCGCCCGTCCATAGGCCACGGTAACCACTTTCCATCAGATGGGTCATGTGTTTGTCTGCCACCTAAGTGGTATTAAAAAAAACTTCAATTCGAAACTGCGTATGTTTCATGGTAAACCTCACTCCTACAGATCAGCTTTTATTTAAAAAAAGTATAATTTGTTTTTTGTCCGTCCCGGTTTAAAATCCGAAATCCCAATTAGTGAGTGAGCGAGTTACCATGTGAACCGATTTTTGCTCGAACCATTCAACACTTTAACACCCACATTTCACCAACTATGATTTACGGTAATACGTAATAGGGGGCGAGCCTAATGTCGTCAAGCGGGCACTTTGTCATGGGCTGTATGTTTACTGTCAGATGGAGAACCACCTTATACCTCACTTGCCTTCTACGACACCCATGGGCAAAGATGATACTCTAGGTTCTAATATTAAAAAAAAAAAAATTGGCCGTATTCTGCTCCACCGGGATAAACACACCTCTTTTAATTTCATTTATTATCTCTCGCTATTATTACAATTAAACTACGATCCATTCTTCCGCTTGGCAGTGACCACCATGCTATAAATATCAAATTATTTATTTGTAGTGTTGCATGCTGTGAGCAATATATTATTACTTCGGGGCTTGGTTAATTCGGTTAAAAAATCGGTCAGTTGCATAAAACTTGGTAGGTGGTATATAAGTTAAAATGTATGTTGAGTTATTCAATGTTATTGTCCCTATTTCATATTGAATAGTCGTATATACTTAAATGTATTTCGTATTAATACAGACAATCGGTATACCTAGTTGATCACATCTCAATTTATACTTCTTTAGTTTTTTTTTCTACAAGTGACAGTTCGGTGGCCAGCATTCGTATACGTCAAAATTCCATACCTACCTACAATACGCCAGTCAACAAATAGTAATATTTGATTGTTTTCTTATGAAGCAACGAACGTGTGTATGTACTGTAATCCTGTAATCAATGTAATGTTACAGAATACTTAAATAATTGTGGTAAATATTTTAACCCAATAGAATCGTCATTGTGAGTTCATTTATTCATTATCAAGGTATGCAAGTAATAAAAATTATTCTGACCGTTTAAATATAAAATAATGACATAAAATATAAAGGCTTAGATTATTTATAATCTTAGATAAAAGCTATAAGAAATCGTCTCTTGTTGCCTACCGTAAACGCATTACAACAATAAAAGTAAAATCACCTGCTTTGAACCGGTTTACAAAAACGCGCCATAACGCTCACGACGACTTACCGCTTTGCGTCCTTGGCCTAGAGAAGAGAACATTACAACATTATCACATTTATCACAGATAAAATATTTTTACTACAAGATTATATAATATGCACGGGAAGAACAATAATTTATTGATTTTATTACTTACTTATGTGTTAAAAAATGGAAAATAGTAAGTATGTAGGTTATATTTATTTATAAACATTTATACGCTGAGTTTTGTGTGTTCATCCTGTCCGGGCAGCAATGTGAGCTGATAGTGTGATGAATAAAAGTGATGCCACGCGACGACCGCGTGACGAGCACGCATACTCTGCCTCGCAGACAAAGTTACCAGATAACCGCATAAACAAATGATGTACTTTACAATAATGCATACTGTAATACTTTTTTATTTTGCTAATTGTTACAATTTTTGTTACAACCATTGATAATTGACTATTTAAAATAAGTAGGTACACTTGACTTTACGTTTACATAATCATAGCCAGGTGGAGTGACCTGAAAAAGTGACTGGGACAGACTGGATACAAAGGCGGAGGATTGCGCGTAATCACGCTTATTGGGAGAGGTCTATGTCCAGCAGTGGACTGCAATGAAGCTAATTTATTGATTGATAGATACATAATCCTAAAGGTTTATGAAATCTCACCAATTTGGCCTCGCCAGGATGCCGTACACCTGGTGATTGGCCGATAAGGCTCTGGCGCAGGCTTTCCTCTCTAGAGTTAAAAGGTCAGAAGGCAGTCGCACTTGGAAAGTCAACCAAAACAAGGTGCACGACTAGCTAGTGAGATTTTCCAAAGGCCCCAAAGGTGTTGGATAGAGCTCTGTACACCCTCAAATCTTCGACATAAAAACGGAAATTTAAAAAAAAACTTGTGATTGTCAAAACTGACGTCATAACTCAAAATGGACGAGCGTGTACAGTGGTGATTGTACGTTTGTGACATAACGTTTTATCTATCTTGTAAGTAGACACGAAAACTGGTAAATATTTTATCTATGATCAGACTTGATCTGATAAAAATACTAGTAGGTACTCATCTCGAGATAAAATATTTTTAACGACAGGCAAACCTTTGATATTTATGCACCTATAACATGATAGCGTTAATTCCCGTAAACGTTATTGTCATGCAACGCGATAATTTAAAAGTTATTAAATATATTTTTAATTGGTACTTCTAATGTACGTCAAGAAGGTAAAAAACTCCTTTTCATAAATATGTAATGACATACATACATATAGTCACGCCTTTATCCCCGGAGGGTTAGGCAGAGGTGATTTAACACCCACAACTTCGACTTTCAAAAAGGAGGTTCTCGATTCGATCTTTATTTTTTTTATTAATGTATGTACACCGATTACTCTGAGATTTGTGATCTGATTTACGTGATTCTTTTTTGGTGGATGCAGAATAGGCAAATAGCTGCTATTTTGTCCCATAAAATTTTGATATACTCGTAGTTCATCAGTAATTTTTATAATCATGAGTGTTTTTAAGATGTATTTTAACCGACTTCTACTTACTCTATGTTCTTCGACATTTCAGTTGTTTATGAACCGATTTAAAAAATTCTTTTTGCATTGGGTTCGGTATAACTCATAGCTTCTAACAGATCAATAACTCTGTAAATTCAGTAATTCTTGTCTTATCTTTATTATGCTATTTTGTTGGTTTTATTTTTGAAGTCGTAGTTTTTTTTTCAATTATTTTTTTCGTAATAACATTTTTTAACAATATTTTGGCAGTAGCTTGATTATAAATTTCTTTCTTGTTCAAATTTCTTTTTGCGCTTGATAAACAATAGTTGGTCGCTTCCAATATCATTTGCCTTAGTAAATGCTATAATTTTCTAAATTCCAAAAAAAAAAAACAATACCTAACATTGTCCTTAATAATAATTTATAATGCACTAACTAACGATATGTTTGTAATAAGCAAGCATAATAAACCACAATCTATTGATGTTTACACAACACTAAGCAGTAAGCAAAAAACAACCACAGCTATGTAAAGATTGAAAACATTTATTGTCAATAACTGACTATTTTCATTTACGCGGGACATTGACATTGCTCCTCTGTGTTATGTTTTTATAACACTTAGTTTTTTCACACTACACTTCAAACCTTCTAATGTCCCTCTTAAAGACTCCTACAATATGAGGTCATATTGTAGGAGCTTGGGAAAACCGCTGAGAGTTCTTTCCACAGCTTGAGTGTACGGGGAATGTAGTTTCTTTCGTACCGCACAGTACGCACTGTCTCAGGTCGCAATGTGTGAGGATGAATTCCCTGCCTATGATTCCTGGCACATAATTTTAACTCCAAGTCGCGAGAGGAACGAGGTCCTGGTGTGCGCGGATCTATGTGATGTTAGTAAGCTCTTCCACCGCCATAGGACCACGTGCTATCGTCACAACAAAACACATCCAAAAATAAAACGCCAGGAGTTAATTTTGTAGCTCGTTTAAGGTCAAGATTATATGCCGGTAACTATAGCTCAGTTACGTGTGTACACCTCGGCATCGGATATAATCAAGAAAATATGTTTTTCATTGGAGGTAGGACACGGCGGTATTTCCGCCCGATTGAGCAGTCCGACTGGGGAAGTACCTCCGCCCTACAGAATACCACGGCTATAATAACTTCGTGTTGTTTTCCCAGCGGTGAGTAGGGTAGCCAGAGCTCACTGGAGAATTTGTGCTGTCAGTGGAATGACTAAAGGCTTGTCCTGCTTTGTCCTCTACACTGACGGCACAGAAACTATGTGCTTACAGGGTCGGCAGCGCGAGTGTGGCTTCTCTGGTGTTACACACGTCTATAGGCCACGGTAACCACTTTCCATCAGGTGGGCCGAGCGCTTGTCTCTGCCACCTAAGTGGTATAAAAAATAATAAAAAATATAAATTCCCTGTCTATGATTCCTGGCACATAATCTTGACTCCAAGTCACGATAGGAACGAGGTCCTGGTGCGAGGATCTAAATTATATGTTTGTAAGCTCCTCCACCACCATAGGACCCCGTGCTATCGTCACAACTAAACACATCCAAAAACAAAACGCCAAGAGTGAATTTTGTGGCTCGCTTAAGGTCAAGATTATATGCCGGTAACTATAGCTCAGTTACGTGAGTACACCTCAGCATCGGATATAATCAAGAAAATACGTCTACATGTTGATGATTACAAGCTTCTGCATATATCATCACCCCAGCGAAAATTCCGGTTGCATTCAAAGTTTTCACTTCGGAGTACCTACGAGGTTCGGTCTACATCGCTCTTTTTGCTGAAGACTTATCTTGGCTTTATGGGAACGACTGTCATCTGACCTCTTAATCTCGAGAGGAAAGCCAGCGCCAGATCATCATCCGTTAATCATACATTACCGGCTTAAACATAAAAATTGTGTAAAACGATTTTTTTAAATCAAGTGTTTCGAACCTTGACGCTTTCGATTTTGGGAATCAGGTACCTGTTTATGACACCTACGTTATGGTTTTGCAGTTCTATCGATAAATAAAAAGCATTTGTGCTAAACTTACTTTTTATCTCTCGATAGAACTGCAAAAATCCAAAAATACTTTTGTATCGATATTATGAAAGTAATTTTGCAGTTCTATCGATAGATATAAAGTAAGTTTATTGAAATGTCACGTTAAAATTATCATCGACAAATCGACTAACGACCATAATGCATAAAAGAAAACAATAACAAACAAATTAAATATAATCTTTTGTAACATATTCAGAGACAAGATAAACTGTGGCTTTGTGTCTTATCGAAAACTCTTGCTTATCTGTAAAATAATATTTACCTATATTTTGAACACAATGTTTCGGATAACACCAGTGTTGCCAGATATGAACGCTTATCATGTTTATACAGATTTTTAAGCCGATTAATACAATACTTTTTTCTGAATATCTTGGGATGACGTATATCTAGTTAGATATCATTCAAGCAACAAACCTAAAGACTTTAAAAAAATCTAAAGACTCAACTATAAAAAGACTAGAGCGAGGCACGAATCACGAGTCCTCCACTGTTGAAGATTCGTATCTCTCGGGTAGGAGGAGAAAACAAAAAATCTATCTTGTGAAAAAACTATACATAAAAATACACGAGAGAGAGAGAGACTTGTCGATAGTGAAAATACTTCAAATTCAAATTCGAATTCAAATATCTTTATTGTGAAACATAGGTAGGTACAGAAATGGTCTATTACTGACTGTCATCCTTTTAAAAAATTACAATAATTGTTTTACTAATACATGTGGTGACGGAGAACGAATACAAGTATCATCACCCTATCTCATCCGAAGGTTGTCGTAAGAGGCGACCAACGGAAACATACGAAGACGATATCACTGCGAGAGAAGGAAAACTTGAAAATAAAACCCTGTACCAACCCGCCAGCGTGGAAACAGTAGGCCAAAGCCTCCTTACATTAGGCCTAGTCCAGAAGTAGACTCCAATGCACTAAAGTCTAACTTTTTATTAGCTGCAGTAAAATGACGTTTTGTGGGTTGCCGGTTTTTGAAGAAAAATAAATAGGGATGTAGCTAAATGAGTGAATCATAAATGAATGAACAGTTTGGTTTTGTGTTTGAGATTTAATATTAAGTTGTAATGTATTTTTTTATTCTATTATTGTTACTATACTAGAGGATTGATCTTTTTTATTGGAAGTATAGGGAGGTACATTTAAAATGAAACAAAAATGCCATAATAATGTACTTTAATCAATCTTTTTCGGAATTACTGTCACTGTCGCTTTCGGTAACACTAATAATAAATCTATCTGTCACTTCATCTATAATATGATCGAGGTGGCACATTTTGTCTTCCACTTTTATAGTGTGAGACACACAGTCACTCCACTTAGCCGGTGTCACTTTGTTTATACCTTCTTGAAAAAAATTTTTAACTTCTTGCATTTTATACGTCTTATTATTATTTGGAACGTGACCCTTTACCTGCGCCCATACCAACTCAATGGGGTTCAGCTCACAGTGATAAGGGGGCAATCTTAAAACTGTGATGCCTTTATGTGCAGCCATCTCGTCTACGGCATATTTCTCAGTAAGATTTTGCTGTATCACAATATCTATTAGAGTGGCCTTTACCATATTTGGTTCAAATACAATATTTTTAATAGTCAGCCACTCTTGAATTCGTGGTTTTGTCCACGACATCTTCGGGATTGTTTGGATCTTCCTAGACTGATAGGGCGCATTGTCCATTACGACTACTGCATTTGGTTTGAGTTTGGGTAGAATACCGCGGAACCAATCCTCGAAACACTCTGCATTCATCTCGTCATGGTAGTCTTCTGTACCTTTCTTTGCTTCAAACATAAGAAGTCCGTCGTCCAGGAAGCCTTCTTCTCCGCCTATGTGACTAATTATTAGTCGTTTTCCCTTTCCTGTGGGATTTTTTAATTCCGTAGTCAGGCCGTCTAAAAATGCCTGTCGAGAAGAGGTAATGCTTCCATCAATCCAGGCTTTTTTGTAATATGACCTGAAAAGAACAAGAAAAATCATAAGTTTCGATAGCGAAACAAAAATGGTACAAATATAAGAAACTAAGAGTTGACACTTAAACTTTTTAGTTTGGCGAGATATTATTTGTAATATTATTATGTAACCATTATTTGTAAATAAATAAATAAAAAAAATAAAATATCACGTACCAGCATTGACCCAGGTCTCGTCTTGATAATATATATATATTTTCCCTCCCTGCGATATTGTTTAATTAAACGCAGGTAGCGCTGGCGCCATGATATGATATCTTGTCTATCAATAAGCACACTCTTGCGTGATCGAGTAACGAATTCGAAATTGAGATGGTTCATAATTTTTCTCAGTGTCTCTTTCGAAAAGTTGGGCAATCCTGGTTCATTATTTACAACTTGCAGCACCTAAAAAATAATATAGTTATTACCTAATTAGTTAATATTACACATGGGATAGGAGAAAACATACATAACGTATAATAAAAAGATGAGTGACGACATGTAAACTTACCTTTGCGATGGTGGGTATTTCATTTCTATGAAAGAACTGATGTACAATTCGTCTAATTGCAGTGAATGTGAAATTATCAAGTTTATCTTTAAAGGTAAGTTTTAGGCCAGTTTTTTCGGGAGGTTTTGGTGATTCGCTGTCGTTCTCCTTGTGCTCCTTTAAAACAGAATAAACAGAGCGGACGGATATTCCCAAGACTTCAGCCACCTTGTCAACGCATTCACTTGTTTTTGGTAATTCAATGTTTGGTTCTGAACATTTCACTTCAAACACATATTTGTAAACGTTTCTGACCCAAAGATTTTCTGTTGCACTTAGAGCTACACGTGGCCTCTTTTTCTTAGGAGATAAAAACGTGTCTCCATCTTGCGATGTGCCCGGGAGAGCATCCATGTCTTTGATGTATCAAACAAAAAAAAACTAAAACTATTAACGAAAACAGGCAATGAAAAACAAACACAACGTAACATAAACTCAACAATAATGATAACAAAAACAACGCGCAGTGGGCAAATCAAAATTATTCGTGTACTTAAAACAGAAGTTAGAAGCCGAATGAGCGAATGACAACCGAAACAAAATGGCGGCCAAGCGTCATCGTAGCACCATAACCAAAAATCAGTACTACCAACTTGAGAGAGCGGTTGCTTGAGTGTTATCTTGCTTAATGCGTAAAAGGATCAACGTTTATACAGCCTTTTATTTACATTAATATTAAATAGAATTTAGCATGATCATTATGAGGCAAATTATGGAACGATTAGATATTCCGTAAACTTTTGTGAACTGAATCACATCACTATTGAGATTAAGCTGTCAACATTATTTTACGGAATGACATTTAGAAACGTCATTTTACTGCAGCTAATAAAAAGTTAGACTTTAGTTGTTTGTTTTACTTATTTCAATTCATTATCATTAGAGTCCAAAAGTGCCAGTCTCCTTTCCAAAGTCTAAACAAAAACCAACTTTAAATATACATACATACATCACGCCTTTATCCCCAGAGGGTTAGGCAGAGGTGAATTAACACCCACAATCCACCAATCATTGAATTCGGTCCCACGTAATAGGGGGTGAACCTATTGCCGTCTCCCGGGCACTATTGTTGACTCGAGCCATGCATCTGAGGCTGAGTCTGGGCTGTATATATCTGTCTGGTGTTAAACAGCCCTATCCCTTAGTCGCCTTGTACGACACCGCATGGCAAGAGATAGGGTGGCCCTAATTCTACTCTGCCGGGAACCACGCGGCACTTTAAATGTAATCTTAATTATGTTTCAACTATGTGGAACAATATTTACAGGGTAAACACAGTAATGACAAGTCGTTGGTTACAGGCATATTAATTATTACTTGTTAGACATGCATTATGTTTATTTTGAGATACATTTTAATTATTTACAACAATTACATTGACTATATGTAAACATAGAATTTATTATCTGTGTGGTTGCGGAGAAAGTTACAAGTATCACCAATCCAATGACGACCTCTGTGGCGTAGCGGTATTGGACTGCTATGCAGGGGGCGCGGGTTTGATTCCCGCTCAGTGCAAATATTTATATGCATGAATATGTATATTTGTATTAGTCTGGGTGTTTCTATGTATAATATGTATGTATTTACAAAAAAAAAGTATCTAAGTATGTTTATCCGCATTCTAGATCCCATAACACAAGCTAGTAAAGCTATGCTTACCATGGGTCTAGATAGCGTTGTGTAGAATGTCGTGGAATATTGTCGTGGAATCACCACCCTACCTCAGACGAAGGGTGTCGTAAGAGGCGACTAACGGAAAAATATGCAGACGATATATATTTTTTTATGGGACACGTCAATTAGACTTCACCTTGCCTGATAGTAAGCTGAAGGCAAAGTCTTACAAAAGAGGGTCAAAAGCATCTGATGAGGCCGCCAAGCTGAGTGCCATCATTGTAGCACTTAGTGTCTGTAATGGTGACCCTCTTTCCTGAGACTTTGCCTTTAGCTTACCATCAGGCGAGGTGAGGTCAAGTTGGCGTGTGCTATATATAAAAAAAAAACCATTTCTTACATATGCTATGTGACAATGGTGATACTCAGCTTGCCGCCCTGATCATATGCGTTTTCACGCCTGTCTTCAAGGACTCGGGGCTGTAGGAAGAAGGAAACACGTGAGCTGGTAATGAATTCCAGGCCTTAATGGTATCACTGCGAGAGAAGGAAAACTTGAAATAAAACATAGATAGATGTCACCCGCACACGGTACAGAACATTCGATCAAGAACCAAGCGGTTCGGTGACTCTTTCCTCTGTCGCACCATTAAGGCCTGGAATTCATTACCAGCTCACGTGTTTCCTTCTTCCTACAGTCCCGGGTCCTTTAAGCGGGGCGTGAAAAAGCATATGAGGCCGTCAAGTTGAGTGTCACCATTGTCACACGGTATGTGTAAGGTGACCCTCTTTTCTGAGACTTTGCCTTCAGTTTCATCAGGTAAGGCGATGTCTAATTGACGTGTTCTATATTTAAAAAAAAACCCTGTACCAACCCGTCTGGTCACCGTGGAAACAGTCAGGCAAAGCCACCCAACATTGGAAGAAGCCTATGTCCAGCCACTGCTGGCTATGGGCTGATTGAAGTATGTAGATATCCACAAATGCACGATTTTGTATTGTTTTTTATTTTGTAATATTATTAAGATGCCAATTTCGGAGTCTTCTCTGCCTTCAGGGGGGCGTGCAGAGGGTATGGCCGGAGATTTGTCACCCAGATAACAATCTCATCACTGCAAATCGTCGCCACACCGGAAGACAGAATCATGGTACATAATACTTTAATAAATGTACCTGGATTCTGTTTCGTGCTGCTAGAGTTTGATGATTAATTCTGTGATTCTGTAGCGCAGTGGTAAAACGTTCGACTGCTACGCAGAGGTCGCGGAATCGATTCCCGCTCAGTGCAAATATTTGTATGCATTTACAAAAACTAAGTATATAAGTATATTTATACGCTTTCTAGATCCCATAACACAAGCCAGTTAAACTATGCTTACCATGGGTCTAGATAGTGATGTGTAGAATGTTGTAGAATATTTATTTAAATAATGTCATAATAATAATACATAAATATTCCACGACATTCTACACAACGCTATCTAGACCCATGGTAAGCATAGCTTAACTAGCTTATGTTATGGGATCTAGAATGCGGATAAACATACTTAGATACTTCTTTTTTGTAAATACATATATATTATATATAGAAACACCCAAAATGAAATAATAGATATGAAATCACACGTTTTAAACTCAATATTTAATTAATCAGGCACCAGCCTGTCTCGCACACACTGACGTCATAGTTATTTTCAGTCAGACAAGAGATAGGACATTGTTTAAAGGGCAAGCTATCACAACCCAAATACTGGTATCAGATTTATCGAGCAATTTCACTTAGCAATCATATCCTTATCAAGTCGCGGAGGACTCGGGTCGTTGAACTCTTATAGCACTAGTAAACAATTGAATTGTAATAATGTTTCAATCGGGTAAGGAGATGCCACATCCACCAAGGTAGCCTTCACATCCGTGACATCGCGAATAAAACTCAGAAGAGCATTAGGTTAACCAGAAGATCCACTCTCCTGGTTATGGTCTCACATGTGGTCAGTGGTGCGGCCACATCATGCCGCTTGTACCGGAGTACCTTATAATAAAGTTACTGCTATATATTGCTGGCAGACAAGCGCACGGCCCATGTGCTAGAAAGTGGTTACCGTGGCCTATGGACGTGTGCAACTCCTAAGGAGTCACCACTCGCGCTGCCGACCTAAGCACAGAGTTTCTGTGCCGTCAGTGTAAAACACAAAGCAGGACAAGCTTTTACTCATCCCACTGACAGCACAAAAACTCTCCAGTGAGCTCTGGCTACCCTACTCCCCGCTGGGAACACAACACGAAGTTATTATGGCCGCGGTATTCGGTAGGGCGGAGGTACTTCCCCAGTCGGACTGCTCAATTGAACGGAAATACCGACGTGTCCTGGTGTTATCAATGATCAGTACAACAAATCTTAGCTAAGGAATACAATTTTTTCACCTCCTCCGAAGATGGAATAGCGAGGATACTGTTACATAGCTCGATATTGTTATTACCTCTCTTGCCTTCCTCAGATGCGACCAAAAATGACATAACATAACATAAACTCATGCCTATATCCCCGAAGGGTTAGGCAGAGGTGCTAGTACCCACATTTCACCAGTTTATGTTTAGGTCCCAATGTAATAGATGGCGAGCCTACTGCCATTAACCAGGCACTTATAAACCTGCGATAAATACACACATAACTTCGAAATGCATCGAAAAGTCATTGGTGTGTGCCATCGTAAGACCTGGGATCGAACCCGAGACCTCGTCTCAGCAGTCCATTACCCATACCACTAGGCTACCGCGGTATATAGGCAATACGCAAAAATGAAGATGATGATTATCAAATTGCATAGGTCTCCGGTTGCTGAACTCTAGTAGTAAACAATTCATCTGTCACAGTTAGTCGGTTCATCACGATGGATTATCGGCGATGA
Organism: Eilema griseolum; assembly: GCA_963662185.1. NCBI lineage: Eukaryota > Metazoa > Arthropoda > Insecta > Lepidoptera > Erebidae > Eilema > Eilema griseolum. Next base: position 24,604,130 of record OY759241.1, read on the forward strand.
GACGATACAATTGTTTTGTAAACTATACAGCTAATTTACTTCGAGCTGTAAGTACTTTTAAAGAGTACGACTGGACTGAACGAGGAGGTAGGACACGACGGTATTTCCGTCCAATTGAGCAGTCCGACTGGGGAAGTACTTCCGCCCTACAGAATACCGCGTGTAAATATATGTATGCACGAATATGTATATTAGTATTGGTCTGTTTTAATGTGTAATCTGTAAATATTTACAAAACAAAAAGTATCTAAGTATGTTTACCCACATTCTACTAGATTTCATAACAAGCTAGTTAAGCTATGCTTACTATGCGTCTAGATAGCTTAGTGTAGAATATTTATTACTAGCTGACCCACCCCAGCTTCGCCCGGGGTATATTTTGAAGCTTCATATCCCTTTGAGCCCGTATGTTTTAGTCTTCAAAATATGTATGAAAAATTGCCGGATTTGTTAACATTTATTATCAATGCTCCGCTCCCTTAAGTAGTAGCATGATGATATATAGCCTAAAACTTTCCTCGATAAATGGACTACCCAACACTGAAAGAATCATTCAAATCGGACCAGTAGTTCCAGAGATTAGCGCGTTCAAACAAACAAACAAATTCTGCAGCTTTATAATATTAGTATAGATTTATTATTACTCCAGACTCCCAGTCGCATCCGAAGTTTTCACCTCGGGAGTCTGGGATCCGCTTTTACCATGCGGATTTCACTGAACTTCCAATATTTTCCGTAAAGCGACTGGCAACACTGACCTCCACAACCCTATGGCCCAGAGCTCACTGGAGAATTTGTGCTGTCAGTGGGAAGACTAAAGGCTTGTCCTGCTTTGTTTTCTACTGACGGCACAGAAACTTTGTACTTACAGGGTTGGCAGCGCGACTGTGACTCCTCTGGTGTTACAGACGTCCATAGGTCACGGTAACCACTTTCCATCAGGCTGGCCGTGTGCTTGTCTGCTAAGTGGTATAACTAAAAATGGCTATATCGAAACATTGCACACATTGCAGTTAAACCAGTTTTTGGACTTTTTATGACTCCAAAAACCCATAACAACTGCTACGATACTCATTTGGCATTCGGGACCGACGGCTGAACGTGCTTTCTGAGGCACGACCAGACCGATATGCCCATATTCATGCATACAAATATCTGCAATGAACGGGGATTGAACACGTGCCTACTACGTAGCCGCCGCGTTCATTAACGCCACGCCAGAGGCTGACCACAGACTACCTACATGAATTTAGGAAAGATGATTTTTTAGGATTCATTCAAAGCACTCTACCAAAGAATTTATAAGGATTATAGTATCTATGCCTTGAGTTAAGTTCGCCTTTGTATAGTCAGAATCAGATTAATATTTACTAGCAAAGTACTCAAAATGGTCGTAATACTAATATAAATAATATAATACCTAATTATCTATTCTGTGGCAATAACAAAACTCCAATTTAACTCAAATAAGTAGTTGTAATCTCTATAATAATGTAAGATATTAGAGTGTTCATATTGACCAAAGACTAGTATTATAATAATTATCTGTAACAAGATTCAGCCAACATAACATACATATTGAAGCTAGTAAATCCCCGAACATATATGTATTAACATCCACATTTCATCAACATCATAATTTTCGATCCCACATTGCTGGGAGCGAGCCTATTGCCGTCAAACAAGGCTCCTTATTAGACTGATTGTACGATAGATAGATATTTTATATCGCGCATAAAAGCACCCAGACAAATAAATAAATTCTTGCATACAAATATTAACATTAAACAGCAATCAAATCCGCGACCTCTTGATTTAGTGATCGAACTCTCGATAACCACAGAGGTCGTTAGACTATGAAAAAAAAAATATAAAGATTACATTATACTTTATGGTTTCGCATAAAACAGTATATAATCAGAATGAATTGGATCATCAAGGAAATTACAGCTCATGACATATTCCTGCCTACGCTGCCGCCCCTTCATCCGGCGGATGGACGCATGACGTCTGCTTATTCTCTCTGTTTTTAATACATTCACGCCTGCAAGTGCCTGTAGGTACCTATACCTACTTTAGTTTTGACGACAGGAAAAAAGGATGTAAGCATCTTTAATTACCCATAATAATACTACACTCGATTTAGTTCGGTACTTAACTAAAGGTGAGCAATCTTGTACCGACTTTTTATAAAAAACATATTAATCAAATGAACTTTGATGATGACCTTCGTGGCGTGGCGGTAGAGCATTCGTCTGCTACGCAGGGGGCGCGGGTTCTGTTTCCCGCTCATTGCAAATGTTTCTATGTATGAATATGTATGTTTGCATTGGTTTGGGGGTTTCTAGAAAAAAAGGTTGTCAAGTAGGTTTATCCGCATTCTAGATCCCATAGCACAAGCTAGCTAAGCTATGCTTACTTTGGATCTACATAGCGTTGTGTAGAATATCGTGAAATATTTAAGAATAAGAATAAGAATAATTTATTTGCCTTTAAACACGGTAACATGGATCTTACAATATTATGTTAATGCACAGCATGCTTAGCTGCAATTTGCAGCATGCAAATTTTATTAGTTATTTTATTTATTTTAACTAGGCCAAATAACTACCTAAACAGGGGTTTAATTTCGGTTTTTAATCTTTAAAATGAGTTTCTAAACAAAAATATTAATAAGCAGAGTTTATAAATAGACCATATTAAAAAAACACATCAATTTTATTAACATTTGAAATGGCGTACCTATATTTAATAGGTACCTACTGCACAAGTTAAAAAATATACTGCATTCAATTCAGCTGCCATCCACTTGGAATTTAGCTCCCGTCCCCACCCATTAAAATAAATAATCTAAAACATTCTACACATGTCTATCTAGATCCATGGTAAGCATAGCTTAACTAGCTTGTGTTATGGGATCTAGAATGCGGATAAACATACTTTGATCCTATTTTTTTGTAAATGCATACATATTATACATAGAAACACCCAGCCCAATGCAAATTTTCCACCCTCCCCTTTCATACACAGGACAACACGTGCAGGTCTTAGATGTCATCCACACACGGTGCAGAACATCCGATCAAGAACCAAGCGGTTCGGAGACTCTTTCCTCTGTCGCACCATTAAGAACTGGAATTCATTACCAGCTCACGTGTTTCCTTCTTCCTACAGTCCCGGGTCCTTTAAGCGGTGCGTGAACAAGCATATGATGAGGCCGTCAAGCTGAGTGTAACCATTGTCACACTGTGTGTGTAAGTAATGGTGACCCTCTTTTCTGGGACTTTGCCTTCAGCTTACCATCAGGCAAGGCGAAGTCTAATTGACGTGTTCTATATAAAAAAATATTCAATGAAAAAAAAATTAAAAAATAACACACGCGCATCTGCGTTGCAGTCGACATTATGTATTAATCCAAACTATTAATCTATAATCTATTCCTATACCAAATATCAATCGGATTCATTCAACCCTTTTTTATGTGCGAGAAATCCTCACGGAAACAAAGGATCTAGGAGTTCTAGGACTGTAGGAAAGAAAATTCGAATCGATATGACACAATTTTATATCAAATTTTGTAACTAGCTACAGAAATATAAAGAAGAGAGAATTATCAATTTGCGAGCACGCCGGCCGCCATAGATGACATGTAGCGATAAGCTTCTGGTTATATAAAGTACGTTATCTTTCATTTCATTACACTGATCGTGTAAGCGATAGGGGCAATCGACGCCAGTATTAACTTGTCCTCTTTACTGATAGCCGGCCGTAATCTATAAAATAACTCTCTAATATTAATTTAAGACTACAATAGGTTACTAGTGGTAGAAACTTGGTGGCACAAATTTGTCTCAAGTTTCGACCGGGTAGGTACCACCGTGCACTATTGCGAAAAACCCTCCATAGCAATTCAATCTCGGTTGGATTGTGTTCAGGGGTCAGCATGTGCATAGCCGGGCAGAGGTGGTGGTTGTCGCAGCACTAGTGGGACCAGTGGGTCTTGGCGTAGTCTAGTGGGGATGGCGCGGGGCGATGCGCCGAACAGGGAGACCTGTAGAAACGGTGGTGCCGCTGGCCGCCCGCGGTATAGTACAGGGGCCCAACTGGGGTTAACCACCTTGGGAGGCTGCCTCACCAGGCCGCGCATAATCCCGATATGGTTCGTCGTGCCGGTTGGTGACCGGATTTGGGAGCCCGGCGACCATACTCGGGGGGGTACGGGGGCCCTTCCGTTCGGCGCGTCGGCTCTCGCCATGCCTCACATTCATAGATAAAACCAATATCCCGCGCTTTGTCACACGGTGCTGCGGCGGCAATCACTTCTTTTTTTCACGCCTTCTCCCACCCAAACTCATGGCAGCGCAATGTATAGAAAAAGGCAACACAGCGGCTCGTCACACTCCCAAAAGCTTGCTATTTGAGGTGGAGTCCACTAACATCTGTGGGCTCCATGCAAACCTCAACGCCGTCCACCAACACCTAGAGACGGCGAAACCTGCCATGTTTTTTCTAACGGAGACGCAAATACACCGCCCTGACGACACGACCTACTTGCTCTACCCTGGCTATGTTCTTGAGGAAAGTTTTCGTGCAAAAGCCGGGGTGTGCGTGTTTGTTAGGGCGGATGTTTGCTGTCGCCGTTTGCGCTGCCTAGAGGACCCATCCTTCTCCGTCCTTTGGGTACACGTAGACCATGGCCCTACGAGTCAGATCTATGTGTGCCTCTACCGTTCCCATACAGGAGATGCTGAGACAACTCGACTCTTTGAATATCTGAGTCAGGCGGCAGATGATGCGCAGGAGCGATTTCCGAATGCCGAAATGGTATTTTTGGGGGATTTTAACGCCCACCACGAGATCTGGTTGGGCTCCTCCAAAACAGACCATGCGGGAAGAGCCGCCCACGCATTTGCTCTGGCGCACGGCCTGACCCAATTGGTGCACGAGGTCACTAGGATACCAAGAAGGTCGGGCCAAGCACCTTCTCTGCTAGACCTTCTGCTGACGAGTGATCCGGACCGGTACAGTGTATCGGTGCGAGCCGCGTTAGGCAACTCTGACCACTGCCTAGTCTGTTCCACGGTGCCTATTATGGCGCCCCCACGACCCGTGCAGGGGAAGCGGCGTCTCTGGCACTACTCGTCAGCGGACTGGGATGGACTTCGTGACTATTTTGCGTCCATCCCGTGGGTTGAGCGCTGCTTTGAAGGTAAGAACCCATCGGATTGTGCTACTGCTGTCGCCGGTGAGATCGGTCTGGGTATGGAATACTATATCTCATACACCGATGTCACCGGTGACCGCGGGGTGCGCCCTTGGTTCGGGCGCGAGTGCGCGGAAGCTGTTGAACAAAAACAGTCTGCGTACCGCGCTTGGGTAAGGGCGCGCGCCACGCGCCATCCCAATCTGGGCCACTTCAAGGCAGCGTACAACAGAGCCACAAAGGTCTGTAGAAGGGCCTATGTCAGAGCGGATGCCCTGCGCATAGCGCGGCTTGGTCAAGAGCTAGTGATGCATCCCACGGGAAGCCGTGGCTACTGGCGACTGGCTAAAGCCGTGCAAGCCAACTTCTGTCAGCCTTCGCTGCCTCCGCTGCGTAACCCTGATGGATCCCTGGCCCATGAGTCGCAAGAGAAGGCAAATCTGCTGGCTAATCTCTTCGCGGCCAACTCCCGAATCGATGATTGTGGTACGCAGCCACCAACACTACCCGACAGTGACCACGCGATGCCTGATATCCATATCAGGCAACGCGATGTCCGTGCAGTGCTGCAATCACTCGATGTCCGGAAAGCCAGTGGTCCGGATGGTATTCCAGCGGTAGTTTTGAAAAAATGTGCAGCGGAGTTGTCTCCAATGCTTACGCGCCTGTACCGGCTATCCTACAGTTCGGGTACAGTGCCTTTGCCTTGGAAAGAGGCGAATGTTCAGCCGATTCCCAAGAAGGGGGATCGCTCGGAGCCAGCCAACTATCGACCCATAGCCGTCACCTCAGTGCTGTGCAAAGTGTTTGAGCACATAATTAACAAACAGCTCATGCGGCACCTAGAGGATCACTCCTTAATTAATGACCGGCAATATGGCTTCAGACCGAAACGGTCAACGGGTGATCTTCTAGCATACGTTACCCATCTTTGGGGTGAGGCTATGGACAAGCACGGCGAGTCACTGGCAATTAGTCTTGACATCGCCAAAGCTTTCGATAGAGTCTGGCACAAATCGCTTCTTTCTAAGCTACCTGCCTTTGGTCTGCCTTCTAGGCTGTGCAACTGGGTTGCTAGCTTCCTGCAGGGGCGCCGTATTCGCGTCCTTTGTGACGGACGAGCTTCAGAGTTTCTGCAGGTTAATGCTGGCGTGCCCCAGGGGTCCGTCTTATCACCCACTCTCTTTCTTCTGCATATCAACGACATGCTGTCTACCGGCAATGTTCATTGTTATGCAGACGATAGCACTTTACATGGGAGTTATCATGGACATCCAGCGGCCAAGCAGTCAGATATCGCAGAGAAAAGGCAGCTTCTTGTCACTGAGCTTGACGGGGTCCTGAATCACATTTCTCAATGGGGCTCTGAGAACCTGGTTGAGTTCAATGCCAAGAAGACGCAGGCATGTGCGTTTACAGCAAAAGTATCTTCTTTCCTTCCCCTCCCCACTCTTCAGAGCACGCCACTGCCGCTGCAGGACAATCTCAATATCCTAGGTATGGATGTACGCTGCAACCTGAATAACAAAAACTACATCGAAAGCATCATCAAAACAGCCTCACGAAAACTCGGAGTCCTGAACAGAGTGAGACGATTTTTCACGCCGGAGCAGCGGTGTCTTCTATACAAGACACAAATTCGCTCCTGTGTGGAGTACTGCTCGCATCTCTGGGATGGTTCAGCAAAGTACTTACTAGATGCTCTCGACAGGTTGCAGCGACGTGCGGTCCGCATCATTGGGAATCCCGAGATCACGAACACCCTAGAACCTTTACAGCTGCGTAGAGATGTTGCGTCCATGGCTGTATTTTACCGTCTGTACCATGGGGAGTGTTCTGATGAGCTCTTCCAATTAGTCCCACCCTCCCCTTTCCTACACAGGACAACGCGTGCAGGTCTTAGATGTCATCCGCACACGGTGCAAAACATCCGATCAAGAACCAAGCGGTTCGGAGACTCTTTCCTCTGTCGCACCATTAAGGCCTGGAATTCATTACCAGCTCACGTGTTTCCTTCTTCCTACAGTCCCGGGTCCTTTAAGCGGGCCCGCCCACTTCACGACTTACTTTCATTCATACAACGAACAGAATGTGTATTGGTGACGGGCCATAGAGTATCGCCTGATGAAAAATATTGTTATGCATAGCATACTTACATACACACATATAATCACTCTCGCTTTTATCCCCGGAGGGTTATAGGGGGTTAGTCTATTGCCGTATTCCGGGCACTATTGTTGACTCAAGCCATGCATCTGAGGCTGAGTCTGGGCTGTGTATATCTGTCTGATGTTAAATAGCCCTATCCCTTAGTCGCCTTGTACGAAACCGCATGGGAAGAGTTATGGTGCCGAATTCTATTCTGCCGGGAACCACGCGATCTTGTTATAGGATGAATTTTTGCCGTTTTCTGTTCGATATTACACGTACACAGATAAATAAGTCTTCGCCTGTTTATAATAGTTGTGTTGTTTAATTAATTGCTTTTTATGACTCACTGCTGTGATAATTTGAACAGGCGAAATCGTTCGAAAATCAACATAAATACCTACTTATATGTATTAAGACGATTAATTCCACGACCTTTTTTAAATAAAAACTGGTCGTGGAACTTAAGAACATATTTATGAACACAAAAAGCCGAACAGTTCTCGAGGTTTGCACTTAGCAACATTTTATTTTATTTTTTATTTTATTTTATTAGGTACAAAAACAGATAACAGATTACATAATTCAATATAACATCTTCAAGTACACTTTTTAAACCTGAAATCCAATTATATTTGTACACAACGTTCAAATGTTAAACAACTTCGTTAAGCCAGTGGTATATACATATGTAAACATACACACAATCAAATTATACCATACCATTCATTTATATTATATACTTACTAAGTAACAAATTTTAAAGTTCGACGTTGGATTTCAAAATAATAAAATAAATAAATAGACAAGGCCACGAAGAAAAGAAAAAAATAACTGCCAAAAAATTTTTAAAAAAAGAACTAATCTTTTTTGTAGTTGTGCGGCAATTTCCTCGTGTACATTCTACTTGTACCCACATGTTTACACTTGGCACCCGGTACATGCACGTAATATGCTATTCGTTATGCAATTATTGTATACCACTTTATTGGTAAACAGTGGTCATTTAGCATATTAGAAGTGTGAATTGCAAACGCGTCATACTGTAATTAGAACCGGTGTTATTTAGAATCGTTCAGTACCTACCTATAACTTGAGTTTATTGAATTTGTTATGCACCATATGATGGAGGTAGACGCGGATCCAGAAGTATGAGGTCCTCACATCAATATTTGTTAATATCAATCAATCAATTAGCGTATCACAATACACTGCTGGACATGGACCTTTCTTAATGTCGGTAGGTTTATTTTAAGCTCTCGACATTTGTTAATACCCGCGATATTATCAGCGTATCAGTTAAGAATACAAAATTTAGTCCAATACATATGATAGGAAGGATGCTGGTTGCGCCGATGTAGAAGCTGTATTTCTTGACGTGGAAACACACTCTTTCTATACCCGTCTCCTCTCCCGCACTAACCATAGAATAGGACTAGATAGCTTCCGTCCGCCATTTGTGATATAGACACTCAGTCTCGCTTTGAACTAGCCAGCGTAATGACGGACCGCGCTCGCGTCTCTCAAAAATGATTAATATTTGTTACATTTTTACCGCTTCATAGACCTTTACCGATCGGATTGTGCCTCTCGTGTGTTCCTCAAGTGATCTAGTGACGCTGACGGCAGCTCCTGAGCAAGGAAGAGAGGATCCGTGTACCGGCTGCGATGAAAACACGTGTGTCGTGAAGGTTAGTGCATCCTCTCCTAATTTCTCGGGTTGCATTCATTGCTTGGATCACGCCCGCGGCAACCCGACCACCTGTCTTTTGTGTGTAAAGCGTCAATGGAACAGTTAGCTACATCCCCGCAATACAGTCCATTACCGCACGTGGCCAAGCGCCACCATTTTGGTCCGGATCGAGCCGGATTCTTAGCCGTAGTTCGTATTTTGTTATTATTCTAATGGGAATAAGCGCATCGCACCTAAGTGCCTGGTTATTTTAGTAGAAAACCCCGCATCCAGACATTTAGGCTTAGAATTTGTTGTCCGTTCGCCGCTGGCTCGCATTGTACCTACCTAATACATAAATAGGTTAGGTAGCGTATCAACACTCAGTCGTAGTTTGCAATTTTCGCACCGCGCCTAATTACCTAGTTATTTTAGTAGAAAACCCCGCATCTAGGTATTTAGGCTTAGATCTTAGGTATACTAGACACCCTAGTGCATAGGCACAGTGTAATACCTAACGCATTTGGCTTTGTTTTATTTTTTTCAATTACGTTGCTCGCTCGCCGCTGGCTCGCGTCGTATTTGCCTGGTACCTGCGTGGGTAGACACGTGGTTGTACCTCATTCCAATTCATACGAAAGTATTTTAATTTGAATAGATATTACGCAATACTTAGTCCCTGAAATAATAGTTGAACCTAGACAGCGACCATCGCGTAGGTACGACCTTGTTGCTATGCGCGTTTGTTCAAGCGTGCATTCACAGTTGTAGGTACCTACCTATCTGCCGAGTGTCGCTCGCGCCGCCTCGCTGCTCTGTACCGCTAAGATTAAGTCATTTCATATTTGTTGTTTACCGCACTTTAGTTTGAGATTTAATTGTAAACATGTCCCCAAAGGTTGATAAGACCGGTAAGGTTCAATTGAAACTTTTATACGCTAAAAAAGAAATGATTTACTCTCGCGTACAATCGATTTATGATAATGCACTTAAAACCTCTGATTTGGTCATCAGAGATTCGTTCTTGTGTTCTATAGAAAACTTAGATAGTCTACGCGCGGATTTCGAAACCTTAGTACATGACATCAACGTTTTAGAGTTGAATTTGAATCCCGATTACTCAGTGAGTTATCAAGCCTTGTCGTCGTTTGACGATTTGTATTGTCGTATCAAACGCGTCGCTAGGAGTTTGGAGAAGCCGGCTGACCTACCCAACCCCACTCGCGACCGACCTAAGTTGCCACCAATTCAAATACCCGAGTTTGATGGTAACATTCGCAATTGGTGTCTATTTATAGATAGTTTTGAGAATACAATAGATAAGAACGATTCGTTGACAGACCACGAAAAGTTGCATTATCTCGTTGAAAAATTGACTGGTAAAGCTATAACCGTTTGCGCTGGAATTACGTTTAGTGCCGAGAATTATAATTTAATTTTAAATACTTTGAAAGCTAGGTATGAGGATAAAAGATCGGTAGCTAACGCCTATTTAGATCAGATGTTTGATTTGAAATCTATTACGGCATGTAACGATCAAAACTTAGAGAAATTTCTAGATACTTTCGCGTCAGCTGTTCGCGCCGTAAAGAACCTAAAGATCGATGACCTCTGCGACTTCGTATTTTTGTATATGGGTTTAAGGAAATTAGATTCCGAAACCATTCGTTTGTTTGAGTCGGATCATCGCGGCAATAAAATTCCTAAGTTCGAAGACTTAGAAAGTTTTGTTCGCGAGCATATAAAGGTATTGCAGCGCTCTTCATCGAAACATGAAGGCGCGAAGATAGTTGTTGATTCTGCACGCAAAGTAGATGCGTCATCGAAGTCACTGAGGTCAACTCATACTTATGTTAGTACCGCACCAGCACGTGTACAGTCACCTGTTTGCTCTTTGTGTAGCACTCATCATTCGCAACTGTACAGGTGTCCTGGTTTTCTAAAATTGTCGCCTAGTGATCGTTATAAATTTGTTCGCGCTAATAATTTTTGTTTTAATTGTCTCGGTACTAAACACCGCGTTGTTTTATGTAATAGTAGAAATAGTTGTCGCAAATGTCAAGCGAGACACCACACTTTGCTTCATTTTGAGAATAGTAATGCCGCATCCAATGTGAGCACGGTTGGCTCGTCGAGCGGTGACACACGGCAGCCTGCGCCGCAGCCGCAGCCCGCGCTCGCGCGCGCTCCGGCCCGCCCGGTGACCGCCGCGGATGACGTCACCTTGTGTTCGTTCTCCGCTAGTGCTGCACTCACTACTGTGTGTCTTGCGACCGCTCGCGTTGTTATTGTTGATGCATTAGGTAAGCCGCGCATTGTTCGAGCGCTGTTAGATGGCGCTTCGCAAAGTAATTTTATTACTCAAGATTGTTGTCGGCGTCTTGGTTTCAATGTTGATAAGCGTTCAACCCGCTCAGTGGTGAAGGGTTTTGGAAGCTTACAGTCAGCTGTTCGTGGCACCGTTAAAACAAGGTTTAGATCTCGTTTTAATAATAATATTTGGTTTGACATGGATTCGCTCGTTATAGATAGAATAGCTGAACAGTTGCCTACCGTCCCGGTTGACACGTCTTTATTAACGAAATTTAAAGACTTGCCTTTAGCAGATGAGACTTACGCTGTTCCTGGAGTCGTCGATATATTGATCGGCGCTTCGATTCTCCCGCACCTCCAGTTATCACGTAAGGTTCAAGGGGGACCGACGTACCCCGCTCCGCACGCACTGGAAACAGTTCTTGGTTTTGTTATAATTGGTTCCGCACCCGCTTCTATGGATAGTTTTAGTCACTCGACTGCTTCGTTCTGTTGCACCGTCGAGCCGCCACTGGAGTCTACCATCCGCAAGTTTTCGCTCGGTGGCTCCCGTGTATCCGCTGAAAAACGCTTTCTTTGTTTGGAACGAAAGATGCAGGCGTCCCCAAAGTCGAAGCGGGCCTATGATGAGGTTGTTAACGAATATTTAGATAAAGGTTACATCTCACCTGCGCCTGCGGACACTGGCGGGACCCAGCCTTCGTACATTATCCCGCACCGCGGAGTTATTAGAGAAGATAAGCTTACTACTAAAACTCCGTGTAGTTTTGGATGGCAGTGCTAAGACTAGCACTTCCGTGTCGCTTAATGACATAATTGTAAATTTTCGCATTAATATTAGTAATTTTTAGCTTTTAGGACTCAACAGTCGCTTTGTGTTGGGCCCACTCTTCGCCCCATCGTTGGGACACATTCGTCGCTAATAGAGTGGCAAAAATTCAATCTGAATTGGCGCCACATAATCTCTTTCACGTTGCTGGCACCGACAACCCAGCCGATTGTCTCTCTCGTGGATTGCTTCCTTCGCAAATTTTAGATCACCCGTTATGGTTTAGTGGACCGTCCTGGATTCATGCCGCGTTAGATGGGTTGCCAGTTAGTCAATTCAATCCCACTACGGTTTCCGAACCACCCGAGGAGAAGAAGCACTCGCTTGTTGTATCGGTCCCGCGTGAAGAGACCCTTATTTGTTGTTGGCTAATCGCGTCTCGTCTTGGTCGAGACTGTTGCGTTGTGTTGTTTGTTCGCCTCTGCCCTCTGCCTAGCCAGCGGTAGGCACGAGCTCCAATCTAGGTTTATATTTTAGTTGTAATTTCCCAAACCTAGATTTAGATTAGACTTTAGATTTGTTTCGCATTTGTCGTTTCGAAGGTAACCCTTCAAGCCGGGGGGAATGGTTGCGCCGATGTAGAAGCTGTATTTCTTGACGTGGAAACACACTCTTTCTATACCCGTCTCCTCTCCCGCACTAACCATAGAATAGGACTAGATAGCTTCCGTCCGCCATTTGTGATATAGACACTCAGTCTCGCTTTGAACTAGCCAGCGTAATGACGGACCGCGCTCGCGTCTCTCAAAAATGATTAATATTTGTAACATTTTTACCGCTTCATAGACCTTTACCGATCGGATTGTGCCTCTCGTGTGTTCCTCAAGTGATCTAGTGACGCTGACGGCAGCTCCTGAGCAAGGAAGAGAGGATCCGTGTACCGGCTGCGATGAAAACACGTGTGTCGTGAAGGTTAGTGCATCCTCTCCTAATTTCTCGGGTTGCATTCATTGCTTGGATCACGCCCGCGGCAACCCGACCACCTGTCTTTTGTGTGTAAAGCGTCAATGGAACAGTTAGCTACATCCCCGCAATACAGTCCATTACCGCACGTGGCCAAGCGCCACCAGATGCCTTAAAGTTGGTACTCCTTGTTTTCATAAAAGCCAAAATATGCCAATAAAACGAGGAATCCTAGTGCTCTTGCTCCCCTGCTGACGGTACACCTGCTGAATTAAAAAATGAGGCTCTGGTAAAGGTATTTCTTTTGGTGTTGGGTTGGAAGATGCTCCCGTAAAAATCAAGATAAGACAAATCAAGAGAAATAGCGGAAAAGCAGACTCAGGGCTCCATAGTACAAGCTTACAATGTATCCTTCATGTATGCTCTGTGATCTTATGTATCATTATGTCTGTGATGATGAATGAGCTGATAGATTTGGATTTGTAATGTCTTCAGATCCAATTGCTTACTACTAACGCCATCTAGGTCTCAGTACGTGTAACACTGGTAATTCAGTACTGTATTCCAGTCAATCGACCGCAATCGACTATCAAAATCTCGAACACTAAAATATTGTAAATGACGTTACACATAATACGGTGCGCTGTCGCTGTATACACAAAGATACTGTTTATTTACGTACTATAAATGCTTCCCGCCATTACATCCGACCTCAAAATTATAATTATATTTTATACCACCATTATACATTCTATGGAGCGTAATGTGAGTGCTTACATCCTCTAAAATTCCCCCAAAAAGACGGTTAAAACCAAATAAAAACTACTTTCATGCATACACGCTTTTTCTCTCTTTTATTATTTAATAATACATTTTATTATTAGTTTGTGCTTTAACAATAATACTTAATTATGAAATATTTAATATTCATTCCTCGATTTTTTATATGTGTCGTCACAAGTGACAAATTACCTTGTCTTGTCGGTCGCTTAAAAGTTCCTTTGAAAATGAAGTATTTTAATTATGTATCGCAATTTTGTTAATAATTTCTAAAAATGTGTCTAGTATTACGAATACTACGATAAATACCTGCCTATAATCAAATTGAGATTAGATTAACCTAGATCCCGCGTTATCCAATTAGAGCGAACCGTAAGAGGTCACTTTTAATCGCATTTTGTTAGAAACAAAGTTTGTTATATATATACACATATAAAGTATATAACTGCTTCTAATTGACTGATTGACCGAAAGTCAGAAAGCTGTCAGTTGTCACAACACAGATTAATACGACTTATACAGTTGATAAACACGAGAATTATTTAATCGATTAACGAAAATTAATTCAGAATTTCTTATAATTACACTGTTATTATTGTTATTAATATGTTTTGTTCACTTTGACTGAAATAATGCTACGATGAAAGTGTTTTTATTGACAATATTGTTTGAATCGATCTCTGTAATCGATATTGAATCATATTCGTGGAATAAACTTAGTTTTAAGATTTCTCGTCTTCCTGATGTTCAATTGAGCTGTTTTTTTTAAATTTTGAAATAGAAAAATATACCGCTTTTTTTAAGTCATATCTCAACTCATTACAATTAAGCCCAGAAATCCCCGTCTCCTTTTGTATATAGTGTTTATAAGTACATCAACTAAATCTTATCTACTATGGTAATTACTGAATTAAAAAAAAAAAAGAGGTTTTCTACAGGACAGGCTTAGCCTAGTGTAGAAAGCTTTTGGCAATATCGGAATTGTTTCTATTCAATACTATTATGTACACACCTGGTAATCTTGTGAATAGTTGTTTGCAGTTTTGTAATGGCAAATAAATTTTTACTTTCTTTTTATCTGAGGAACATTGTCATTTCGAGCGAGATTATCCACGTATTATCACTCCACATTACAGATCGAACAACAGGATCTTCGATTTCACCAATTGGTTGTGTAGGTCAAATGGCAGTCGCTTCACGGAAATCGAAGTTCAGCTGATCTTAGTTTAACTAGAAAGCCGACCCGTCTGAGAAAAGGCTCAGAGAAAGATGATTACAGGTCAAACCAAATGCTTTTGTATTGTATATATACTTATTGCCCTTCCTTTGTTATCCGCTCATTGAATCAACAGGCGGTGTTAGAATGTTGAAGTGGGGGGACTGTGTCCTTTCTTGCTTAGCAACAGCATAGTAATTATTCCGTATAACCTATCTTTAAAATTGTATTTGGTTACGGCCTTAGCACAATATTGGTCAGTGTAAGTCAACGTGGAAAAGTTACGAGTCGTTATCATACAATTTAAGTACCTAGGGTTATCTTCTGAATGCGTCAATATTATATCAACTCACAGCGTGTCTCTAATGTATCTCTTTCACTAACGATAGCCGTGGACAAATTGATAATTTTGTCGTAAGAGTCATTTATGTTCTAAAACTTCCAACCCATGGTACTTCTTCAAAGAAAATTACTTGTAGGTAAAATGTATGGTTCTCCACTGCTGGGCTTCTCCATTATACGTTATAGCACACAATCTCCCCGCCTTTAGGATACTTAGTTAGCAATCACTACCAGTAAGATTTTGTGGTGTTCAAAAATAAGCCGTTTGACATCCTAAAAAATTTACACCGACCAAAACGTGATATTCTGAAAAACTTGTGGCAGAAACATAAGGATCTGGCAGGCAAGCTGGATTGGAGGGATCACGAAATATGCAAGCACATACTGTACTGCACATAAACATTATCACTGTTGACTTGTACTCGACAACGTACCGTCATAAAATTTACAGTATACGAAGTTGAAATCTCACCATGGGTTCAGCTATCTAGTCCGTTAGGTCGTTCGAAACGTTCATACAGCATGTGGCTGCAGTGGGTTAGTCTGATGGGCTGTAGTGGTGGTGGGTTACCCCAGAGGGAGAAATGTGTGTTGTATATTATATTAGGTACACTATGCTATGCATGTTTTCTACTAGAAATATATAACACCACTGCACTAGATATTACTTACAACAAGTGCAGTCATATCTATAATAAATAAACATTACTACTCAAATACATACACATAAATAAACAGCGAAGCAATGATGTAGTCATTTAGAAATCATTACATATAATTACATAAACAGGAATAGAACGTACAAATTAATAATCTGAACTTCGTCTAATCGCCTATCAAACTGTTGCCAGATTGAGGCAAACCTCCCAATTTAGGGAGATTTCAATAGTTAAGCAAAAAAATGAAGGACGTCCAATTTTTGGGACAAATATTTATATTTTGCGGATGTTTTTAGTTTTGAAACCAACATTCAACTATCACAAACGATTAGAAAAAAATGTGAATGCTATTTCCATAATCATAATTGAACTGAATTTGACTGATGATAATGCTGCTGCTAGTAGCTAGTAGTTTGAGACTAAGGTCTACGTCATCCTCATGCAAAATAACTCTTAATAATTAAGTCACCTCACTTTTTATACTTACTTTGTTTACTATTAGGAAGGGTTGTATATACCTACATCTATGGTTATTTTTATTTTTTATGATTACAATAAAGAATTACGTATCATCATTTAGTTTGATACTTATTTTTAAAATGGTTTGTTTACTTTTCATTTCAAATAATAATAATAATAACAATACAACAACAATACTATTGAAATTAATAATTTGCCCTGAAATTATAATTTTGGGGAAATTTCTGTAAGCTGCCATGGGAGATATTCATCTAGCAATCTGACAACACCATACTTATCTGTCAATCGATTTTTTAACTTGACACTGACAGTTCGGGTTAGACGTCGTGCGTGTACTGTATACTGTAGCAAGAGCAATATTTAATTGAATTTTAAAATAAAATACGTGTCTATTCCACCATTACGGATAGAATATATATTAACTAAAGATGGAATCAGAAGATAACCGTGCAGAAGGTTGGAAGTACTTGAACAAACAATATTTTGGCGATGGTAAGTAACATTAAATTGTTACACGAATTCTGCACCAAGACTTTCGCACTAGGTAACTCGCTGTCATCACAACGACGGGATTCGTATACGTTTTTTTTTTCAAATGACGGTATCTTCCGTTCAGCAATTTTATCCATCTCTTAATGTAAATTTGAACTTCAATCATAAAAAGATACCAAACTGATAGATTGCCAGATATTGATAGATATTTCTGTTATAATCTACCTAAGTAACAGTTAAACATATTACCGGAAGGCCGTGTAATGATATAAAAAAGACCACGCTTTTCCACGGGTGTTGCACACGTTCATAAGTCACGGTAACCAACGATGGAAAGCCATCAAGTGGGCCGTGTGCTTGTCTGCCACCTAAGTTGTATGAAAAGAGAAAAATATTATCAGATTTTTTTCAATTAATTGTACAACAAATCTTATCATAAAACAATAATCCACGGGATTATCCTATCTCTCTCATATAATAAGTGAAATAACTGTCTGTAGTAATTTATTATTGACTAATATGATTTAAAATTGTTACAAAGAAATAGAATTAAAGAAATTTCTAGTAAACCAGGTTTTATATGTGAACTAGCTAATACCCACGGCTCCCCCACATGGTATTTTTCATGAAAAAATAGCAGTCTGTGCTAGCTAGTCTGAGTATGTACCAATTTTTCCCAGACATAGTTTTGAATGTGACTGAATAACAAACATCCTGATAAACTTACACATTTATAATATTAGTAGAATTACAATTTCGCATTGAAGAGACTACCAGATTGATTTTAAAAAACAACAATGTCATTTTTTAAAATCAAAATGACAATGTCCGTTTTTTAAAATCAAAATCATAATGTCATTTTTTAAAATCAATCAAGGAAGCATAAAGATTGCTTAATTCATGAACATTTACCTTTTATTTTTTTTTTTTATATTATAATCGAAATTACTAATATTCTCTCTAACCCCTCCAGCTAAGCTAAACTACGTATGTTAGGAGTCGGTTTACTTTAATAATGTAATGGTCAGGATTTGAACATTAGGTTGACTCCTTAACCACTATGCTACCGATGCATCTGGTTGTTCCTAGTTGTTAGGTTGTTAGGCTACAGTTGAAAACCAGCGCTGCAGATTGTGCCTAATCTGTAGCATCAGCTGAACTGCGGCCTTTTAAACACACACTCCACACTGACACATGGTATTAATGGCATTACTATTTTTTTTGTGTGTGTTTAATAAACGTATTATCTTTCTTTCTTTCTTTCTTTCTTTCTTTCATATCTTGGATTCTCACTTCGGAGTCCAATGTTTGCTTTTTGACTTTTACTTCGACTACTATTACTACTACTTCTGGTAGTGGGATGATTGGTATGTATGTCACTTTGGCTCCAACCATTCCTGCACAGTCCAGCCTTGCATAAACCTATAAGCAAACTTAAATTACCAAATTTTTTGTTAGTTTATTTCTTAATTATTCACCTCCATTTTATTGATTTTAACTGTAAATTTTAATACTCAATGTTAGTATGATATGATACGTGATAACTAACTTTGATAGTACTTTATGTTATCTTAGATTTCCAAGATTTTCATGTCCCTTCAAATGATAACACTTGTGGATTTATTAAACTATGATATTACTTCTAAGACAAATATCTTTACAACATTTTAAAATATTTGAGTCTCTGTGGGGTGGTGATAGTGCATTCAACTGTTATACATGGGATGAGATTTGCCACTCGTGCCCCGGCGGTGGGGAGTTGGGGAACTCTGTGACACCTGAGGAGAGCCAGATCGAGAGAGAAGGCACTGTGTCGCTCGGAGTGCGAGGAATATGCCTGTCAACCTCACCTTCGGCAACTAACAAAGACCCACAATCGCCGTGCGTTTTAGTCTCTTCGAGTCCAACCTCTCCCACCGGCTCCGGCGGGGGGTACCCGTGGCGATTTTTCGCACGTAAACAAAAAGGGGGGATGCGATTTTGATTCCCGCTCAGTGCATATATTTGTAAACATGAATGCGTCTATTTCCAATGATCTGGGCATATGCCTTGGAAAGAACTTTCAGCCATTGGTCCCATTTTTCATATGAACATCTATCTCAGTCAAAGCCAAGCCTTTTATTGATTGAATATAATCTTTTTTGCTGCTTCTATGAGTTATATATACTTACTAAATAACAGTGTTGAGATAGTAGGTGTTCCACAGCTGTCCTCTCACTCAATCTACCCCTGCCGCACAAAGGCTTCCCCCAGTCTATGCTATAGCACTCATTATATGGAAATGGGTGAAATGGCCCACACAGAAGGGCCGATAATCCCTCCGTACAATGCCCACCCCACCGGCAGGAGTAGCAGCTTATATTTATTTGTTAAACAGCAGTTGATACATCTGATAACGTCTATATCCTGTTATTCTCTAGCAGCTTTCACTTGAGATTTCAAATTTTTTGAGTTCTTAAATTGATTTACATTCCATGAAGCTATTACTTCTTCTGGTAATTTGTTCCATGCTTTGACAACTCTATTGCTTAAGAAGTGCTTGTGAACTATTAAGTGAAAATCTGGAACTCGGAACCAGATTATTATACTCATCTGATTATTATCTAATACCTATTAAGCAATGTTTATACTCGACTGTATATAAAATATCAGCTTCAGTTGTAAACAAGCAGTTGATCCGATGATAACCTCATACTGATATCATGTATATACACATAAATATATTATGTATATTATGTATATTAGTAACACTCAATTTTGTATAACAATCTTAAAAAAATGTTATTCAGAAGGTAAATTTATGACCAGTCTTAATATCTGTTTTTTGTTTAAGTTTATTATTGCCATAAAATTTATTTTTCTAACAGTTCAGAAAGAGAATTAATGGTCATTTTAAAACAAAATGGGAGCATTTTAACATACTCAAGAATGCAGATACTTGAATATGGGTTTGGACACTATGGTTGAACCATGGTTTTCCTGAAACAAATAGAGTGGCCTGACTGTTAAGTATCAATCACTTGTAAGGTTTATTAGGAGTTGTAACATATAACATAAGGTGTTGGAAGGTTAACAGTTAAAGAGTTGCTTTTTCCGGAATACTGGTCATTATAATAGTATATAGTATACAACCACTCCTAAGTCCTAACGCAAGCAATTTATTTGCCACCCTAACTTTCATAGGATTTGTGAGAATATTTTCTAACAAAGTAATAAAAACAAAATTTTGAAATGTTAATATGTTAATAATATGGTTAATTATAAATAAATAAATATCATACAACATTCTACGCAACGCTATCTAGACCCATGGTAAACATAGCTTAACTAGCGTGTGTTATGGAATCTAGAATGTGAATAAACATACTTAGATATTTTTTTTTTGTAAATACAAACAAATTATACATAGAAATACTGACCAATGCAAATATTCCTACGTATAAATATTTCTGACGCTGGACTGATATTTTCCACGATTTCTGACGCTGGAGAAAACCTCCACCCAACGACTCAAACTTAATTGTATTTTTCCTTGTCCACAGGTGAACGTGCTAATTATGTGAATATACCACATGTCATTGCGATGGTGGGTCTGCCAGCGCGGGGCAAGACCTACATATCGAAAAAACTGTCGCGGTACCTTAACTGGATCGGCATTAATACCAGAGGTATGTTGTACCAAGTTTTTTATTTGCGGAAACTTCAGGGTATCCCCTCATTCTAGGCACAATGAAAAGTTTATATAACTTGAACCAACTAAAAATGCAGGTGTCTCGGACGTTAGATCTTTTGCAGCATGAGTCTTCCTGCGGAAGCAGTTACTTACCAAGGGTCGTCAGGGGCAAAGGGATGACCAACCAGCCTATACATAGATGGGTTCATCCCTTCATCTCTTTTATGTCACATTTCTCCGTCTTCTAGGCCGGGCGACGGGTTTCGCCAGATCATGTGCACGCTCTAAAAGAATCCAGTGATGGCAAATGGCAATCCTCCTTCCCACCCGTTTCTCTTACGATCTGTTAATCAAAGAACCGAGCTACCTCCAGGAAGAAAGTCTTGCCTAATCTGAACATTAATTAGCTTGCATCATCATAGACTTTGGAGCTCAGGGTCCGCCTTCCGACTCTTTAACCTCCACTTCCACAAAGTTGGGCATCCATGATAGGAGACTATTGGCACGCATGTCACCTTCCACGATTTCAAGCCAGAATTTTTTGGGCCTACCCCTTCTACCTGGACCCTCCCCTAAGAACGGAAGCAAAACCTCAGGGTATCTACCCATGGTAGAAAGGCCAATACCTAATAACTTTGTAAGGAGCGAACCAAATCCTCTTTGGTTCAAAGAAGAGATGGCTTTTTACAATCTTTTAGCAGGTCCTCTGAAAGCATATCAAAAGTTTTACACAAGCCTTAGAACTACCAGACCATTCCACAAAGTCTATGAGAAATCGTTCATATTAGTACTGTCGCCTTTATGGAATACAATTGTAGTTGTGAGGCGTGCTATATTTTTATGAAAAAAAGTAATAAAAGAAGAATTTGCACAAGTAATTGGTGCTTTTCATCCAATTAAAAATACCGTAAGTATATAAAATCCTAAATGCTATTGTGTAGCACACTGACGACATTGGTGCATTACATTGCAGCACAATAGTCACGCGAGCTTCAAATGCGCCACATTGACCTTCAAATGCTCTTGACTTTGGAAATAATATACTTTGGTTTTGGACCACTTGAACTAATGCAATTTTAAAGAAAAGGAAGCCAAAAGAAATGTTATCGAGAACAGAGATTCATGACGTCATCATCCAATGTTCAAAGGCATCTTGCATGGTATAGGAGCAAATGACTACTTGTTAGGAATTGAAATGGCCACTTAAATTTAGTAAGAAATGCTTCACATAGAGGAGGGAATGACGTTTCATTATGGCACAGTGTTGTATCATTATTTGGAGAGATACGCGCCTCCCCGTTACCTGTGGCGAGTCGGTGACTCTGTAGTCCCCACACCCGAGGAGGGCCAGATCGAGAACCCTGGATCAGCCGGGGTGAAAGGGATATGCCTGTCAAGCTCGCTTTCGCCAACCAAAAACGACCTACAGGCGCCGTGCTTTTTAGTAGGTTCGAGTCCGTCATAATCTCTCCCACCGGCTCCGATGGATGGAGTATCCGTGGGGATTTTTCACACGTAAAAAATATTGAGGCCACACATCAAAGCAAGCAATTTACCTACATTTACGCAGCAAATGCTTCATTTCTGTCATTTTTCTTATCAATTTGCTGTGCAAATGTTGCTTTGTTGTGTAGACTCCCGAACTCACAACCAACAAAAACAAGTACTTATTTTGACCGATTTAAATAGCTGTAAATCGTTTCATGGCTTCAAACCAATTGACCTTCTATATTTACTACAAACTCTCAAACACACATCGATCAAAGTGTTTATCTCAATCTATATTTGATGATACGATTTTTATTATATCGTATTGTGAAGGTACCTATTAAAGGAGCTTATTGAAGCTTAAACCCATCTAACATCTGTATAATTAGTATAAATATTTCAAAGGTCAAAAATATTTAATTCAGATGAACTCACATGCGCACAACATCCAATGATCGAGACGAGAAACCAGAATCAAATTACCATAGCAGCTGCCTAACCTTGAAACGATTTAGTCAATAGTAAAATTGATGAATTAATTCCGTCGCTTCCATTACTGTGTGGCTTGGTTGGTTAGAAGCCAGTGAGATTTATTGTAGCGTGTTATTTAGAAACAAATGCGGTCAATCTGGGCCTCGTTTCTGCTAAAGCAAAACCACTGTCATACAACAAGAATACAAATAATTACGCTTTAATTCCTGGAGGGTTAGCCAGAGGTGAATTAACACGCATATTTCACCAATAATTGTATTCGGTCCCACGTAAAAGGGGTGAGCCTATTGCGGTATTATTGACTCGAACCATGCATCTGAGGCTGGGCTGTATATATCTGTCTGATGTTAAACAGCCTAGTCGTCTTGTACGACACCGCATGGGAAAAGACGGGGCGGCTCTAAAAAAAAAGAAAAAAATCTACTTTGCCGGAAACAACGCGGCTAAATCAAACTACGGACACAGCTAAAATACCACTTTTTGCAGAGTTAATGTAAAATTGTTCTGAAACTCTTTTCATTCAATTAAGGACTTCAAGCCTAATGAAATAAAGTCTAAAATTTAATGCCATTTTTTGCAGTCTATGTGGTATGACAGTGGTTTTGCTTCAGTAAAAGCGAGGGTGTGTTCGAATGTTTGGATATGGGTATATGGACTCCCGAACGACTAAGATCTTAGGAGCACAAGCAAAGTTAACCGCTAGTCGATGCACCTGCTTAATAAAGGATGAGACTCTGGCGCAAGATTTTGACTTGAGAGGATATTTAATGATGATATTCGAGTTGAAATCAAATCTATACCTACAAACGCTAGATGCTGCAGTATATTATTTCATGAATGCAAAAACTGAATAGTTCTTGTGTTGTCAATGCGAAGACCAAAGACTTGTCCTGCTTTGTCTTCTGCATTGAGGAGGTAGGACACGACGGTATTTCCGTCCAATTGAGCAGTCCAACTGGGAAGTACCTTCGCACTACAGAATACACGGCAATAATAACCTCGTGTTGTGTTCCCGGCGGCGAGTAGGGTAGCCAGAGCTCACTGGAGAGTTTTTTGTGCTGTCAGTGGGGAAAACCAAAGGCTTGTCCTGCTTTGTCTTCTACACTGATTGCACAGAAACTCTCTGTTCTTACAGGGTCGGCTCCCCTGATGTTCACACGACATAGGTCACGGTAACCACTTTCGATCAGGCGGGCAGTGGAGCTTGTCTGCCACCTAAGTTGTATAAAAAATAATTGAATTTTTTTAAAGAATTAGATTTGAGGCTAATTCCTGTTGTTTTGTTCGCAGTATTCAATCTAGGCGAGTACAGGCGGCACGCGACGACTGCGTACACGTCGCACGAATTCTTCCGCGCGGACAACAAGGAGGCGATGGCGATACGCCAGCAGTGCGCGCTGGACGCACTTCACGACGTCTGCGAGTGGCTGGTCAAGGGCGGTGAAGTTGCTGTGAGTGTTCATCATTCTCTTACCCATATCCAAAGTTTATTTGGGGTCGGCGCAACGTGTGTTCTTTTTCCATTCATCTCTAGTTGCAGTCATCTCAATATTAACTTCCTTCTTAACCATATCATCATTCACACAGTCCATCCATCTCATTTTTAATCTCCTTCTCCCCTTGTAGCCATCCACTTCCATAGTTAGTGCCTTCCTTACGATATTATTTTCATCCCTACGCGAAGGCATATATTAATATCAAAGTTGCTTAAAGGCGGAACTGCTGCGAGTACCCTCATCTAACTCAAATTTACGAGGGTGGTCCCATAAGTACTTAAGCCTACAGAAAAATAGGAAAATTTTGGGAAAAATGCCTATTTATTTTTCTACATAGTCTTCTTCTAACTCCAAGCTCTAGACGCAGTTAAGCCTTTTTTTTATACCGTCGGGTTTTCTCAAGGTCTGTAAAAAAGGCCTCCGTAGCCACTGTGACGAACGAGAATAAATCTGGCGAATACGGTAGATGCGGCAGCAGTTCGTAGCCCAATTTGACCGTGGAGTGGGCGAAAGTCACTGTAAAATCATTTATTCTGTATGTATTATTAAAATGAGACTTACCAAACTTCAAAATTAAAAATATATGAAAGACTAGTTTAGCAAAACGTGGCCCCGATCTGAGTAGACTCCGGCAAGAAACTCAGCGGGCATTTTTTTTATTAATGTGAACCAGTGCGTTGTCATGGTAGAAAAGCACTTTTTTCTTCGCCTAATGTAGCAGTTTTTCAGTAATTCAATGTCGAATCGATTAAATAATTTGGCTTGCTGTAGCCTTTTTGCCCTTATCCTGATAGTCGAAGAAGATCGCATATTGTACGGTGACTACCACTAATCTTCATTTTCGAAGCATATTCAATAAATAACATATCGGCGACTGTACCATGCGTGCTGGAGCCCCCGGGCTCCGCAGATCAGACGGGAGCGCCGGCCTCGAGCCGGCTCGTTCCTGGGGCAAATGATGGCCATCGCGATTTAATGCGTCAACCCAGCCAGCATCATGGGCACCTTTGCGCTGGGAACAATACGGGGTGGGTTATTCGACACGACATAATCGCTAATGTAGTTTTGTAAAGATTTAAGTAATTTATGAATTAGATAGATCATTAAATAAATAATTATCATTTTCCCGCAGGTATTTGACGCGACAAACTCGACCCAGGAGAGGCGGCGTATGATCCGCGATATTGTGGTAAACAAGATGGGATTTAAGCTGTTTTTCGTGGAGTCAATCTGTGACGACCCCAGGATTATTGAACAGAATATTATGGTAAGAATACTCTTCTCTACCCTACCCTTTCCGATGATCGCTAACATCAGCTGCTTGAACTTTGGAGCCTGGGGATTTGACCTTTATGGAAGCTATCTGACTGACCCCCAACCCCGAGAGGAAACTCGTGTACCAATCAACAGATCTGACATCAAAACTGACATACTGCTGAAATTGATCCTAGATTCGTTGGCTCTGGGTCAGCCGAGTGTACGAGGGATATACTAGAACTACTGATCCCTGGAGAAGCCGTGCAGCTTTAGTCGGTTCGAATCCGACTTAATCATCCCTAATGACTCCGGCGGGAGATTCCGCATGTAAAAAAACCCCATACACCCATATTATCTGCCAAAATTGCTTATAAAACATTATACACGTATTTTTTCAGGAGGTTAAAGTAAGCAGTCCAGACTATACAAACATACACGACACAGACAATGTTCTAAACGATTTCTTACTCCGGATAGAGCATTACAAAGAGAAATACGAGCCTCTAGACGAGAACATAGAGTCTGAATACAGCTATATGAAGATTTACGACACCGGAGAGAAAGTTGTGGTGCACAAACACGAGGGGCATATACAGAGCAGGATTGTGTACTACCTAATGAATATACATATTGTGCCGAGGACTATTTATTTGACGAGGGTGAGTTGCTTTCATGACCAATCATAACCTATTTCCTTTCCATAGGTCTAATCTATATCTGTACAAGATTTTATCAAAATCGGTTCAGTGGTTTGTTTGTTATGCTTTCACAAGCATTACTGACAGAGTTACTTTCACTTTCATAATATTTGTAGGATTTTATTGCTTCGGTAGCTCAGTGGTTAAGTAGTCGGCCTTACGATCGTGAGGTATCGGGTTCGAACCTTGGCCAACGTGAATGGCTCCTATGGCTGAGCTCCTAACACAAGTAATTTCTATTGAATGAAATTTTAATTTCATTTAGTATGCTAACTATTCACACACACACAGGGGGAGTGCTCTGACCATTGAGCTACCGAACCTTGCCTGAAAGCGTCCAAATCTTCCTACATATATCCGTCTATATTGGTAGATGGTTTTCACCGCCGCCGAATGACGGATGTATGTAGAAAGAATTTCATCAACCATGTATGCATGTATGTTTTAGGGATGTTATGGATATATAATTTCGGATCCGGATACGGATATGGATATTGGTAAAATATAATATCGGTTTCGGTTACGGTTATGGATATTAAATTATTTCGGATTATCCGATAGTTTCGGTTACGGATATTATTTTTTTAAGAAACCGTAAAATGAAATACAAATAAGATTATATTCGAATTTAATTGTACCTTGTAGGTTTCGCAATCTGTCATACAAATAATTATTTCTTACAAACTATCCGAAACTTTTATTTCGGATTCGGTTACGGTTACGGATATTTTTTTATTTGGGATATCCGATAGTTTCGGTTACGTATATGGATATCCATAACAACACTGGTATGTAGTACCTATTATTCTGGTTAATTTTATATTATAGAGCGCAAAGTTTATTTCCTTTATCAACCACCGTTCAGCTGTTATCAGTTGGTTAATAATATCTATCTATAGGCGTTGTGTTTACTTCTCACACTAATGCCTAATCTTGGCATAGAATAAACATGTTTTTATTAAATTTTCTTCTTGCGAACTTTTCCCGGGTAAACCTCGGGGCGTATATGTTGGACTCAAAAAATGTTACGACGGTAGATAAACTCACATCCACCAGTTATAGATTAAATCAAAACTATCCCGTCAGGCCTCGTTTCTCTAGCGAGTTGGGTCTAAGACATGTGCCCCGAGGCATACCATACCGGGAGAAATAATACATTAATTTATTTTATTATTTCTTTCTTTCCTTCTTTTCTTTCTTAAATTAATACTTTTTAAGAACTTAAGACCACTACTTGACCAGCAACAATGTGCCTTTTTTATTGTTGTCATATTGGTTGTTCACACACATGACATTAAAAAAGGCGCAGTATGTCAAATGTGTAGGTCAAATTCATTTACAGTAAAACGAACGATTTCGTGAAATGACGAAAATAATAACTATGGATGGCACGGTCAAATGCACACTGATTTTTTGCAAATCAAAAAAAAAATAGCATGATTTAACATTATTGAAAGAAAAATGGCGGCGCCCTTCAACTAAACTCACTACTACTATACCTATCTAATTGTTGCGTTGCGTTCCAAATTCAAAAAATTAATTCCCACGTTACCCAGGAACCGAGACTTTTTTTTTCTAAATCTCTTGTCTATAGTATAGAGTATTTATAATGTTTTTTTTTTTCGTCCACAGCATGGTGAAAGCACACACAACGTGGTAGGTCGCATTGGAGGCGACAGTGACCTATCCTCCCGGGGTAAGCAATACGCGAAAGGGCTGGCTGCGTACATTGACCAGCAGCAGATACCCGGGCTTAGGGTCTGGACCTCGTGGATGAAGAGGGCCATACAGACTGTCAAGGATGTCAAAGCGCCACAGGAAAGGTGGAAGGCGCTTAACGAAATTGATGCGGTGAGTATGTATGCAGTACTGTAGTTATTGGGACTGTGGTTTTCTCAAGCGACTACACTATGAGGTTCTTCGAGATCTTCGAGTGTTTATGGCGCGCGATACCAAGTGGTATGGGTAATGGACTGCTGAGACGAGATCTCGTGTTCGATCCCAAGTTTTACCATGGCGCACACCAATGACTTTTCGATTCTTTTGGAAGTTATGTATGTATTTATCGCAGGTTTATAAGTGCCCGGTTAATGGCAATAGGCTCGCGACCTTTTACATTGGAACCTAAACATAAACTGGCGAAATGTGGGTGCTAGCACCTCTGCCTAACCCTCTTCGGGGATATAGGCGTGAATTTATGCTGTGTTATGTTATGTTTATGACACTTGCAACAGTACCGAAATATCTGACACTCACGGAAAATATTCCATAATTTTTTTTGGAATATTTGTGCGTTGACACTCATCCTTCACTAATACCTCTAAGATTACACACATTTTACCTTACACACAATTTTATTTTCAGGGTATCTGCGAAGAGATGACGTACGCCGAAATTCAACAAAAGTACCCATCAGACTTCAATGCACGCGATGCCAACAAGTTTGCCTATAGGTACCCTCGGGGGGAGAGCTATGAGGACCTGGTAGCCAGGCTAGAGCCTGTGATCATGGAACTTGAGAGACAAGGGAATGTACTGGTGGTATCCCACCAGGCCGTCATGAGATGTCTCCTGGCTTATTTCTTGGATAAGTCTGCTGGTAAGAGAAGTATGGTCCGCTTTCTACTTTTTTGTGAATTTGTAAGAAAATGTTTTTACTTAGTTGATATGTTATAAAATATGTTTTTCCGTTTGGTCGAAAATCCGTGCGGTTTTTTAATCTTAGACATATTTAAAATCTTTTGTTATTGTCTATGGCAATTAAAAATAAAAATTCGCGCGTGTTTAAAAAACAAAGGCGGTGAAGTTTATAGCTTTAATTTATTGTAGGTGTACGATTTAAAAATTCTAAAGTTGTAGAACCGTATTCACCTAATTTCTAATACAATTACAATTCGAATTATTTACCCAAAACATAAATTTTCAATTGTTAGGTCAAAAAAAGTCCTTTAGTGTGCACGATTTCGACAATGAAATTTTCGATGTCAATTTACACCTCGAGACGAACGACTGTTCATGGAAGAGAAATTCTAAACGTTTCAAGAGTATAATTAATAATTTTCCTGTACATTTAGTTACCGCACGAATTTTCATAGCAGTCTGACATTCGGACACAAAAACACTTTGCTTCCTACGTTAAGAAAGCATGACTAGAAGAAGAGTTGTTCTTGTACTATAGTGTCACTAACAGTGGTGTGCGTACACAGAGGAGCTGCCGTACCTGCACGTGCCGCTGCACACGGTGATCAAGCTGACGCCGGTGGCGTACGGCTGCCGCGAGGAGCACATCGGCCTGTCCGTGCCCGCCGTCGACACGCACCGCCCCAAACCTTCTGTGAGTATCGTGTTGTGACCTGACCCCTGCGTCACAAGCAGATGACGCGTTTACCACCTACGCGGTCTCATCTGGACCCCCGCCGATGCAAATCGCATGAATTTTTATTTCAATGCTTTGTGCAAATTATGTGCACGAAATTAGGCGCGTGTGTTCGCACGATTCAGCGTTTTTAATCTATCGAGAAAGAAATCTTACCACACGAACTCTTGATAATTCAAGCTTCTAAGTAAAAATGTCATTGCTCTATTATTACCGCGAAATAGTTTATTTGCATCCATTTTTTTGCACCAAGTCTGCATGTAAAACATTCGCGTGAACTGAAAAACTACTACTACTTGGCACTGATGTACTTTTTATAAGATTGAAGTCTCTATGACTTTGTACCACACGAAAAGCACTTGCTTATGTCACTAATAATGCTGTGTTTAATAGTAATACTAAAATAATTTATTTAAAAAAACACATACCTAAATTCAAAAAAGTTTGCCTTCTACAATTTGACATAATATGTCAAATATGACTGAAAAAAAACCAGGAATATCAAGGTATTTTTATGATGACAGGTAACACGAAGAGTCCTATAGATTTAAATTAGGAAATCATTTTTAATATTACATGTAGGTATATCCATAAAAATGATTTGTTATAATAATGGCAAATATATTTACCAGCAATATTAGTAGCGTTCAAACATGAACATTTTTGGTATGAAAATAGAATTGCAGGATTATTGGAATGCATCGTTACTTTGCATATGATACAGTAGCATATTATTGCTTGTATAGAGGCCCTCACTACTTATGTACACATGGTCAGTAGCTATTACAAAAATGTCATCTCCATATGCGGGTTTAAGGCTCTGCATTAACCTGAGAAAAGCAAGTGTTGATTATTACTACGATCCAGTGAGGTTAAAACTTGGTAATTATGCTGTTAGTGCAGTTAGTAATCAATACTATTGAATTCTAAATTTAAATGAAATTAAACTGAATTCAGTATATGTTCTCGCGTCGTATCGTAACCGTGTCGTACGCTTCTAAATGTGTATTTGTTTGTATGTATTATATTAAAGGTAGAAGTTCTGTAATTCGAGAACTAAAATATCATTATGAAATTAAAACAAACAATAGTTTTAAATTGACGAAATTTTTCAATAAAAGCGATATTACCCAATGACAGTAGTTACTCTAGCTAGCCTATTGTGCTTGTAACACTTCGGAGAAAAATACTTCTATCTTCATTATTGATCAATATTTTTCAAGAATCATCAAATTAATTGCATCAATCATCAAATATACAAAATAAATCCTATTAAACAGCGCTTTATTCGACAGGACGACGAAGAGGCTGCAGAGGTCCAAGTACGAAATGTTTGAAGCATGACTTTTTGTAGCCTAGATAGCATGGGAGTAGTGGCGTTGACGCATTCATGTTAAATCTGTTGTTTCACTTATTTATACAGTATCTGTGGTTGTAAGAGCGCTTTCACACTATCCGATATCGGTGTCGGTTCCGATATCCGAAATCGGGTCGGACAATGTAAAAGACAGATGCATATTTCATACATTTTACTTCCTCCGATATCAGATCGGTGTCTGATACCGATATCGGATCTGATAATGTGAAAACGCTCTTAGTTAAACTGTTGTAGGTGTTAGCGAATGGGAAATCGTCGCAGTTCTAATACCCGTTAAGTAAAAAATAAACGCAACGCATTCGCGATGATATTTATTTATACATATCGTGGCTTATGCGTTGCGCATATTTTTTACTTAAGGAGTGTTAGATCTTGAGTGACGTAATAACGACGGAATAAATTCGAAATTTACAATCAAAATATTTAAATTTCGAATTTCGTGTTTCATTATTTCGTCTATATAATATATATTATTCGAGTAGACGTTCTTAGCGTCGTATAATAAAAACAAATCTGAAATTAATATAAAAATCTCATTGTAATAATTTATTTGAAGAAGGTATACTAACGTATTGAACAAGCAAAACATCAAAATCTAGCAGCCGTAAATAATAACATTAATAAATAAATAATCAAAAAGTAATGTACACTTCAATACAATACATGAGACAGCCATCTTATTAATCCCTCGTAAAAAGCAACCGAAACACCGTCTCTACTTTACATATAATGCAATTTAAAAATGAAAATGCATATATGTAGTTAAATTAATTTAGATAAAAGTCCTCGCTTACACGGTAAGTATGTAAAAATTAAAAACAAAACTGGTTTACACGGTAAGTATTTGTAAATGTAAAAAAAAAGATTCAGTGTTTACAGTATAAATAATAATAGACAACAGATTTCACATTTTTGCTAACCACATTTTGGCGGGAAAATTGACAGTACACAGAGGTGGAGGTTATCTGTGTGTGCCTGTATGTGGCGGAGCTTTTTTTTTAATAAACGTATTCTCGTTGCGGTCAAAATTTAGTTGTTCATTTATTTGGCATAATATATATACGTTTATGTATTTATTGGCAATATTATGGTATGGTATTTAAATTTTTTTTGGTAGATAAGCCATGCCGATGTCATTTTCCCGCTATCCCGCTCCTGTCCTCATAAGGATATAGAATATATAGAAATATTTAACAAAGTATTTGTAAATTCATGCGTAAATAATATTTTTTTATTTATATTGATGAATAATAATAACAGTCAAATATCATTTTCGGCTGGATTTCACTACTAAAAGTTCGTTTAATGAAACTGGGTTCTCACATTTTACTTTCCAAAATCCATCGAATGAAATGTGGTTCTCAGGTTTAATTTTAATAATAGAAAAGCATTGGTAAAAGCCGTTTTTAGTCAAAATCATTTAAGTTACAGCTTAAAACTTCAGATGTTGTAACCTGGAGTTTGTCATATCAATATTTTTTTTTCAATAATATTAAAATTATAGTCAAAGGGTCTAGATTGCAGATATTATAACTCCGTGAAGCATAAGTTCACCAGATAAAGCCAGTCGGTAAGAATTATGTCTGTACTTGTATGAGGATACAGTACTTACGCAGCCTAGTGTCAAACATCGACTCTCTCTTGAGACTATTGTTCTTTCAAGGGACACTTCAAGTGTTATGGAATGAACGAGAATGTATGGGATTGACGATTATGATTGCTGTCAACGTGACGTTGTGAAATTACGTGTCATGCCATAAATCAATTCTATTCTACAATACGCCGGCCAACTAGTTGCCACTTGTCTTGAGGAGCTGGTGTGGTTTTTGTCGGTTCGATTCCGACATAGACATCTAGCATTCAGCTCCAGGAGAACAAAACTAGTACCCATAGTGGTTATACAAGGAAAGAAATTTTAAGGGAATAGTGAAACCTAAATTTTACACATTCCTTCCTTCCTTGAGGTCCGAGTCGACCTCGCCTGCAAATCGATGTACCTGCTTACGAGGCTCTGGCGCAGGTTTCCTTGCAAGGTTGGAAGGTCAGATGCCAGTCAATCGCTGCCGACAAACTAAATAAAAACTACAAGCGGATCTCGGGCTCCAAAGTGCAAACTTCGACGGCACTGTCGAATTGCTAAGAGGATGAATCCTAATATATTCTCGACTATGAGTAGGGTATTCAGTAGAATACAAATAAATTAAAACAACTATGTACTGAAATACAGACAGACAACTCAAAGACTTACTCAAATGTAGATACAGAAATATAACAAATACAGAATTTGATGAATAAGGTTAACCATATATGTTATGATATTATTATAATCGTAGTATCTAGAAGCAGGAAGGCAGAAGGTACATTTTCTATTTAATACTCGCTACAGTACAACAATAATAGTATCTAATAAAAGGTACATCAATTATTTTGTACCATGGTACTCTTAGATTATGTACCTACTTAAGCCTTAATTACCCGAGGTCCGATTGAGAATTACCCGCAATCCCGGGACGTAAAAGAATCTGATAAGGCCGTCAACCTGAGGGCCACGATTTTAATAAAATAGCAAAATACCATGGTCACAAAAGTTATCGGCACATTAGTATTGAACTCGGAACAATACAACATGGTAAATATTCCGATAACTAATACTAAAATTGTAATTTTTGATGTCTATAATGGTGACCCTCTTTCCCAAGACTGCCTTCAGCTCACCATAAGGCGAGATGAACTCACATTGACGTGTGCTATATAGGTGGTTAAAAGGTGGTTATTGTTCCACAGCAAGGTTTGTCTGTGGTTCTATCAATCGGAGTATCGTATTTACTGGAAAAGGCTGATATTAATCTGAGGTATATATCTACCAGTGAAAGGTGCTAAATGCAATGAAGACCCTTTGTTTACAGTTTTAATAGAAATTATACCGTGTATATAAACATCAAAGCATGAATTTGCTAGAACAAAATTAACTAATACATATTTGGCAGTGAATTTCTTACATTTATGTATATGTGAATAATACTTGCGTGTATATTATGGTTAAGTATTATTTTTATGCAACATTAGGAACTAAAACGTTTAGGTACTATAATATATTATTTATCGAACTGTCTGAATTTAAGTACTAACTATTTCAATAACAAATATTCCTCGAAGCGCCTAACATTTTCGGGTGTCTGATTGCTCGTATTCGTAGGTCAGGAGTATTTCTATTTAAGGTGTCGGGTTTGATATAAAAATAAAAGTCCGTAGCTATGTGATAACGTCGGAATGAGAAAAAATACTATTTTGAATTATATTTGTTTTTGTTATTTTGATGTGATTATGAACAAGTTTTACCTTGGATTTTTTGATAAGCATTACTGTACCTAAGTACTCTTTTGTTTTGATCGTTTTTTTTTCTCAGGTAATATACAATTTGAGAAAAAAAACTTTACCATTCTATTTTCAAATTATTTATTTGTCAATTAGACAAGTTAATTACATATATTTATAAAAATTGACAAGTGGGAATTCGCTGGCCGGGGTATTGTAGAATAAAATGTATGGGATTTGACGTTTATGACGTACGTTGACAACTGTCATAAACGTCAAGTCCCATACATTTGTCATTATATTTGACCATGCGCCGGCCAACGAATTATCCTAGACCTAGTATCTTAGCAACTTGACGATAGTGAATCGGTTCAATTGGTTTCTCACAAGTGGGTCCCACCATTTAAATTGAGACTATCAGTACAACCTTTACCTAGTACATACTATCAAGGAAAGATTAGCCACACACTTATTATTGTTACCTTAACAATACAATATACGTATTTACTTTGTCTTCTGGCTATCTTTCCTTTGTCTCCAAACTACCACTACAATACACTCCACAACAGGAGTCAATGTACACGAAAATGTACCGTACATTTTACATATGTAATGTATATGCTTGTACTCATAAAACTTGTAACATAGTTATTATACCTAGTCGATAGCTTATCTTGAAACTTTGATAGGTCGTCACTTTTACGCAAGAGGCCTATATTTTTACAAAAACTCACACATAAATGTGCACTATTATATCAGAAAAAGTTATAGCAAATTATGTATTATACCTATATTCTAAAAACTTATCATTTTCGAATCACTTCCTCTATTTTTTTAGCTTTATACAGCTTTCAATGTTTGTCAATGTGTGCAGGTATATAAAACGACAATTTTTTACACTTATATTCATCGTTAGCAACGTGCCTACGTTCAATAACGGTACTTAGTTAGGTGCCGTGCCTCCAGCGGCGGTCATGGGGCGTTGAGTGCCAATTTATTTTTAGCTACGGAGTTAGGCATGCTTGTATTCAAATATTCCATACGTGTGAACCTGAGTTTCTAGCGTGTTATGTGCAATAATATTTAATTATTCACGCCTGTAAATATCTAGAGGGGTAGGCAGAGGTGTAATCTCGTTTAACTGAATAGGTTCACAAATTGTATCTACACATAACTTTCATTTCCCATTATAGGTTAGGTGGATGATTAAAAATAATTAAAAACGATAAAATAAGAACAGACTCAACTTTTTCCGCTCTTTTACCATTCTTAATTTAATAAGCTCAGTTAAATAATTTATTTTAATTACAGGAAAACGAACGAACTAAACTTTCAAAAAAGTCCTACTAAACATCTTAAATTAGACTCTAAAGGTTCTGTATTGATTGAATCGAAATATTACTCAAAATTTGCTATAGAAGTAGGATTTTATCTATTTTTCGCATCGGTATAAAATTCTATATCGTGTTGGACGCCTAAATTAAACCAAGCATGGCGCGTGAAACCGCAGTTCACCCCTAGTTATGTAGGTATGCGTACCTATATCAATTGACAAACAAGTTTTGTTATTATTATCATTAAAACGCGACGTAGATCACCAACAGCTGCGCACGAGTTTTGATAACTATGTAAAACGATGAAAAAAAAACAAAGTTATTATTTTTACTACTAGCACTGGCTTTTCGATTGCGTCTGTTTTCAATATTGTTTTATACAAAAACCTATAACATGAAAAGTTACTAAACACTAAATTTAAAAAGAAACTAATTTTATTCTTTGATATTTATTATATAACAAGATAAAATTCAGAACACCACACTAATTTAAAAATAAAGTTCGTTTTTAATTTTGCTAAACATTTAAAAGAAATGAATAACGTCCTTTTTTATAATATGAATATTCTAACTGAAACATGCGCTATAGACACGGCAACTCCTCTCATTATCTGATTTTCCCACAATTCATTTAAAAAAAAGACTAATATATTTTTTCCCCACAGGTGATACCAGCGCCGCCTATAAAGCCTCCAATACCGCCTGTCCTCAACGGGGAAGCGAACGGCGACGAAGACGAGGAAAGCCCATCGCATTAACAGAGTACCCAACCTACGTATAGATAATTGTCCATGCTAGTTCAGAGCTTTAGACAAAATATTTAGACTTAGGACAACAAGGTACCACCGGTGTTATAAAAATTATGATTAGATCTACGGAGTATAAAATCATTAGAAATTATCTTCGGTATCGCTCGATTCGAGTTTGATTCCCGTTTTTAGTAATACCCTACATATTAAATGCATATCTGTAAGTAAATCCCTAAAGGGGGAGGTATTTCGCCAACTCTGGTTTTCGGTCCCACGTAACAGGGGGCGGAGCAAGTCCATTCACAAATTATTTTATCTGTAGGTATAGATCATTTAAACGCACTTAGAAGCCGCCAAAATTAATACATATTAAGGACTCGTTGAGCAAATTCTTGGTTCGAAACGCAGTCCCGACCTGATAATACTCCGGCAATAAACAGCTGGCTAATTTAATCTCTTTACAAAGTTTACTTAGTGTGAAGGTCGAGCGAGCTTGTTGCCGTCAAGTGGGCACTTTGATTAAAACAGTTTATATTGATTTTATATTCCGTAGACAGATCCGACATGACTTGACTTTTTTTAAAGTACTGTCGGCAGTCATATAAGTTACCGTGGCTCTCCTTCTCTAATAGAAGATATTACGCAAAGGTAGGCTCAGAGGGCGCCACTAGCACATACAGTAAAATGAGGATCGTATTGTAAAATAGTACTCAGTTTTTAACCTCGATTTATCTGAGAACAGATGTTTCAAATCAGTCAATCTGTCTATACAATTCTAGCCTAGCATGGTGGCTTAGAAAACATAAGCTTAGTATTCAGCTACCAATTCTCTCACTAATTCATCTACCAAACTTTGTCTTGTCACTTGTCATTTACTTGACATTGAAAATGGCGGGAATTGAACGACCTGTCATAAAACTGTTTACGCTAGTGCTGCACTCTAGCGCCAGAACATTGCAGTATTATCTCTCATTATAAATAAATTTAAAAAAATATGATATTCGGTTTTTTCTTCTGTGGTGAACGAGAATTGAAAATAAAATTGTAGTTTGTGTTGTGGTATAAACAGTGACTGGAACAATCTGTGAGGCCGGCGTTTTTGAGACTGATGCTAAGTGAGTTAGATTTTTAAATTTTAAGCCTTGTTATCGTTGTACGGAACAAATATATCTAATAATCACATACATTTCATTGTCACTTGAGAGACAGCGCTGGGGCACCATTCTGTTATCATTTGCCGAAAAAATAATTAAGGGCCTGTTATAAAATACGTCAATAATTATCAATTATATAATCTACTATTTATCAATCTTCTCGACTCGACTGCCCCCCTTTTTTGTCTTATAAATCACGAATACTCGACAGTATCTACAGCCGTAGGTACATATTAGGTGCCAATAATGAATCATATCATTTTATTTATAATACATTTTAATATAATATATCGTCTTTTCTAATTTTATAAAAAGTCATATTAAAAAAGCGAAAAAATATCTTAATTTTCTATAAGTTACTAACAATGTTTAGACTCCTACATTTCCCTAGATAAATATTTCTGAACGTATTTTATAAACGGCCCTCTATACTAATTCATAAAACCAAAAATACAGTTCTTGATAGTTTCCTAAGAAACTCTTCTTATTTCTCACTTTGCAGCGGATCTGTGCTTTAACCGCTGTAATCATACACCAGTGGCGATGAGTAACTATTTTCTAAAGTTTCTATAGTACACTCGCTAAGAACATAGCGAGTGAATGAGACAAGTTATGAAGGGTCACTAGACGACTCATGGTTACAGTACTATAGCAACACAATGAGAATGAGACATTTTTTATTTTTGATTAATAATATGTAGTATAGCATATTGAGAAGTCACTTATACTTTTCCACAGTATTTACTGTGGAATATTGAATAATACTGTGGAAAAGTAGAAGTGAGTTCTCAATATGTGTAACAATAAATTCCATCAATCAACAATATAAATAGTAAAAAAGAAAAAAAGCAACATGTAGTATTTTGAAACTGTAGTTTTTTTAAAGGCCGGAAACAAGAACACGGTAACCGCTTTCTATCAAATGGGTCGTGTACTCGTCGGCCACCAAGTGATATAAAATGGCCAGATTAAAAATAAGATGTATTAACTAATATTTAGAAGAAAACAATAGACACCATAAAATATAGACTCTTCGCCACTGCTTTAATTTCGCATATTTTTTTTATTTATAGTTGACAAAAGGCGCGAAACTCAAAACAAAATGCCCCCGCGCTTATATATTTTTATAAGCTGTCTCCTTTTCTCTCGTAAGCTCCTATCACTTTATAATATTTATACATAAATAATATTGACTATGTATACATAAGAATTTTTACACAATGGCTATGTATATTAAATGTAATATCGTGAAATCATAATTAATTTTTATCTAATATAAGTGTACTATAAGTGGGTCATTGTGTTTTATTTATCCTGAAATTTGTTGAATAATTTACAGTTCAACAATTCTACAACATTCTTCACAACGCACAGTGTGTTATTTTACCTTAGTTCGGACATGCTCGTTTTATGTGTATTTGGGAAAGCCTAAAATGAAACAAACCGCCTAACAAAACTCCGCCGGCTCTAACTACTGTAGTTTAAGAGAAATATATAAAATCGAGAAAAATCCTTAAAAACCATAGAAACACAATATCTCGTTTTTTATTTTGATTTTTACACGAAATGTTTTAAGGTATGATAGAAATTCACTACCGGAACCATTTTTTTCTTGAAAACTTTAAAAATCTTGCTCAGACAAGTGAGATTTTTTTTTTTCTATGATTTAGAAAATATTTTTATTTCGGCCATTCTCTTCACGGTCGCGTTTTTTGTTAAGCCTAAATATTAACCACTATAATAACTAACACCACAAAAAAAATCAGTTGCAACAGGCCCAGGATTTCGGAAATATTGAATTTTGAAATTGTCGGTTAGGGTTGTCACTCAAACCTGTGTGCGATACTTACGAGTACTTCATGCGAATATTACTCATTGTGATTCATTATTTTTGACTCAGGTAGGTATTAACAACTGTCGGTTTAAATTGTGGCGTGCATAGTTTACACAGTTTAAGTTGATATGAAAAAATAGTGCGAAAATTCAAAATCAAAATTAAATTATTTACGGTTGAATTTGATCACTACTTTTGTTTATGATCTATCTTCGATGAAAGGTATTATGTGGGATTGGGAAGGGGTCCGCCCTCGTTAGGCAAATGCTAAAACCCAATTCCTTTACATAATATCTGGAGAAGCGGGGGTGAGGTGTCATGGAGCCGTCAAAGACCCATGGCACTGTTTTGCCTCAGCAGGCACTGACCCGTCCTGCTGGGGGATGTCCGTCTGGGCCCCGACCAGAGGACTTAATGCAAGGGGGGCATGAGGGCGCCAACCTTCATGTTGGTCAGCGAGTGGCAATGATTACTGACGACCTAAGCCTGAATTCGGATCCGAAAATACTGACGAAACTGCAAATTTATAATGTTTTGGCTGAAAAGGCCCGACAATATGGGTCAAAACAAAGACCGGGTAACCTAGAAACCAATGATCGGATAATGACTGTTTTAAATGCATTGTACCCAACAGGTATTCCAGACGATCTTGACGTTAATAATAAAAACCTTAGAGACAACATTTCCAAATTTATTTTGAAGTGTGAAAAACTTTATATTAGCAGCAAAAGAAATTTTAAACGCTTCAGTAAAAAGAATGATAAATGGCTTTCTACAATTTTCGATATTAAAATACCAACCAGAATAGAAAAATGTCCTATAGAATTAAACAAAACCTTTCCTTCCAATTATCTTTTAAGACCTCAAGAACCAGAACCATCAGATATGGGTTCTGTAAGCAATATGTTGTTTACAGAACCTATACCTGGAACTTCACATGAAGCTCCATCAACTTCTAATATATGTAGTAATCGCCAAGACGAATCAATACCCGGAACATCAAATAACAATCCATCTGCTGCGAATGAAATGAACTCTCGTCAAATGCGTCGTATTCGAAAAAGTTTCGAGGAGTCTCTTCAGGATCAGCCGCAGTCAAAAATAATTAAAATGATGTCGAAAATTGTAACAGACGAAATTCACGGAGAAAAACTTATTAAAAGCTCTGCTCAAGGATTAGAATTCGTTATCAACGAGTGCCTGAAAAGTCCAACTCGTCCTAAAAAAATTGCATCATCCATTAAAGCGAAAGCCGAACCCAAACCCTACACCCCTGATGAAGCTCTTCTTCCCTTTCTTTAGTCATTGATAGGAAACTAACTGTAGAAGATTACTGTATCATACAGAAAGATTTGAAAGACAGAGGTTTCTTAGCTTATCCTCCATACTATAAATTAAAAATAGCAAAGCAAATGTGTTATCCTGAAGAAGACATAGTTATTACTGAAAGAGAAGCAAGTGTCTCAGTTCATAGCTTATTACTACACACATTCCGCCGAATCATAAAATTTAATACCGAAAACATTTCAGAATATTGCAAACAAAAGCAAAATAACATTTTATATTGTAGATTTGAGGGTTCTTGGGGGTTTGATGGTAGTACAGGACAGGCTTTTTATAAACAGAAGTTTTTAGATGGTGATAACGAGAATGAAAATTGTTTATTTACAACAACGTATATCCCTTTACGATTAAAAACTAATGACGGCTTTGTGTTGTGGTCTAATCCAAGCCCACAATCGTACAGGTTTTGTCGTCCATTGAAGATTCAATATCGTAATGAGACAAAAGAACTTATCATTGAAGAAAAAAATCGGAGACAGGCTGAAATAGATCAGTTAGCACCACTTTATGCGGAAACCGATAAAGGTCAAACTATAATTGCAGATCCTAAATTATATTTAACTGTTGTAGATGGCAAAGTATTTAACGTCATTACGGGGACCACTTCGCAATTACGTTGTGCTTGCTGTGGAGCTACAGCAACGGAGTTTAATAAGTTGGATGTTGTCATCAACAAACCCGTAAATCTAGAAGCCTTATGTCATGGAATAAGTCCCTTACATGCTTGGATTAGAATTTTTGAATTTTTACTGCATTTGGGGTACAAAAATGATCCAGCAGTCATGAAGTGGAGAGTTAGTAAAAAATCACCGGCTGCCTCAATTGTTGAGGAGCGGAAAAAAAAAATACAAACTGCAATAAGAGACAAACTGTCACTTTTGGTTGATGTCGTTCGTCCAAATTCGGGGACAACCAATGATGGGAACACTGCACGAACAGCACTATCAGACCAACATCGAAAAACATTTGCAGATATCTTAGGCATAGAGACATGGTTGGTGGATGATCTGCATACTATTTTAGTAGTGCTGTCGAGTGGCTTAATAATAGATGCTGAAAAATTTGATGCCTTTTGTAAATCAGTAGCTAAAAAGTACGTGGAGAAATACAATTGGTTTTACATGTCTGTCACAATGCACAAAATATTAATTCATGGCCGTCAAATCATAGACGCTAGCCCGTTACCCATAGGTATGTAGTCTGAGCAAGCAGGCGAGTCAAGGAATAAATACTGGCGCTATGATCGACAACATCATACCCGGAAATTAGACAGGAAAACTACAATTTTAGATTTATTTCACCGTGCATTAGAGTCGTCCGATCCATATATATCCTCATTAACACTTAGTACACGTAATAAACATAAAAAACCTTTACCCCTATCGAAATCAGTGCTTCAACTCCTATGCGTAACAACTGACAATGTTCACTACAATAATTTAGAATCTCAAGGTTTTGAAGAAAATATTACGCTGACGACTGACGAAATCATAATTGAATCCGACAGCGAGGAAATGTCATAAATAAGCGTTTACAACATGTTTAGCATAAATTGATTTAATCGATTGAACTAATCAATTTAAATATTTACTTTTTTGTGACAACCCTATTTCCATAGAAATTTAATAAAAACTTAGAAACTCAATATCTCCGAGATCCCGCTAGATACATATTTAGAATTTTCTCCAGTTGAAGGTACTTTACATAAGTATATTACGAAAACAAAAAAAAACGCGACCCGCAAATAGTTAATATTATATTTTTTTTTTTTCGTTAATTGAAAAAATATTTTTTAATTCTGGTTCCTGTTATGTTAGAGCCTTGTAATTTTTACAATTTATACATTTTAAACCAACAATTAAGTGGTAGTTTGCAAGACACTGAAATTTTGCTTCATTAAAGAAATACAGACGAAAAACTTTTTCAAGAAGGTCAGTGACCTTTCACTAAAATATTTGTATCTCTTAAATGAAGTGAAATATAAAAACGGGGGCTTCTCAGAATGGTTTATTAAGGTTAAATCTATAAAGAAAAAAAATAAAACTGACATGTCCGCAACTAAGGCAAAATAACACACTGTGCAACGCTATCTCGACCCATAGTAAGGATAGCGTGACTTAACTAGCTTGTGTTATGGATCTGGAATGCGGATAAACATACTTAGATACTTTTTTGTAAACATATACATATAACACAAAAAGACACACAGACCAATGCAAATACACATATTAGTGCATACAAATATTTGCACTGACCGGGAATCGAACCCGCGCCTCTTGCGTAGTAGTCGAATATTCTACCGCTACGCCACAGTTCTATGAACAGTTTTATTATTGATTGCATTCGAGGCTGTCTCCCTTTTTTTATACAACTTAGGTGGCAGACAAGTATACGGCCCACCAGATGGAAAGTGGTTACCGTGGCCTAAGGACGTGTGCAACACTAGGGGAGTCACACCTGCGTGCTGCTGACCCTGTAACAACAGAGGTTTCTGTACCGTCAGCGCAGAACACAAAATTAGGACAAGACTGGTATTCCCACTGACAGCACAGAAACTCTCCAGTGAGCTCTGGCTACCCTACTTACCGCCGGGAACATTACACAAGGTTATTATAGCCGTTGTATTCTGTAGGGCGGAGGTACTTCCCCAGTCGGACTGCTCCCGCTCCCTCCTCCACCCTCCTGAATCCAGGGGCCGCTTTCTTATTTAGTAAAGCGTGCTCCATAGCGTCGTCGGACAAACCACATTCTTGAGAATTTGCAAAATCATGTTGTAATTTGTAAGTAATAAATAAACAAAATAATCTATCTCTGCCTTTAGTATTTTTTTTTTTAACGTGCGCAAAATCCCCACGGATACCTCCCCACCGGAGCCGGTGGAGGAGGTTATGTCGGACTCGAACCGACTAAAACGCACGCCGCCTGTGGGTCGCTTTGGTTGCCCAAGGTGAGGTTGACAGGCATATCCCTCGCACCCCGGCCGACCCAGGGCCATCTCTCACGATCTGGCCCTCTTCTCGGGTGTGTGGGGACTACAGAGTCCCCAACTCGTTTCCGGAAAACGGGGAGGCGCGCCAGACGC
This sequence comes from Eilema griseolum, assembly GCA_963662185.1. NCBI lineage: Eukaryota > Metazoa > Arthropoda > Insecta > Lepidoptera > Erebidae > Eilema > Eilema griseolum. The sequence goes on from OY759241.1 coordinate 24,647,837, forward strand.
GCCGCCGCCGCGGCCTGCTTCTGCCAGGGTAACAGGCGACTCCACCTGTCACCCCCAGGCCCTCTGCCTTTAGTATAATCAGTTTAGACGTAAGAAGAGCTTGACAATTTTTTTTTGTCTAAAACGACAAATCATTAGCGATATTTTTGATTTAGTATTGGGGAAGAATAAAAATTATATTAAATTATCTGTGCTCCTAATCGTACTGCCATAAACAAAAAAATTCGTGTACGATTTGCCTATGAACGAGACTATTAAAGGTAGGTACAATTTAAGGTCCTCCCCACCACTTCCCCGATTTTCGAATCGTGTGTAGACTGTTTCACAGAGTTGACCACGGGCTAGAAAGCGCCTAATGAATGAGTATCTACACACTCCACTAATGCATTCACTGAATAGGTAAGGCATAATGAAACTGACCTCGTCTATATAAGTACCTACGTCCCCGCCAACCCCTCATCGATGCACTGCGCAAGTACGCAAGCCAGACGGCTCAGATGTCTGTTAGGAACGGTGGCTGCAAGTCAACATTGTTAAAAGGGGATAGCGGAACGGAAACTCATCGCCGTTATTGTTTATTAGCATGGGCTACCGGAGGGGTGCCGTTATAAAGCATCATTCAATTTACAATCTACTAAAGTGCGACATAATTGAATTACTCGTATTTATAAGTAGTTTATTGATTCATATCAGACGAATAACAAAAAATAAGGACATTTCATGATACCGCCATCTATTGACAAGTTTAGAAAATGTTGGTTTATGTAGTATTGTAATCATGACCCAGAGTATAGATGGCGTAACTGTCTTATATCAGCACAATGAAAATACTCCGCGTGTGTACGCGGCCGTTGCTGGCAGAAAAGCGTCCGTAAGAGAACATATAGATCTGCCCACCCCGCGGGTGGCATTATGATGATACACTATTATTTCTTGTAACTACTGCTATTTTTTGACCGTAATATGAAGATACACTTGAAATATGACAAAATGATAATCTTGGATGCATTCAAATTAATCAAATAATTTCGTTGAGCCACATAACATCTCTAAGTACGAGTCGTACACCTTACTTATCATACATTTGAGCGGAAACCGCGGCACTAAACCAGTCGAATTCCCTACCACACGCCACCCCGCATACTTAGCTTAAACTTAGGTCAACGAACTCTTGTCACCATAGAGACTAGAGATCCCAAAGCGTCGTCACCGCTGTCACACGCCGTGAATTTGACAGATTATTACCATCAAAATATGTAAATATATGACCCATGCTGCCACATCCTTTTATCACAAGCTTGCATTTAACTTGCCATGTGAACACATATGGTTTTTAATTTCAAGGAGTTTGGTTCAAATATGAATATCAGAGAGGAGATTTGAATTTTGAACGGATACGGAAAATATTATTATTATTAATCATTTATAACTTAACTAACACTCACCCGGATTCCACCGCCTCCTCCCCCCGCCCCTCCCATTTAAGTTCATAATTTTTTAATCTACAAATAATATATGGAAATCTGCCGGATTTGTTGATATTTGGCGTGATAATACATTTAGCCTAAAACTTTCATCAATAAACGGACTATTCAATACAAAAATATTTTTTAACTCAACCCAGTGGTTCCTGAGATCAGCGCGTTCAAACAAACACACTCTTCAGCTTTATAATATTAGTATAGATTTGATACGACATTCTACAGCGCTATCTGAAGCCAAGACCCAAATACGTCAGTCTAAGTGAGTAGGTATTCTATGCCCAAAATAAGCATAGCTTTACAAGCTTAACTAGCTTGTATTATGGCTTTGGCTATCTGGTATGGGTAATGGGAGCCCTAAAAGTCCTTTGACCTCGCCATTGAGCTGTGGAGGCAATATGGCAGTCGCTTCTCCGAAAATATCTAGTCCAGCGGTGTCGTAGTTAAACTGAAAAACTGTGTCGAACAAAGTCTCGGACACTGAAGGGTGGGTTTATATTTAAGTATATCTAGCATATTATTTTTGCTAGATATAAATATAAACCTTCCTTCAGTATAATAATAATATATATCTTTATTGTATGTACCTACGCGAAGAATGGATATAGAAATAAGCGGGGCGTGAAAAAGCATATGATGAGGCCGTCAAGCTGAGTGTCACCATTGTCACACGGTATGTGTAAATAATGGTGACCCTCTTTTCTGGGACTTTGCCTTCAGCTTACCATCAGGCAATGCGAAGTCCAATTGACGTGTCCTATATATTTAAAAAAAGATACAATTTAGTACAGTTTTGTGGCATTACAAGTGGCGGCATTATTGCACAAGGCACAAGGCAATCTCTACCAGGCAACCATGGGATGGAAGTGAGGTAGATAAATAGATAGATATAGAGGGCAGTTTCCTCTGTAGTATAGGTTACGCCCTAGTAAGCACCTATAAAGATAGTTTTTACAACAGTTCGGGACCTATCGTGATTAAATAATGGAACTTACTTTTGCCGTCAGCGACAAACATTGCTACGGTTGCAGCACCAGTCTCGAATAAAAAAATAACACAATTACACACGTAAAAGTTCCTCCTATTTATTACTATTTATTGCCCTTTAATCAAAAACCTTGCTGTTATATAAATATCGCCTCGCTTATTGTAGGTGCTCATAAGATTTTGAAACAAAAATATTCAATAACTATTGCGCAATTGTTCTTGTAACTTACCCACCTATGTAAGGTGGGTAAGTTACAAGAACAATTGCGCAGAAAGTCTATTGTGTAAACATATTCCAAGAAGAGCTCATTTAGACAGGGCTGTCACGCAGACACACATGTTATATAAATAAACGTCTTTTTGTTACACAAACTCCTTATAATGTTATAGCCCAAATGGTAACAAAAGAAATACAAATTTCTATGGAACAGTATTTACGAAAATAAAACCATGTAGGCGTTAGGCCGCCATTATAACCGTGTTTTGTAACCAGTTACAAAAGAAGAAATAGTTTTCTTGTTTCGTAACTAGGGGGTATACAAACAAAGTTTAGGTCTGCTTTCGTGACTTTTTAGTAGTTTATAAAATCCACGGAATTTTCACACCGGTTACCTAAGAAAAAATTGTCTACTTGTCTCGTAATAAAGTTAGATATTTAGATAGTTAGATATTTACCTATATTTAATAGAACTTGCAGAATTATATTATATTTAAATAATAATTATTATATTTATACTATATTATTGATTTTATGTTGTGTTTAACATAAGTATACATTCAAAAATCTACTATTTATGATGTAAGTATAGAGATAAATAAAAACAGTCCCGCCAATCAGAGTGAGCTGGCTTGCAGTTCATATTGTATTCAATTTAATAAATTGAATCATTGTTACAGATAAGTGACACAACATTACTTGATACTATGGCGGAACGAAGTTTGCAGTCAGCTAGTAAAACGATAATAATAAGTGTTTTAGAAAGAGTTATGAATTATTGTAAGAAAGAAAGAAAAAAAGAAAGAACGAACGAATGAAAGCAAGAAAGAACGAACATTTTTATTGCGGATCACAAAAGTATACATAAAACAAAATTTGAACTAATAATATACACAAAAACAGTTGCTGCTGTGTTTGTCATCATTACCGTTATGCCTGGTTGCAACCGAAACTTCCACCTGATACCTCGGAACTCACTCAATCCTCCTTTTGAGTTACCTTATTTGACTTTTATGAGAGTGACTGCATTCTAACGTCCTTACTAACTTAAACGCGTAAGAAATACCTGTATTAAAACCGCACATCGCTCGCTACCGCACGAACGTCCACGCCTCGTTCAAGGCAACGGACGACTTAAGGACTCAAGGTCCAAAATCGAAGCCCGTGTACTGGATCTATATTACTTATCATAATATATGTTATGAAATGTAATAATATGCACAATAATGTAGATTTAACCTTTTTATAGGGGTCAATGAACGTGTTATAAAGCCATAATATTTTTGAGAGAACCACACGGTATATTCAACAAGTAACGGTTCGATGGAGACCCCTTTCTATAAGATTCCGTATTTTCATACAGGATATCGATTATCAAAAGCCATTTGTTAAATTAGGTAGATAAGTATGTACATATTTCCTTTAAGTACCTACGTGACAGCACTGTCAGTATTAGGTAAAGTACATAATAGCACAGATTTCAAAGTTAAGAAATTGAATTTAAAGAAAAACGTAGCTTTTTCGTTATTTATGTTTTTTTTATACCACTTAAGTGGCAGACAAGCACACGGCCCACATGATGGGAAGTGGTTACCGTGGCTTACGGACGTATGCAACACCAATGGTGTTACACTCGCGCTGCCGACCATTACGTATTACTTTTGTCAACTTTTGTGTAGCTACTTTTAACGCTACCTTTTACTTTTAACTTATGTATTGATTGATTCTTTGATTGATTGTGACGTCATACTTCTGTCTAGCACCAAAATAATGTACAGTTTTGATATTTAAATCAAAAGGAACTGATTAATTTCATTTAACCGGATTTGATAGTCAATTACCTTATTAAATGGATAAATATTATAAAAATCTTTCAATATCATCTATTTATTTTCACTTTGAGATCTTATTTTATGTCCGTAACACTATTAAATGAATATTTAAGTAAATGACAAAACACTAGATGTTAAGTAAATAATTAAATTCAAAAATAACTTTGTCATTTCTAATTAGGTATGTAAATTGTATTTGACTAATTTAATGTTTTATGTTGCATGAAGATGATTATTAAGTTTAGCACGGAAATACTGACATCTAATGTTTGTACGTGAAATATTTTATCTTTTATATTAAATTGCAAATTCTTCATTTCTAATTCATAATAAGTGATTTTTTTTAATAATGGCGAACCCAAACATTCATCTCGTCATAATGTATGACGTTATTGCATGATGCCAATCTGGCTGAAATATGGTGGAACCAAAACCTGTACCTACTTAATAATCTGTGTCGCAATAAATTGATTTGATTCAATTACTTAGTAGTTATAGGTACATAGACAGGACTCATTTAAAACTAACCAATTCAAAGATATAGTATCTAAGTTACAACGTTGAAAACTGCAAGGAGATAATTTCAGCTGCATCATAAGCTTTATTCGGAATTTTAAGCCAGACGACCTACATAACCGTTACATTGCAAAATAAACGTTCCGGGCGCGCGTACCTAGAAGGTATATAGGTAGGTAGGCAACGTCCGTCTCTACATATAAACATGGAAGCAATCAATAAATTGCTATATAGGCGGCCATGTACTGTCGATGCCTACATACGCACAGAGCGTCGGGCGGCGGGGGCTATCGGAACGAACAGAGTTGATATTTCACACAGCATTTGAGTTCTTTTATAACATTGTGTTATTTAAATGAGATTATTTTTCACTCTTGAAGATAAAAGATGAACTTTATTATTAGATATCTACATTTTGTTTTGTTTATTATACCTACTAAAAACGATGACCTTGGTGATTAAATGTTTTTAAAACTTTGACAGACAGTTTCTACTTAAAACATTACCCTCGCTGGCGGTAAAAAATAGTTTTAAGGCACAGACCCTTTAAGGGTAATGTCTCTTTACAATAAACGATTCTTTTCATAACTAAGTTACTTAAGTATAAGTTTTAAATTCATTAGAAAAATTACCTACCGAGTTTTGCGAGATAAAAATATTTTTGTATTGTTATAAAATAATATTAATATATTAATTTTATTTTAGTATTTTTCATAGCAAATAGGTATTGTTTTTTTACTACACTTGTACCGAAGGGGTAGGCAGAGGTGCTAGCACATTTCGCCAGTTTATGTTTAGGTCCCAATGTAGGTGGCGAGCCTATTGCCGTTAACCGGGCACTTGTAAACTTACGATAAATACACGCATAGCATATTAATATACTGCTTTTATTGTATTTTCATAGGTACTTAACATAAATAACTCTTCAATAACATATATCATATCCATAAATATTAATGGTACTAAGTTTAATAAACAAATCAAGAAATAATTTATAAATATTAAATACAAATAAAAACAATCCATAAATTAAATTATTACTATTTTTAATGACAAATAAAGGTTATCGATTTTTATATCGATCAATTACCATAGATCCACAAGAACTCTTTTCTCTATTCGTTCCAGCTGTCAATGACATTTCGACGTTCGAAACGTATTTTTACAAAATGTATTTTGCTTAATTATTTTAGTCTAATCTTAACTTATATAATTTATTTCTGTAAAAAAACCAAAGTTATGCATTTTAATGTATTTGTGCACTAATGTTCTTCGATCATACTCAATGAAATTTGGATATGTCACATCTTGATAACAAAAATGGTATCAACTTTGAATTTAGACGAAAAATATAATCGAGGTGTGTGCGTCATAGTTTCAATGTGACCTATTTTAAAAGAATCTGTTGATATATTGGATTGGACTAAGTTTTAATTGTTGGTGTGTTACAGTGAGGCGGAATTTCTGTTTTTATTTGGATATTCAAGATCATGGTCTCGCCCGATCTCTTTCTCGCAGAATTCAAGACATGGGTTTAGTAAGTATTTGAGTGTTTTACCGCCAGAATTTCCATTCCCTCCTTTATAATCAAGCAGCTACTTGTTCTGTAGATACGTTGCCACATATTTGTTGGTTAGACTTTGAAGTATGACCAAAACAAGGATAACAGTATTTCTTAATTTGTCTGACATAAATTAGGTAAACCACATTTGGTCATGTTACCAACGTTCCGTTTTAGGACATCATGTGTGGATTTTGTGCTAATCAAAAAGTAATCAATTTTGTAAGTGGCATATTCAATAGTTAACTTATTTATAATTCAAGAAACGTAGTTGGTGTGTTAAGGTTTAGTTACAGTTTATTATTATTATTTAATTTATCATTTTAAATTAATGTATTTTGTTAAATGTTAGCAGAAAATGTTGCACGAATTGGAACGTAATTACCTTAGACCAATGAAAAGTATTTCCCCTTCCACTTGGTTACCCTGCGAGCGCCCCCAGTGTCCAAAATACGAACTAACGTGAAATATCTCCATCTTGTATGACAGATTTCTGTTTGTTGTTACTTTTTCGATTTTATTTATCAATTGTGTATAAATAACATTAAAAAGTGTATCAAACGGTGCATTATTAACCTAGAATTACTCAGTTCAATAAATATGACCGGCAATTTGAACGTATTTTTCAATAAGAGGTAAATCTACGAGTGACGAACATAGTGGTCGTCGGAGTGACTAGTATATAGTTACTTATTTTTGTGATAAGCGGAGTGCGGGGGCCTCGCGGACGGCTTTTATGTAAGTATATACCTTGCATATTACTTCCACGTGTATACCGACAAAGCTATCATGTCAGAATTGTTTAGAAAACAGTTTAAAAACAGTTGTAGATACTAGTGAGGCACGTAGCTTGCGTTCAATTTTAGGTCATCTTTTGTACGGTCGCGTTAGACCTGCCGCCGCAAAGCGAAATGCAACGGCCCGAGGCCGCGCGGCGCGCTCTGCCGCGCTGCGTTGCACTACATCCATTTTAAAAGCCGTTTGAAATGTAGTTTCCTTCGGGTTACGCGTGTGTCTGCTTAATTTTTGACAGTTGATATTGCTTTAATAAACTCAAGGGGATGTCAATCTTAAGTTTTACGTCTTAAGGGTGAGTTTGGTATGTGGTGTGTGATGTGTTATTTTTTTGCGCGGGACGGTTGGCGCGAGTGTGGAGGGCGCGATGCTATGCCGCGACCCGTCGGCGTCGGCTCGCTTACCGACCGTATTTCAAGGAAAACTCATGTGTGTTCCGGTGCGCCGATAGCTCACTGTTCGCACTCGTAGCCGCCCCGTTACTTTGTCCCGTCACGAGCATCGCTCAATAACATATTCCGAGAATGCCCCCTGACCAAACTGTCGCGCGCTCGCTTAGGCAGCTGTTGCGACACGTACATTACGCGTATTAGGTCAGTCTGCTGCAATGCTGACTTTCACATAAAATTCTACTGCACACTGTTTGTTGCATTACCATAAAAACATTAACAAATTCCAATAAGAGTTGCCAGAAAAAATGTTAAAAGTACCTACTTTAGTATATTAAGTTGTTAACTGGCAACATCAAAGTAATTATATATTTGTGCAAGGAGTTTCCTATTATTAGTTTTATTGACATTTAAATAATATATCAATAGTCTGAAAATGTTTTTGTTTTCTTGTAATGTAAATACAGTGATAAGAATTATGTTTAGTCGACAAGGTACTCACAAATCGTATTTTTATTTCTCTAAATATAAACTATAGAAGCTACAATGCAATGACATTCAACCTATTATCTAGAACCAAGCAAATGCAAGGTTAGCATGACTTCAGAAACTATAATGCAATGTTTTCAATATACATACATTATGATAATGCTAACTCACTTGTTGAACAGACATATAAGTAACTTGCTTACTACATATATATGATTACTTGTCAATATGAAATAAACACCTTTGTTTCACAAATTTCAATTCACATATTTCGAAATATTTTGTTTTCATTTGTGATGAAAATTGACACTGATGCTGAATCATAATTAATTTGCTGTCTTACATGCATTAATAAATTTACACTAACTCAGCAAAACTGATGTTTTTCCTATCTTTATAGGAAGGCTTTTGTTACATGAAAGTTTTTGAAATTCAGCAATCATTATTAGCAAATAAAAATACACACATACATATAATCACGGCTTTATCCCTGGAGGTTTAGGGAGAAGTGAATTAACACCCACATTTCATCAAAGATTGAATTCAGTCCACATTATAGGAGGTGAGCCTATTGCCATTTTCCAGGCACACTATTGTTGACTCAAGCCATGCACCTATGGCTGTAAATATCTGTCTGATGTTAAACAGCCCTTAGTCACCTTGTATGACACTACATGGCAAGACATAGGGAGGTCCAAATTCTACTCTGCACTGCACATGGGAACCACATGACAAAAAAAAAACAATTCATATTCATATGATTTCCTGTTCATAGTTTAGTTTCATTGATGATTGTGCACAGGGATTGAATACTATATGAAGTTCATTTTTTAAAAAGAGGTCTCTAAAATATTAAAATGTGACTGGAGCCAACGGATCTGCTCACACAGAATTTTGATCTAGTTGCCAAAGACTATGAGAATGTATTCCCAGGATAAAAAGTAACTTACGTGTCCAATATATGTCTGTGCTAAATTTTAGCCAGATCTATTCAGCTGTTAGAGTGAAATTTTATAGCCAAACATCTTCACAAACTTACACATTCTTAATATTAGTAGGTAGTGACAAATTTATGCTCCATTTGGTTAGATAAGTACCTAACGGTGTGTTCCCAGCGGTGAGTAGAGTAGCCAGAGCTCACTGGAGAATTTGTGCTGTCAGTGGGAAGACTAAAGGCTTGTCTTGCTTTGTCTTCTACACTGACGGCACAGAAACTCTGTACTTACAGGGTTGGCAGCATGACTGTGACTCCTCTGGTGTTACAAACGTCCATAGGCCACAATAACCATTTTCCCTCAGGTTTAAAAAAACATTAAAAAGACACATTAAAATTGTTTATGTTTAGTTATATGTACATAACCAATGGAGAATAGTAATTTATTTTTATATCTATGTTGACTTGACATAGATATAAGTAATACTAACAAATATTGAGCCTTTGTTGCTTATAAATAAAGAAATTAATTCATTGACTAAAGTAACAACTAAAGAGCCAGGACAATGTTATAAAACATTAGGTACTGGAGTTGTTAAGACAAAGATGGTAGAAGGATGCCTTTGCTGAGATATACTGTCTAAATGAAGACTTCCTCTTTAATTCATAACAAATATATACATGAATATTATTGTCTATGATAAATGATAAGTTGTGCTTCATAATTATTCACCAATCTATCTCAATCAGAAACTTTTGGAAAATGTCTATCATTTACAATTTTCAGATAATTATACCTGTTGCTTTATAAACACACCTCTGTTCCTCATATTTTTCAATGAAAATTTAATTTCGATCGTTGGTTTTAGATAAATTATATTTTTTATACAACTTAGGTGGCAGACAAGCACACGGCTCACTTTATGGAAAGCGGTTACCTTAACCTATGAATGTGTGCAACACCAGGGGAGTCACTCCCATGCTGTCCGTCACTTATAAATGAAAAAACAAAGTTTAAGTTGTAATTATTGAAAACAAAAAGAAGAAAATTAATTTATTGTACATTTAAGTCTACTTCAATTTTATTGTATTTCAATAATTCTATTCAATTCAATTGAGTGCTTATAGAAACCATACCAAATATTGCTGAAGTTTGTTTTAGCATAGCACTAACAAAATATGTAAATCAGAAAGAAAAAGTATATCAAAATACTCCTTCATTACGATTTTTTAGGTTGTCTATCTCAAGTGTTTGCCAATTTTATGATTTAAAACAATAATTACTAATTAAGTTTAACATAAAATGTAAATGACATACAAAGTCCTAAAACTAGACTTCTGAACTTGATCCAATACAAATTATTTTTTTGCAATATTTGCGTCTTACAGTCAGCATCAGGAATTTCCATTTTTTAATATTTTTTATTACAACTAAAGTTTAACTGCAAGTTTAATTGCCAACTTTTCCAACACTGGTAACCATATTTTACTCTGATTCTCGTACAAGTAGCATTATTTTCAAAATGGCTCCCACAATAATGAATAAATATGTTATTATTTACATAATTATTCACTGAATATGATGAATTATTGAAATATACAGGTAAATTTGAGAAAACTCAATAACAAATGTGTTGTTGCTGAGTACATTATCTCCCAACCACCCATAGTCATTCGTGCCTGATGGTATAGGTGTACCTTACTGCCTGTTGCCGTTTGCTTGGTAGCTTTCCCCACGGGCACTGTTTTTTACTCCCTACAAATTATTATTATTAGCAGTATTCTCTCCTAACGGAGCTGACTTTCTAATAAAGTAATCCTACTGGCTGTTGTTTCTCTTTTGATTCGTTGTCAAATGTGCTTAAACGAGTGCCAAGAGTGCGCAAAAGTCCGAATTGCCAAGAAAGCACCTCTACTACTTACCAAGACGTGGTGCCACAGCTGTCCCTCCACATCCCGTTTAATGTGTGTATGCTGGACGCACAACATTAATTCCTTGCTGGCGTCATACAGCTAACTCTCTCAGAGTGCATACTTTTCTAGTGTAGGCGTTGCTTAAAGCATGAAATGGTGACTCGTAAAAAGCTGGAAAACGACGAAGTCCGGTTCGATCCACCTTTAGAGCTTCACGACAACACCTGGGCAAAAACTGTAAAGATCACACCCATCGGATCTTGTTCCCCACTGCTCCTTCCAAGGGGGGACAAATTCGTATACCTCAAGACATGTATCTCGAACCTTGGCCGCTAGACAAATAAGGCACTGGTGCGCGCGGATTGTTTTGTAGTCTATACTTGGTAAATTTGGACTCGTCTAACGCCGACCTATCCTCAAGACATCCAAAAAAACTAGTAATGCGTATAGAGGGCATTTTAGGGTCTAGACATATGTCACCGGAACCGTAGCCAACAGTCGCTGAGCGAGGCGCTTGGTGTTGCAGCAGCAGGAGGTGTTCCTGACGTCGCGCGTGACGCACGTGGTGCGCTCGCGGCCGGCGCCGCCCCCGGCGGGCGCGCGATGGGCGCCGGCGCGCCGTGAGTGGCGCGCGCGCGCTGATGCCATGCTGGAGCGCGTGCCCGCGCTCGCCCCGCACCCACCGCTCGAGCCCCACGAGCCCCTCGCCGCCCAGTCCCGATACGTGCAGCTCACTGTGCAGAAGGTACTGGAACTATTTGCTTCCCTCCGGTAGATTTGGCAGTACGTGTAGACTCACTAGTTAGTGCCATGCTGTACCCTGTCGAGCTGTTCCGCGTGACCACTCGATGTGCCTCCTATACTGTGTGCATGCCGCTCTGTCGCTAACCTTTCTCGCTCCTCTAACGCTCTATTATTTATTTTGTCACTCGGCTTCGGTATTATTATATATCTTTACAAATATTTATTAATCTTTCAGGCTATAAGTCTATTGGATAAACTGTATGATACATTCTTCGCGGCGTCGCGCAAAGCGAATGTCACGTACTTCACTAAACATTTTATCAAGATTGAGTTTTTGGACAAGTATGATACTACATTTATGAGAAAACGTTCAGCTTGTTTTCGCTCCGCACCCGACATTAATCGTCTCCCTCGATTTCAGGCTGTGCAGACCTATCTATAAGGAGTTCGATGAGTGGCCGGAGATATCGCTAGAGCCCGACCCACCCAAGGAAAAGAAGAAGGAGACCCCGGAAAATAAAACTAATACCAATCAAAACACTAAGGAAGCAATACAGAAGTAAGCTACTTTTCAAGTCGACGCCGGCGGAGTTTTCACACCTTTGATTCTGATTTCTGATACTCTTACTACTCGTTGCAGGATGACGAGGAAAAGTCGTCCGCGTATCAAGGAGCGCGAGGAGAAGGAGGCGAAGGGCGGCTACTGCGAGATGTGCAACAGCGAGTACGCGGACGCCGCGCTGCACCGGCGCTCGCCGCACCACGTGGCCTTCGTGCGCGACCACGCCAACTTCCTGGCGCTCGACTCGCTCATCGGCGCCGGCGCCGACGTGTCCGCCTTCCTCGACAAGGCCGCGCCCGTCAACGGCGAGCGCCGCTCGCTCAGGAACCTGTGCAACGGGGACGAGCCCAGGAGCAGGCGCTCCGTGCGCTCGCAGTCCCCCGACTCCACGCTCAACGGCAACCAGAGCCCCAGGCGCAACGGGCTCGAGGACGAGAGGAAACACAACACCAGGTGCAGCAAACGCGTGACTGAGACCCCGGTCGAGGACCGCCAGTATTACAAGGTCGTCGGGGTCACCACCAAGCTGAGGTCGAGCGGGAACTTCGCGACGAAGCAGAAGGACTCCCCGCCACAGTGCAATGGGACTAAGCCTCTAGTCGTCAAGTTTAGGAAAGTGCGGCGGTCGGAGCTCTCGGTGCTGAGTGACGAGGCCGAGCAGTTTATGTTCCCTAAGCGCGCGAGCTCGACCAGTTCAACGTCGTCGGAAGATGATGAGGACGATGATGATGAAGAAGAAGATAGAAGACAAGTAAATGTTCGACGCAAAGTCACTCCACCTCCGCCCCCGCCGCTAACGACGGAGAGACGGAGGCAGGCGCGTCCATTAGCTCTCAAAGAAGAATCCTCTGAGGAGGATAGTTGGCCAGAAGATAAACGGAGGCGTAAAAAACGACCATCGGTAGTGACGAAAAGAACTCGAAGGGCGCCTTGTAAAGCTCAGTCTGTGGAGCCAACGCAAGAGGTCCCAGAAGTTATAGAACAGCTGGAGCCAGCGGAAATTACTGTTCCAGCTCCGGAAGCAACACAAGTTAACCCTTTGAGAGAAGAGCCCGTTGAGAAATGTATGAAATGGGAAGATGGGAGATTGAAGTATACACCTGCTGTTGAGCAGCTGGAGTTTGCCTTTGAGTGTGTGCCGCACAGTGAGCCTTGGTACGAGACCTTCAAGCGGCAAGATGAAGACAAGGTGCTCACTAGAAATGTGCCCAAGTATTTTGGTAAGTTTAATTCCTTGAAGCGCTTTCATTAGTGGCGTGCATTCCATAGCAATTAAATTATATTAATAAATTTTCCAATTTTGACTCTCATTAAATATAGCTTATCAGATAAACATACACTTTTGTATAATTTTCATTAAGCTCTGACTCCGAGAATACTAACTAAAGTACTGAACTATCTTCACTGTTAACTAAAAGTTCTTGATATTATTATTTTAATAACAACTATTTAAAAACGGACATTTCACTCCGTCACAGAAAGACCAACATCTCAAAATGTCCATATCTCAGAACGACTGTTCTTAAATTGACCATTTCACAAAAAGACAGTCTCAAAATGACCACATCTCAAAATAACCACTTCTCAAAAATTATTACATTCTATAAAATTACAGGGGTTGGTATAAAGGTGCTCCGTCACCATGAGCATTCACATGTGTTCATTTTGACATGTGGTCATTTTGACATCTGGTCATTTTGGAATGTGGTTATTTTGAAAAGTGGTTAATTATGACATGTGGTCCTTTGTGTCGAAGCAGGACATTTAAATAGGTTGGTAAAACATGGTTCTCAAAACTATGTTACTTTTTACCACCTATTTTGGTTAAAACTACAGACCTTTTTATATTCATGGGTAGGCAGAGACAGTATATCTCTATTTACTTCATATTATATCCGCGTCATATCATTTTTTTTTGTCTGTCTGTCTGCCTAATAATAAGTACCGGAGTCAATGCTCTTGTTACAGACCTTAACTAAGTTAGTCTGATGTTCTTAAACTTTATCTCTTATTGTAGCGATATAATTGGCACCACTATCACAAGTTTATACGTGACATGTCAAATATCAAAACAATTTTTAATTGATAACGATATTTTAACATGATACTAAATTGTACTAATTAAAAATAAAATTGTGTGTGTGATCTAAGTAAGTTCTGTATAGTTTGGGTGATATTTTTAGTTCAGCAGTAGTAATATATTTCAATTACTTATCTTACAACAATATATTTTAACTGCACCCAGTTTAGAATTGTATGAAACAATATTAATAATATAATAAAGAAACTTTCTCATTGCATCACACTGAATAAAAAATTAATTACATTGTTGGTGTACATCTTTAGTTAAATTGTGTGGTTTTTACATAACATAAACTTATGCATATATTCCCGAAGGGGCAGGCAGAGGTGTTAGCACCCACATATCGCCAGTTTATGTTTAGGTCCCAATGTAATAGGTGGCGAGCCTATTGCCATTAACCGGGCACTTATAAACCTGCGATAAATACACGCAACGCATCGAAAAGTCATTGGTGTGTGCCATGGTAAAACCTGGGATCGAACCCGAAACCTTGTCTTAGCAGTCCATTATCCATACCACTAGGCTACCGCTGTGGTTTTTGCAGTATGTTTTTTTTTTGACTATGTTGATTGTACGATATCTACGTCATTGGTCTTAATAATAATTAATTTAAAAAATTGTGTGACATTTACTTACGTATTTTATGTATTGTTTCAGCACTCTACTCAAACTCACCAAAGTTACCCTATGAGATTGGTCAATTACCACCTTTGAAGCCAAACTGCTGCCCTCTTAGCGACTTAGTGAGGCGGGATGACAAGCCCGGACCGTCGCGGTCGTACGGTACAAGGGGCATGAAAAAACAGAAGATTAGGAAACGAACAGCAGCTGTACAGGCGCTTGAAGCGCATCCTCGGAAATCCCCCCGGGAACACGCCTCTACGCTAGCCATACTCGGTTCTGCAGGACTACTGCACCGTCGGAAGCACGCCGACGACACCAAGTCGACAGCGTCTGAAGACACCATCAGTGATACCCACAGTAACATGAAAATAGACCCAGTGATATCCGAAACCCAGGAAGCATCGGAGAGGCTTCAACAATTTTTATCCGAAGTGTTCGAGGACGCGGGCGAATTCGACGTTTCGGAAGAGATCATAGACGGCGAGGCCACCATGGCGACATCTACGAACCTACCAGACGTGTCTAGTCTTATGTCGGAATGCGAAAACTGCGATCTAATTCGCAACGAGATTAAAGAAGCTGCAGATCGACCGCGCGGCCGGCGCGGGAAGTTCAAAAAGAAGAATCGAACCGGCTGGCCGAACAAAAGGAAGCAAGCGAAAAACAGCTCGAGGTCCAACAGCGTGGAGTCCGAGCACAAAGCGGACAGCAGCCTAGACCGATCGTCGGCCGAGCCGCCCGACGACGACACCACGCAGGACACCATCAGCGAGGAGGACCCGAATCTATCGGAGACCGAAAAAGAGGACAAGTCGACTATCATCGAGGATATGAAGACGGAGGAGGACTCGCAGGACGCGACGCTGACCGGCGACACGGTGGACGAGGGATGCGAGTCGATGGACGTTTCAGAAGCGAAGGAGACGTCCCTGCAAGAGTTGAAAGTGGCTCTGATAGAGGAGAAGGTGAAAGCTGAGGAAGAGCGGAAGGCGCAGAGCTCAGAGACTGAAGACAGCAAGAAGAAGGCCACGAAGCGGGCGCTGGCGGGGCTGGGCGTCTGGCTGCAGCCCGTGGTGCGCGTGGCGCGCGTGGACCCGGCGGCGGCGCGGCGCCTGCGCTCGGCGGCGCGCCCGCGGCCCGCCCGCCGCCGGTAGCGCCAGCAGCAGCAGCAGCAGCAGCGCCAGCAGCGCCAGTAACTCCTCCCTCAGTGTTATTCTTTGTTGTTATTTATTTTGTAAATGTGCGGCGGACGACTGCGAGTATCAGTATTTAAATTGTTTCTTTTTGTTTATAAGAGAATAATATATCTCGAGGCTGCGAAGTTCGGATCCGAAATGTGTAAATACAGCTGTAATATATTTAAAAACTGTGAAACTCATGCATGTAGTGTGTGTACGAGTACGGTGCGGTACGTAGAATGTCGCGAGCTTAGTTTGTATATAAATGTTATTATTGTACGCTTAGAGAGTATCTTTCTTTTTTAATGGGTTAAAGGAGATGGAGGAATATTTTGAACCGTTACCGAGTATATATTACAATTGTAATTCATCACTGTTCTTAGTAAATAAATAGGCATTACAATAAATGTGTGTTGACTCTGGATGTTGTCTGTAGTACCGACTAGCCAATCCTTTAAAGTTTTTTGTTGACACCACATTTTGTATTTCTAGAGCCATCTCCTTTATCTAATGTGAACTTCAATATAAAGTTGTATAAATACTATGATTCTCATTCTGTAGTTTTATTTTACTCTTCCAATCATGTTTTATCTGTTTATAGTCTATTTACATACATATAATCACGCCTTTGTCCCTGGAGGATTAGGTAGAGGTGAATTAACACCCACATTTCACCAATAATTGTATTCGGTACCACGTAATAGGGGGTGAGCCTATTGACGTATTCCGGGCACTATTGTTGACTCGAGCCGTGTATCTGAGGCTGAGTCTGGGCTGTATATATAAGTCTGATGTTAAACAGCCCTATCCCTTAGTCGCCTTGTACAACACCGCATGGGAAGAGATGGGGTGGCCCTAATTCTACTCAGCCGGAAACCACGCGGCAATGTTTTATCTGTTTATAGTCTATTTATAGCCATTAACTTTGAGCATATTTTTGTATGAAATAAAAAGGTTAATCTGGATGGAAGACTTGTTAAAGAAAGCAGCGATCAGCAGTAGATAAACAAAAGATTGTATTGCCGAACCCTATAAAGTGGAAAAACGTCTCTGCCTACCTCAACGGTAAAGAGGCGTGACTAGTGAGTATGTATGATGTCAAAATTCCGTTACATTACCTACTATGAGTGTTCAAAGCAAAGCCAGTTGTACTGTTTAGCTTCAGTATGCAGGCTAGGATTACAGGGAACTGGAAACACGACACTGTTGATGGTGCAAGCATGCGATGTGTAATGTTTCAAATGACATAGTTCCTCGAGAATACGCAGTGACCTGACGCCCATTCATCACTATTATATTAATTAGCACTACGTACTGGATTGTTTTTAGGTGTCTCCGCTTATACTACATTCGGTTAGGTACTTAAAGGTACATAGACAATCTTTTTATTTTATACCACACTAGCTGACCCCCCAGCTTCGCCCGGGGTATATTTTGAAGCTTCATATCCCTTTGAGCCCGTATGTTTAGTTAACATTTATTATCAATGCTCCGCTCTCTTAAGTAGTAGCGTGATGATATATAGCCTTAAACCTTCCTCGATAAATGGACTACCCAACACTGAAAGAATCATTCAAATCAGACCAGTAGTTCCAGAGATTAGCGCGTTCAAACAAACAAACAAACTGCAGCTTTATAATATTAGTATAGATGATTAGTAGACAAGCGCACGGCCCACCTGATAGAAAGCGGTTACCGAGGCCTATGGACGTGTGCAACACAGAGGGAGTCACACTTGCGCTACCAACCCATGTAAGTAGGTTTTTTTTATACCACTTAGGTGGCAAACAAGCGCACGGTCCACCTGAGGAAAAGTGTTTACCGTGGCTTATGGACGTGTGTAACACCAGAGAAGCCACACTCGCGCTGCCGACCCTGTAAGCAGAGTTTCTGTGCCGTTAGTGTAGAGGACAAGCCTTTAGTCATCCCACTGACAGGACAAATTCTCCAGTGAGTTCTGGCTACACTACTCACCGCTGGGAACACAACACGAAGTTATTATAACCGCGGTCATCTGTAGGGCGGAGGTACTTCCCCAGTCGGACTGCTCAATTGGGCGGAAATACCGCCGTGTCCTACCTCCTCCGTAGCTTTTGTACCGTCACTGTAAAAATAACTAAATTTTGGTCTTCCCACTGACATGATGACAGTACAAAAACTCTCAAGTGAGCTCTGGCTATCTTCCTCACCGCAGGGAACACAACACGAGGTTATTATGGCCGCGGTATTCTGTAGAGCGGAGGTACTTCTCTAGTCGGACTTTTCAATTATTGAAAGGAAATACCGTCGTGACTTTAAATAAAAAAAAACATTAAAACAAATTAGGCTAATTGACTAACTATAGTGGTTCAATTTTGGCTTTTAGTCTTAAACAGAAACATTCATAAACCGAGTTTTTAAATAAAACATTAAAAAGACACTTCAGGGTTACGTTAAGTATTATGTTATCTGTGGTTTAATTAAGTAGGTAGTTAACCGAATTACCGATGATCCCTTGACCTAATAGACTTCGTTTTTGGATATTTTTGTATACTACTTACGTGACTGACAAGCGCACGGCCCACCTGATGGAAAGTAGTTAGGTACCGTGTACATATCTATGCAACACCAGGCCATGGACACAGCTAAAAAATCGATTTAATTTTAGACTTTAAAGCAATGTGGCTTAAGTCCATAATTAAGAGGCTTTTTGCAATGTGAACGAAAAAAATATTCATTTAATTTTGAACTTTAATGTGTATAAAATAGAGTCCAAAATTTAATGCCTCTTTTTGCAGTGTCTGTGGTCTGACCACAGATTAATAAACAGGTGTGACAGTAGTTTTTTTGTATGTATAGCCAACAAAAGTGAAATTCGAAAAAATGGTGCTACCTACTAGAAGGTAGGTGGTGGCGCCAGTAGTAGCATACTCGAATCGTCTTAATTGGTTGGCGCTGCACACGCTTCCTGTACCCATCTCCCTCCCGCACTACCTCTAAGTGAAAGATAGCAATAGTTTTCGCCCGCCAATGGTCAGAGTAGCCGCATCGTCACTTCGCTTTTGAACTAGAAAACAATGGCCGGCGGCGCACGCGACTCTCAGAAATTAATAATGTTTGTTGGATTTTAACCGCTTTCATAGACCTTTACCGATCGGATTGTGCCTCTCGTGTGTCCCTCAAGTGATTTAGTGATGTGGGCGGCAACTCCTGAGCCAGGAAGAGAAGATCGGTGCACCGGCTGCGACGGCACGTGGCCCCGTGAAGGTTAGTGCATCCTCTCCTAATTTCTCGGGTTGCATTCATTGCCTAAACCACATCCGCGGCAACCCGATCACCTGTCTTGTTTGTTGTGTAAAGCGTCAATGGAACAGTTAACTTCACCCCCCGCGAAATACAGTCCACTAGCTCAGGTGGCATGAGAACCGCGCCACCATTCTTTTTGGTCCTGGTCGAACCGGATCCTTAGCCGTAGTTCGTAGTTTGTTATTATTCTATTGGGAATAAACGCACCGCACCTAAATACCTAGTTATTTTAGTAGAAAACCCCGCATCTAGGCATTTAGGTTTAGATCTTAGGTATCCTAGACACCCTAGTGCATAGGCACAGTGTAATACCTAACGCATTTGGCTATTTCAATTTCTAAGTTGTCCGTTCGCCGCTGGCTCGCATCGTATTTACCTAATACATACATAGGTTAGGTACGTGGCTATACCTCGCTCGCATTTCTCTTATCGTATCAATCCTTGGTCGTAGTTTCGCATTTGTTATTATTCTATTGAGAATAAACGCACCGCACCTAAATACCTAGTTATTTTAGTAGAAAACCCCGCATCTAGGCATTTAGGTTTAGATCTTAGGTATCCTAGACACCCTAGTGCATAGGCACAGTGTAATACCTAACGCATTTGGCTTTTGTTTTTATTTGTTTCAATCTCTAAGTTGTCCGTTCGCCGCTAGCTCGCATCGTATTTACCTAATACGGTAGGTACACAGTTGTACCTCGCTCGCATTTCATTCAAATTCATACGAAAGTATTTTAATTTGAATAGATATTACGCAATACTTCCCCTACTAATAATACTAATAATACTAATCCCTGAAATAATAGTTGAACCTAGACAGCGATCTAGCTCGCGTAGGTACGATCTTGTTGCTATGCGCGTTTGTTCAAGCTTGCCCTCGCAGTTATAAGTACCTACCTACCTACGAAATATCGCTCGCGCCGCGTCGCTGTTCTATAGGTACCGCTAAGATTAAGTCATTTCATATTTTGTTGTTTACCGCACTTTAGTTTGATATTTAATTGTAAACATGCCCCCAAAGGTTGGTAGTACCGGTAGTGGGGTTCAATTGAAACTTTTATACGCTAAAAGAGAAATGATTTACTCTCGCGTACAATCGATTTGTGATAATGCACTTAAAACCTCTGATTTGGCCATTAGAGATTCGTTCTTGTGTTCTATAGAAAACTTAGATAGTTTACGCGCGGATTTCGAAACCTTGGTACATGACATCAATGTTTTATAATCAGCTCGGCGAACCTTGATCCCTATGACACTGACAGTTATTCCCACGACACAACCTTGTAGTAGCGTCACCGTTATATTATAATCGAATTGGCGGTGTCTAAAAATGATATTTATTAATTTTAGGCAGATATATGCAATTACAATAATATCCCGTTGGAATTATAATAATTATTAACACTTACAAGAAATTATCTCAATCAGACTTTACGTTGACGTCCTGCAAAAGTTACTCCGTTTGGAAGATATCGACTAGTGCGGAAAAGTATCGATAAACAAATATCGAAAATGGAAACGAGTGTACAAAATACATCAATAGAGCACCTACGCTCTTAGTGTCAGATTTATAATCATTTAAGTTGTTTGCGATAATAAAATAAAAGAGATTTAACAAATTTATTGTATATACCTACTCAAATAAAACAAAAGCGGTTTATTTATGATTTTTTAATATACATTAATCTGAATCTGACAATGGTGTCACCGATTGCGTCTCAGACTCGGAATCCGAACTGCAGCTGCTTTCTCCTATGTTTATGATAAACGGCTGGTCTACTATATTGTCGTATCGCACGTCTCGATTCCAATCATCTAAGCATAGCTTTTTCGTCTTTTCAACCACTTTCCTCCAATTGTCCGGAGTCACTTGACTACATGCCTCTTGTAGCAACGTAAGCATTTTATTAGCTGTGAATGGTGGAGTGGTGTTAAGCCTGGCTGCACAACCTGAAACAATAATGGTTTAGATTGAAAATGATGCAAAGTCAAAGAGCGAGATCGGGGTAAGTACATTATAAGTACATAATTTTGTACGTTAAAAGTGTGTAATTGATATAAGCACATGGATAAAAATAAAAATGCAATTTGCTAGTGAAATAAAATAGCTTTAAATAGTACTAGCCGACTAGACAGTCACCAGTGACCTAAATAAAAACATGTTAAAATAAATACAAATCAACCCACCTTTGATCTGCGCCCATATCATTTCGATTGCATTATATTGGCAGTGGTAGGGCGGTAGCCGAATCACGGTGTGCCCTTTTGATTTTGCCATCTCATCCAAGAAATATTTCTTCTTTGTTTGCTGTTTATGAAGGTTCAACAATCTAACTAATTCCTTTTTCAGCATTTGAGTATTAGCTGCCACACCATTGTTTTGCAGCCACTCTATTATTTCGCCTTTATTGTTGTTCGCGGTAGGCGCTTTATTAATTTGCACAGAGTGGTATGGGGCGTTGTCCATTAAAATGTAGTGGGGCTCGTTTAAATTGTCTAATAGTTTTGTGAACCATTTCTTGAAATTCTCAAAATTCATCTCTTCGTGATAATCACTTGTTTTCACGGATTTGAAGGCCCACAAGCAGTTAGGTACAAAACCTTTGGCTGTGCCAGCGTGGCAGATAATCAAACGCTGGCCCTTGCCTTCTGGTGCTTTGGTACAGGATTTCTCTGTGTCGTCTGTCCATGTTTTGGAGACTGAGTGATTGGCGTTGAGCCACGTTTCGTCCAGATAAACCACCTTGTCCCAGTTCTCGATGTTTTTTATTTGTCGTAGAAAATCACACCTCATCAATCCAATGTCCTTCCGCTCCATTATCACTTTTCTTTTGTCACACTTCCCATAACGAAATCCACATTTTTTTATAACTTGTCTGAGAGAAGTGAATCCACCTTTAAATAAATCAGCCGATTTCAGCGACGCTAATAATTTTGTGCAAGTCGGCAGTTCACCTCGAAAATAATAGCCGTAAATATGGTTTCGTATCGCTGCCATGTCGAAATCATCGGGGTTAGTTACGGGTCGTGCCCTATTATGTTTTTTCTTCTTTGGAGTTGATAATTTGTTCTCCTCCATCGACGATTCGCCGAACTTCTCCTTTGTAATTCGGGAAACGGTAGCTTTGCCAATTCCCAAAGCATCAGCAACACGGTCGCGTACGTTGTCAAGTGGCAACAAAGGTCCGCCATTTTGTAGTTCGCGAGCAAAATAGTCACGCAAGCGTACAACAAACTCCCGCGTTTCACTGTTGAGTACAGTTTTTCTCAGTCTTTTCGGCATTTTGAAACACCAACAAACACAAAACAGCAACAATAACAAAAACAGAAAACAACAATAGTAACAAACAAAGGATTCCGTTGACACAAGAAAACACGTGGCGCATACAAGGCGTTAGCACTCGTACTGGCGTAGCGAACTGACAGTACTAGCGTAGTGACAGATCAGATAGTGTTGCTATAACTAAAATTTTAATTCACATTAAAATTATACAGTCCGACCATGTTACCTCTGCATCGGAATATTGGCAACCCCATATACAAATACACGGATACTTGTAAATATAACAAGCATTATAATTATAGTAATGTAGATTATATTTTAAAAACATGTTTATCGATGTGGCTGAATGCAAGTCACGCCTTTGCCTATAAAAAGTTGCGATATATCGACACGACCCGTCACTAGTATGAACTGTCATAGGGATCAAGGTTCGCCGAGCTGATTATAGAGTTAAATTTAAATCCCGATTACTCAGTGAGTTATCAGGCCTTGTCGTCGTTTGACGATTTGTATTGTCGTATCAAACGCGTCGCTAGGAGTTTGGAGAAACCGTCTGACCGACCCAATCCCACTCGCGACCGACCTAAGTTGCCACCAATTCAAATACCCGAATTTGATGGTAACATTCGCAATTGGGGTTTATTTATAGATAGTTTTGAGAATACAATAGATAAGAACGTTTCGTTGACAGATCACGAAAAATTGCATTATCTCGTTGAAAAATTGACTGGTAAAGCTATAACCGTTTGCGCTGGAATTACGTTTAGTGCCGAAAATTATAATTTAATTTTAAATACTTTGAAAGCTAAGTATGAGGATAAAAGATCGGTAGCTAACGCATATTTGGATCAGATGTTTGACTTGAAACCCATTACGGCATGTAACGATCAAAACTTAGAGAAGTTTCTAGATACTTTCGCATCATCTGTTCGCGCCGTAAAGAACCTAAAGATCGATGACCTCTGCGACTTCTTATTTTTGTATATGGGTTTAAAGAAATTAGATCCCGAAACCATTCGTTTATTTGAGTCGGATCACCGCGGCAATAAAATTCCTAAGTTCGAAGACTTAGAAAGTTTTGTTCGCGAGCATATAAAAATATTGCAACGCTCTTCATCGAAACATGAAGGCGCGAAGAAAGTTGTTAGTTCGGAACGCAAGATAGATGCGTCATCGAGGTCACTGAGGTCAACTCATACTTATGTTAATACCGCACCAGCACATGTACAATCACCTGTTTGCTCTTTGTGTAATACTCATCATTCGCAAAAAAGAGAGAGAGTGGCAACACTCGAGTAGTAAACATCGCCCGCGTATTTAAAATCTTTAAATAAAGTAAATATTTTGTGAAAAGTGTATATCTGGTGCAAAAATTGTAGTATTCATTGATTTACTCATGTGATATCGTTTGTAGCTTATAACAGTGAATATAAAACAACATACATCAGTGTTTAACAAGTCAATATTAAAGATCCATAATTCCTATAAATATACGCCAAGTTTATTTGTGAACAGTGAAATGTGCTACATAAAACCTAAAGAAGCAAGTTTAGACGCAGTGAAATTGATATATACTGTGAAGTAATTTCAAAAATATTTTTGAAAAGACGGTTATTCAGAAATTTTATTTGAAAATTTTGAACTTTTAACTCATTATTGTAAACAAAAATACTACTAACGCCATCTCGTATCGGATAGCTGAGCTAAATTCACATCAGTTGACATACAAAATTCAGTGTTGCCATTGCTAAAAAATACGACATCTAAGAACCTGGGTTGCCAGGTAGATGATCTAAAAACTAATTGTGGGAAAAATATTACATATAGGGAATACGAAACTCGAAACCTGAAAATATAAGTTATTACGACGGTGACCGATTTCTTTAAAGTTTTGACTTATTCTATCATATAAAATATACGAAATGTCTGAATCAGATTTTGAAAACATTACCCAGCGTCGTAAAATAGTGCGAAGTCTTGACTTCAACGACAGCGAATTGGACTTAGATTCAGATATATCATTCCACAGTCAGCCGAACTGTAAAAATTATGTGGAAGATTTGGAACCTTTAAGATGTCAAATTACACATTTAACTATGGATCTAAAAGTAGCGAACGCAGAAGTTGAAAATTTAAACATAGAGAACACCAATTTAAAAGCAGAAATTGATAAATACAAACAAAAAATATCTCTATTTAAGTCAGTTGGCATAACAGAAACCTACAACTCATATAGCGTTACGCCATTGAGGTTCTACTCGCCGCAATACCAGAGACGTTTAAAGTATTCTAATATAAGAGTTGGACTACCCAGAACATCTCCACGTGAATTCACCGCGAATGCTGTGACCTATCAAACTCCAAAATACACCCGACCATTAGAAATTGTTCCTGACTTACAATCCCCGATTCGCATTAACGGGGAAAAATGCAACGTTGTGGATATGGCACAAATAGTAGTCGGTACTCAAGACTCGGTGCAGTATGTGACTTCTACCCAAGACAGACCCAAAGAAGTAAAGTCTGCTCCACTTCTCCATTCTTATATTTACAAAAACCAAGATATGCACAAAAGAAAGAAGATCATTGTTATATCCGATGAACAAGGCAGAAACCTTCAAAAAACTTTACAGAATCTGGTTGGTGAAGATTACGCTGTTCAATGTATGTGGAAACCCGGCGCGTCCCTGGGAGAGGTACTTCTCTCAGAAGGAAATGACATTTCTAATCTCAGTAAAGACGATTTTGTTGTTGTACTAGGAGGTATAAATGACTCAAATCCGACTGAATATCAATTCTACTTGAAAAAATTTCTTAATTCAGTTGTAAACACAAATGTAATTATTTCTGAGGTGCCTTATAACCGTCAACTAAATGAAAAAAAATTAAATTATGTATTGAAATTCATTTGTTCGTATTACAAACACGTTACATATTTAGATATGAATTACTCTGTATATTTGCCCAAGTTCAATTCTCGTTCGGTGCATATATCTCAATTAGTACTTAAAGAGACTACGTATACTTTTTTTTTTTTTTTTTTTTTTTTACGTGCGCAAAATCCCCACGGATACCTCCCCACCGGAGCCGGTGGAGGAGGTTATGTCGGACTCGAACCGACTAAAACGCACGCCGCCTGTGGGTCGTTTCGGTTGCCGAAGGTGAGGTTGACAGGCATATCCCTCGCACCCCGGCCGACCCAGGGCCATCTCTCACGATCTGGCCCTCTTCTCGGGTGTGGGGACCGCAGAGTCCCCAACTCGTCCCCGGAAACGGGGAGGCGCGCCACGCGCGCCGCCACCGCGGCCTGCTTCTGCCAGGGTGACAGGCGGCTTCACCTGTCACCCCCAGACTACGTATAC
The DNA here is from genome assembly GCA_963662185.1 of Eilema griseolum. Classification (NCBI taxonomy): domain Eukaryota; kingdom Metazoa; phylum Arthropoda; class Insecta; order Lepidoptera; family Erebidae; genus Eilema; species Eilema griseolum. Next base: position 24,674,073 of record OY759241.1, read on the forward strand.
TATATAGGTCGCGATTCGAAAAATATGCCAATGAAAAAAATAAGCTTGGAAGCTGCCATAACTCTAAGGTACTTATCTGCAGTAGTAATGATAAATCGACTCAAACGGACACTCCACTTAGCGTCGTCAACACGGAATGTGAGACTAGTTCAAATAATAAAACTAAAGATTTTTTTCGTGTCTAAAGAAATAAATATCCTACACCAAAACTTAAATGGACTTAATAGTAAATCTAATCTGTTAACTTTATCTCTTGACACACTGAGAAATAGGAGTGCAATTGATATTTTGTGCATAACGGAACACAATATGGTCGCACCCGACGCTGAAATAGTGAGTGTTCCAAACTTTTCACTTGCATCGTGTTTTTTCCGTAAAGGTCGCCGAGGTGGCGCATGCATATTAATTCAGGCTACTCACAAGTATAATCCTATTTGTGGATTAAAGTACTTTTGTGTGGAAGGATTAATGGAAGTCGCAGGGATAGAACTTATAGATCACAAATTGTTAGTGTTTTGCATCTACAGACCACCCAAAACGTCTAGGGAACACTATGACATCTTTTTTAATAAATTTGAATCCCTACTGTCTGAGTATTGTCGCAATAAATACAAAGTGGTGCTATGCGGTGATTTTAACATCAATACACTTGAGAAAACTCGAGAATCCACAGACTTCATTAGTTTACTAACAAGTTATAATTTGAAATTAGCAGTTAAGCAACCTACGCGTCCAGTTAGCGGTAAATGTCTCGATAATTTCATATATAATGTTCCGAGATGTAAAATGGTAGTTATTGAATTTGCCCTATCGGACCACACAGCCCAACTATTTACATGTCCAGTCTATGCCAATGTCTGTATCAAACATTGGTACATTGAAAAACGCGACATTCAAAAAGATAACGTTAGCAAATTCAAGGAGTGTATTAACGCATTGACTTTTAGCGAATGTTTTGAAGAGAGTGACCCTATAATAGCTTTTAACAGTTTCTATGACACTTTTCTTTTATTTTACCACCTGTGTTTTCCTATAATTAGAATTAAAATTAAGACACAAAGACAACCAAGGTGGATCACAAAAGGTATTAGAAAATGCTGTCAACGTAAAAGGCAACTTTTATGGCAGTACAGAAAAGAACGCACAGAAAAAAATAAGAAAGAATTTAACGCGTTGTCTTCTAGGCTTAACCGCATTATAAAACTCACAAAAAAAGCCCAGAATGATCACTATATTCGTAAAGCTGAAAATAAATGCAAAGCCACATGGAAGCTTATTAATGACAAGGGATTTAATGTGCCTAAAAATGAAATAGAATTTATTAAAGTAAATGAATCATCTATTATCAATGAACCAGTCCAGATAGCCGAGTCATTCAACAATTTTTTCATAGACCAAGTAAGTGAATCTAAGTCGCCTAATAACCCTCCTTGTCCGTTAAATAATATTACGAATTCTTTATTTATGAGCCCAAGCTCACCAAGTGAAATACGTACAATTATATTAAATTTGAAAAATTGTAACAGTACTGGTTATGATGAAATATCTACATTGATCTTGAAGCAAGTCTCTAATGAAATATGTGGTGTGTTGAGTCATATAATAAATCAGTGCATTTTTCTTGGAATGTTTCCCGACAAATTAAAATTCACAATAATCAAACCACTATTTAAAAAAGATGATCCACATTCTATGAATTGTTATAGGCCAATTGCTCTGATACCGACCATCAGTAAAATCTTTGAGAAGGTCATTCATGATAGAATGTACACTTTTCTTGAAAAATATGATCTGTTCGCAAAGGAGCAGGCTGGTTTCAGAAAGAACAAGTGTATAAACCTAGCTATCTATAACTTTTTAAAAATCGCAACGGACAGTGTGGATAAAAAGGTACCCGTGTGTGCACTATATATGGACCTCACAAAGGCTTTTGATTGTGTGAACCACGACATTCTACTAAGTAAATTGAGTACATATGGAATCAGAGGTAATGCATTGCATCTGATAGCATCTTACCTCTGTAACAGAAAACAATGTACACAAATAACGCGCATATGTCCAAATTCAAAAACTGAAATAAATTTTTTGTCCGAATATAGAGTAACTAATAGTGGTATCCCTCAGGGCAGTGTACTGGGGCCACTTTTATTCAACATTTATATAAACGATTTACCAAATATGACAAAGCATCCCACTGTTTTGTTCGCTGACGACAGCACAGTTATATTTACGGGCAAAGATAGGACACTTCTTGAATCGGACATATATAATACAATGGTTGACTTCAAACAATTTAAAAATTAATTTAACTAAGACACATTTAATGACATTTAAAAATAGAACTCCTTTAATTGACACAAATATTGACATTACCTATGAAGGTAAACCGATCCATGAAGTAGAAACAATTAAATTCTTAGGTCTGACTTTGGATACAAATTTAAATTGGAGGAAGTATGTAGAGATCTTGTGCTCGAAATTAAATTCTCAATCATATGCGCTTTATATGTTGACAAAAAGTTAAACCAACCGGCTGTACTGGCGGCTTATCACGGTTATGTGGGATCGAAACTGAGATATGGTATTATTTTTTGGGGTAACTGCACTGAAAAAGAGCAAGTGTTCAAATCACAGAAAAGATGTATAAGGGCAATGTGCAATCTCCAACAAACAGACAGTTGTAGGCCTCACTTTAAGACTCTGAACATTTTAACTATGCCGTGTTTGTATATTTACGAAATAGTAGTGTTTATTAGAACCAATTTAGATTTATTTGAGCGCTATACGAGTAAGCGCCACAATCATAAAATTTGTTGTCATCAACATAAAAGTACACTAATGGACATTAGCGTTTTCTGTATGGCACCTAGGATTTACAATAGCCTACCTAAGACTATTTTAGATATAAGAGTTTTGGATAAATTTAAACATGAGCTGAAGTTATTTCTGTTGGACAAAACCTATTATACCGTGACTGAATTTTTGGAAGACAAAGACAAATAACTTCAGTTGATTATGATTATATTGTAAAATGATATTAGATTATGAGCAGCCATACATTTTTGACGCTCACTCATGTTGACATGTACCTAATTTGTTCAATTTATTTCTGACATTTTGTTTTGTTAATTAAGTACATTACACAAAATTTTGCCAATTGTATGCCTAGAGGTGGAGAATGGAGAAACTTTACATTATTATTGACATCACATTGTAACCCATTTTCACAATAAATATATTTGAATTTGAATTTGAAATTGTACAAGTGTCCGGGCTTCCTAAAATTATCGCCTAATGATCGTTATAAATTTGTTCGCGCTAATAATTTTTGTTTTAATTGTCTCGGTACTAAACACCGCGTTGTTTTATGTAATAGTAGCAATAGTTGTCGCAAATGTCAAGCGAGACACCATACTTTACTTCATTTTGAAAATAGTAATGCCGCATCCAATGTGAGCACAGTTGGTTCGTCGAGCGGTGACACACGGCGGCCTGCGCCACAGCCGCAGCCCGCGCTCGCGCGCGCTCCGGCCCGCCCGGTGACCGCTGCGAATGACGTCACCTTGTGTTCGTTGTCCGCTAGTACTGCGCTCACTACTGTTGTCCTCGCGACTGCTCGCGTTATTGTTGTCGATGCATTAGGTAAACCGCACATTGTTCGAGCGCTATTAGATGGCGCTTCGCAAAGTAATTTTATTACTCAAGATTGTTGTCAACGTCTTGGTTTCAATGTTAATAAGCGTTCAACCCACTCAGTGGTGAAGGGTTTTGGAGGTTTACAGTCAGCTGTTCATGGCACCGTTAAAACAAGGTTTGGATCTCGTTTTAATAATAATATTTGGTTTGACATGGATTCGCTCGTTATAGATAAAATAACTGAACAGTTGCCTACCGTCCCGGTTGACACGTCTTTATTAACGAAATTTAAAGACTTGCCTTTAGCAGATGAGACTTACGCTGTTCCTGGAGTCGTCGATATATTGATCGGCGCTTCGATTCTCCCGCACCTCCAGTTATCACGTAAGGTTCAAGGGGGACCGGCGTACCCCGCTCCGCACGCACTGGAAACAGTTCTTGGTTTTGTTATAATTGGTTCCGCACCCGCTTCTATAGATAGTTTTAGTCACTCGACTGCTTCGTTCTGTTGCACCGTCGAGCCGCCACTGGAGTCTACCATCCGCAAGTTTTGGGAAATTGAAGAGGTCAATGTCCCACCTATCCTAAGCCCTGATGACAAGATGGCTGAGGAGATTTATTGTCGCACGACTACTCGTGATGAGCAGGGTCGTTATGTTGTCGCGCTCCCTTTCAAGGGAGATATTTTTTCGCTCGGTGACTCCCGTGTATCCGCTGAAAAACGCTTTCTTTGTTTAGAACGAAAGATGCAGGCGTCTCCAAAGTTGAAGCGGGCCTGTGATGAGGTTGTTAATGAATATTTAGATAAAGGTTGCATCTCACCTGCGCCTGCGGACACTGGCGGGACCCAGCCTTCGTACATTATCCCGCACCACGGAGTTATTAGAGAAGATAAGCTTACTACTAAACTCCGCGTAGTTTTGGATGGCAGTGTTAAGACTAGCACTTCCGTGTCGCTTAATGACATTTTGTATTGTGGTCAAAATCTTTAAGGTAATTTATTTGACATAATTGTAAATTGTCGCATTAATATTAGTAGAATTTTAGCTTTTTCAGACTCAACAGTCGCTTTGTGTTGGGCCCACTCTTCGCCCCATCGTTGGGACACATTCGTCGCTAATAGAGTGGCAAAAATTCAATCGGAATTAGCGCCACAAAATCTCTTGCACGTTGCTGGCACCGACAACCCAGCCGATTGTCTCTCTCGTGGATTGCTTCCTTCGCAAATTTTGGATCACCCGTTGTGGTTTAGTGGACCGTCCTGGATTCATGCCGCGTTAGATAAGTGGCCAGTTAGTCAATTCAATCCCACTACGGTTTCCGAACCACCCGAGGAGAAGAAGCACTCGCTTGTTGTATCGGTCCCACGTGAAGAGTCCCTTATTTTGTTGTTGGCTAATCGCGTCTCGTCTTGGTCGAGACTGTTGCGTTGTGTTGTTTATGTAGGCCGATTTTTGAGAATTTTATCTACGCGCGGTCATATAACCGCCGCTGATTTAGATAAAGCTGAATTGGTCATACTTCGCGAGTTGCAGAAATGTTATTTTGCTTCTGAATTTAAAAATTTAGAATTTAACAAACCTTGTAGTCGTTCTTTCCGACACTTGAAACCATTTTTGGAAGATGGACTCATTCGAGTAGGTGGTCGTTTGAGAAATTCAAGTTTAGGATTTGAACAAAGGCATCCAGTAGTTCTCCCGCGTAAGGACCACGTATTAGATTTGTTAGTAGATTATCATCATAAGGTGAATTGTCACGCTGGTCCCGATTTGTTAATGTCTATTTTGAGACAGAAATACTGGATAATTTCCGCTCGTAATTTGATTCACGCTAGAGTACACAGATGTGTACCTTGTTTTAAACTCCGCCCGCGTTTTATCGCGCCTGAAATGGCCGATCATCGCTCTTGTCGTGTTGTTCAATCCGCAAAACCTTTCGTACACACCGGCACAGACTTTGCTGGGCCTTTCAAAGTCACCATTGCTCGTGGTCGTGGCATTCGCTCCACGAAAGCTTATGTTTGTTTGTTCATTTGTATGACAACTCGCGCGGTTCATATAGAGTTGACCGGTGATTTAAGTACGCAAAATTTTATGTCCGCTTTTAAACGTTTTTTGTCGCGTCGTGGTCCGGTTAAGCGCATGTATTCGGACAACGGTACAAACTATGTAGGGGCCCGACGTAGTATTTCGGAATTGCACACATTCTTACGGTCTAAGTACTACCAAAGTGAATTCGCGCACATCTTAGCCGAAAATCGCATTGAATGGTACTTTAACACGCCTGCAGCTAGTCATTTTGGTGGTAATTGGGAAGCGAATATTAAAAGCCTTAAGTCGCATCTGTTTCGCGTCATAGGCGAACAGATTCTCTCGTTCGAGGAGTTGAGTACCGTACTCGCTCAAGTAGAGGCGGTGATGAACACGCGTCCGCTGTGTCGGACTCTATCTAGCGATCCGTCAGAGCCATTAGCGTTGACGCCAGCTCACTTCTTAAATACGACTCCTCTAAAATATTTGCCCGCGATAGATGTTGATGACGATAGAATGCACCTTCTAACTCGTCACGCTCTTTTAGATAAATTAGTCCAATCGTTTTGGAATCGTTGGAGAACCGATTATTTGCACACGCTGCAGTCGCGTCAAAAATGGAATACTCCATCCAACCCAATTACTGTAGGTACGGTGGTGGTCCTTATGACTGAGAATGCGCCTCCTTTACATTGGCCTCTAGGAGTAGTAGAGGAAGTTTTTCCCGATTCGCGCGGGATAACTCGTGTTGTACGGGTTAAAACCGCAACCGGATCGTATCTGCGCCCGGTTGTTCGCCTCTGCCCTCTGCCTAGCCAGCAGTAGGCACGAGTTCAAATCTAGATTTATATTTTAGTTGTTATTTCCCAAACCTAGATTTAGATTAGACTTTAGATTTGTTCCGCATTTTTCGTTTTGAAGGTAACCCTTCAAGCCGGGGGGAATGGTGGCGCCAGTAGTAGCATACTCGAATCGTCTTAATTGGTTGGCGCTGCACACGCTTCCTGTACCCATCTCCCTCCCGCACTACCTCTAAGTGAAAGATAGCAATAGTTTTCGCCCGCCAATGGTCAGAGTAGCCGCATCGTCACTTCGCTTTTGAACTAGAAAACAATGGCCGGCGGCGCACGCGACTCTCAGAAATTAATAATGTTTGTTGGATTTTAACCGCTTTCATAGACCTTTACCGATCGGATTGTGCCTCTCGTGTGTCCCTCAAGTGATTTAGTGATGTGGGCGGCAACTCCTGAGCCAGGAAGAGAAGATCGGTGCACCGGCTGCGACGGCACGTGGCCCCGTGAAGGTTAGTGCATCCTCTCCTAATTTCTCGGGTTGCATTCATTGCCTAAACCACATCCGCGGCAACCCGATCACCTGTCTTGTTTGTTGTGTAAAGCGTCAATGGAACAGTTAACTTCACCCCCCGCGAAATACAGTCCACTAGCTCAGGTGGCATGAGAACCGCGCCACCAGTAGGTCTTTTCTAGGAGGTAGGACACGGCGGTATTTCCGCCCAATTGAGCAGTCCGACTGGGGTTATAATAACTTCGTGTTGTGTTCCCAGAGGTGAGTAGAGTAGCCAAAGCTCACTGGAGAATTTGTGCTGTCAGTGGAATGACTAAAGCCTTGTCCTGCTGTGTCCTCTACACTGACGGCACAGAATCTCTGTGCTTACAGGGTAGGCAGCAAGAGTGTGGCTTCTCTGGTGTTACACACGTCCACAGGCCACGGTAACCACTTTCCATCAGGTGGGCCGTGCGTTTGTCTGCCACCTAAGTGATATTAAAAAAAAGAATTTCATTATATTATCTGTGCCACTACGTACTAATAAAAATGAGACCGGCAGTTAACGGTTATATTATCTCTTATTTAAAAAAAAAACAATGAATCTTCAGCAGATGAGATATTGTTGAAATATTAAATTTTCTGTCTCCATGGCGTGGCGGTAGGTAATGAACGCGACCGCTACGCAGGAGGCGCGGTTTCGATCCCCGCTCAGTGCAAATATTTGTATGCATAAATATATGTAATTGCATTGGTCTGCTCGTGCCCCGGAGCACAAGTTAAGCCGTCGCCGTCGGTCTCATTTACCATACCAACATCTATGTGACTTATGGCAGTCATCACGGGCAATAGGAGTCCTAAAAAGTTCAAAGACTGCTGCAATGCTTCGTTATCGCCTTTGCCACCCAAAATTGAAGGTCGAATGGCAGTAGCTTCACGGAAAATATCGAAGTTTAGCTGAACCCGCAGTTAGACAGGTAAAGTGAACCCTAGACTCAAATGTTGAATAGTTCGTTTATCGACGAAGGTTTTAGGCTATATATCATCACGCTACTACTCAAGTAGTTTAGTACTTGACGAAGTAAATAATGCCCTTTCTGAAATATTGCATTGGTTTACAAGTAACAACTTGCTGCTCAATGCGAAGAAAACTAAATGTGTAAAGTTTACCATGCCTAATGTAAGACAGACGGATATTAATATTAAAATGAATAATGAATCTGTCCAAATAGTCAATACCTACCACAGTTTTTCTTGGAATAACTTTAGATAGTAAACTGCAATGGGGTTCTCATATCACAGCCTTGGCAGGAAGACTTAGCTCAGCTGCCTATGCGGTTAGAAAGATAAGGTCACTGACTGATGAGGAAACTGCACAATTAGTTTATTTTAGTTACTTCCATAGCGTTATGTCGTACGGTCTGCTGCTGTGGGGCTCGGCTGCCGATATTGAGACTATGTTTGTACTACAGAAACGAGCGATCTATAGCCCCAGACCCCGTGACTCGCTAAAGGAAGTTTTCAAAGAAATTAATATTTTAACAGTTGCTTCTCAATACATTTATGAAAATATCATATATGTACGAAAATACCTAAATATTTTCGAAAAACTATCTGATGTACACAATTTTAATACAAGAAACAAAAATAAACTAGTTTTACCAAAACTTAAGCTTCACAAGGTTGGTGATTAATTTGCAGGAAGCTGCAAAAAAATATTTAATAAAATTCCTCAGGATTTGATTAATATGCCAATTTAAATTAGAAGTGAAAAAAACTTTAATGAGTAAAGGTTACTATAAAGTGGATGAGTATCTTAATGATGTTAATGCGTGGTCAACACAAGTCTCTTGCTTGCTCGCACGAAATAAATTGTAAACTAAAGCAAATTAAAAAAAAAAAGAAAAATAATCTAGTTCTAATATTGAGTTTATGTTTATGTTATGTTAATACAGTCAGCATCAAAGTGCTTATAATCTCCAAACAACACATGACATGATAAATATCTCGATAAACATAACATAAACTCACGCCTATATCCCCAAAGGGGTAGGCAGAGGTGCTAGCACCCACATTTCGCCAGTTTATGTTTAGGTCCCAATGTAATAGGTGGCATATCTCGATAGTTGTTATCATTTAATTGCTTTGTATTTGGTCAATTGTCCTGACAATAAAATTCAATTATTTGTGGTCATCTTCATGTATTTCAAACAACAATGTCAAGTATGCTTTTTATTTAATTTAACTGCAAGATATACCTGAATAGAGTTGTTACACATAAAAAAAATAATTGTATGTAAGTATTGCATATAATTATGATTCAGAATAAATTTAAAGTTTTAACTGAATTTTTGAATTGAAACTATTTTTAAGAGATTTTTTGCTCATTTATTTTATTATTTCAGTGACCATGGCTGCAGAAATGTAGTGAATGATATAAACGTCCCCCCAAAACGTCAAATCTCGTTCCGTACGGTTGTGTTATCAATTGTCAAGTCACTAATAAATTGAAAACTCAGTTCAAAGTGCACAAACTATCGTGAAATCTCTTCGACGTGACCGGGGGATGCAAATGTTGCAGTGAATTCATGTTACTTTGATAGACGGTGCAGTGAATCATTAGAAAACACTCAAATAACATCTAGTATAAATAATATATAGTTCAGTATTAGCACAAATTTAATCACTACTACCCTCAACTAACTGAACGGGGGCCTTTTTTAGTGTGCGATCTAGTGTTATTGCAATAATTTCTAATGTATGTGAGCCTTTATTAGTGTGCTAAAAATATCATTTTTAAACATTATGGTTCAATGTACTGAATGCAAATTGAACATCTTAGTCACACACAAACGCATAAAATGCTCCACATCAAACTGTCAGCACCAATACCATCAAGAGTGTGTAAAGTATAATGAGTCAACTACTGCTCGTTCCAAGTGGATCTGTGCCGAATGTATTAATGCACGACCGAGAGCTGAAAACACTCCTAATCCGAAAATAATCAATACTACAGACTTAGACTTTCCTCAGGCACCCGTGGTGAGCCAAGAACCAATTTTGCTGGAAATACGCAATTTGCGCATCGAAATGCTGGAAAAATTTGACAGCCAAAAGGCTGTATTTCAGACATTCAGCACAATGCTATCTAAAATGCAGACAGATATAAGTGAATTAGGATCTAAATATTCTGGAATGCGAGAAGATCTCGACGAAGCTATAAACGCTATTCAATTCTTATCTGGATCTCATGACGATCAGAAAAAAATTAATGATAAACTTAACACTAATGTGTCAGACCTGCTTGATCAGAATACTACTATACAGTGTAAGTTGTCTGAATTAAACACAAAAATTTCACTACTTGAACAGCGCGCAAGAGAATGTAACCTGGAAATTCAAGGTGTACCTGAGCACAAAAATGAGAATCTTCTAACCATAATTGAGGATATTGGGAGAGCGGTATCGTGCAATTTAGTTAATAATGAGATTATGTCATTCCATAGAGTAGCTAAGCTGAACCAATCAAACCGTCCTAAGAACATTGTGGTCAAACTTAATGCCCAGCGGACACGAGACAACTTTCTGGCTTCAGTGAAGATGTTCAATAAAAACAAGGATGACAAACTCAACACATCTCATGTTGGATTGCCTGGCCCTAAGCAACCAATATATGTAACGGAACATCTGTCTCCTGAGAACAAGCAACTTCATGCTGCTACCAGAGTCGCCGCCAAGGAAAAGGGCTATAGATTTGTGTGGACACGGAACGGTCGCATCTTCGTTCGTAAAGACACTTGTTCCGATCATATTATCATTAGGACCGTAAACTGTTTACTCAAGTTGTAGTCACTCTATTCTCCATAGTGTATACTCATGTTACCTAAGACTAATTAGGACTAAAATTCAATTTAAAAATATTTTACCAAAATGTTGGAGGCCTAAGAACGAAAACAGAAAGTATATATCTATTAGTTTTGAAAAGTGATTACGATATTATAGTACTAACTGAGTCCTGGCTAACCGAAACTGTATTTGATCATGAATTGTTCGACCAACGCTATAATGTTTTTCGAAGGGACAGGTCTTCTACTTGTTCACACAGTAAGAAAAAGGACGGAGGCGGGGTTTTACTTGCTATATTGAAATCTTTTGAAGTGGTTCGCCAAAGCGCTTGGGAATCACAGTGTGAAGATCTTTGGCTGAGCCTAAAAATTGGTAAGAGCTTGATACATATTTGTGCCGCTTATATCCCCTCCCCTGTGAACCAAGACTACCTAGATATATTTCTTAAGAACACCATTCAGATAATTCATAATGATGGAGTCAACGATGCAACTGAACCTCATTTTTTATTGGTGGGAGACTTCAACATGTGTAATATTAAATGGCACAAGGATGCTAACGCTCTCTACTTATCCCCAACTTCATATGGGGGTGTTATCAGCACAGAATTTTTGGATGCAGTAGCTTACTGTAATCTTTACCAACATAATCATATATCTAATTTAAATGATACAATTCTAGACTTGGTATTAAGTAATGGTTTGGGATGCGTTACGGTTGCTCTTGGGGTAAGTTTCTCACCACTACAAGACAAACAACATCCACCTTTGAATATTAACGTAGAAATTGTATCCGAACGTGAAATGAAACCATGTTCCACCCCTACATTAAATTACCACAAAACTAACTACGAGGCTTTGAACGGGGATCTACGTTGCATTGATTGGCCTTCCATATTACAAGTATCAGACACGGTCGACAATATGGTGGATGTATTTTACGACCGGATCAGATTCTTAATAAATCAATATACTCCACTCAGTCGTAAGCGCAATGATTGTTACCCTGCATGGTACAGTCGTCCATTGCTTACAGCACTCAAACAAAAACGTAAATTTCATTCAAGATATAAAAAATATGGAAATTTGATGGACAAGTTACAGTTTGAAATAAATAGAAAACGGTGCGATACATTAATATCGGAATGTTACGCTAATTTTAAACTGCATGCAGCAGAGCAACTTAAGCAGCGTCCTAAATATTTCTGGAAAATTTTCAAAGACAAAACCAGCAACTGTAATTTCTTACCTAATGCAATGACTCTCAATCGTGTAATGGCAAAAGGGGGACAGGAGATTTGTGAATTATTTGCTCAACACTTCCGAGGCGTTTACAACTCCCACATCGGAACCCAGTCTACAGTTGATCTACCTTATAATACTAACATGTCGTGTTGCGGTGCACCATTCAGCCACTGTAGAGTCGACGAGAATGAAGTTCTAAAGCAGTTAAAGGGATTGGATATTAATAAGGGTCCCGGACCGGACTTGATACCAGCTATTTTCTTAAAGAACTGTGCGGACAACCTAAGTAAACCACTAACTATAATTTACAATAAATCACTCCAAAGTGGCGTATTTCCTAAACAGTGGAAATTGGCACATCTAACTCCAATTCACAAAGGAGGCAGGGTGGAGGATGTGGCTCAGTACCGACCAATTTCTATTTTATCGGGATTTGGAAAGGTATTAGAGGCCATAGTGAACAAAAAGCTTTTAGCTCATTTTCGCGAGTCGATTGATCTAAATCAACACGGTTTCTTACCATGCAGGTCAACTTGTACTAATTTGACTGGTTATATATGCGATATTGTGGATACCATGGACAAGGGTGGGGAAATTCATTCCATATACACCGATTTCAAAAAAGCATTTGACCTGGTTGATCACAGCATCCTTTTGAGAAAACTTGCGAATTTGGGTATTCATGGATCGTTACTGCGGTGGTGTGAATCATATATACGAAACCGTACTCAATTGGTACACCTTCGCGGATTTAAATCTAGGGTATGTGCTGTTCCTTCTGGAGTTCCTCAAGGATCTCATCTAGGGCCCCTTCTCTTCTTAGTTTTTATTAACGATATTAAACATGTTATTAGCTCCAAATTTAGATTATATGCCGATGACTTGAAGATCTATCGAGCTATAAGCGACCCTAATGATATAACAACTCTTCAATCGGATATTGATGCAGTGGGTGAGTGGTGTACACAGAATAACATGATTCTAAACTTAGCAAAATGTTATCACATTAAATTCACAAGAAGAAGGTTACCGTCTCAAGTAACTTACGTTATTAATAACGTCCCTCTCGAGGAAGTGACTACTATTCGTGACTTAGGTGTTATTCTGGATAGCACATTAAGTTTCAGGTGTCACTACGACAACATCACTAGCAGAACATCGAGACTTTCTGGCTTCATTAATAGACAAATGAAAATATTTAAGCAACCAAGTCTCACCATACTTATTTACAACACTGTTGTTAGAGGAATTCTGGAATACTGTAGCATTGTTTGGAGCCCAGGCTATCAGGTACATGTTGACAGAATAGAACGCATACAGAAACGTTTTTTATACTGCTTATCATATAATAGCAACATGTGTCGACAGTTACCATCATATAAACAACGTCTCTCATTTTATGAAATGGATCAACTGAGCACACGTCGAAAGGTCGCCGATGTAATGTTCTTGTACAAGCTCATTCATGGTTTGGTGGATTCTCCGGATGTCCTTGAGCGTGTATCACTGTCCGTTCCCCGTAGCGAGAGTCGTTTGAGCAATCGTAGAACTTTTCATTTACCACATTTTAAAACTAATCTTGGCCAGCACTCTCCGATCTGTCGCATGAGCGCTTCAATGAATAACATTCGTAATGATATCGATATATTTATTCGTTGCGATTCTTTGGCCTCTTTGAGAAAGAAAATAGCTTTAGTATTTAACTGCGAATTGTGATTTTTTGTATTACTTTATGATTTATATATTTTGTTTTTTTGATGTATAACTCTGTTAGTGACTTTTGGTATTAAAGTAGCACTTATATAGCGAAATATTACAGAATGTAATGTCTCTCATGTTCTGAACATAACATAACCTTACTTTGCATGCTGTGTTCGCATCAAGTAGAATACAATCGCGCTATGACTTTTATAAATTGTACTATAACATATATTTATTACTGGTTGTATTTAGTTTTGTGAACCAAAAAAAAAAAAAAAAAAAAAAAAAAAAAAAAAATGTAACATTAAATGAAAATAGTTTTAAAGGCTTTCAACAATGGTGTTCATTCTGTCGTCACAAAACAGTAATAAGAATTGTTAAAAAGGGAACACACAGTTTGTAATTCCATAAAAATTAACTCTTAAGGTAAATGAGTTTTAATATAGCTATCATCTAAAATCTAAAAACTGAAATCAATTAACTTGTGAGATGCCACCAGAATCAGCTCCATAACCTCAAGTATTTTTATTCAGGTATCAAAGATCAAATTAAAAACAAATGATCTAATCTAACAGGCGTATAATCAATAAAACAGAATTTACACTTTGTACATCATCTTCATTGATGACTGATTAGTAATTAGTGTTTACATTGTTCATTCTTATGTGAATAACAAGTAAAAAAAAAAAAAAAACTAATCGCTATAAGTACTCAATGTCTAACAATCAAGCCAGTTGTACACTAACAACCTATGCAATAAATCTATGCAGCCAGCTCATGTGTACAGCTGACCTGAAATACCATAGACATTTTCGTATTTATTCATAAACATCCTCTTTGTCAGCAATGTATTGGATAATGTCTTTTGGCCTAACAAGCCTCTCAGCATCAGCATCAGGAATTTCAAAGCCGAATTCATCTTCCATAGCCATGATCACTTCTACATGGTCCAAGGAATCCAGCCCAAGATCATTTATGAAATGGCTTTCTACATTAAGCTGAAAACAAGAAAACAAATTTTATGAAACAATGCAAAACTATGTACACTTTTTACTTTTATTGTTTACGCATAAAAAAAATCAATGTGAATCTACCTTTTCAGGATTAATTTTATCATAAAGTTGTAGCACAAGTAACACCCTACTTTTAACTAGTTCTAATGTCAGCGGAGCACCATCGCTGTAGAGGCGAACACTCTGGTTCTGAAACAAAATTTTAAGCAAATAAATGAGGATGTACCTTTTTAGACTTGAGTTTGTCGTAAGCCCCGCAAACTTTAAAGACTCTGGCCTCTATTTCTTTCGGTCCTGGTTTGGGCTGAGTCCTACAGTAGTGTCGTTGGGTTCGCAGTGTCGGTACCTAAACATTACATACTTATTTGTTATGCAATATGTTTGAGGTTATATTTTAGTAGTGTGAGATGTTAATAACATACGTCTTCAATCCCAATTAACTTGCAGTGTATACCAATACACTTTTGACTTAATTTTACCACTGTGCATTAAATATCACGTTGTATTTACTGATAAAAATGCTTACCCCATTTTGGCGATTCAGACTGTTGTAAGATTTAATAGCAATGGGAATGGTGTTACATTTTTGCTGCAAGACAACAGTCGAAAGCCGGCATACTACCGGTGTCCTGTAAGTAGAGGATTTTCGTAATAATCCGCCTAGGGCACTGCGAACAATATTTGCAGCAGCCATTTTACAGACTTGAATCAAATGCGATTGGCGAATGGCGATGGAGAAATGTTGACAGTTGGAGTTATGTAGTATTTTGACAACTTACCAGAACTAAGAACTAACCATAGACAACATAAGACAAATGAAAATTATTCGATTCATGATTCACGAACTAATAACGAACGGCATTATTATAAATTCACCGATCTCCGAGACCTGAGATGTCTGATATAGGATGCAGTGATCTTGCACCTTGCATTCCTGATGCAGTGTCTGTTACTTCGTTAAGTTTCACGACTCTCTGGAAAACCATAATTCTTCTAGCTTTTCAACTAATATATGCTTAGGAAGTTTGACTATTTTTACTTGCAATAAGTCGTGTTTATCGAGCTGTTTTTCAGTGTAGCGTGAAAACGCTCTCTGTCAAAAAGTGAAATGTGGCCAGAGCTGTATAAAATATTTTATTGGATAGTTTTCCCTGTTTTATATCTGAAAAACCTAAATTGTCTGTGACACGTCGTCTAGTGTCATGTCAACTCGGGCAACTCAGCTGTCAGTAGTTTGTCATTTCTCTTTGTTTTTGTGGGATGCAGGCTGCGATGGCTTTTTGTTATTAAGCACATAAATATTTAAAAAATGGGTAACGCTGACACAAAATTGAACTTTAGGAAGGCTGTGGTACAACTTACCTCTAAAACTCAGGTAAGAAGAATAAAATACTAAAAGATGGCAGTTCCGCTACATTGGTGTCAGTATTGATGAAGCAATTTAATTTCAGCCTATTGAATCCTCGGACGATAGTTTTTGGGATCAGTTTTGGTCAGAGAGTGTAACAAATGTACAAGATGTATTTGCTCTGGTACCAGGGGCTGAGATCCGCGCATTACGTGAGGAATCACCCAATAATCTTGCGACTCTTGTATACAAAGCGGTTGAAAAGTTGGTAAAGATGGTTGATAGTAGCTGCAGAACTCAGAGGGAGCAGCAGACAGGTGAGATATTAACTTAGCTATCCATATTTGTAATACACATAGTTATCTGAAATAGTTTGTATAGTGACCAATTCATGTACCTACTTACTTGTACACATATGTAATGGCAAGTTCTTCATTCGTCAAATTAATTGTTATTTCATGACTGGGAAGGGGTCAACTAGCTAATTATAAAACACAGTAGCAGGTAGCAAGTACAGTTATACTCCATTCGGTAAGGTACTCAATGAATCAACAAATCTATTGCATTTATTTTATTCAGTCTGGGTACATAAAGAGCACATAGGAACGTCACAATTTTACAATTATGTCATGAAATAATATAAAAGTAATAAATAATGATATAAAAATAATAAAATTTAATGTTTACTTTACATTTTTTAAATTGATGGGGGGGGGGGGGGGGGTTTGTAGTCACGTTTTGAGTCACAAATACAAGGAGTTTTAAATGATTGACATAGTAAATAACTTTTTTAGGCCGGAATATTTAGAGATATGTTGTACAAAGTATATGGAGACAGGCGTGTATTTGTCTCCATATAATGTAAATTTGGTTGGGTTTATGTAGCAATTAGAAAAATTACTGGAGTATTTGTTCAACAAGAGGTGCATCATATGTGGAGATTATAACATTGATGTTCTAAAGAAAACCACGGTAGCCTTGGGTAATGGACTGCTGAGATGAGGTCTCAGGTTCAATCCCAGGTTTTATCATGGCACACACCAATGACTTTTCGATGCTTTTCGAACTTATATGTCTATTTATCGCAGGTTATAAGTGCCTGGTTAATAGCAATAGGCTCACCACCTATTACATTGGAACCTAAACATAAATTGGGGAAATGTGGGTACTAGCACCTCTGCCTACCCCTCCGGGGATATAGGCGTGAGTTTATGTTATGTCTAAAAAAAAAGTAAATAATTATCTGAATTCGTCAGTTTCGTTTTCATTCAGTACCTGATTAACACAAGCACATTTAATAGAAATGACAAATCTTTTTTTTAAGATAACTTTTTAACAAATATTCCCGAGGATTGCATATCGCCATGCACTGTAGATAATAATGGTCTTTCAGATGGGTACAGTGGATTATTTTGTGAGACTTGAAAGAGTCACAAGTAGAAATAAAAAGACTGAACTTACAATTAGGCGTGAGAAACAAATTTTTAACTAAAACACAGTACCTTGTTTGAAGCAGCTGCAGCTGTAGTAAATACGAGATGGAATGATCTTGGCGTAAATTTTTTTTTACAACTTTTGGTAAAAATTTTCGAAAGCGCTACAGAAAGAGAGTAGTTCAAACAAAGCGTTTTAAAAGACATACAATAAAGTGAATCACAAAAAGAATTGAAGTAGCTAGTAAAATGAAAAGAGTTTCATCTATGCACGTCCAGAAGGAACCCAGTGTAGTAAATTACAAAATTAATTAAACACGAATTTATAGGAGAGTAATCAAGCATGCAAAAGTTTAGCAGTCGAAATACATCTAAACTCAGCTAAAAATATAAGTAGACAGACTTGAAAAATTAGTAAATCAATACACTAATAAGAGAGCTAAACAACTTGACAAGAACTTAATTCTAACCATTGAGAATAAAAGTATAAACAATCCACAAGTGGTCGCAAATCACTTAGCGGAAAGCTTTGTGTTAAAAACACAAGTAACATATCAAGACTAAGAGAAAGCAATAAGATATTTACAGGATTCAACAGCCTAAGTAGAGAGTAACTTGCACTTTAGTCTTACAAGTCCTAATGAAATATCAAAGATTGTACAGCAAATGAGTAACACAATATCATGTGGCTATGATGGTATACCAATCACAATAATTGAAGAGAACATCAGTACACTAGCATACTCGCTTTCACTGTTCTTTAACAAATGTATAAGCGAATCGGTCTTCCCAGATCAACTGAAACTGGCAAAAGTAGTTCCTAGACACAAAAAGGGCTCTAAAAGTGATCCAAAGAGCTATCGACCCATATCCTTACTTCCTACACTATCAAAAATTTTCGAAAAGATAATTAAATCTAGACTTGTCACTCATCTAAATTTAAAAAACATTATCAGTCACAGACAATTTGGCTATGAAAAAGGTGTAGGTACTACTGATGCCACCAATACGTTGGTAGATAAGACGATATAGTTAGTAAAATGAATGACAATATGAGGGTAGCGGGGCTATTCATTGATTTAAGCTCCGCTTTTGATGCCATTGAACATGACCTGCATCTGACAAAATTGGAACATTATGGTGTAAGAGATTCTGCTTTGCAATTAATGGCTTCTTATTTACAAAACAGGTAAATGTATGTTGAAGTAAAGGGAGTCAATAAGAAAAATTGTAAAATGGTCTATAAATCTAGGATAATTAATATCAAACGCGGAGTACCGCAGGGATCAATACTGGGACCAATATTGTTCATCATAGTAACTAATGACCTACTTAATTTCATTAAAAAAAGACAACCAAAAGCTAAAATGACTGTACTGACATAGGATCAAATAATTTAGAAGATTTGACCATGCATTTAAGTGACATTTTAGTGAATTTAGATGAATGGTTTTCAGTAAATAATTTAATAATCAATTCTAATAAAACCAATTTCATATTATTCAAATTGACATAAAATTTAAGAATAGTCAGTTCATAGTACTAAACTTTTAGGCTTAAATATAGGTTCCCAGCTTAACTGGAAGCAAGAACTAGATTCACTCGTGTTATCTATTGCATCTGCATGTTATGCGTTGAGGAGTCTTAGAGATGAAATCTGTATCAAGCAACTTAAAGCAGTTTACTACGCATTAGTGGAATCTAGGCTGAGGTATATCATTATGTGTTGGGGGAACAGTTGCGAGTACAATGTACAGAGAGCTTTTGTCCTAAAAAAACGGGCCATTAGAATTATGGTCAGAATATCACAACGTGAATCTTGTAAGGATCATTTCACAACATTAGGTATCCTTACAGTTCCCAGTCTTTATATATTGACTATATTAAGTAATTTCGCCAAGTATATACATGAGTACGAAACAGAAAACGAAAGAAAAATTAGAGTAGAAACACGACGAAAAATAGTAAAACATAAAATAGTACCTAAACTAAACATAGTTAAACATTGCGCTAGATACCAATTGGTGGAGTTATTTAACAGCCTACCTGAGCATCTGAGGGACCTCTAGGGCTAACACACATGTTCAAGTCTCAATTAAAAACATTCTTGTTGGACAAATAGTATAACGTATAGTTGAACTTTAGATGATTCTGCTATGGTATGTTGTAGGTATCAAATTTACTACTTTTTTCTGACATGGACTTTTACTTAATTGAATTATTTTGAATCAAATTAGTTGACATCCTTGATGATATTCTTCAAATCAAATTATATACATTTGTCAATCAAATCAAATTATACACATATATATTTGTATTTAATTCTTATTTATTTTTCTGAAGTGTAACATTTTGTGCATGCGTAAAAAAATTGTATTATTTATTAAAAAATGTGTAGTAAATTGTATGTGTAGTAAGTTTATAGGTTAAATTTTTTCAATCACAATGTAAATTGATCATAAAATAAATAAATCACATCAAATCGAATAAAATGTAATTCGCCATTTTGTGGTGGCTACCATCTTGGATTTGAAATTTGTCGTATTGTCCTTTCCATAGTCCTTTCATTTGATAACCGTGTGTTTGTCTGCCACCTTAATTGTATACTAAGAACCTTTACTTTGATTTTATAATCTATAATGTTGCAAATATTACTATCTTTAATTTAAATTTTCCATTAAGAAAAGGTGAAATAACAAGACTTCTTTGCAGCTCTGAACTGTGCCCGTCTCCTAACAAGAGTGTTACCGTATATGCTGGAGGAACCTGAATGGCACAGTTTCTTCTGGTCTTCGTTACCAGCCGCTGCTGAGAACGAGTCTGTACCGCTAGCCCAGTCTCTGATCAACGCTGTTTGTGTGAGTATGAATTCTTTCTGGGTACTATAGTCTGACAATATTTTAGTTATGGATTTTGCTTTCATGTGTTTGTCCTGTGTTCCTAGATATTCAACCATTTCCTTCATGACTTTTGTAGCTTGAGAGGCAATAAAATGTATTGGCATTCCAATGTGGAAGATAGAAAAACCCTGACAAATTCTTTGACTTTATATTCGACTATAGAGTGGATATACTGAATGCTATAATGCTAAATGCGATAGTAACTCTGTCTGTCTGTCTATCTGTCTGTCTGTCTGTCTGTCTGTCTGTCTGTCTGTCTGTCTGTCTGTCTGTCTGTATTACGCTTTCGCGCCTTAACCGCTGAACCAATTTTGACGAAGTTTTGTATACGTGTAAATTAGACCTTGAGAAAGGACATAGGCTATGTCTTGTCGCGATAACCGACATCCACGCGGTCGGAACCACTGGCAACAGCTAGTTGTAAATATTCCTGACCATTAAGCAAAAGCATTAAGATCATCTAGTAATTGTGGTACTTCTGGGGCTGTAGGCTATACATTAGTCGTTAAGACTTATCTTACGAAATCGTAAGCAAAGATAGCGACAAGTCTCTACAAATTCAGATAATTGGCAAAAATGCTCGATAAGTGCTACCGAAAATTCGTTAAGTTTGCGACGACTTTCGGTAAGATACCGACAAATATCCTTACACCTTACAAAGTAGACTTGGGAATATCGGTAACTTTGCGTTCGGATTCGGTAAGAGGTAGGCCTCGACAGTATTTCTGTAAAATTGAGCAGACAGACTGGGGCAATATCTACAAAATACCGCGACCATAATAACTTCGTGTTGTGTTCCCAGCGGTGAGTAGGATAGCCAGAGCTCACTGGAAAGTTTGTGCTATCAGTGTAGACAAAAGGCTTGATCTGCTTTGCCTTCTACACTGATGGCACAGAAACTCTGTGCTTACAGGGTTGGCAACATGAGTGTGACTTCTCTGGTGTTATACACGTCCATAGGCTACGGTAGCCACTCTCCATCAAGTGGGTCGTGTGTTTGTCTGCTACCTAAGTGGTATAAAAAAGCTATCTCCTGTACAGACTACGGTCCCTGTTCTAAAAATAAGAAAAACAAAATAGCTCATTGCTAGATTATTTATTAGGCAGGACAATATAAAAAAATGCCATTATTCCCAGAGAGGCTTATCAACCTCGAGGCCGCCTCGAGGTCGTGTCATTGACAGCACGATCGGCCTGAACTGATAATATCAACTCAGCTTTGACGCCTGTCATATACAGTAGCTGTGATTTCAGTAATATTGTGCTTAATTTTTTATACAAATAACATTAATTTAAGTGCCTGTAATATTAAAAACGCAGCTTTTTAATGGTCCCATGTAGGGGACCCGTATACCATATCAATTAATAAGCCCACGTGCCAACAACAGTCCACTGCTGGACATACACATCCCCTTCGGCCACGTACGAAACCAAGTTTCGAAACTAGATTCTAGATAAGAATAATATTTCTTCTTCTGAAACTGATTTCCAAATTTTTTTCTTAATTGGAAGCTGGTTTCAAAAACAGTATAAATCCCGGTTTTGGGAGAATAATTACATTTCTTAATTGGTAACGATTATCGAAAAGAGATTGTTTATTCTTATTTGGAAATCAGTTTCACAAGAAGAAATAGGTATTATTCTTATTTAGAAACTAGTTTCGAAACTTGGTTTCGTACGTGGCCGAAGGGCATATTTATGTGTACATAAGATAAGATTCATTTATTTGTAAGAATATTGTAAACTAGGACACCCCAGTTTCGGCCGTGGCATATTTAAAAACGATAAAACCCTCATATCTCTCCCATTGAAGCCCGTAATTTTTGAGTCTTCAAATAATGTATAGATATCTGTCGGATTTTTTGACATTTATGATCACTGCTCCGCTCCCTTAAGTAGTAGCGTGATGATAGATAGCCTAAAACCTTATTTATACTTTATTTATTTATACTTTATTGTACACACATATTACATTAATATAACAAGATGAGATGTAATGTACAAAGGCGAGCTTAACTCAAAGTTGAGTTCTCTTCCAGCAAACCCGGGAGTGTACAGAGGAATTGCAATACGAGAGGCTAAGTCTAGTGCACAGGTGTAAAATTAATATAAGAAGGTATAAAATGTGTATACCCCCGACAATAGGCACAAATATACACATACACATATACACACATACACATACTCACGTACATACATACATACATACATACATACATACATACATACCTACATACATACATAAATACATAAATAAACATACATACATACATACATACAAATACATATCATGTATGTCTGCTATTGTTGAGAGAGAAAGTAATCTCTTATACGTCTTTTAAAAATATTCAGAGAAGGACTATCGCGTATGGAGTGAGGAAGAGAATTCCACAGTCGTAATGCAGAAACTGTGAAGGAATTGTCGTAGCAAGTCGAACTATGCGAGGGAGTTCGAAGTAAAAGAGAAGACGAAGTGCGACAGGGCTTACCCCTGGGTACAAGGAACTCAAAACGCTCACGAAGATATGAAGGAGAATGAGGGTTGTGAAGAATAGAAAAGAGAAGGGAAAGAATGTGAACATCTCGACGCCGCCGAATTGGTAACCATTTCAGTTGCCTTCTGAACTCCGAAACGTGGTCGTACTTACGTAGGCCGAAAATAAAACGAATACATAAATTTTGCAGTCGCTCCATCTTGTTCCAGAGTTCTTCAGTTGCATCCAGAAAGGTGACATCAGCATAGTCTAGGAGAGGAAGGAGAAGAGATTGAGCGAGACAGACTCTGGTTTTAAAAGGAAGGAAATTCTGAAGACGCCTAAGGGAGTGGAAAGTACCAAAAACTCTCCGGCTTACCTCGTTGATATGACTGGTCCATGACAAATTGCAATCGAAGAGAACCCCCAGGTTTTTGGCGACCGTGGAAAATGGTATCAGAGCATTGCTGTAAAAAACAGGAGTTAGAGAGGCATGGTCAAGATTACTGTAAATGTGTCTGCCACCTATAATGACTGCCTGAGATTTAGCAGGATTGACAAGCAGTCCGAAAGATTTTGCCCAAGCACTAATGTTTTTAAGGTCATTATTGATGGCAGTAATGGCCCCACCCACATCATCAGACCTAAAATGACGATACAACTGCAAATCGTCTGCGTAGAGATGATAACTGGAAGAAATAACTTTGGTGATAGCATTAATAAAAATGGAGAAAAGTAGAGGAGAGAGGACAGCACCTTGCGGTACACCCGCAGTAAGGTTACGCCAGTCAGAGGACGCCTCATCAGAGCGAACCCGAAGATAAGAGTTAAACCAAGCGATTACGGAGGGCGATATATTTAATGAAGAAAGGATGCCCAAGAGAATGTCGAAGTCAACAGAATTGAAGGCACTACTGAAGTCCAGTAGAACCAATACCGTCAGGAGTTTATTCTCCATGGCCAGTCTTATATCATCGGATATTTTAACTAGTGCCGTGACTGTACTATGGCCAGAAAGAAAACCAGATTGTAATGGACTCAGTAGACCATTAGAGGAAAGGTAACAAGATAATTGAATACGCACCGTGTTCTCAAGCACTTTGGAAAGAATCGGAAGGATTGAAATAGGCCTAAACTGGGATAATAAGGATGGATTAGAGGTTTTGGGCAAAGGAATGACTAGTGCTTTCTTCCAGGCCAAAGGAAAAGAGCTATGCTCAAGCGAAAAATTTACTATGTGGGTAATGGCTGGAAGGAGTTCATTTAGAATAGGCAGTAACATTTGCAGCTGAATACCATCATTACCCATTGCTTTGGTCGATATTCTTACAATTTGCGATGTACGGAAACATCGCTCTCCGTAACCGGGTTGAATATAAAAGAGGCACTTTCAGGCAGGGGAAGACTGGAGAGATAACTTAGAGTAGATACTTTATCCACATCATCTATCACAGTTGGTGGCGTGGAGAAATGTATATTTAGCGTATTGAGGTCGCAATTCAGCGTGTTGTCCCTGGTAGTCTTACCGATACCAAGAGACCTTAGAAATTGCCATACCTGAGATGTGTTAGAATTATTAATGGAGTCGTGGATGTGGCGCTTTTTCGCATCTCTACACAGACGACCGCAGCGATTCCGAATAATTTTATAAGAAGACCAATTATCATCAGATGGATTTCGATTGTAACGTCTTTTGGCTTTGTCCCGTTGAGACATAACACGCTTAATATCGTCTGAGAGCCAAGGGGCGGGTAAATGCTTCACCCTAATCTTTTTCAGTGGGGCATGTTTATTATAAAGACACATAAGAATATTGTTAAGGCTGTCTACTTTAGTGTCAATATCCCCAGAATTGTATACAAGAGAAAAGTCAGCTCCTCTTACATCGGCTCTCAAAATGTCCAGGTCGATATTTTTGAAACTTCGAAGAAGGAAGAATTTGGGTTTAGGTTTAGGCGTGCGAATTTTATAGGAGAGATAAATGAGATCATGATAAGAGAAAGGAGCAGGAAGTTGACCATGAGTAACAACTTTGTCACGGTCCGAAACAATAATGAGGTCTAAAAGAGAAGGAGTACAGTGGGGGGTGCGATGTGTCGCATTTAATGGAAGAATGTGCATGTTTACCGAAGAAACCAGAGACTGGAGTCTCCGACTGCGTGCATCATCCTTTAATAGACACGTGTTGAAGTCACCTAAGATAATCGAGTGCTGGTATAAAGCGGATAGGTTTTCTAACTTAGACTCGAAAGAAGAGAAATAGTCAATTTTCAGGGAAGGACTGTAATAAACCCCCAGAAGACATTTAACGTGATAAAAGTCAACTTCGATAAAAACATGTTCAGTAAAACCAGAGTAGACATTAGGTGACTGATCTATCACTTTGAACGAAATATCCCTGCGCAGGTAGATCCCCACACCGCCGTACCCCCTGCCCACCCTATCATTTCGGATTAACGTATACCCTGGCAATGTATACTGTGTGGAAGGAAGTGTAGGTTTAAGAAAGGTTTCCGATATGAGTACAGCATCCATGAGTACAGTACAGCCTAAAACCTTCGTCGATAAACGGGCTATTCAATACAAAAATATTTTTTCAATTCGAACCAGTAAGTTCTTCAGATAAGCGCGTTCAAATAAACAAACTTTTTAGCTTTGTAATGTATAGATTTAAAAAAATCTTGTTTATAAGGATGAATTGCTTGTTAAGCATTCTGAATATATTTATTCACAGCATGACCGGATGCTTTATCTCATTATAAATTAATTAATCTATATGGTTCAGAAGCCGTCACGAATCTTATTAGGCAGTCAGTTAAGTATTTATTATATTATATCATATTATTCAGAGGTGAGTGTTCTGATGAGCTCTTCCAACTAATTCCACCCTCTCCTTTCCTACATAGGACATCACGTGCAGGGCTTATATCACCCTCACACTGTGCAGAATATACGAGCAAGAACCAAGCGGTTCGGAGACTCTTTTCTTTGTCGCACCACCAAGACATGGAATTCATTACCAGCACACGTGTTTTCTTCTTCCTACAGTCCCGGGTCCTTTAAGCGGGGCGTGAAAAAAATCCTCCACCGCTTATGTCAAACTCCACACTTCTAAAACGCACACAGTTCATGGTTGCAATTTAATTGGTTGTCGTTATTTCCTTAATTCATTGTGGTGTTTCACGAACATCGCGTGCGAATCGGTAAAATATGCAAAATCGGTAGGTCAATCCTTTTTCCCTCAATCACTGCAACCTGTTTGCGACCCTCAACACAACTTCAGTGAAGATCCTCCTTCTGCGAGCAAGTTATACTCGTGAAGGAGAAGGCGGGGCGAGAGAGAAAGTAATAATTTGGCCAGCGTGAAAAAAGTTGGCCTAAGCCTCCCAACAATGAGAGAGGTCTATGTCCTGCAGTGGATTGCCCTAGGCTAATTTGCCTTTTAAAATATCTAAATTGATTTAATGAAATTTTAAACCTACTTGTATACTAGCTATTCAAATTCGAAACCAGCTCTCACTGTCGCCCCAAGATGGTTGTATATGAGAATTTCAAATGCTTAAGACATGACTCAGTAGGTCAAAGGTATTCAGCATTCTGCCTGTAAGCGACTGATCGCGGGATCAAGTCCTGTTTGAGACTTTTACCAATCTAGATCTATCTAAATAAATATCTTTCTTAAAAAAATCCGGAAAAGTGCGAGTCAGACTCGCACACCGAGGGTTTCTTAACTTAATCTTAAACTGTAATATATTTTGAATGCGTTGACGTACAAGTTTTTTTTTTTGAGACCTGAATATTTGGTATCAATTTCAACACCGGTCGGGGTGCGAGGGATTTGTCTCAGATAATCTCACCTCCGGCAATCTGCGGCCCACATAGTCGGCGTGCGTTTTAGTCGGTACAAGTCAGACATAACCTCCCCCACTGGTTCCGGTGGTGGGCATTTTACGCACATTAAAAATATGAATTTCAACTTGACACCTCCACGCATTCCTGAGAAAAAGGTCTTGACAGAGACAGACAGACGGACGGACAGCGAAGTGATCCAATAAAGGTCTTTTTTCCTTTTGAGGTACGCAACCGTAAAAATATAAAGTAAAAATTTTATTTATGTTCGCAGGACTTGCTATTCTGCCCCGACTTCACAGTGGCGAGTACCAAGCGCTCGGGGCCGGTGAGTGTACAATTGATTGGCTGATATGTTCTCCATATCTAATCTATAACATCGATCCATTTAGCAGTTTATGTACTGTGACGCGTGGCTAGTGACGTCATCGAATTTCCTGGTAATCCTAGACTGTTCAGTGATTCAGGTAGCTTCCGAGGTTTGCCGTATTTCAGCCGATGCGGCATGGTGTGCCGGATAAGGTCCGGGATAGACAACTTGCCCCGGATAGACAACTTGCCCCGGAAAAAGAGGTGTGGTTCCCACACTAGGAGGGGTCATCTTGCAAGAGATATGCCTGTCAACCTCACCTTTGGCAACTAATAACGACCTACAGACGCCGCCCGTTATAGTCGGTTCGAGTCCGACATATTTTTCGCACGTGATAAAAGGGCGAGCCATCTCGAAAGTAAAGATGACCCTGGGTCAGCCGTGGTTATTAGTTTGCCTTCGAAGATATTAGAAGGCCCTCCCTCCTATGGGGTTCATTTCAGAATTTCGCCAAATGACAACCGCTCGCAAATTGCCAACTTTGTGAAATGCCAACTCCGCGGAATGCCAATATCTTAAACAACAACTTAGCGGAATGCACTTCAAAACATCGAGATTTGAAAATTTGCACACCTTTTAGACCCTCAACATATCCGAACCATATCAGCATCTCTGTCTGTATCTTAGACATATCCCCTTCTTGTACCCCACAGGAGCGTGCCGAAGAGCTCTCCTCCCTGGACAGCTGCGAGTACATCTGGGCGGGGGGCGTGGGGTACGCTCGCACGCCCCCGCGCGTATCGACGCACGAGGCCGCTCGAGCAGAACTACTGCGGCTCATGCTTACGTGCTTCAGTGAGACTATATACAAACCTACCTCACACGCCGCCACACATCATAATAAGTGGATCGCGTAAGTGACGTCATCATTATAGCTTGGAGTCTTTTGGTAGGAGGTAGGAACGACAGGATTCCTGTCCTAATTGAGCAGTCCGACTGGTGAAGTACCTCCGCTCTCTCTTCACTCTTCGGGTCTGTAACAGTAGGTTCTTCATTTACCCGCTCATTCTCGATATTTACACTTCGCCATGTACCGTCACATACCACATTCACAGTATCCCTGTTCTGTAAGCAAAATGTCCAGTGTTTTTCCGACTGCGCAGAAAAGCGAAGGAGGTAGGACACGGCGGTATTTCCGTCCAATTGAGCAGTCCGACTGGGGAAGTACCTCCGCCCTACAGAAAACCGCGGCTATAACAACCTCGTGTTGTGTTTCCGGCGGTGAGTAGCGTAGCCAGAGCTCACTGGAGAAATTTTGTGCTGCAGTGGGAAGCTTAAGGCTTGTCCTGTTTTTATTCTACACTGACGGCACAGAAACTCTATTCTTAGAGGGTCGGCAGCACGAGTGTTGTATCTTGGTGTTGCACTTGTCCATATATAGGTCACGATAACCTCTTCCGCTGTGTGCTCGTCTGCCACCTAAGTTGTTAAAAGCCTGTTTGAATCATGCCAGTGTTACACTGTATGGAACACGAATATAATTGGTGAATATCAAACGGATCCATAGCAACGAAGCATAGCACATCTCTAGTGTAAAGTTAGCCAAACTGTTGGTTTGGCTGAACTTCGATAATTTTCGGTAAAGCGACTGCCATCTGACGTCCACAACTCGGTTTTTTTTTTTTTTTTTATACCACTTATTTGGCAGACAAGCACACGGCCCACCTGATGGGAAGCGGTTACCGTGGCCTATGGACGTATGCAACGCCAGGGGTGTCACACTCGCGCTGCCAACCATGAAGAAACCTTCTGATGCCCCTCTTGAAGAACCCCATATTGTAGGCGACGATATCGAAGCATTGCAGTGGCAGTTAGCAGAGACAGTTGCTGTAATTTTTAGGTCTCTATCATCATTAGGGTCTCGTTAGGGTCACCCGTAATCACTGCCATAGATGTTCAAAGAACAACCCGGACCGACGTTTTAACCTGTTCTTCGAGGTACTAACAGACCAATACAAATTGCCATATTCATGCATACAAATATTTAGGGTACACTGTGCGGGTATCAAAATCGCGTACCTGCGAAAAAGGCCCTCCGTATCAGAATGTCAAACTAGTAAAATGGCCACGAGGTATTACGACATGAAAGTCAAACGACATACTAGTAAAACGTCTGAAATTTAAAATAGTCATACTAGTAGAACGTCTGAAATGGAAAATGTCATGTCATCAATGTCACAGAGGCTAGAAAACAAGCCTTTTCCAAGCCAAATTTTCAAGGAGGTAGGACACGGCGGTATTTCCGCCCGATTGAGCAGTCCGACTGGGGTAGTACCTCTGCCCTACAGAATACCGCGGCTATAATAACTTCGTGTTGTGTTCCCAGCGGTGAGTAGGGTAGCCAGAGCTCACTGGAGAATTTGTGCTGTCAGTGGGAAGACTAAAGGCTTGTCCTGCTTTGTCTTCTACTGACGGCACAGAAACTCTGTACTTACAGGGTTGGCAGCGCGACTGTGACTCCTCTGGTGTTACAGACGTCCATAGGTCACGGTAACCACTTTCCATCAGGTGGGCCGTGTGCTTGTCCGCCAACTAAGTGGTATAAAAAAAAAAAAGCAAGCCAGGTCCTTTAAACGGGGCGTGAAAAGGCATATGACGAGGCCGTCAAGCTGAGTGCCACCATTGTAACATGGTATATGTATGTAACGGTGACCCTATTTTCTCAGGCCTTGCCTTCAGCTTACCATCAGGCGAGGGGAAGTCTAACTGACGTGTTCCATATAAAAAAACAAAAACTGTATGACTAACAAAATCGCGTCCAGAGTGTGGGCTTTTTCTTTACTTTTTTTTAAATTCCAGATACTTGACAAGCCCCGAGAACCGGCACGCCCTGCCGCTGTTCACGTCGCTGCTGAACACGGTGTGCTCGTACGACCCGGTGGGGCTGGGCCTGCCCTACAACCACCTGTTGTTCGCGGACACGGTGGAGCCGCTGGTCGAGGCGGCGCTGCAGGTGCTCATAGTGACCCTCGACCACGACACCAGTAACGCCGTCAGCGAAGACTCGGAGGAGGTGAGTGCTTTGTATAACTAGCGTCAGTAGCTCAGTGGTTAAGGAGTCAGCTTTACGATCGAGAGCTCCCGGGTTCGAATCCTGAACATTACACTACCGACGTGAACCCACTCCTAACACAAGCAATTTAGCTTAGCTGGATGGGTTAGAGGGAATATTAGTCATTGCGGTTGCTAATAAAAAAAACTCATTTCGATCTATGAAAATAATGGGAAAGTAACTGTCTGCCTGTCTGTTACGATTGTGGACGCCTAAACTACTGAACTAATTTTTGTACAGAGATAGACTAGAGCTCACGAAAGGGCATAGGTTTTTGTGATAACCGTATACATTAGAAAGTTTCTTCAGGGTCGGCAGCGCGAGTATGACGCGTCCATAGCCTACGGTAACCACCTCCCATCAGGTGGGCCGTGTGCTTGTCTGCCACCTAAGTGGTATAAAAAAACATGTAATAGTAATATACGTAAAACTATATTTAACTGAATTTTATTATTGTCTTAGTGTTTGTTTCTCTATATACGACACCTCAATGAGACTGCCTCGCCTGATGGTAAGCTGAAGGCAAAGTCTCAGAAAAGAGGGTGTCACCATTACTTACATATACCATGTGACAATGGTGACACTCAGCTTGACGACCTCATCATATGCTTTTTCACGCCCCGTTACTTTTCCCGGTTACTTCGGAGCATGGGGTCTGCTTACCCCTTATCTTGCTTTTGGTTATACTTATATGACATTTACGGGAGTGACTCCCAACTGCCGTCAATACTCAGGTGTACCGTACCGGCTTACAGCTTAGATTGGTTTGGGTCCAATGGCGAAAAGCGAAAAAATATAAATATAAATCCATACTAAAAAAAAATATGCGAAAGTAACTGTATCTGTCTGTCTGTATGTTACCCTTCCACACTTAAACCACTGAACCGATTTTGATTTAATTTGATATAGGCCTTGAGAAAGGACATGGGATATGTTTTGTCGCGATAACCGACACCAGCGGAACTGCTTAACTAATAACTTCGAAAAGCATCGAAAAGTCATTAGTGTGTGCCATGGTAAAACCTGGGATCGACCCCGAGACCTCGTCTCAGCAGCCCATTACCCATACCACTAGGCTACCGCGGTTATTCATTAATTTAGTTATATAACCTCAATGCAAATGTTAACGACAAATTCCAATATAATTTTTTTATTTCTCAAAATAGTGCAACGTAAATACATCTTTTTGACGTCAAATTCTGCTTAAAACTAAGTTTACTACCGCTTCCTATTTAGACAAGATTGATAAGCACCTCTGATAGTCGACATAAAAAACATAGGATTATAGACTCTAAGACAAGGACCAGCGGAAGTGACGCCATCTGAGGCTAGTTTTGCCTGAACTTCCCCATTAAACGAGTCCATATCTTCCGGTAATCTAATGGAACTAGATTTGGTGTTTGCCCCACATATAATATAAGAAAAAAAAAAAACCCCGTCACAAAACAACCCCCAAAAAGTCGAAAGTAAGTTGTGTTAGTTAGCCCTATAACTTTGATATACCTAATAATACATATTTTGATGCAAGTCTTGTCATGTCGGGGGACCCTAACTGGTAGAGCATTACGTCATGTTATCGGAACGATCCAAGGTCTCCCCGACAATGACAACGCTTGAATTGAAGTTATAGGGCTAACTAACACAACTTATTTTTGACTTTTTGGGGGTTGTTTAACTTTAAACGCATACGCACACGCACACGCACACGCACACGCACACGCACACGCACACGCACACGCACACGCACACGCACACGCACACGCACACGCACACGCACACGCACACGCACACGCACACGCACACTCACACGCACATGCACACGCACACGCACACGGACACGCCCATGCACACGCACACACACAGAAATACGTCAAACTTATAACACCTCGTCGTTTTTGCGTCGGGGGTTAAAAATGTCCAAAATAATTACTTCGAGAATTCAAGCTTTTCATATTTGTTACGAACAGACTCTCCCGGACAACTTATTCATCAACTACCTGTCCCGGATCCACCGCGACGAAGATTTCCAGTTTATCCTCCGAGGAGTGACGCGCCTCCTGAACAACCCTCTCGCGCAGACATACCTCCCCAACTCCGCCAAGAAAGTGAATTTGCATCAAGAGCTGCTGGTGCTGTTTTGGAAGATGTGTGATTATAACAAGGTTAGTTAAGATGTAACATTACGCTTTTGTCATTTTAGGGTAGGCAGAGATAGCTATTCTCATCAAGAGAACAGTATAGGGATCCTCAAGAAGGGCATTCTAAGGTATAGCCGCGTGGTTCCCGGCAGAGTTGAGTTTTTGACCACCCCATCTCTTTCCATGCGGTGTCGTACAAGGTGACTAAAGGATAAGGCTGTTTAACATCAGAAAGATATATACAACACAGACTCAGCCTCAGATTTGTGTAACACCCCTGGTGTTGCATACGTCCATAGGCCACGGTATCCACTTTCTATCAGGTGGACCGTGTGCTTGTCTGCCACTTAAGTGGTTTAAAAAACAAACAATAGTGCCCGGAATACAGTAATAGGCTCACCCCCTATTACGTGGAACCGAAACTTTTTAAAGAAATATGCATATGAAAGAAACTTCATCCCACGCACACTCAAGCTGTGGAATGACCTCCCTGCTGCGGTTTTCCCAAGCGCCTACAATATGGGGTTCTTCAAGAGGAGCATCAGAAGGTTTCTTCATGGTCGGCAGCGAGAATGTGACAACCCTGGTGTTGAAAAAAAAAAAAAAATGTCATTCGTACCACTGCAGAAATGGCTGCGCCATTATTGTGGCTGCAATATTTTTTTAGTTGGCTAATAATCTGTGTTTGCATGCCAACTTTTTGGCGAAATGTACTTGATTACTATATTTTTTATTTTCATCTTTTGTTGTACCACATTACAAGCAAATAAATAAATGAATTATGAATACAATTATTGGTGAAATGTGGGTGTATTATTTTTATATTTTTTTTAAATAGAACTCGTAAATTACACTTCGCCTTGCCTGATGGTAAGCTGAAGGCAATGTCTCAGAAAAGAGGGTCACTATTACTTACACACACACACACTTAATTCACCTCTGCCTAACCCTCCGGGTATAAAGACGTGATTGCATGTATGTATGTATATACTTTAATAAAAGTGACTAGTCGCTGAAGTTCTCCGAACGGTTCATCCTCAACTTATCACCACCAAAATGGATAATGTGTTCTGCCTACCCTTTATTGATTTATTGTTATTGTTGCAGAAATTTATGTACTATGTGTTGAAGAGTAGTGACGTACTAGAAGTGCTGGTGCCTATTCTATATCACCTCAACGATTCGCGCGCCGACCAGTGTGAGGCATACTTTCATTTATTTTATCTACCCATACCGAAAAACCACGTGGTTCCCGGCAGAGTAGAATTTGGACCCCCATCTCTTCCCATGCGGTGTCGTACAAGGCGACTAAGGGATAGGGCTGTTTAACATCAGACAGATATATACAGCCCAGACTCAGCTTCAAATGAATGGGTTGAGTCAACAATAGTGCCCGGAAGACGGCAATAGGGTCACCCCTTATTACGTGGGACAGAGTACAATCATTGGTAAAATGTGGGTGTTAAGTCACCTCTGCCTAACCCTCCGGGGATTAAGGTGTGACTATATGTATGTATGCTTTCCTTCAAGGAAAGCTAGAGACAGAGAGGAGTGGAAAAGGCTGGAAGAGGCCTATGTGTCACAGGACACGCTGATAACTATTTAGGATAACCGATGTGTAAATGTCAATATATAAGTTAGATAAATAATGTTTAGTTTAGTTTCAGCATTAAAGGCTATAATAATAATAATATGTATGTATGTATACCGAAATGTAAATATTAAAAAAAATAAAAATAGTCTTTTTATGAATATTTTTGACTTGATTACAAGACCTTTAAGCCATGTCTTAATTGGTAGAATTATTTTTTATCTTAAAACGATAAACTACTATTATTTGTATAGACCGCCGCCGTAAAACGGATATATATAGGAAGATTTGAATGATTTCAGGCGGGGTTCGGTAGCTTAGTGGTCAGAGCACCCCCGTAAGGGAAAGATCGTGGGTTCGAATCCCGCCGTTAAGGCTGATTAAAATTTTTTCCTATCTTAATAATTTAACTGGTGAAAATGCCGCGTGGTTCCCGGCAGAGTAGAATTTGGGCCACCGCATCTCTTCCCATGCGGTGACATACAAGGCGATTAAGGGATATATACAGCTCAGACTCACCCTCAGATGCATGGTTTGAGTCAAAAATAGTGCCCGGAAGACGGCAATAGGCTCACCCCTCATTACGTGGGACAGAATACAATCATTGGTGAAATGTGGGTGTTAATTCACCTATGCCTAGCCTACCGGGCATAATGGCGTGATTATATGTATGTATGTAAATAACAATAGAAACATAAATTTTTTTATCAAACAGCTCGGGTCGGACTAATGCATATCGGTGTGTTCATCTTGCTGTTACTGTCCGGGGAACGCAACCTGGGCGTGCGGCTGAACAAGCCTTACACAGCCACTGTGCCTATGGACATACCCGTGTTCACGGGCAGTCACGCAGACCTACTGGTGGTCGTCTTTCACAAGATCATCACCACTGGTCATCAAAGACTGCAGCCGCTCTTTGACTGTCTGCTCACCATATTAGTCAACGGTAAGTCTTCCCTTTGTCTCCTTTTTTTTCTATACCACGACGGTATGCCCGTCCCAATTGAGCATCGACTGGGGAAGTACCTCCGCCCTACAGAATACCGCGGTCATAACAACCTCGTGTTGTGTTCCCAGCGGTGAGTAGGGTAGCCAGAGCTCACTGGAGAGTATTTGTGCTGTCAGTGGGAAGACCACGGCACAAAAACTCTCTGTTCTTACAGGGTCGGTAGCAAGGATGTGACTCCTCTGGTGTTGTACACGTTCTTAGGTCACGGTAACCACTTTCCACATCATGTTGTCTAAAAAAACCGATGTCTTAAAAAATGCTTCATTGAAGTACGGAGGGGTTTTACTCAATATCTTGAGAACGATCACCCATCCTAAGACCTACTTGGATAGTATTGCTTAACCTTGCACCGTGGTAACCTCCTCGGTTACCGCTTCCGGCCGCTGTATAGAATATCCTAGCATATTTATATCCGACGAAGGATCGCAAGGCAAGCTGCCCTCGTACGAAGGCAACTCGGGCGTCGGAGGTCGATGAACGACCTCCGCCCCCCATGAGCGCCGGCCTGGGGGTGACAGGTGGAGCCGCCTGACACCCTGGCAGAAGCAGGCCGCAGTGGTGGTGCGCCTGGCACGCCTACCCGTTTCCGGGGACGAGTTGGGGACTCTGTAGTCCCCACACCCGAGAAGAGGGCCAGATCGTGAGAGATGGCCCTGGGTCGGCCGGGGTGCGAGGGATATGCCTGTCAACCTCACCTTCGGCAACCAAAACGACCCACAGGCGGCGTGCGTTTCAGTCGGTTCGAGTCCGACATAACCTCCTCCACCGGCTCCGGTGGGGAGGTATCCGTGGGGATTTTGCGCACGTAAAAAAAAAAAAGCATATTTATATCAATATATCTCTGAAACATTTTTCCACAGTGTCCCCATATCTGAAGACCCTGTCCATGGTGGCGTCCACGAAGCTACTCCATCTCCTCGAGGCGTTCAGCACCCCCTGGTTCCTGTTCTCGCAGCCACATCACCACCACCTCGTGTTCTTCCTGCTGGAGATGTTCAATAACATGATACAGTACCAATTTGATGGTGAGTGCTAAACCACAGATTATCTACTTACTCTTAAAGTCCGGACGCGAAGCAGAAAGAATTTCGTACATTAACCTATTATTACCTATCTCTGTCACTCCCGCGTAAATATAATGTGTCTCGCTCACACAGATGCAATAACCGCCATGGTCAGGAACTGTAAACCTTTTACCTGAGACGTAAGATTTGTCCTTGTTTGCATGTGGTTTTAACACAACATTTAAGATGGCAGATGTCAAAAAGTTGCTCCAGGAAACTTTAGGCAATATTTCAGCAGAAAAATGGCAAAATTGCATGGCAAAAAAGAGGAATCGAAATAAGATAGACTAGATGATAATGTAGACAAAACTGTTAATTCTTTTGTTATAAATGTAACTGGCGAGACGTTATCAGAAAGCAGTAACTCCGATACAGAGGAATCGGATTCTGATTTATGATTTTTTATTTTTATTTCTACCAAATTAGTAATTTTAACTCGATTTTTATACTGTTTTGTACTTAATAACAATAATTTATTTTTTCTCCTTCAAATATTTCATGTAAACTGCACTTAATATAAAAATGTTTGTGACCACGGTCAGTAGGTAAAGAGGTCATTGTACGAAATTCTTCCTGCTCCGTGACTGGACTTTAGACCATAATTAATTAATTGTTGTACACAAATTTCACTGCACTCTATTCAGTAAGGTATTTAACTAAACATACGTACAAATAGTTTTTTTTTATCTTTATTTTTTAGAGGCTTTTAGTTCATATTAACTATGTCAGCCCCATCGTAACTCATACAAAATCAATATTAATCTATGAGAGTAAGAGACACCTTCCTAACCGAGAGAATCGCATACGAATTTGTATATCTCTCTGGCTTCTACACTGCCCGGATTGGATAGGATGCTTTGGTTAACACCCGTCCATTCTGTTAGTAATTAATTTGGTCAGGAGAGTGCCCCTCTCTATGTTATTTCGGACACATTCCACTAACAAGTGGAACACATCTTCTACTTTCGCACAGTGATCACAGTTAAGGCTATTTACCTTTTTCATTAAAAAACCAAACAAATCGATTAAAACATTAAAAAAATGAAATCGTTTAACGATCTTCATCAAAATCTATGTTTAAAAATGATTGCAACATCATTCATTGATTCCGATAATTCGTACGAATGTCGGTAGATGGCACTTAACCGTCGCCGTAAGACGGATATATGTATAGAAGAATTTTGATGGTTTCGGGCGAAGGTTCTGTAGCTTAGTGGTCAGAGTTTTCCCCCTTTTAAGGAAAAGAGTGCGGTTTTGAATCCCGTCTGAACAGATTAAATTTTTTCTATATATTATTAGATTTGAATAGTCAGGATAATAATTGCTTTATAATTTTAAATTACGTACGTATTTAGCGATTGGGATCAAACATTTTTTCTTTGAGCTTTTGGCATTTTTCTAGCTGACTATGATTTCGTCTAAATCTGTGAACAGTCACAGATTCGCGCGAAATCATACAGTCTTAAGTAATTACATAGTTAAGAATATCTCAAAAAGTGGTCAAAGCATTCCCCCTGTAAGGGAATGATCGTGGGTTCGAATCCCGCCTGAAACGATTAAATTTCTCCTATACGTGGGGCGCACTATAAGTTTCCGGAATGAATATGAAAAAATACTATTAAAGGTACAAAATTAATTTATTGTTTTTCAAAATAATCTCCCTTGGCGTCTATGCACTTTTTCATTCGATCAAACCAGTTTTGAAAACTTTTGTGCCACTCCTCTGTGGTGACCTCTGAAACGTGTTTTTCATACTCCTCGACAGCCTCTTCTGGTGATGAAAATCGTTGGCCGCGTAATTGGTTCTTAATTTTTGGGAACAGATAAAAGTCACAAGGTGCCAGGTCGGGACTGTATGCAGGATGACTCATGAGTTCTACATTTTTCGCCTTCAAAAAGTCGTTTGTCTGTCTGGCCGTGTGAGAACTAGCATTGTCGTGGTGCAGGATGATACGGCGTTTACGGTTATTTTTACGGAGTTCGTCAATAACTTCCGGCAAACAAATGGTCGTGTACCAGTCACTATTCACAGTACGACGATTTTCTAAAGCAACAGTAGCCACGTGTCCAGTTTTATTAAAAAAAGAAGCAATCATCCGCTTAGATGCACTTTTCACGCGCGCCACTTTGGTTGGTTTCGGCTCATCTTGAAAGACCCATACGCTCGATTGCTGCTTTGTTTTGGGATCGTAGCAATAAATCCATGTTTCGTCACCTGTTACTATGTCCCACACCAAATTTGACGCACCTTCGTTGAATCTGGTAAGCATGGCACTGCACCAAGTGACGCGGTCCGTTTTTTGATCCTCGGTCAAGTTATGTGGGATCCACCGCGAGCACAGCTTTCTCACACCCAAATGTTTGTGTAGGATTGATTGTATTTGACTCATGCCTATTTCTAAGGATGCGCGAATTTCATGGTAGGTCACATGCCTGTCTGTTTCAATCATACGGCGCACAGCATCGATATTTTTGTTGGTCACAGCGGTGGACGGCCGACCATCGCGAGATTCGTCACTGAGATTGATACGACCACGCTTGAATTCTGCAAACCAGCTATAAACAGTCGTCTTGCATGGAGCTTCATCGCCAAAAGCTGTTTCAAGCCGAGCGATGCTCTGTTGAGCCGTCAAATTACACTTAAAATCGTAGAAAATCATACTACGAAAATTTTCCCGA
The DNA here is from genome assembly GCA_963662185.1 of Eilema griseolum. NCBI lineage: Eukaryota > Metazoa > Arthropoda > Insecta > Lepidoptera > Erebidae > Eilema > Eilema griseolum. The sequence continues at coordinate 24,712,734 of OY759241.1, forward strand.
GTTAAATCCATGTTGATGCAGACACACAATTTTTTAAATGGCGCCACAAGGTAAAAACAAAAGACAGTCAGATGAAACAAACTGTATTCTACAGCCAAAGAGTTCTATTTTCAAATGTTGTAATAAATTTTTAAATATTGTTTATGTAAGTGGCCAGTTCCGGAAACTTTTAGTGTAACCTATGTATTAATCGACTCAAATAGTTTTTAAAATTTAAATTAACACCTGTATGTTATAGTAACTTTTATCTAATGCCAGCCAAAGTTAACTACAACACACAAATTCGCAGGAAACTCGAACCTGGTATACACTATAATCCGCAAGCGCGGCGTGTTCCACAACCTCGCCAACCTACCGCACGAGCACGGCGCTATCGCTCGCTCGCTCGCTCAGGGCAAGGGGAAAGGGCTCGTGCCCAACAAGAACACGCTACCCAGGTAACGCCGTCACGATAATCACTTTTTTCTCGTTTCTCTTTTCTCTTTTCTCTTTTCTCTTTTCTCTTTTCTCTTTTCTCTTTTCTCTTTTCTCTTTTCTCTTTTCTCTTCTTTTCTTTTTTCTCTTTTCTCTTGGATTACTGATCAGTTTTATATTTGAAATTTAATATAAAAATATATTTTTAGATTGTAAGTGTTAATAAAGAAGTGATGAGTAAAGAATTTATCTATATAATTCGTATACTTAATATGTATACATGTTGGAGATATACAGGTTCTCATCGATTGAAGGCTTCATGTCATACAGGAAGACAGATGTACGTATCTTACCCCTCGTTTTCATCAAAAAACAAGTTGTAAACTTGTTGAAGACTAGTCAAAACACGATAATTATATAATACATATTGTATTGAAACTGTCTCAGATACTTTTTCGTTCACATAGTATGTGTAACCAACAAGTTGTAAACAAGTATAAAACACATTTGCATTCACACTGTAGCCCGTGACATATTGCAACTTGTCAAATACATGTTTTATACTCACCGTAAAACGAGGTGTATAGTAATCCATGAGTGGGTAGAAATAAAATGGTTGTTATAAATTATTCTTTTAAATAATTTTTGTTACAAAGATTTAAGTATGTACTTAGACTTTTGATAATCCTGTTAATCATTACATTGAACTAGTTCATAGTTTTATTTGGAAGAACTTCAGAATTTAGATGGCCATTTTATTTCTTTCACTCATGGGGTTAGTAACGGGAGGCACTGAAGCGCTCGTTTGTCGGCGCAGGTCCCGCAGCGCCGAGTCGGTGGCGGAGACCCCCATGGAGGGCTCGCGGCCCGCGCAGCCCGCCGAGCCCGGCACGCTCAACCCCACGCTCGCCGAGACGCCCGGTAAGGCCCGGACTAGAGATAAAAATTAAAGTAATCTAGGACAGAAGCAAATGTTGTCTTTGCTTACCTTGGAGAGAAATATGCGTGAACTTGTCTATGCATTTATATATATATGTGCATATAAATATATTTAAAAGTAGCCTAAATTACACCTTTTTATGTGCAAACAAATGCGTGAGTGGTTATGTCATACTCGAAATGAAAAAATGCGCGCCGCTGCCGTAAAAATTACATGATGTTCTTCAAGAAGGGCTTTAGGAGGTTCTTACAGGGTCGGCGGCGCGAGTGTGACCCCTGGTGTTGCACACGTCCATCGGCCACAGTAACCACTCACCACCAAGTAGGCCGTGTGCTTGTCTGCCACCTGAGTGGAATAAAAAATACGTCCAAATCAGTATCAAAATAAACGGGATATTTACCATGTTTCATTGTTTTGAGTTTCCGATATTTCGACGCTGTTGCAAGCACCAATTATATTTTCCCGTTTATTTTGATACTGATGTGAGTGACCACGATAGTTTAAATACCTATACAACCAAATCGGCCCACTTACTTCGAAAATTAGCCTAAACAAACAAACAGATATAAAAAATTCCCTGTATACTTACTAAATTCTCTTAAAACCGCCAGCCATCAGTACAATGACAGAACGCGAGTCCGCGCACCCTCCCCCAGCTCGGTTAGAAGCCGATCCGACCGACAAGTCGGACAGCCAGTCGGGCGCGCAGTTGGCCGACAAGCTGGACACGGTCGAGGAGGGCGAGCTCAAGGAGCCTAGAGACAGGCTCCTGCCGCAGAGGGCCGGCCCTGACGGGGAGGATAGACAGGACGAGGAGCCAGAGGGAGACGGAGACAAGATCACTGTGGCACATGTGAGTTGATTTGTACTGTACATATTTATATCGACATTTTTTAGTACAATTATTAGAGCCAAATTATTAGAAACAACCGCGGTAGCCTAGTGGTATGGGTGATGGACTGCTGAGACGAGGTCTCGGGTTCGATCCCAGGTTTTACCATGGCACACACCAATGACTTTTCGATGCTTTTCGAAGTTATGTGTGTATTTATCGCAGGTTTATAAGTGCCTAGTTAATGGCAATAGGCTCGCCACCTATTACATTGGGACCTACACATAATCTAGCGAAATGTGGGTGCTAGCACCTCTGCCTCCCACTTCGGGGATATAGGCGTGAGTTTATGTTATGTTATGTTAATTATTAGAGATTTAAAAGTAACGTTATATAGATTTTAAAGCCCATTCAAAGTTTGTTTTGTTTCCAAAATGAACAAACCTATTAGGGGTCGTTCAAGTATTACATAAGCAGATTTATTACAATTATTTAACCTTCCCCCCTCCCCCTTATCAGTAAAAGTAAGCAAATCTCTTAACCCCCCCTCTATGCTCACCTAAACATTGGTACCTTTATGCATATTTCTTCTCACGTTTCTTTTTTTAGGGTAATGCATGCTATATATTGTGTGAAAAAATAAATAACTACAGCTTACGTATACCCCATGTCATCAAAAAATAAGCAATGAAAAGACCCGCTCTCCCCCATTTAGTGTTTAAACGGCCCCTTAGATGCAAATCATAATCAGTCTTATTACAAAACACGGACTAACTCTAAAACCAGGTTTAAATCGTCTTTAGACCATGGTCTAAAGAAATTTTTATTACAAAAAGGGTTTTATTATTAAACCATGGACTATCTCTGGTCTAAAGATAAACCTGCGTGACCCCTAGTTTAACGTTGGTCTAAAGTGTAAATCACAATAATATTATGTCAAACTTGCCATTTTGAAGTCAGATAAATTCGTTTACTTTCTTATATGCTTGTAATGGATATTGACGCAGTTGATCTGAGGGATATCGCAGATATTAATATCATGGAGTCATTGGACAAACCTAACCTAACCTAACAGACATCGTATTAGAGTAAACCCCTTTATGGAACTATCTGAAGAAGCTTTTTAGGCAAAAGTATAGATTTACTAAACGTTTTAAATAACTTGCAACAAATATACTTTAGTACTTTACTTTACGTAGGTATAAAAATTGGGAAAAATTTGATACAGTCAGCGCCAACGGAAAAGTTCGTTCCATTTAACGTCCATAGATCTTCCAATATCGTAACAATGATTGCTAAATAAAGGCATGATAATGATATTTTCTTATAAAATAAAGTATAACTATTATTCATAAAATTGAATTCAATGAAAAAGTATGTTCTAAATCTTTATTTCACCAATTTTAGTAAATATGATTTCAGATAATTTATGTTTTCGGAGGAAACGGAACGTTGCGATTGAATGGTATCATAATGAACGAGCAATAGTTTGAGTAATTTGTGGTTTTATTTAAGCCAAGGTTTAAATTATGGTACTAAGTAGTCTACGGATTATTCAGCTTTTGTAATAAGGAGAAATTTAAACCATGGTCTTGAGATTAAGCCTAGACTTTATAGTTCGGGTTTAAACCTGACTTAATTCCGTTTTTTGTAATAAGACCGAATGATACTACTTGGATGAGTACTTTTTAAAGGATTTTATCGCAATATATTTGGTTTTATTTAACCAGAAATTTAACTTCTTTTCAGCAGCTATCGATAAAATGTTAAAAATGAATTGGTTACAATGAGGTATTCGCGTTAACTTTATTTTTATACGTGTGCAAAATCCCCACGAATTCCCCCCACCGGAGCCGCTGGAAGAGGTTGTCGGACTCGAACCGACCAAAACGCACGCCGTCTGTAGGTCGTTTATGGTTGCCGAAGGTGAGGTTAACAGGCATATCCCTCGCACCCCGGCCGACCCAGGGCCATCTCTCTCGATCTGGCCCTCTGCTCGGGTGTGGAGACCACAGAGTCCCCAGGTACTCGCGTTAACATCCGACAATATCATGATATGGATATACATACTGGTAACCCCAACGGAAACCAAAGTAAAATAGAAGTAACTTATTTATTCTGTCTTATTTATTTCATTCTGTGCCGTAGTGGTAGGACGTTCGCCTGCAACGTTTGACTGCTACACTGGGGCGCGGGATCGATTCCCACTCAGTGCAAAAAGTTGTACGCATGAATACGTGTAATATTTGCATAGGTTTGGGTGTTTCTATGTATAATATGTATGTATTTATAAAAAAAATGAAGTATCTAAGTATGTTTATCCGCATTCTAGATTCCATAACACAATCTAGTTAAGCTATGCTTACAATGGGTCTAGATCTTGACTACAAATAATGTTAAAAATAATTAACGTTGCTGGACTGCAGCTGTTAACGTTAATATGAAAGTAACGTTAGTAGGTTTATGCTATCCATTTTGCTATGACCGCTAAAATGGATAACATAATGCGTAATCAGCAACCCCATAAACCTCGAAAACTCCGAAAATGACACCCATATCGATGTTATTAAAAATACAGAGTCCGCCAACTAAATGAATGATGTATTCGTAATCAGCAACCCCGAAAACACTGAAAACAATATCCATATCGATTTTATAGAAAATTTTGTGTCTGCCATCATAGATCGCTAAATTGATGATACATTGATAATCAGCAACCACAAAAACCTTGAAAACGATACCCATATCGAATTTATTGAAAATGTCAAGTCCGCCATCTTTGATCGCTAAATGGATAGTACCGATAGTATATTCATAATCAGCAACTCCAAAAACCCGAAAACGATACCGACACCGATTTTATCTTTCGTCACTAAATTTATAAAATATTCATCATGCGTCAGGCGGCATTTCCCAAAACATCAAACGCAACGAACTACTATAGGATTCATTTTACTGAGGTCCATACAGAGTAAGCGGAATGGCAACGTTACCAAATATCACTAACGTTAAAATTCACTTAAAACTAACGTTAATGTGTAACTTTAAAAACAAACAACGTTAACGATTAACCTTATATATTTTCTAACGTTAGCTGGGTATCCATTAGAAATTAACGTTAACTAACGTTAAATTTTATGTTAATTGCTAATGTACGGGACGTTATCCTGTACATTGACTCCTGTTGTGGAGTATGTGGTTGTTGTAGTTGTTGTGTGGAGACGAAGAAAAGATAGCCGACAGTAAACGAGTAAACGTATATTGTAGCGTTAACGTTAACAGAGTAACTAAGTGGCCGATCTTTCCTTGAGAGTATTCACTTGTAGTCGTGATGATAGTCTCTATAATTGTCTCACCGTTTAATTGTTTGTAGTGGATATAAATAGCATATGTTACGAAATAAGTAATGACGCGCGGTACCAGTGCGGCCTGAGTGCAGCGTCAGCAACGCATGTAGGTACAGTCAAGACACAAAACATGCGATGTACAGTCATGAGCCTGTACATATTGGCAACCCCAACAGGAAGCCAAATTAAAGAAGAAGTTAACTATCAAGAAAAGATTAGCCAGTACAAAGCAAAAAAAATAACACTAGAGTATAAATAAAAGTAAACAAAGGTAAAAAAGTAAGAACGTTAGTGCAGTATAAATTAATTTAAGTTAAATGTGACGTCGTCCGTCGTCGCCGCTGCTGCTGCCGTTTGCGTCTGCGTCGATATCTGCAGCGCAGCATCCTTATGGCTCCGCACGTGACGTAATTCGATGTCTTCCGGAATTACCGGAAAGTGTTTCTTCTTTAAAAGGCGAGGTGAGCACCATTTCTTAAATAGCCAAACGCCGGATACCACAATAGCTGCTCCCAGCACAGTATAACATACGATGTATTGGTGTAGGTCGTGAGCAGAAATGGTTTCCGGAAGAATTTCGTGCTCCAGTTGTCGCTGCAACCGTTTGTCCACTTCTTGGAGGTCAGAATCTTGGTGCGTGAGTTCCCGCGGAATGTGGTGATGAGTCAGGTTTACAATATTGTTCACCGTAGAGTTAAAAGAAGGGACGTCGAACTGGTAGTTCACCCTGATGTTGGAGTTATACTCAATGTGTGAGTATATGTTGAGATCTTGAGACTGGAGCATGCATCCTGGGGGTAACTGAACTATACTCGAAGACGTCATAGTGTATGACGTCATTTCACTGTCACATATTACTCGTAAACTGCATGCTCCGCAACAAACACCGCAACAAACAAAAAACAAAGTTGAGAGGAGGTAGGACACGGCGGTATATCCGCCCGATTGAGCAGTCCGACTGGGGAAGTACCTCCGCCCTACAGAATACCGCGGTTATAATAACTTCGTGTTGTGTTCCCAGCGGTGAGTAGGGTAGCCAGAGCTCATTGGAGAATTTGTGCCGTCAGTGGGAAGACTAAAGGCTTGTCCTGATTTGTCTTCTACTGACGGCACAGAAACTCTGTACTTACAGGGTTGGCAGCGCGACTGTGACTCCTCTGGTGTTACAGACGTCCATAGGCCACGGTAACTACTTTCCATCAGGTGGGCCGTGTGCTTGTCTGCCAACTAAGTGGTATAAAAAAAATAAAAAAAAAAAAACAAACCGCCAACCAGCTGTTTACTGTATGTAATGCGACCCATGACTCCGCGCATCGTGTTTCTATGACGTCACACGGTGTGCTTGAATGGTGACTCAATAACTTTGCTTCGCAGGGAGCATTGCCGTTATTGAGGTTGTAGACTGGCATATTTTTGCCACAGATGAGTACTTCAGAGTTAAGTTGGGTACACATCTTCACATCCCTTTCTTGCAATGGGATGAAAGTGTTCTTGTGAAAGTTTACAGCGATATACTGCGATTGTGTTTGGATGATAGTTGTGCCGGTGGAGATCTTCACAGGCAGTGGAAATGTTTGGTATAGTTGAAACTCTTCGTCTGACGTTAGAGGTATATGGATTTCAAAAAGGAAGTAGTTAGCCGTGACGCGTGCCCTCATGTAGAGAAGCTTATAAACATCTCTAATGTCTTCTCTGACATCTTGTATTGGCAAAGTCAAGGACTTCGGAAGTCTGCCGGAGATAATGCTCAGCTGTTCAATCAAATCTGCTGGCGTAAGGAGGTGTATATCTACATGACCTTTATACACGTTGGTCAAAGTGTTGAATAGCATCTCTTGCATTGACTTCAAGTTGTTCAGTAGCAGGGACATTGCTAGCGAAGCGGAGTTGAAGTAACTGGTTGCCATCATGATCTCTATGGCAGAAGTAACCTTAGCAAAGTTTGTATTCGTGTCGTTCATAAAACCGTCCATCATTTGAACCTGTTGTTTGATATTATCTTCAGTTTTTCTTAGGACCTTGTTCTGTAGCTCAATAATGGACGTCTGGTTTTTCATGAGTTCTAGCAGGTATTTCTCGTTTGTTTCAATTGATTTGATATCCTGTTGATATTTGTCTGCGAAGTTCTGGTCTAGGATGCCAAATAGCTCGTTTGCGACGTAACCGATTCCATTGATCAAACCTCGTTTCTTGCGTGTAGATAAGTGCTGGTGCGGTGCCAACAGGATGCTGTTGTAGTGATGCATGATATTTAATTCGTGGGATAATTGAGTTAGGGTTGGTTTGCAGTACCTTGGATCAGTTTTGGTACAAAGAGCAGTCAGATCGAGTAGATAGTTTTCTATCCGTTGTGTGTTGACCCAATAATCTGTCAGGTTGTAATACATAATTAAATTCCACTCGTCTTGCATTACTTGTAATTTGCTGAGTGTGTCGTAATAAATCGGTTGGTCTGGTTCGAGTCTTGTAATAAGAGCTCGCGTCGGAACACTGCTGCTTGCGGCACGCGTGCCCGTTGTGCAAGTAAACATTAATAATAATGTGGCAAACAGAGTCCAGAAGCATTTCTTGCTAGTTTTCTGGTATTTTGGTAGGCTTGTTATTTCGGACTTGTCTGTGATTGTTTCTGGTTCCATATTGGGAAGTGGTGAAAGTTTCACTATGGGACGTTTGATTATCCCAGATTGTGTCTTTAGGGTCGTCACTCGTACGAAGCCATCAGACCCGCTGTGAACCTCTAGGACACGTCCCAGTGCCCAGCGTCCTGGAGGTAGGTTGTTGTCTTTGACTAAGACAACGTCACCTTGTTTGATATTTTTACGTACGTCCCGTTTGCAGATTGTACTCGTAATTGAACCGTGGCCAACAAGATCTCCACATCCTTATTTGCCAGGTGATTAGAGCTGGGGGGACAGGAAGTCGAAGGTTTTTCAACATCCGTTCGCATTGGCCCAGTTTTCTTCGAGTTGTGCAATAGTGTATGATGTTTTTTATTGCACTCTCGGCATGTTTGCGTAGAATTGCATTCATCATTATTGTGTCTGTATAAACAATTTCTGCACACATGCAATTTCGCAACGATGCTGCTGCGATGTGTTGTGTCCATTTGTATGAATTTAGGACACTGTCTCAGCACGTGGCTATCATTGCAAAGAGGGCATTGACCGTATGTCGTATGGTAGGTTCTTGACATCTTTTGTTGCTCGTTATAAGATTTTTTGGTGGCAAAAATTTTGTGGTTTGGCTTTTCCTGTAATGACTTCTGAGAGTTCGTACTTCCTTTCTTCGCATTTTGTATGCTTTCGTAGGCCATGAACTTGCTCTCCAGGAATGTTAGGAAGTCGTTTAAGCGTATCAGCTCTCTATGGTCATGCGACTCCGTCATGAAGTCCGTATGGGTTGTTGTATCAAGTTTTTGTACCATCAGGTGAACTATGAGAGGATCCCAGGTGGTCGTGTCAATGCCAATATTCGCCAGTCCATTTAGACATTCCGTAATTAAGTCATGCAACCTTTTGAGGTTGGAGCTGTCGGCCTGTTGTATGACAGGTAGATTCAGCATGGTGTTGATGAATGATGTAAATTGAAGGCGCTGATTATCATAGCGCTGAGTCAATATGTCCCAGCATGAGTTGTAGTTGTCGGCACGAACGTTGAGGTGTTGTATCAGCCGAGCAGCCTCACCTCTCAATTTACTCTTGAGATGTTGCAGATTTTGGGCATTGTTTATACTTGGGTTACTGTGTATAGTTTCTAGGAACAGATCTTTGAAGGATATCCACTCTTTGTAGTTACCAGAGAATACTGGAATATCTATTTTAGGAGCCGACTTCTCTTGGTGAATGGTAGACCAAATCTTCGTATTTAAGCTTCGTCGTAGGTCATCATATTTCCCCTCCATAGCCACGAAATTGTTGTAGTACTGAAGGTTGGAGCCTTGTAGTACAGATTCCAACTCCCAGTGTTGCCTGTCAACGACGTTCCATTTTTCCTTCAAATTAGAGAGATGATCCTCCATCTCCCACTTCTCGGTGACAGATGCAACGTCAACCTTTGACATAGCACGGTCCAACGCCTTGAAGTTGCATTCTTGTTTGCACAGCATACGTTGTATGTTGTTGTCCGTGAATTCATCCCGCATCCCGGTAGAATCAAAGGATACATGTTTACGATCACGTATCTGTTGCAGTAAGCCTTCCATGTGGTGTTTAGTGCTTTTGTAAAGCAACTCTACGTTTTCGTAAATCTTTTCTGTGAAGTACTGTGTGGTTTGGGCTTCAGTTTCACCCAAAAGTAACAAGTGCCGCTCCTGAAAGTCTTGCCAAAGTTTCTCAAGAGTCTCCAACCGCTGACACAAGTAATCTTCCGTCTTTCTGTGTGCACCGTCCTTCTTGTAGTTAGCGCACAATGCCTTGATCTTGTCAAAACCCTCCTGTTGTAGTTTCAACATGGTAAGTGTTTTGATGTAGTAGGCAAGTAGTGTTGATTAGTTTGTTTTAACTCACAGTGAACCTGGCACGTAGTTGTTTGTGGCAGGCAATGTAGAGCAGTGTAGTTCAGGAACCGAAGATGACCCGTTGTATCGTTTTGCTTTCTTCAGAACCCGTCGAGAACTTCTTAACTGTAAGTTTCAAAATCCGCCGAGATCAAGTAGGTCGCTTGTAGGTCAGCTTCTCGTACACGTATGACTCAATTCAACTGGTGGGACCCGCTGGTGGGAAGCCAATTGAACCGATTCGCTATCGCCCACGAATACAAGATGCCAAAATACCTGTTCAGTTTCCTCGAAGGACCATTAAATGTACGGGACGTTATCCTGTACATTGACTCCTGTTGTGGAGTATGTGGTTGTTGTAGTTGTTGTGTGGAGACGAAGAAAAGATAGCCGACAGTAAACGAGTAAACGTATATTGTAGCGTTAACGTTAACAGAGTAACTAAGTGGCCGATCTTTCCTTGAGAGTATTCACTTGTAGTCGTGATGATAGTCTCTATAATTGTCTCACCGTTTAATTGTTTGTAGTGGATATAAATAGCATATGTCAAGACACAAAACATGCGATGTACAGTCATGAGCCTGTACAGCTAACGTTATCAAACCCTGGTTTAGGTAGCGTAGCGTAGCGATAGCGTTTGTGTAGTATGTTGTGAAATATTTATTTCAATCGTTTCGATACAAAGCACTAATATATGCGATGTATAGCCGTGAGACTGTACAGTGGGGTGGTTTAAAAAAGTTATGAAACTAGTAAATCGAGATAAAATCAAAACTAATGTCATTATCTAATCTTATTTTAATCATCGCCTTAGATGTAATCTCAGATGCATCCGAGAATTATGTGACTGTGATAAGCTTCGGATGGGACCAGGTACAGCGCATGTTGAACGCATCGTTCGTCCGCAGAGAGACAGCCTCACCACGGTGGCGGCCGGCGGCGGCAGGGCGGCGGCTGCGCCCGCGCCGGGCTCGTGGCGCGCGTCGGCAGAGTGGGTGTCGTCGTGGCGCGGCAAGCTGCCGCTGCAGACCATCATGCGCCTGCTGCAGGTGCTCGTGCCGCAGGTCGAGAAGATCTGCATCGACAAGTGAGTGCGTCGGCAGAGTGGGTGTCGTCGTGGCGCGGCAAGCTGCCGCTGCAGACCATCATGCGCCTGCTGCAGGTGCTCGTGCCGCAGGTCGAGAAGATCTGCATCGACAAGTGAGTGCGTCGGCAGAGTGGGTGTCGTCGTGGCGCGGCAAGCTGCCGCTGCAGACCATCATGCGCCTGCTGCAGGTGCTCGTGCCGCAGGTCGAGAAGATCTGCATCGACAAGTGAGTGCGTCGGCAGAGTGGGTGTCGTCGTGGCGCGGCAAGCTGCCGCTGCAGACCATCATGCGCCTGCTGCAGGTGCTCGTGCCGCAGGTCGAGAAGATCTGCATCGACAAGTGAGTGCGTCGGCAGAGTGGGTGTCGTCGTGGCGCGGCAAGCTGCCGCTGCAGACCATCATGCGCCTGCTGCAGGTGCTCGTGCCGCAGGTCGAGAAGATCTGCATCGACAAGTGAGTGCGTCGGCAGAGTGGGTGTCGTCGTGGCGCGGCAAGCTGCCGCTGCAGACCATCATGCGCCTGCTGCAGGTGCTCGTGCCGCAGGTCGAGAAGATCTGCATCGACAAGTGAGTGCGTCGGCAGAGTGGGTGTCGTCGTGGCGCGGCAAGCTGCCGCTGCAGACCATCATGCGCCTGCTGCAGGTGCTCGTGCCGCAGGTCGAGAAGATCTGCATCGACAAGTGAGTGCGTCGGCAGAGTGGGTGTCGTCGTGGCGCGGCAAGCTGCCGCTGCAGACCATCATGCGCCTGCTGCAGGTGCTCGTGCCGCAGGTCGAGAAGATCTGCATCGACAAGTGAGTGCGTCGGCAGAGTGGGTGTCGTCGTGGCGCGGCAAGCTGCCGCTGCAGACCATCATGCGCCTGCTGCAGGTGCTCGTGCCGCAGGTCGAGAAGATCTGCATCGACAAGTGAGTGCGTCGGCAGAGTGGGTGTCGTCGTGGCGCGGCAAGCTGCCGCTGCAGACCATCATGCGCCTGCTGCAGGTGCTCGTGCCGCAGGTCGAGAAGATCTGCATCGACAAGTGAGTGCGTCGGCAGAGTGGGTGTCGTCGTGGCGCGGCAAGCTGCCGCTGCAGACCATCATGCGCCTGCTGCAGGTGCTCGTGCCGCAGGTCGAGAAGATCTGCATCGACAAGTGAGTGCGTCGGCAGAGTGGGTGTCGTCGTGGCGCGGCAAGCTGCCGCTGCAGACCATCATGCGCCTGCTGCAGGTGCTCGTGCCGCAGGTCGAGAAGATCTGCATCGACAAGTGAGTGCGTCGGCAGAGTGGGTGTCGTCGTGGCGCGGCAAGCTGCCGCTGCAGACCATCATGCGCCTGCTGCAGGTGCTCGTGCCGCAGGTCGAGAAGATCTGCATCGACAAGTGAGTGCGTCGGCAGAGTGGGTGTCGTCGTGGCGCGGCAAGCTGCCGCTGCAGACCATCATGCGCCTGCTGCAGGTGCTCGTGCCGCAGGTCGAGAAGATCTGCATCGACAAGTGAGTGCGTCGGCAGAGTGGGTGTCGTCGTGGCGCGGCAAGCTGCCGCTGCAGACCATCATGCGCCTGCTGCAGGTGCTCGTGCCGCAGGTCGAGAAGATCTGCATCGACAAGTGAGTGCGTCGGCAGAGTGGGTGTCGTCGTGGCGCGGCAAGCTGCCGCTGCAGACCATCATGCGCCTGCTGCAGGTGCTCGTGCCGCAGGTCGAGAAGATCTGCATCGACAAGTGAGTGCGTCGGCAGAGTGGGTGTCGTCGTGGCGCGGCAAGCTGCCGCTGCAGACCATCATGCGCCTGCTGCAGGTGCTCGTGCCGCAGGTCGAGAAGATCTGCATCGACAAGTGAGTGCGTCGGCAGAGTGGGTGTCGTCGTGGCGCGGCAAGCTGCCGCTGCAGACCATCATGCGCCTGCTGCAGGTGCTCGTGCCGCAGGTCGAGAAGATCTGCATCGACAAGTGAGTGCGTCGGCAGAGTGGGTGTCGACGTGGCGCGGCAAGCTGCCGCTGCAGACCATCATGCGCCTGCTGCAGGTGCTCGTGCCGCAGGTCGAGAAGATCTGCATCGACAAGTGAGTGCGTCGGCGCATGTGATGACGGCCAAACTAGTAGGAACCTCGATGCTCCGTCACTAGCTCTAGTCTTCTAGATTCTTCCACCGATGTGATCGTAGAAAAACCTTTCATATGACTAATGTGATCAAAGCCCCGGGCTGCAAGAGCTGTCGGGGCTTGCGCGCGCCTGAGAACACAAGCATGACGCGACTTGCGCAAACTTAATATTTGTAGTTGGTCTTGTGACTTCTATTATCCGCCGTTTAAAAATATTAACTTTATTACATGTACATGCTTTTCGATGAAACATTATTTGTAAGATTCAGAAATTTAGCAACACTAAAATAACAGGAAATTTAGAAAAGGTAAAAAATTCATCAGACTTTAAGTATGTATACTTAAAGTTAAAACACATGTGTTGAACGTTAAACGTCTAAAGTAGATTATTTTATTTTAATATTCCGACAAATTGATAGCCCTATCGGTCGTGCTGGAGGCGTTGTATGTTCGGAACAAAGGTCGTACCTACGAAATTTTGTAGCTTATTAAAACGGCGGCTTTCTTCAACAACAAAGGAGTGCAACTTCTGTAAGTAGTACTATAATTTATTCTGTGCTAAGGGTCCAAGATTTTCAGCTGCCAACTGCTTGACGAGAGAATACTAATGCTGAGTTTCTTGCCGAAGTCTTCACAGGTTGGGGCCGCGTTTCGAATCAAACGGAGGTCCATTTGCTAAACTAGTCTTTAATATATTTTATAATTTTGACGATTTATAAGTACCGTTTTAATGGTCTATACAGAATAAATGATTTACGACTTTGATTGTTCGAAAGAAGAGTACAAATGTAACTATAAGGAATGAAGCAAAATTGCTAAAGGCATCCTGAAGTAGGAGAGGGCCAGATCGTGAGAGATGGCCCTGGGTCGGCCGGGTGCGAGGGATATGCCTGTCAACTTCACCTTCAGCAACCAAAAACGACCCACAGGCGGCGTGCGGTTTGGTCGGTTCGAGTCCGACATAACCTCTTCCACCGGCTCCGGGGGGGAAGGGGTGTATCCGTGGGGATTTTGCGTAAATGAAATGTTTGTATGCTAACTATTCAAATCAATTAAGATTGAAAAAAAAATCAATCAGTTCAGATGGTATTCGAACTTGCAATCTTTCCCTAACAGGAGGAATAAACGACTGAGCCACCGAACCCCGCCTAAAATCATCCAAATCTTCCTATGTACATTCGTGTTACGGCAACTGTGGGAGCCATCTTTGCGAGCGGTGACGTACTTGCGTCCTACTTATGATAAGAATCTAGTTAAACCTTACTCTCTGCTCTTCTGTCACAGGGGCCTAACAGACGAGTCTGAGATCCTGCGCTTCCTGCAGCACGGCACGCTGGTGGGGCTGCTGCCCGTGCCGCACCCCATCCTCATCCGCAAGTACCAGGCCAACGCCGGCACCGCGGCCTGGTTCCGCACCTACCTCTGGGGGGTCATCTATATACGGTGAGCTCACTTTTTCAACGTTAATGCCAGTCGCATCTAAATCTTTCACCTTTTTTTTTTGTACTTTCACCTTTTTTTTGTCTTCTACAATATTTGCATCGAGCGGGTATTGAATCCGCACTTCCTTTGTAGCTGTAACTAAAGATTATAGATATAGATTTTTTTTATTGTTTTTTTTTTTCAGCAATGTCGACCCCCCTATCTGGTACGATACTGATGTCAAACTATTCGAGATACAGCGAGTGTAGACTGAACCTCAGGCGAGCGAGCATCCTTAACCACGTGATGTACAAACGGACTGGAGTAACATAGCATCTGTTTAAGTTGACTTTAGTTAATATGAGCTAAATTTAATTGGTTGAAAGTATTTAAGATTTGAAGCTTCGAGAAGTTGAAAACAAGTCAAGAGGAAATGTTTCAGCTATCGTTTACAGAGCATACGCCTCAACACTCTGTCCTCCTTACAAAGAGTGCAAATCCCCGAAGGGGTAGACAGCTGTATATTAATAACCTGCTACGAAAACCAAGGGTCTTAAACATTACCACCGAGAACCAATAAGGCCAAAGTATTTTTATTATAACATGCAATATATTGTACGGAAATCTCTTTTTCATATATTGAAGGATTGCAATGTTCAGTATGATTCGTGCTTTCCTATGATTCTATCCTTTTCTATCATTTGGTTGTTTATAAGAGTGAGAAAGAGAAAGAGTGCGACCGCAAGCGGTGGTATAGACAAGGCATTCGTCAATACTCTTTTTCTCGCTCTAGTAAATTTCGATTCTGTGTGATAAAGAAGGATAAAAGCATATGTGAGTGTTGCTATATGATTCAATCACTTCAGACGTTCAGGCACTTTTTCTTAGTTTTATCTGATGGAAAGTAGTTACCGTAGCCGGACGTGTGCCGCAACAAGGGAGTCACACTCGCGCTGCCAACCCTGTTAGCACAAGAGTTTCTGTGCCGTCAGTGTAAAAGACAAAGCAGGACAAGCTTTTGGTTTTCCCACTCACAGCACAAAAGCTCTCCAGTGAGCTTTGGCTACCCTACTCACCGCCGCGCCGGTTAGAGGTAGAGGTTATTATGGCCGCGGTATTCTGTAGAGCGGAGGTACTTTCCCAGTCGGACTGCTCAATAGGACGGAAATACTGCCGTGTTTGCCTCCTCCTAAAAGTTGAAAATGTTATAAAGGGAGTGCTTGTAGAAATTACTTCTTTCACGATCACATTGTTTGATCGTGATTTGTATTAAGTGCAATACCTTTGAAAATGTTATTAAAACGTTATGATTATCGCGCATACCTTGAGATCTGTTTACTATCCAAAGATTAATAATAATATTTACATATATACATACATACAATCAAGACTTTACTCACGGAGGTTTAAGCAGAGGTGAATTAACACCCACATTTTACAAAACATTGTATTCGATCACACATAATAGGAGGGCTATTGCTGTATTCAGGATACCATTGTTGACGCGAGCTATGTATCTGAGGCGGAGTTGTGGTCGCTTTTCCCTTCCGGGGTAGGTAGAGACAACTACCTCCCATTCCTTACATACTTCACGAGCTTCCTCTACTGTCATAAGACCCTCTACTGACTGACCTCTCTTTCACGCAAGCCGCCGGTTCCAAGTATTTCTGACCTGCCCTTTTTTGATTTTTTTATTAATTTCATCAGAGTCATTGTATTCTTACCAATACTACATAATGACTTAGTTTTTTTATCCAAAAATATGCACAGTGAACTAAGAAATCACCTAACTAAATTAAAACTAAGACTTTTCATTATTTTTAATTCCCAAAATAGGTCAAAGTTTACGACCTTTTAGATTGTT
This sequence comes from Eilema griseolum, assembly GCA_963662185.1. NCBI lineage: Eukaryota > Metazoa > Arthropoda > Insecta > Lepidoptera > Erebidae > Eilema > Eilema griseolum. Next base: position 24,729,208 of record OY759241.1, read on the forward strand.
TAATAAATAAATCAATATATAATACATTGTACATGTGTAAACGCAACATGGATCGAAATAAATGCGATATTCTCTAGTACTCCATACATTTGCACTAGGCGTCAGCACGCTATGACGTCATCACGTGCCATGATTTTGTATGGAGCATTTTCACACACGATTCTAGAAATTGAATTTTGATTTCGAAAACTATTTTACATAATAAAATTTTACTTTTACAGTTCATTATATTATTGTAAAATTTACAGTTTAATATATATAAAACATAGGACACAACCATATTATTTAACTTATATACAGAATCTATCTTTAGGGCAGAGTAGGTCTACGTTTATGGTTACACCCACGGGAAGAGAAGAGGTGGGGTATTCTAGCCCACCGGGAACTTTGGCAAAGCTTAATAACAGATCTCAAAGCATGCGTATCTAAGTTTGAGTTTTAAGGTGAATCCGCACTAGAGCGACACTGCAGCGGAGCCTGACCTGACTCGTTTTCATAACATAAACTCACGCCTAAATCCCCGAAGGGGTAGGCAGAGGTGCTAGCACCCACACTTTGCTAGTTTATGTTTAGGTCCCAATGTAATAGGTGGCGAGCGTATTGCCATTAACCGGGCACTTATAAACCTGCGATAAATACACACATAACTTCGAAAAACATTGAAAAGTCATTGGTGTGTGCCATGGTAAAATCTGGGATCGAACCCACGTTTACACCTGAGTATACAACATGTATTTGACAAGTTGCAATATGTCACAGGCTACCGTGTGAACGCAAATGTATTTTATACTTGTTGGCCATACATACTTTGTGAACGAAAAAGTGTCTGAGACAGTCTCAATACATGTATGAAGCATTTATGTATTGTGTTTTGACTAGTCTTCTACAAGTCTTCAACAAGTTTTGTATCAAACAATTTTGTAACTTGTTTTTTTAATGAAAATGAGGGGTTACCAAAACGGGCTGGGACTCTACTATGTCATGACGCACCGCGCCTCTCCGCTGCAGTGCGTTTTACTTCATAAGAAACAAGGGCAAGAATAATTTTCTTGACGCACCGCGCCTATTCCAGAATATAGTCTAGTATTCCAGAATCCAATCCTGAATCTCGACTTAAATTGATCGGAGGACAGATTGTGTTCTAAACGAGAATTCTAATGTCGATAATTCGATTCATTTTTTTTTTTTCAATGTGCGCAAAATCCCCACGTATACCCCTACCACCGGGGCTAGTGGGGGAGGTTATGTCGAACTTGAACCGACTAAAACGCACGCCGACTGTGTGGGTCGCAGGTTACCGGAGGTTAGATTATCTGAGACATATCCCTCGCACCCTGGCCGGCCCAAGACCGTCTTTTATTAGATGGCCCTATTCGTGTGGGAGGACCAAGGAGTCCCCATCTCATTCCCGGGTATGGGGAGGCGCCGCCGCGGCCTGTTTCTGTCAGAGTGACAGGCGGCTCCTCCCATCACCCCCAGGCCTGCGCTCATGGGGGACGGAGGTCATAGATTTGATTCATAACTGAGCTTTGTTAAATAGGAGCCTAAAAATTTACTGTCTATCAATTGTGTGCAAGCAACTCAAATATTAAAGTTATATAAGCATAATATGAATTAAGTTATTATTTAAATATGACAATTATTGTAGAGATCTCTGTTTATCTTACTAAGAGGAGTGTGCATTTTAAATATTAATAATGACAACCAAAGCCCGTAAGTATCGAAAGCGGTTAAAGTAAAAGAAGCTCTCGTGCACTGTAATAAGACACATAATTGATTGCTAATTGACAATGTATGTTTTGATACTAATGTATGTTTTAACATACATTGCTGTACAAGCAATTTCAAACTGTATTCCGTAGGAGCGAGAGTCTTTATTGAAATGTCTTGAAGATTTTTATACTCAAGTATTACGACTTATGACTGTATTTATTACCATTGATTAAAATATTTAATGGATTTAGATGATTTGACTTGTATGTATTATGGAAAAGTGTAGGATATTGAAATAAAATTACTTTTTGTCGGAATCTATTGCGATTCTATTTTGCCCGACGTTTCGGCAACTTTTCAGCAAGAACATGCTGTAATAACGATCGTACGGATTGCTATCATTAATGGACCTACATTTAGATATTGAATTGTCGATTTTTATAATATCCTTGCTAAATATTATCCACTTTTGATAATAAGAAAAGTTATTATTATTTATTAGTAGAAGCTAATTATAAACAAACAGACGAGACGGGACCATTTTACTTTTACCACTCGCAACATCCTAGAAATGCGCGAATTGAGTGACGTCACGTGAACTGTCAGTAGATTCTCCCGCGCTTTGCTTCGTGTAAAATACAGACAAAAAAATAGCAACTTTATTTTGTAAAAATAAAATTATTTACAATTCATATTTGAGTGTAATATATTAATTTAGTTATTATTTAGATATAAGCTATCATATCCAATACATTTCTTTTTTTTTTTAAATTTATCAAATACCCAATTTAAATCTCACCCCGAATTCATCTATCTAGCCTGTTCGATCGTTCAAAATGTTCTTACAGCATGTACCTGCAGCAGCCATGATCGCATGGTGACGTCGGGTCAAATGTAAATAATGACACATAAATCTGGATAGAATCCATTAAAATATAGTTTTATTTCAACAAGTGATATTCACGTTAACTTCAGACAGTATACTTTAAGGACACGTATATTGTGCCTAAGCGAGACAAACGAGCCCCAGGCAAGCGTGATTGTTTTGTAATAATCTACGCTTGTTGAATTTGTGAACTCGTCCACCGCAGTACCACCCCGTGCTGTCCTCAAAAGACACCCAAGAATCGTGTACTGCGCGTACCGAGCACCTTTACAGCACGTTTTAGGTTCAAGATATATGCCCCCAGCAGTGTTGGGCAAATTTAAATTGAAATTAAATATCTTGACTTGCTTTTTAAAATTTCAGAAGTAAACCCGAATGATGTCTAAGAGATCAAAACAAGAAACGGAACCGGAAGAAAAAATTGTGGGTACCGCCTGCTGTCAAATTTGTTTCGATCTTTTAGACAGCAGTCGTGTGCTTGTTTGCCACCTAAGTAGTATTAAAAAAAATGTGCCCAACACTGGTCCCGAGCAATATTAAATATATGATGGTTCACGAGCGTTAGAGTACAACTTTACAAATGACATGAAGGCCTTCTCTAGGTCAAAGTAAATTATTTTATTTTATTTTAATTATGTCTTCTGTCTATAACACTTTTTATTGTAAATAAATCTTATATTGCTTATGTCTTTTTTGTTCCATGCTGTTGTACTTGTTATTTAAATAGATTCAATTTATTTTATTTAACAGTTAGGTAGCTATTTTATTGAAAACTACTTATAACAGATAATACAAAAGCGAATATTAAGTTATATCATCTTTAGCAAGGATTTAGATAGCGGTACCGTAGGTTACTTAGTCAATTTAAAACGTCATTTCAATATTTATGGACCACGTCTTATGAACGCTTTGTATGTAATATTTATATTTATCTTATTTATAACTGATAACTAGTCATATTTTTATCTGTGCAGTCATAGACTTCAAACTTATGAAACGTTTTTTGCTGTCGTAGATATGATGAAGATTAAAAAAAGAATATATTTAAAACCGACAACTCGGAATGAAGCCTCATTTACTTTCAAATTGTGGGTAACTTTGCCTTTATTTTTGTCTGAATTAAAATAATTATTTGCTTGTTGCAACCTGAAAATAATTCCAAAAAAAATAATATTTATAATATGTATGCTATTTATTCAAAGTTACCAGCACTTTCAAAGTTAATTTGGATATTATGGCACTTTAAGCAATTATCATGTAATACTTTAAGATGAAATAGTTTAAATTGCATAATAATTTCTATGAAATAATAAATAAATAGTAAACGAGGCTTATGACTATTATAATATACATTCCTTATTTTACTGTTGCTATAAATATGTATTATTTAAAACGACTTAATTTAATGTGAATTTGTTGTCTAATTATTACTTCTTAATAACTTGTTGCTAATATACATGAGATGAGATTGATAGAATTTTCTTGAGATACAGTGTTCAATATCCTAGTATCATAGCGTGTTCTTATATGCTGTCAGACTATACTGCTAATTTTTTCATAATAAAACTATTGTGGTATAAGGGGCCATTCAAGTATTACGTAAGCAAATTTATTAAAATCATTTAACCTCCCCGCCCCTTGTCAGCAAAAGTAAGCAAAACTCTTATCCCCGACTCCCCCAAAATGTATCAAGCGGTATCGGTAATGCTTAGATAATAAGCAATGCAAAGATTGCCTCCTCCCCCATTTAGTGCTTACGTATTACTTAAACGGGCCCTAACAGTAGTTTTACTATGAGATATAATTAGCAGAATACTGATGGACCGCGAGGGTTGTACCTCGCCCAAGGTACGCGCGGTTTGGCGGGGGACGCGGTAAAGAGAGAGAAAGAAAGAACATGAGTCGAGAGCGAGCGAGATAGCGGCACGAACGTTGGCGTCGAACTGACGAAGTCTGACGTCGATAGGTTGACCCTAGCCCCGTCTCGCCGCGCAATTACCCAAGGCGTGACCAAAGGTTACGATCAAACTATAGTCTGTACAACGGACAAGCGATCATATTATCTATTTGCTTTCGTTTGCATTTATTTAGAATTATTATTATTGTGTTATGTTTAATGTTGACAGCCTCCGTGGCGTGGCGGTAGTGAACGTAGCTGCGGTTCGATCCCCGCTCAGTGCAAATATTTGTATGTGGATGAATATAGGTATTTGCATTGGTCTGGTCGTGCCTCGGAGAGCACGTTGAGCCTTCGGTCCCGGTTGCCTTGCCAACATCTGTGGCAGTTATTACGGGTAATTGGAGCCCTAAAAAGTCCAAAAGCAACTGGTCTAGCTGCAATGCTTTACGGAAAATATCAAAGTTTAGCCAAATCTGCAGTTAGACTGGTAAAGCGGACCCCAAACTCCGAGGTGGAAGCTTCAGATGCGACTGGGATAAGATGAAGAAGGTGCATATGGCACTAACTTATAATTTATAATGCACTATAACAAAATATTTATTTTAAAACAATTTATCCCTGTGATCACTTTGTGGTTATAATAATAGTGAAGTTCTTTAAAATGGGTTACTTATTTAAAAATCTAAAAATTTTCTAGTGTCTCTTTTACCACAAGCAAAATGTACCTATGATCTGGCATTTTTTTTATCGTTAATTGAGCGGGTACAGAAAACAAATTACTTTGTACGAATAATAGAAACTGTGGTACCTGTATTATAATTATAATTTATTTGACACAATCATTGTACTTAATGTTAATAAAATTGAAAATATATAACAATGCGAGCTTGACTGTTTGTTTTTTATCATAACCTAACTCTTTGTTTAGTGTACCTATAGCAAAATATGACCTTATGCTTGTCTGCTACTTATGTGGTAAGCTAGAATCAACGGCAGAAAATAAGTCCAACGGTCAAACTAGAAACTAAAAATATCATCGCCGCCACACTGTGTTGTTGCATGCAGTGTTGCCCATTACACGGCAATTGCCGTATCACACGGCAATTTGAGTCTTTTTGGCACTAAAACACGGTATACGTCAGTATGGTTATTGCCGTGTTCACACGGCATTCCAATGATTACTAATTTGCCCATAATTTGATTAATACTCGACAAGTTCAGTCATTATAACAAGTGTACTCAGTTGTTTCTACTCGTTTCTACTACTTTTATTCAAAATACTATGGCCATGACTCTATACACAGGGAAATCCCAACGCGCATTCGACATAGATTCGTGTACACTCTACAGTTTTTGGTAATTGCTAGGTAATTTCATTGTTGAAAGTACTTTTCATTTAAAATATGTATTCACTGCTGCTAATTTGTTTAAATTAATAAGGTTTGATGTGTGAGTAAAGTTTATTATTTTAAAGGAACGAAGGAAGGTAGAAATTTTGTGTACGATAGGAAATTTGCATGATTACTGAAAATAATATTTTTTTAATATCATTTTTCATCTTACGTGTGAATTCATGATAATCGTGTGTATTGGATATGCTTAAAAAATAAGTACTTGGATTACGCTATTTACTGAACACGAATATGTTTATTTTGGAATTTTTGTCTATTGTTCTTTTATTTCATTTATTTATTGGGCATACAATTTATAACAATTGCGGCTACTCTTGGTTCACAAAACTGTTTTAAACAGTTTGTCTGTGAACTCACTTATCTATTTATCTGTTAGTTCGCGATGCATGGAAGAATTGATAAATGGATGTTAGTTAATATGGTTTTTAAAGGCCTTAAGTTTACAAATCTTGCGTTTATTTTATCGCAATTGGTTGAGTAGAATGGAGATATAACCAAAAGTCCAGATAGTTGGCATCCTTGCGGGTGGTAGGCTAATTTAAAAAAAAAACTAACACGGCAATTTTGTAGTTTTTTATCCAAAACACGGCAATCCAGATCCTAAAACACGGTAACTTAAAATTTCGAGATGGCAACCCTGTCTGTAACGCAAATTGTCTGGTCACTTTTTTCTTCCTAAAGATGCGCTAGGACGGTCGATATAATGGCTTCATAATTTAAATTTTAAATAAATCTCATCAATATGAGAATATTTTTGCCGTAAGTGTAATTAATTGTGTCTTCACAATGATCCTAATATAGGAAAATAATTTATTTCAGGTGAGTTGACATTTTCTTATAAGATTTATTATTCGCCACATTCTTTATTTGAAAAATATATATAATAATTGTTAAAATTCAATTGTTTCAGCATATTATTTTGATTTCGGTTGGTACTTTTGTTGTTCCAGCGAATTAAGGCGGTAAGTCGCACAAATTTATTCAAATTTAGAACCTCGTGTGTTCATAATGGAGTTTATTCTAATGACATGTCATTTTGTTTCAGGTTTCCCATTGGAACCGCCTTTTCATTGGCCTTTCCTCTTCTTTTTGCTTTTTTCCTTTCTTTTATCTTCCACCTTTTCTGATGGAACATTTGGGCTTTTCCTGTTTTTCATTAAACATCAAACATGAACAATGTGCCGCATGGGCTTGAAGTGAAAATTAAAGAACATGATGTAACTTCGCCTGCCACAAGCTATTTCGCTGCTGCGTTTGCCTTCACTTACTCGCCGAGGGATGCCGTGAGCTCGCTTTAATTTAACTTTCCATCTTTAATTTTAATTTATTATAACCTAAAATGCATTGGTGATGAAGGATCATATTTATTATGTCGTATCATGTTGACATAGTTCATAAAACTTTATTTTTTTTATTTTTTTATACCACTTGGCTGGGAGACAAGCATACGGCCCATCCGATGGAAAGTGGTTACGGTTACTTATGGACGTGTGACGCCAAGGGAGTCACACTCGCGCTGCCAACCCTGTAAACACAAGAGTTTTTTCGCCGTCAGCGTAAAAGGCAAAGCAGGACAAGCTTTTGGTCTTCCCACTGACAGTACAAAATCTCTCCAGTGAGCTCTGGCTACCCTACTCACCGCCGGCAATACAAAACGAAGTTATTATAGCCGTGGTATTTTGTAGGGCGGAGGTACTTCCCCAGTCGGACTGCTCAATTGGAAGGAAATACCCCCGTGTCCTAACTTTTTCTCTTTTCTGCGCAGTCGGAAAATCACTGGACGGTTTGCTTACAGAATAGGGATACTGTTAGTGGTGTGTGACGGTACATGGCGAAGTGTAAATATCAAGAATGGAGGGTAAATGAAGAACCTACTGTTACAGACCCGAGGACGGCGGCCGTGCACCACTGAGCCAGTCAGACTGTGACCACGGCCGGTGTAACCTGGTCGAAACGTCGGGCAAATCGAAGGTACGTATATACATATACCTTGATCGCGTTAATTCCCGTAAACATTATTGTATATTATGGAACGCGAAAGTTTAAAAATTAGTGAAAGTAAGACTTCATTATATTTAACTTCCAAGTAAGTCAAAATATAAACAATCAAATTGAGTGTACATTTTTAATTTTGGGTTCCTCGTTAAATTTCAAATTACATTTATTTTATAAAAACTATGTAGGTACATGTAAACACAACATACAGCTTTAAGATATTCAAAGATTACCGTTTTACCTATGTATTTTATATTAGAAGTAAGCCAGAAATTAAAAAAAAATCGTAGATATAAACATTTTCTGCTGCATCCCATACAATGGTCTTCGATCACGTGGTGCACTAAGGATCAGTCGAATACATTTTCGCCGCAGCAAGCAGTGAAACGTTCCGATGCATTTTTGGATAGATAAACGAAGCCAGTGCGCCTACCCGGGCCGCCACCGCGTGCCGTCTTCCATATCCTCTGTATGTCAATATGGCATTATGTACAGTCAGCGACTAGAGTAGCTGAACACATTGTAATTTACAAAGCATCTTAGCTATAAAACTTTTTAAAATAATAAACGAAAAAATATATTAGTCAGGATTATGTATATTAGTCAGGAGTGTTTGAAAAAACGGTCCAAGATGGCCGCCGCAACAAAAAAAATTTCTCAACTTCAATGGGTATCAAATGATAGGGCTTGACTAGTAGAATACCATACAATATGACAAATTTCAAATCCAAGATGGCCGTTACCACAAAATGGAAAATTACATTTTATTTCAGAACTCCCTCAATACGGGTATCAAATGGAAGAGCTTGACGAGTAGATCAATTTAAAAAGTGTGTGTAAAAGTGTAGTGCTCTACCAGTTAAGGTCCCCTGACATGACAAAGCTTGCATCAAAATATGTATAAGTATATCAAAGTTAAAGGGCTAACTAACACAACTTATTTTCGATTTTTTGGGGGTTGTTTTTTGTGACGGGGGTATTTTAAATTTTTTAAAACTAGTGAAATACAACTTGTGCTTTTGTTACGCTAAGCACAAAGTGGGAATAAGTAAAGCATGTAGTGCGGGTAGGTTTTGATTTTTTTATATTAACGATATCTTCCCCAAGATCCCAAGTGGGTAATTTATTGAACGACCAGCGTATTGAGTACCTGTTGACCTACCTAAACAGGTACGTGCCAATGTATAGTTGCACGCAATATCTCCCCCGAATCTCACTGGAATATCCATAAAAGGTGCGCACGTAATCGAACGACAGTTGTACCGATATTGTTCACTTTACTCATAAAAATCCTCTGATCTGGTGAGGATATTGGAGTTGGCAATGAAGCTAGATTTTTCCCATTTTGAAAATCCAATCAACTAAAATAAAATAGAGTTTGCATGTGCTGATACCTTGATGGAGACGTGATAACACAGATTAGTTTTGACTTCTATTTTATCATTGGTGAAAATATCCACTCTTATGCCCCAATAGTTACCTACGGACAGCGCGTACAATATAATATGGAAAAAGCTTAGGCTTAGACAAACAAAAGGTCTTCAGTCATAATTTTATCTTACATGAAATAGTTTCACAATCGATAAAATAAAAATACAAATAAGCAATAACTATCTGTTATAATAATGAAAAGGAAATTGCACTTATAAGATCACAACAGCATTGACGAAGAGTCTACACAATGACCACCCATCAAAAGCGCGGACTGCGCTCAATTTACATAGCCCACGTCGCGTAGTGATTTATCCTGAATTTCGAAAAATAACGGAACAGAAAAAATGTTCGCATTGCGCGTGCAGGGCGTAGTCGCGGTCGGGTCTGCGCAGGCGGCCCTGGCAGCCGTAAAAAGTTTATGAAAAGTGTAATGAAACTATTTTGGATTATGAGGGTATAGAAATAAAGTTTAAAATTGAATACTATTTTTTGCAGTGTTTGTGTTATGGCAGTGATTTTGCTTTAGTAGAATCGAGGCCAGTTGTACCGCACAGCAGTCTCGACGTATTTTAGCCGCTGACAACCACAAACATTCTGTCTTGCATATCAGGCCTCCACCAATGCCAGCGGTGCATTCTTCGCGGCGGCAGAATGATGAACCCAGTCTCTATGTCGAGATCCCTATGGAGCCTCCGCAACTCCGCAGCCGACCATTGCGAGTCTGGCAGCCGCTCGTTCTGTGACCCCAGACACCTTGCTCCGGAGTGTGTCGTTCGCATTAGCTACTGTGTTTTTAGCAGGAGCTAAGTATTACTTCGATCGTCAGGTGAGTTCATATGTGACGTATAGAGTTTATTTACTGATGTCAAATCGAAATATAATTGTGATAGTTAGGTAGGCAGGCAACATTTCCACTCGCTCATTGGTATGAAGATACTGAAGTTGTTTCAAGATTACGCGACGGTGAATTCTTGTGCAATATGTGGGCTAGAAAAGCTGTAGCCGTAGAGTGTTAGATGTTTCTACTGCTCCATCTTTTCTGCAGACGTGTTGTGCGTATCAGCGATAAGCAGGCCAAGACAAAGAAGAAAAAAGACCACTCGACCACCGTATTTTCAGATATTGATGCCGATATGATTAACAAGCTTTAGCAGAAAGCATAGTTTGTAAATTAGACTAAACTATTCTATAAATACGATTCAATGTTACAATCTTCTGTGTTTATAGATATCTGAATTCGATAAGCTTTCAAAATGTTTCTGAAAACGCCGGATATTTGCAGACGCAAAGTCACGCTTTTTGCAATACCAGTGTTGTAAAATACAGTGTTTACTGGACATGTTAGAAGTTGTGCCGTGTGATCCAATAATTCAAACTTTTATATTTCGACTGTGCATAGTTTTTTAAAGTACATACATACATATAATCTCGCCTTTATCCCCGGAGGGTAGAGGTGAATTAACATCCACATTTCACCATCATTGTATTCGGTCCCACGTAATAGGGGGTGAGCCTATTGTCGTTTACCGGGCACTATTGTTGCCTCGAGCAATGCATCTCTGGCTGAGTCTGGGCTGTGTATATCTGTCTGATGTTAAACAGTCTTATCCCTTAGTCGCCTTGTACGACACCGCATGGGAAGAGATAGGGTGGTCCAAATTCTACTCTGCCGAAAACCACGCGGTTTTTTAAAGTCATGTCCAAAATTGTCTAAACAAGTTTGGCTTATTAGCCTTGTTGGTTGTTCTATGGCTAAGTCTAAAATAACACTATTGTTTTTCATAATATCAATGGTCACTATAATGTTTGAATATTTTTTTCTCGTCACAATTGAAAATACTTGGTCTAACTTCTGGAAAAATAAATTTAGTTAATATGTACCATTCCCGTTTTGTGGTATTCTATAAATACAGATAACAGCTATATTGTACTGAGTTAACAGTATTCTGCTACATTCGAAAATGCCACTGATACACAATTGTTCGATACCAACGATTACACGCCATAAGATTTCTGTTTTTACCAATATGCATGATTATTCCTTCTGTAGAACAAACAGAAGAAGGGATATCCCTTCTTCTGTTTGTTCTACAGAAGGAAGCGGCTAAGCAATAGTTTGAGATATGAAGATGTGATTCATCGTCCGCTACTATAAAATGCTCAGTTATTCATATAACATCCACAATCTTATGCTTATCTACTATCCGCTTTATTTATCAGACCCGCAATGTTCTGATTCAGTACATACAAGAACATACTAACGAAAAAACACATCACTATTTGCAACTGACAATCCACATTCAGTCATACTGTTATCACATATAAAATCATTTGGACAACGGATGTGTATATAGTATCTAAGATTATCAAAAATATTGAGCAGTTCGACTGGGGAAGTACCTCCGCCCTGCAGAATACCGCAGTTATAATAACTTTGTGTTGTGCTCCCAGCGGTGAGTAGGGTAACCATAGCTCATTGGAGAATTTGTGCTGTCAGTGGGATGACTAAAGGCTTTTATTTCGTAATGAAATGAAAATTTATTCGTAAGAGACACGGTGAAGATAAAGGTGTTAATTTTTCCAGTGTGAATAGTGCAGCATATCTCGCCTGCATTAGGCATACGAATTTTTTACATTGTTGTTATTGTTATTATCTCATTGGCTTCTCTGGTACACACGTCCATAGGCCGCGGTAACCACTCTCCATCAGGTGGGCCGTGTTTGCCACCTAAGTGGTATAAAAAAAAATGTGGCATATTTATGAATGTTTACATCACGACATAAAAGAGTAGAAAAACTGTCTACCCGCCAGTTATACATTGTACTATAGTAGCTAAATTTATATGTGGGTAGACAAAGTATAACATTATTATATTTTATGTCAGCAAGTGCATTCTTAATCTTATAAACTATGTGACTATAAATACAAATCTCAGAAAATCTTCTTGTCCAATCATGATTATATAGTAATCAATAATCATTCATGGTGCAATCTTCAATACATTTCGACTTTCGTTATTTAAAATGTGATAGTTTGGGAATAAAACATTTATGTCACTGGTAGTGTTGTGTAAGTCACTTATTTATTTTTATTAGAAACGTAACGTGTTTAGCAGTAGATTAAGCAAAGTATTTTTAAATGTGGGTTTGATTTTTATATTTTCTTTTTATTTAGACACTGCATTACTCGCCGCGTGGTCCCCGGCAGAGTAGAATTTGGGCCACCCCATCTCTTCCCATGCGGTGTCGTACAAGTCGACTAAGGGATAGGGCTGTTTAACATCAGACAGATATATACAGGCCAGACTCAGCCTCAGATGCGAGTGACCGATATACGGCAATAGGCTCACCCACCTATTACGTGGGACCGAATACAGTTATTGGTGAAATGTGGGTGTTAATTCACCTCTGCCTAACCCTCCGGGGGATAAAGGCGTGATTTTATGTATGTATAACTAAGAGTGCTAATGACAAGTTGGCTGGTTTATTACTTTATTTCTCTTAAATTTCACCGAGTTATTTTCATTATAATGTACGCAATTATTTTAAAAACTGAATATTAACACAGTTCTTTAGTAAAGATGTGCACTTGACGGCAGCGCCATCTAGCCCTAGCTACTATGACATAGGCATCCTCTCATAAAGGATTTTGAGATGCAGGCTATATGAGATTAGTAACTTTTCGGTTTAAAATATACGAATTTCTGTATACTAGCGCCTATCTAGTTAATGCCGCAAAAACTATACCTAATTATTAATAATACTTCTTAACGCGAGCGAAGCCGCGGGCAAATTAATAATATGATAATAAATATATAAGTATTTTTTTCTAATCTATACATATAAATAAAAAAAATGGTGTATGTTTGTAATATTGAAATAACTTTTTTACTACATGCATTTGAATATAATACGGTACATACACCAAAATAACATTTTTTACAATTTTTGTCTGTCTGTCTGTTTGTTCAGGCTAATCTCTGAAATGGCTGGACCGATTTTGACGGGACTTTTAATGGCAGGTAGCTGATGTACTAAGGTGTAACGTAGGCTACTTTTATTTTAGAAAAATTGTATGCTCAATAGCGTTGACTCAACACTAAGTGAATACCGAAATCAATGCGGGCGGAGCCGAGGGCAACAGCTAGTAGATAAATACAAGATTATTATTACTATGTAATAAACAATATCATTCATTATTTATGTAAACATTTACTAACCAAATTCAAAAACTAACTTTGAATGGATAAGAAAATTATCTTGCAAATAGTAACCAACTTCACTTCCCATCCTGTAGCACCATAAAACCCCGCGTTATCATTCCAGCCCCCACCATCGGAGCCCTCGGACGACATATCTTTGGCAACGTTGCTGCAGAGCTCGGACCGCTTGCAGCCGACGGAGTCCCCGGAGGCGCCGCCCCCGTACAAGATCGCGGTGCTGATGCCGGGCCGGGACAGCCCGCCGCCGCCCGCCTACTCCGAGCTCAGCTAGCTACACGCACCTTTGAGCCAGGAGTTCATCATATAGCCTGTCCGACACGGGTAAGGTACAAAAAACTTGTTATGAAATTTGCGTTGGCAATACAATTGGGATTTTTTGATTAGGTAAGTTTGACGAATGGAAAATGTTGCCAATTATGTTCGATTAAACAGCCAAATAGATAAAAAATAAATTGTTACGAAAACAATGCCCAAATTTTTTGCCAATGTAAATCTACCCTTTCCCTACCTATTTGGGAAACAATTATATCCTGTCTCACATAGGGTTCACCAAGGACCCTTTAAAAGTCATAAATTATACACTACTAATTTTTAATTACCAGAGAAACTGCAGGGGCTGATATGGAACGTATATACTTCAATATATATGTAATAATACAAATACCCCACCATACCAAAAAACAAAGTTATTAACGTTTTTAAAATCTCAAAATACGTGCTTAAAGAATAGACACCATTTTATTTACGCACGATGTGTGTGTGGATAGTAAATAGGTCATCAATGAACTTTTAACTTTCATCGTGAACTTTCTAGTGGCAGTAATTTTTTAATACCGTGTTTAATACAAGTTTGGGTGAACTGAGTAAACAATGGTAAAACCACAGCAACTTTTAACGTAATTCAGTAGTTTTTTTAAGTACCTTATCAACTGGCAGGTAGGTGTAGGTACACTAGGTACCTACTATAGAACTTGGAATAGTAAATTAGCTTAAGGATTAATTTCTGTACTTAACACGTGCAAGACTTACCCTACAAGTACTTTAATTGTTGCTCGAAATGTCCTCCGTCATTTTGAATACACAAACGAGCCCGCTTTAACAAGTTTGATTTTAAACTTAGGAGAATCTCTTTGTTGACGAATTTCATCGAAGGCGTCAATTATCCTTTGTCGGAGGTCCTCACGGCTGTTGGGTTCACTGACATACACTCTACGTTTCACTTCACTCCACATGAAAAAGTCCATTGGCGTCAGATCCGGGGATCGAGCGGGCCACGCGACTGAAGCTCCCCGTCCAATCCACCTGCCTTCAAATTGCGTATTGAGGTAGTCTCTTACCGCGATGTGGTAGTGGGGTGGAGCACCATCTTGTTGGAACCAGAGGTCTCGCAAGCTTGCGAGTGGAATATCATCCAACATGGTTGATACCATGGTTCTCAACAGATCCAAATAGGTTTCACCCGTTAGACGTCTCTCGATGAAGTATGGGCCCACGATGTTGTCATTTAGGACTCCAGCCCAAACGTTCACGCTAAATCTGTGTTGAAACGAATGTTGTCGCGCCAACTTGGGATTTCTTATTGACTACCAATGTTCGTTATGTTGGTTGAAAAGCCCGATTCTTGTGAACAAACATTCGTCACTGTAAAGGACGTTGGTCTCCGGGTGAAGGATCACCCAGTTGCAGAATGTAATCCTGGGTGCTCGGTCGATTGTTTCAGTTCTTGAACCTTTCTGTAGTGATAAGGGTGCATACCAGCCGAGTTCACAATTTTCCAAGCACAGTGCTGGCTGATGCCAAATCTACGTGCCGCATCGTTTGTACTTCGTCGCGGATCGTCCTCAAAAAACTCGAGTACTTCGTCGTACAAGTTCTGCGGATAGGCGGGCCCCGGCCTTGTGCGTGCGTCGGTACGTGAAATGAGCCGTGATCTAATAGACGTTGGTAGACGCTCAACATCGTGGAGTAATTTGGCTGTCGGGCATTCGGGTAGAGATCACGATACATCCGTAAAGCGGCACTCACATTTTCACCGAATAAAAAATAACTACGTAACATTAATGTGTATTCGCGGTCGGTAAATTGGTACGCCATCTCGATAGTGCCGATAGTATTGATTAGGATGCGTGCGCGAATCGAGACGTCACAACCGGAACTGCATTTATGATTTAAATTTTATTAACATCAAAGAGATGCCGCCGGCTTGACGACACGTGTAAGGCGGTGCGGGGAGGGGTGGTCGCACGCGCCGCCCGCCTTCAAGGACAGTAGTAGAATGATAGAAAGAGAGAGTGCTTGTTTATTATTTTATCAATGACTTCTTTGTGTGATTTTGTTTTCGTGAATTAGTCATATTCCATTGAGAAAAATTTTGTACGTCGTGAACATAATATTAGGTGGTTTTAAGAAAAAAACTGACATACATACTTTATTCATTTTTTTTTGCATGTATGTGTTTAGTATCGAATACTTATCACTTCGCCAAAATTTTTCTGGTAATTAAAAAATTTTCGTGTATAATACTCACACAATCACCCTTTTCCAAATTTATTCTCTACGTTCCCTAAATTTAAAAAAATCATCGACTACCCTCAATATTCCAATCTTGATTTTGAAATCAAGATTTTTTAGAGATTAAGGTCATTTTGTGGAGAATTTTTATCATAGCAGTACCACCATCATACCACGGACATTGCTAAAGAATCTATTTAATTTTAGACTTGGTACAAAATTAAAAGGCTTTTTGCAGAGTTTATGAAAATAGTGTAATTAATCTATTTAGGATTATAAGGGTATAGAAATAAAGTTACAATTGAATACCATTTTTATCAGTGTTTGTGTTAAGGCAGTGATTTTGCTTTAGTAGAATCCAGGCCAGTTGTACCGCACAGCAGTCTCGACGTATTTTAGCCGCTGACAACCTCTTACATTCTGTCATGCATATCAGGCCTCCACCAATGCCAGCGGTGCATTCTTCGCGGCGGCAGAATGATGAGCCCAGTCTCTACGTCGAGATCCCTATGGAGCCTCCGGAGCCGACCATTGCGAGTCTGGCAGCCGCCCGTTCTGTGACCCCAGACACCTTGCTCCGGACTGCAGCCTTGGGCCTCAATCACCCACCCATGATGGCCCCGCATCTGAAATTCGGCATGCTAGTATCGTTCGCATTAGCTACTGTGTTTTTAGCAGGCGCTAAGTATTACTTCGATCGACAGGTGAGTTCATATGTGACGTATAGAGTTTATTTACTGATGTCAAATCGAAATATAATTGTGATAGTTAGGTAGGCAGTCAACATTTCCACTCGCTCATTGGTATGAAGATACTGAAGTTGTTTCAAGATTACGCGACGGTGAATTCTTGTGCAATATGTGGGCTAGAAAAGCTGTAGCCGTAGAGTGTTAGATATTTCTACTGCTCCATCTTTTCTACAAACGTGTTGTGCGTATCAACGATAAGCAGGCCAAGACAAAGAAGAAAAAGGACGACTCGACCACCGTATTTTAAGATATTGCTGCCGATGCCGATATGGTACGTGTCTTGCTTATGTAGGTATTTCCAAAATGTTTTAATTCGATTGAGGAACACATTAAGAACACACACTTGTACTTTTCCACAGTGTTATGTACGTGTAACAATAAATTCCACCAAGTACTGTCAATCAACAATTTTTTGTTCTGAACTACATTTGTCGTTGCCTGTACTTCATCATTTTCTGTCCATTTAGCCCGATCTCAATGTATTTATAGAATGTCATTGTATAGTTTAGGAGTTTTACCATCGCTAATGTCGATTTTAAAATATGTAAATAACAATATGATGGTGTTCAATTGTCGACAAAACGGATATTTTTAGATTAATCTCAATGACTAGTTTTGTATGGTATATAACTTAATATAGAGAGATCAGTCTAAACCCCATTTATTGTGTGCCGTCGGCAAAGGAGATAAGTATACACGGCGGTATAGTTAACGGCATATTCAGACACCAAGTCGCGAAAGAAACGAGGCCCTCGCCAGTCTGATGTAATCTCTTATTGATGTATTTTAGCACGCATATTTTTTTATCGTCAATTAGACTTTGTATCGCCAGGTGGCAAGCTGAAGGCAAATTCTCAGAAAAGAGGGTCACCACTACATAAGTACATATACCATGTGATAATGGTGACACTCAGCTTGTAGGCCTCATCATAAATGTGTTTTCTCGCCCCGGTTAAAGGACCCGGGACTGTAGGAAGAAGTAAATTATAGAGTGCAATTTGTAAGATGACTCAACGTGATCAAGATATATTGCGGTAACTATACAACGTGTATACCTATCTCCTTTGCCAACTGTACAATTGTAGATATAGACGATATAATGTAGCATGTCTGGGTAAAACATATGTATTTATACAACCTGATATGTGTCTGGAAAAGGTCAACAATTTACCCAAACTATTAGGGTTGCCAGATATGTTGGATGTTCATGAGCTATATTTGGAGAAAATATAGTATTAACCTTTGTCACTAAAAGCATTATAAATTATTCCTTTTTTAATAAATTCCAAAGCACAACATTTACAGTCTTTGAATAAAATCTTTATGGAATTAGAAGGCACATGGTAACATCGGTAAGTGATATGTATCTGGCAACCCGATATGGCGGTGATTTACAAAGATTTCTTAAAGGTTTACGAAGAAATCTTGCAAATTGTGAATTGATAACCCTCGTGGTACTGTACCGTGGCAGGGGCGAGGTCAGCGTCAAAAATACTGCTGATCATTTGCAGATTTAAAAAAATATATTTCCTAATGAAAATACTGTTAAAATACTTAGTAGGCTATATAAATATACATATTTATAATTTTTGATTCAAAAATAATGTTATTATCTTAAATCTGACAATGTTCATCTAAATACTTTTTTATTAATTATGTGCATATTTTACAAGTTTTGTTTTCTACCTTTTATGTTAGTGCTAAGTACTTAATTTTCCGCTCCGCTTGGGTGGTTGTCGGTTATCGCGACAAAACAGCATGTGTCATTTCTCTAGGTCTGATCTACCTATATTTCATCCATACGAAATTTCATCAAAATCGGTTCAACGGTTTAGGCGTGAAAGCTTAACATACAGACAGTTACTTTCCCATTTATAATATTAGTATGGAAGTATGGATCTTAAGTAAAAGTAAATAAAGAGTAAACCGTCGTTGGCTTAGTCCTGATTGCACTACCGACATGAACCCACTCCTAACACACAAGCGATTTAATTAGCTTAGGGGGTAAAGGGAGTATTATTAATTTCGGTTCTAATAAAAAAAAATCTAATCAATAATTGAAATTAAATCATAAATACGCAACCGGGAAATATCGTGTCGTATTGTTCATAAAATATTCTCTGCGTAAAAAAAAAAAAAAAAAAATTCTTTATAACACTTCCTAAGTAACCTGTTACCTGTTAATGAGGCGACAACATTTTTAATAGCTTTTTTTCACATGTGAATCCCCACGGACATAACCTCTCATACACAGACATAACCGGTGGTGGGATTCCACCACCAGAGCCGGTGGGAGAGGTTATGTCGGACTCGAACTGATTAAAACGCATGACGCCTATGGGTAGTTTTTGGTTGCCGAAGGTTAACAGGCATTCCTTGCACCCCGGACGACCCAGGACCATCTCGTCCCCGGAAACTGCTTCTGCCATGTTGACAGGCGGCGCCACCTATCACTCCCAGGCCTGAATTTTTCTAATAGTAGCTAGTAGCCGAAATCACTAGTATTCTCTTTAACCGGAGAGGTCAGCTGTCCTAAATTTCTTGTGTTAGGATTGGGTTCATGTTAGCATTGTACTGATCAAGGTTCGTACCCGGAATCAACTGTGATAACCAGATGAACTTAGTTCCAAGTTGTGACTATTCTTTAATATCTATTAAATAAACTGTACTCCTTTCAGTTATACATATTAAGAAATTCACTTGTACTTTTCCACATTATTTTGTTGTGTTAAATAATGTGGAAACGTACAAGTGAGTTCTCAATATGTGTAACAACAAATTCCACAAGCGCCATCAATCAACAGTATAAATAAACTTGATGTGTCTTTTTAATACGTTATATTCAAAGTCTCAATTTATTAATATTTTTCTGTGTACAAATTCATTTTAAAGACTAAATTGAAGCATTAGTCAGTTAGCCTATTTTATTTTTTAAATGTGTTTATTTATAAAAGTCGATACAACATTGCTTACCTTTAGTTAAGTACAATCAAATGGAGTATAGCTACTGTCCGCGTAGTCTATTCAGTCTACGTAGAATTTCAATCCCGTTGTCGCCATTAATGGGAACCTATTCTAGGAAATTAGAGCATACACTATATAGACAAACTATTGAAACGAAATTAATCTAAAAAAAAAAACTCGTGACGGTCAATGCTAGTGTGGACATAAGCCACGTAACTCATACCGTGACAATTT
The DNA here is from genome assembly GCA_963662185.1 of Eilema griseolum. Lineage (NCBI taxonomy): Eukaryota > Metazoa > Arthropoda > Insecta > Lepidoptera > Erebidae > Eilema > Eilema griseolum. Next base: position 24,749,229 of record OY759241.1, read on the forward strand.
TCAAAGATAAATATATGATATATTTATTTTAATATGTTAATTACGGAGTGAGGCACATTTGGGACCCGAAATAGTACACAATTTTACTAAAACGCAGGTTTATGTTTTTAAGTGATTTTAAAAGATTACGTTGCTTTTGAAATCATGGGTTTAAAAAACGCAATTCTACGGAGTGGGCCCCTCGTTATGCGACAAATGCCACGTTACAGCACCACACAATGTAATGTTATAATAACTAGTTTATATAATAGATATAATGAATGTGATGTACTTTAGTTGGTTACAATTGGTGGCGTTATTTTTTGTATTATCCTTTTAGAAGGGGACTGATCGGTTCGTCTTATATAACAGACGCTTCGTTATTAAATATTGTATATATATCTGTCATTTTATGGTTTTATTCCTGACCTATATTTTAATATCCCCACAGATGCCCCTCGCTGTTCAGGGGTGTTATTCAAGATTCCAATCTATGGAATATGAAACATAAACATAACTTAAACTCACGCCTATATCCCCGAAGGGGTAGGCAGAGGTGCTAGCACCCACATTTCGCTAGTTTATGTTTAGGTCCCAATGTAATGTATGTGTCCCAATATGTGGCGAGCCTATTGCCATTAACCTGCCATTTATAAACTTTTTTTTTATGTTACTTAGTTGGCAGACAAGCACACGGCCCACCTGATGGGAAGCGGTTACCGTGGCCTATGGACGTATGCAACACCGTGTCACTCGCGCTGCCGACCGTGTAGAAACCTTTTGAGGCCCCTCTTGAAGAACCCCATATTGTAGGCGCTTGGGAAAACCGCAGCAGGGAGGTTATTCCATAGCTTGAGTGTGAGTGGGATGAAGTTTCTTTCATACCGCACAGTGCGCACCGTCTCGGGTCGCAATGTGTGACGATGAATTCCCTGCCTATGGCGAGAGGTGCGATTATAGAATGTAGCTACGGGCATTATGTCAAACAATTCATCTGAGCACAAACCATTGTATAGACGGTGTAACACACAGTGAGGCAAAATCCCTCCTAAGGCTAAGAGGTTCCACACTACCTGTGAGTATGGGATTGTCAACCAGCCTCAATGCCCGTCTTTGCAACGAGTCGAAGGGGTCAAGCTGGTATGCAGGTGCTCCAGCAAAAAGGTGACAGCAGTACTCCATGTGAGGCCGGACCTGTGCTTTATAAAGAAGGAGTTGCTGCCCCGCAGTGAAGTACTGCTCCGCCCTGCTGAGCACTCCGAGTTTTCTTGATGCCAACTTAACCTTGTCCTGCAAATGACTTCGGTACGTCGCTGGAGATATCGACCCCAAGGATCCCGATACTCGAGGAGATGGTAAGCGGTGTGCCCACTAATTGCGACGCTACAATGAATGGGGTTTTCTTAGCGGTGAATATACATACTTGTGTCTTAGTGGGGTTGAATTGGACTAGGTTTAGTCGTCCCCAATCGGATACTCCAGAGAGAGTAGTCTCGATTCCAGACACAAGTTGTTCGCGACTCTTCTCCACCTCGGACTGAGGGACATTTGCACGGCCCGTGTAACATGATGTGTCTCCGGTACTGTCGTCCGCATAACAATGAATGGAGCCATCAGACAGCATGTCATTGATATGCAGCAGAAACAGCGTCGGAGACAACACGGAGCCTTGTGGGACACCAGCGTTTATATTCATGCGGTCCGAGCAGCTGCCGTCGACGACGGCTTGGATGCTTCTGTTGGACAAAAAGCTGGAGATCCATTCGCACAGTCCCTCGGGGAGTCCATAAAATTGCAACTTCGCAGGAAGACCTTAGTGCCAGACCAGATCGAAGGCCTTCGCTATATCGAGGCTGACATATATATATAGTGCCTCACCCTGACTCTCGATGGCCTGCGCCCACCGGTTTGTGAGATACACAAGGTGTGGCGAAAGTCGTACTGTCGATCGCTCAGTAGATCGTTTCCCTCGAGGTATCTTTTTTTTTTATACCACTTAGGTGGCAGACAAGCGCACGGCCCACCTGATGGAAAGTGGTTACCGTGGCCTATGGACGTATGTAACACCAAAGGAGCCACACTCACGCTGCCGACCCTGTAAGCACAGAATTTCTGTGCCGTCAGTGTAGAGGACAAAGCAGGGCAAGCTATTAGTCATCCCACTGACGGAACAAATTCTCCAGTGAGCTCTGGATACCCTACTCACCGCTGGGAACACAACACGAAGTTATTATAACCACGGTATTCTGTAGGGCGGAGGTACTTCCCCAGTCGGACTGCTCAATTGGGCGGATATACCGCCGTGTTCTACCTCCTATAGTAATAAAAATCTCAGGAGATGTGTATTAATAACACGCTCTATTACCTTCGAGAGAAGGGAGATGATAGCGATAGGCCTGTAATTGGTCGGATCTGTCCTGTCACCTTTCTTAGGTACAGGGTGCAGGAATGCGGTCTTCCACGAGGTCGGGACCCGCCTTGCGGAGTATGAGAGTGTGAAAAGACGTGTAAGTACAGGGCAAACCTGGGGGGCACAGTGTTTAAGCACCATTGCCGGTATACCGTCCGGCCCACTCGACTTCCGAACATCTAGGGACTTAAGCTCGCGCCGGACTACCCGTTGCGTGATTTTACCTTCAGTCATGGAATCACCACAGCTGGGGATTATGGGTGGTTTGGCGTTCCCGTCGTTCATAGTCGAGTTTGACGCAAAGAGATTACCCTACAGATCGGCTTTCTCCTTAGCGCCATGGGCCAGACTACCATCGGATTTTTGCAGCGGTGGAAGGTAAGACTGGCAGAAGTTTCCCTCGGTAGCTTTAGCGAGCGACCAAAATGCACGACTGCCAGATGGGTAGCGCGCTAGCCGCTCGCCAATTCTGCCGATGAACTCAAATTTAGCCCTGGCCGTAACTTTTTTACTAGACCTCGAGGCGGCATTCAACTTTCGCTTCACTTCAGCGATATTTGGATCTTTATTGGCAAGAGACGTGGTCCAAGCCATGTATGCAGATTGCTTGTGGTCTCTTGCATCTATGCAGGGCCTATTAAACCAAGGCCGTTGTCTCTCTCCTGTTGCGATCCAGCGGTTCGGAATATAGCATTCCTTACCCGCTAGGATCGCATCAGCTACTGCTGTTGCACAGGAGCTGGGATCATTTGAAGTGAAGCAAAGCCGCCTCCACGGGTACGACGCGAAGAATTCTCGCAGTCCATCCCAGTCTGTCGACTTATAGTGCCAGACATGCCGCCATTGAGGTGGCCGCGGTGGTTCAGGCCGCGTGAGAGTCACTTGCGCCCGAACGAGGCAGTGGTCCGAACTACCAAGTGATGCTTCCACAGTTACTGAGTATTTGTCCGGCGCGAAGTCAGCAGAAGGTCCAGTATAGAGCTTCTGTGGGTCACTATTTCTGGTGTTCTAGTAATAGAATGCACCAGTTGAGAGAATCCGTAGGTCAGTGCAAAGTCATGAGCAGCCCTTCCCGCAAAATTAGTTCTAGGAGACCCCAGCCACTCTACGTGGTGAGCGTTGAAGTCCCCCAAGAATACTAACTCCGCGGTAGGGTATTGCTCAATTACCTTGTCCGCAGACCGCTGCAGATGCTCAAACAATTGAGCTGTATCCAGGTCACCGCTATGAGACCTGTAGAGGCACGCAAAGATACGGGTGTGGCCACCGTGATCCGTACGTACCCAAAGAGTTGACAGGTCCCTGTCTTCAAGGCCATGAAGACGGCGGCAACAAATATCATCCCGGACGTACAAGCATACCCCGGCGCGACTCAGGAAGTTATGCTCGAGTTTGTACCCGGGGTACATTAAGTAGGCTGTTACGGCCGGGCATGATATTTGCGTCTCCGTCAGAAAATAATGTAACCTTCAGGCCAAGTCAGCAACCAAGACTTACCCTCGACAACATTAGAGATGTGATTAAGCAGGAAATGATGGTCGTAGTTAAAAATAAGGTCTCAGAAGAATTGAATATTATTAAACAACAATTAACTTCATACCATGAATCTTTCATGAATGCCAAATTTGAAGAACTTAGAGCCTGTATTGAGGAAAAATCGTCTACGATATGTAAATTACAGTCCGATAATGAAATACTTAACTCAACAGTCAAAGATCTCTCGTCTAGATTGTCTATTGCGGCATAGAGAATCTTATATCTACTGTCTCGCAACTTACAAAAACAATCGGCTGTGTTATTCCCGAACAGGACATTTATAAGGCAACCAGAGTCGCAAAATTAAACAACGACAATGAAAGACCTCGTTCAGTTATAGTCAAGCTTCGCAGTGCCCATCAACGCGACACTGTACTTGCGGCTGTAATAAATTTTAATAAAAAACATCCTAACGACAAACTGAACTCTCACCAACTTGGGTTGGGGGGCCCACGCGTGCCTGTATACGTAGCCGAACACCTCAATCCAAGTAATAAAGCCCTGCATGCGGCCGCTCGAAGAAAGGCCAAGGAAATGAACTATAAGTTCAATTGGGTTCGTAACGGGCGTATCTATATACGCAAGGACGAATCGAGCCAGGCACTGCTTATTCGAAGTACTGATAGCCTGAAACTTGTAGTTTAAATTGTCGTCTCAATCTCGGTATTCTGTACTATGGAGTATTGTCACAACATTCAATAATTCAGAACTTCAAATATATTATCAGAACGTAGGCGGGCTCCGCACCAAAACTGTAAGCGTCCTGGAAAATATCCTCAAAACTAATTACAGCGTCATTGTGCTGACGGAAACGTGGGTTAAATCAAAAATTCACGACAGTGAGATTATAGATTCTAGATACACAATATATCGTAGAGACCGTTCATTTGCCGAGAGTTCTAAGAAGGATGGCGGAGGTGTAATCATAGCTGTGTCTCGCAATATCCCTTCAAACCGCATGGTTAACTGGGAGTGTAATTGCGAAAACATATGGATCACTATTGACATAAACTTAAACGGCACTTTAAAAAAAGTAGCTATTTGCGTCGCCTATCTACCACCACCAAACAACTTAGTAACTCTCAATAGGTTGCTCGACAATGTCGATGGTGTGATGGACACAGTTGACGATATAATCCTTCTTGGAGACTTTAACTTGCCTTCCATCAAATGGGCTAAGTGTAACGACCATTCGTATGCAGTTCCCGTAATTCACAGCGATTCGTTAGGCCATTCACTCATCGATTTTATGTCCATTAACAACCTTCACAAATATAATCACTACCATAATATCGAGGGGAGAATCCTGAACCTTGTCCTAACCAATCTACCGCACGCGACAGTAGAAGAACCGTTAGGCCTTTTGAGTAAGTTGGATAAAAGACATCCCGGACTGGTGCTTGTCGTATCATGCCAGGTCCATTTAGGTCGGCAGTTTCTGGGGTCGGCGAAAGCTAAAAAATTTAATTATTTCAAAGCAGAATATGATGTTCTGTCTGCGGATTTGAAATGTATTGACTGGCACAAAACCTTTGAAACATGTGAAGGTGTAAATGCCATGGTTTCGGTCTTTTACGAAGTACTTATGAAGTTGGTCGAAAAGTACGTTCCCAAACGAAACTCTGCCAAATCAAAATACCCTTCGTGGTTCAGCTATGCATTAATCAGGGGGCTGGGAGAAAAGGAAAAAGCTAGACTAAGATATCGTCGGTATAAGAATCCCTTGGACTTAATAACTTTTCACACATTGCGAGAACACTGTAACAAACTATATCGTACCTGTCACTCACAATACATTTACAATACTGAACAAAACATCTCAAATAATCCAAAAGCTTTTTGGCAATTTATAAAAGAAAAAAGAAGTAACTCGTCGTCAATTCCATCTCGTATGCATAGGGAGGATAACAGCCGACCCTGGGCCAGCAATTGCTGATTTACTTTCATCCCAATTCTCCTCTGTTTATACGCTCGAAGACAATAACCCACTCCTTGCATCTAATATTAAATTAAATTCAGTTTCTTACGACAGTTGTATAGCCATGGTCGAGGTGTCAGAAAAAAGAAGTAATTAACAAAATAAAAAAATTAAATGTTTTCAAGGGTGCGGGTCCTGACGATATACCTCCCATTTTCATCAAACGCTGCGGCAGGACACTGGGTCTACCACTGGCTCTAATATTTAACCGTTCACTAAAAGAAGGATGCTTTCCAAACGAATGGAAATAAGCTAGAATACTACCGCTATTTAAAAAGGGTGACCCCAGCGATGCTAAGAACTATCGGCCCATAGCAATCTTATCATGTTTCTCCAAGCTCTTCGAGTCAATAGTCTGTCCTGTCTTGACTGCTCATGTGGATGCGTTGCTGTCACCTAACCAACACGGATTTCGTGCTGGTCGTTCGACTGCGACAAATTTGTGCTCTTTCATGTCCGATTTAAGTGATAACTTGGATAAGGGATTGGAGGTCGACGCAATATACACGGACCTTGCCAGCGCATTTGACAAGGTAAATCACAAAATTCTCATTAAAAAATTAAACCATTTCGGTATAACAGGGTCCCTTTTACATTGGTTTCAGTCATACTTAGCAAAAAGACTTCAAATAGTTACTGTCAATGGGTATAATTCACAACCTTACTACGCGGTCTCTGGAGTGCCTCAGGGCTCCCATCTGGCCCCAGTTCTGTTCTCAATTTTCATAAACGACATTACATCTGTCATATAAAATTGTAATTACCTTCTTTTCGCCGATGACTTGAAACTTTACAAGGTTGTAAAGTCTCAGAATGATATAGATCTTATTCAAAGCGACTTAGACAGATTACAGGTTTGGTGCAACCTTAATTTAATGCAACTTAGTGTGGCCAAATGTTGCCACGTTAGATTTTCAAGGAAGAAACACGGAATTGTCTCCAAATATAGCATCGGCACTGTTGAACTTCAGCAGGCGGATGAAATTAGAGACCTCGGAGTGACAATGGACGGACAGCTACCTACTATTACCGGAAAAGCTGCCCAAATGCTGGGGTTCTTGAAGCGGAATACCAGAGGCTTCAGACATGCTAAAACCAGAATCACACTTTTCAATGCTTTGGTTCGCAGTCAGTTAGAATATGGTTCCATGATTTGGAATCCCTTTTATGCCGCACACGCGCAGCGAATAGAATCCATACAGCGCGCATTTACACGACATCTAGCATTCATCTCACAGGGCATTTCACACAGCTAGCTATGATCAGCGTCTAAAACACTTCAAAATGACATCGCTGACGAATCGTCGTAGGCTGCACGATATGACCTTCTTATATAAAACCATAAACAGTAATACTGACCTCAGTAACCTATCAAACCGCCTTCTGTACAACGTGCCTCGAAATACACCGCGTTACCCTTTGATCAGAACCTTCTGCCAACCATTAGTAAGAACCAACATAGGATTTAATTCACCTCTGACACGTGCGTGTCGTGAGTACAATACGTTAAACAGTAAACTCGACCAGCTGGATATTTTCCACGACTCGTTTGGTGCTTTTAGGGCAAAGGTATTGAGATCACTTTTATAGACTTTGCGAATTTTTTTTTGTCCAATTACTCTTCAAGTTTTGAATCCTAATTTGTTAACTAGCACTTAACCGTACGCTATCTTATGGTGTGAACTGTACAATCTGTACATGCCTCTAATTGGTGTACATATCAGAACTTATACTCTGTATTCTACGATGTCAACGATTTATATGTATACTGTTGGTGTGTCTATTAATAAATAAATAAATAAATAAGAAAAAACAAGGTGGGCTGCGCGGTCTCTAAAGTAGATGAACCGCGTTGAGGTTGGTGTGTAGGCCCCTGATGTTACAGAAATCCACATGTACTGTGGACGATGGTGCCGCTGTGGTAACGTTTATCTTGCATGACCTATGTGGGGGGTGGGGGGGGGGAGGAAGGTAAAGGGAGTTTCTGTGTTCCCAGTGCAGAAGACAAAGCTAGGCTTCGTATGACCATAGACAAGCTGGAGTTGTGTGACTGGCTGGCGCGGCGGGCGGAAGGGCCCCCGGTCCCCTCCCAAATACTGTAGCCGAGTCCACTTCGGTTTCCTCCTCCGGCACGACTACAGCATTGGGCACTTTACACAGGCTGCTGGTTCAGCCTCCTGGGGCGGAGATTAAGTAATCCCCTGGTTCGGGAACCGTACAACCTGCGTGCGGCAAGCGGATAACCGTTTCACCGGGTCTCCCTGACCGCCGCGCCAACATTTCACGCCCCTACAAGTCAGTGGTGTCAATTTAAGCCTACGGTCTTTCCACTGACAGCACAAAATCTCTCCAGTGAGCTCTGGCTACCCTACTCACCACGGGGAACACAACACAAGGTTATTATAACCGCGGTATTCTGTAGGGCGGAGGTACTTCTCCCAGACGGACTGCTCAATTTGAGACGGGAGATACCGTCGTGTCCTACCTCCTATCTATAAATAAACCTAAGATAAATAAAGTCATTGGTGTGTGCCATGGTAAAACCCGGGATCGAACCCGAGACGTCGTCTCAGCAGTCCATTACCCATACCACTAGGCTACTTTCTTGCTCGCGGAATATGAAATTATGTTAACGAGAAAACATGAAAAGATAGTGGCCAGACATTCTGACGTCAGGTTGTCTGGACCACATTTTTTTCACATAGTTAGGTCCAACATGACCTATTTATTTTTTTGTATATATTTAATACCTTTTTAGTACCTGAACATAATTTAATTTTTTATTTTTATGGCGTCCCAGAAAAAAGTTACGGACGAATGAAATTTTTTAGGAAGTCAAATTTATTTTATGGCTCTTTAATTTGCATTAAGTATATTTACCATTTACTAGCTGTTGCCCGCGGCTCCGCCCGCGTGGATGTCGGTTATCACGACCAAACATACCATCATAAATTTCCTCTCTTATGATCTAATCTATCCTTGTACCAAATTTCATCAAAATCAGCTCAGTGATACCTGAACATAATTTAATTTTTTATTTTTATGGCGTCCCAGAAAAAAGTTACGGACGAATGAAATTTTTTAGGAAGTCAAATTTATTTTATGGCTCTTTAATTTGCATTAAGTATATTTACCATTTACTAGCTGTTGCCCGCGGCTCCGCCCGCGTGGATGTCGGTTATCACGACCAAACATACCATCATAAATTTCCTCTCTTATGATCTAATCTATCCTTGTACCAAATTTCATCAAAATCAGCTCAGTGATGTAGGCGTGAAGCTGTAGTTTATTATAATTTTGGTCACATCTCCGGTTCTAATCAACCGATTGCGATGAAACAAACGTAAGATTTTAAGTCTGACCAAGCCCTTTCTAACAAATAAAACTGCATCGAAATCCGTTCAGTAGTTTTTGCGTCCATCGCGAACAAACATACAAACAGACAGGACCATCTATTGTCTGTTATTGAATTTGTGCCATCTGCGACTCCCAAAGGTGTAGGACATTACAAGTCACATTGCCGACGTGGGTCAAAATGGCAATGTTACGACGATATGTCTAGTAGAATTACTGCAAGTTATAAAAAAAATGACTGCTCATTGTTTAATATACGCCAAAAAGTGTTAATTATTTTTTCAATTATCAATAACATCATGTTTAATACAATTCTGATTATAAAAATTATTATTTAAAACAGTGTATTTATTTCTAATTCACAATGAAATATTATACTTATTATGCAAAACTATATAAGTAATATATCGTTATCATTGTCATCAGCTTATGTAAGTTCACTGCTGGGCATAGGCCTCCCCTCAATCGCGTCAACGACGAGCCAACTTAGTTACTTTGAGCCGTTCAACCAGTCATACATATAGGTACATAATATATTATATGGGTAAACATACTGCAAATTAAAGAGCTATAAAATAAATTTGACTTCCTAAAAAATTTCATTCGTACGTAACTTTTTTCTGGGACGCCATAAAAATAAAAATTAAATTATGTTCAGGTACTAAAAAGGTATTAAATAAATACAAAAAAATAAATAGGTTATGTTGGACCTATGTGAAAAAAATGTGGTCCAGACAACCTGACGTCAGAATGTCTGGCCACTATCTTTTCATGTTTTCTCGCGCTCCATCGAGGTACTAAATAATTTAGTTTAGGTATCAAATAGTATCAAAAAGGTACTGTAATTTGACACTTTCCAAACATAAAATATCGAACTTGGTCCAGAGGTTCTGACGTTAACGAAATTATGACTAAAATCTCTATAGCTATCGTCTGTGCCATGATGATTTCCTCCTAGTAGCTCAATATGGAAAAAAATCCTTTCGTCCGGCGTCCCTACCAATAGAAGTATATCGGTAGAATACGGATACATAGAACAGGCAGTTGTATGTTCGTCTTAGACGTTGTACAGAAATGTTTACATGCGAAAAATCCTCACGGAAAGTGCCCTCGGGGTTATGTCGGACTCGAACCGACTAAAACGTACGGCGTCTGTAGGTCGTTGTTGGTTGCCGGAGGTGAGGTTGACAGGCATATAATATAGGATTGTATTCCCTACATTATAAGCGAATCAATGATATTTCATAACATAGATATGTCATATGCTCACAAATCAAGCTAAAAAAAATGTTCCGAACACATTTTTCATTCATCTAAATTTCACCGCCAAACCAATCGATTGAAAAGAGATGACATGAATAAAACCATATAAAAAAAGAAGAAAGCTAGTGTTTGTCACTTCGATTTAATGATAACAAACTACACTCAACGCACCAATCATTGCGGTTGCTACATCGGTGTACATAGACTAACAAAATTACTGAGAAAGAAGGTACAAAGCTCTCTAAATTGAGGTAATTGCCTATTTTTGGACAGATATGTTTTTATTTGAAAACAAATTAAGGAGAAATCAAACTTCACTCTACACAATTAAATATATATATTTATTGAAGAATGGTCGTGACATCCTCTTTCACTATTACAGAATCATGTAGAAATTGACTTTTGCAGATAATATCTTATTCTATTGATAATAGATAATATAGATACATAATATATTATTTATTCTTGTTCCGCAAAAGATTTTGTTTGAAAGTTAATTCTCGAACGCATTTTTTGAGTGCTGCCTTTCTGGGTGTTTCTAAAATTTCTTCCATATCTGGTATACTGACGTTGTCAAGACTCGACGGGGACATTTGTATATTTTGATTTACGCATTCCTGAAAAATAAAAAATATAATCTATTTGACCCCTAAATATGGCACCATAGTTATATTATATGTACTGAAGACAATTCGCTTACTATGTAAAAGCAATTTTATTACATGTAGGTACATCGTATGAGGAATAGCTAAACATACACAGTTTTTTTTGTAATTATATAATAAATTTGGAAGGTTTATTAATTACCTTTATAAGAGGAACAGCATTTTTTTAAGTAGTGTTCGACCTTTGTTTGATATATATTTATCAGTAGATTTGAAGTGGTTGCTACAGATTCTACTGCTTTTTGAATAAATCCAGCTTAACTCATTCCTTTGTTCACGATCAATTGCGATCCACTCTTGAAGTCGGACTTCATAGGTTGGAAACCTTAAAACGGAACAAACACGTCATTCAGGCAAAATTATCAAGTGCTAGCACGTAAGTTATAACTTATAAAATGCTATACTGTTCAAATAAGTTGATAAACGTTAGACCACAATTGTACTTCGCGTTCCACCGCAACAACAGTATAGTTCGTACGGTCAGGAAATTACTAAGATGTGTATACACATAGGTATTGGTAAATGTATACAATATAAGTGTTTGACGATGTTGTCTGCTAGAATGTAGTTCGTTTATTATTTATGACCTATAATTTTTTTACCGAGATAGGTTTCTATGTATTATTAAGTAAAAAAACTAAAACAAAAATAATTGTAATGCAAATGTAATTTACATTACTGTTGACTCGCTGTCTAAATAAAAAAAAACATTATTTATTAAATTCAAATACTTATATGGTTGAACTAGCTTACGAGCGCGGCTCCGCCCGCGTGTATGTCGATTTGCAGGTTTTTTGAATATATTTCCGGTCCTACTCGACCGATGGTGATGAAACATGCGTAAGATTTTAAGTATGACCAATTCCTTTAAAAAAAACCGCATCGAAATCCATTCAGTAGTTTTTGTGTCCATCGCGCACAAACAGATAAACAGACAAGAATTCCAAAAAAACAGTTACACAAGTTTACAATTATATAATAGTATAGATACACTTTGTTATCTATAATATTATAAAATTGTAAACCAGCTGTGTCTGTAAATTGGAGATATTTAAAAAAAAATACGTGGGAAATATAATATAAACGATACTGAACACGACGATATATTTTTTTAGGTCATGTCTGTTTGTCTGTTTGTGCGCGATGGACGCCAAAACTACTGGACAATTTTTGATTGTATTTTTCGTTTGTAAGGTCTTGATCACACTTAAAATCATACGCATGTTTTATCACAATCGGGCGAGTAGACCCAGAGATATAGTCAAAAGACGTGCAGACCGACATCCGCGCGGGCGGAGCCGCGGGCGTAGCCCAGTTGTATTATAAAAAAAAGCTATATTATGACAGTAGAGGAAGCGCGTGAAGTATGCAAGGACAGAAGCAGTTGGCGGGCTGCCGTCCCTACCTCCCCCGGAGGGAAAAAGGCGTGAGCATATGTATGTAATTTTTTTATACTGCCAATAGTACAACTTTAACAAGTACCTAGGTAGGTACTTGCCAGTGAAGTGAAGTTCGCACTCATTAACTTATTTGAACCACATAGTTTTAGTACACACAAAAAATAACAATTTAGAATTGCGAGATAGTGTAGTGAGTTTACTGCCTACGATATTCTCATCTGTACTATAATCTATGTTCGGAGTACACGCGTCCTGGTCGCTCACGTACCAAATTATATCATGCTGTCTCCTTTTATTTTCGTGCTGACATTTTTAATTTGAATAACAAGCAAGTGAGAAATATAATCTTAATAAGTTGAAATAAGTAATACTTACATGTGATATGAAATCCCTTGTGATTTATTAATTTTAGTGTGATAGTTTTTGCGATGTCTATACACACACGATGGCATTTTTGTAATTTTAAACGGTTTTGTTTCAAGTCACTGAAGCTCTCGCTGTACGTTCGACCGGCGCCGGTCGGTATTGCGGACTATAAAAAAAGAAAAATAATATATAGAGACAAAACGTTCCAATTGACTCGTTTTCGGATCTTCACGTTTCTCGCGCAATAACACATCTACTCCTTTTTATATGTAATATCATTGAAGCGAATGCTGTCAGTTGAAGAGCACCTTTACACTCGGCTAGAGTACGCGCCATGAAATAAGTCGGCGTGGCAGTCGCAACAAGTAATGTTGCCAGTATCGCCTTTTATTTTACCATATCATTGTTCAGATACGAATGCAATAGTTCTTAGTTGAACTGCTGAACTTAAGAAGCTAAAGGAGTGAAAATTTCAGCCTTAGTATTTCGAGACAATCTCGAAGCGTGTTGTGATAACATAAAAAAACAAAAACGCGTACTGTCCTTTTTATAATGTAAATGTTGTGACGAGATTGCGATCAATATATATGTCAGGAACTGAATTCCCACTAGTACATCATAAAAAAGTATGCTGGCAACTCTAAACCGTACCTTTGAACCGTACTGTCATGGCCTGAACCAACCAACACAAAGTATGGCAGCGATGTAATTTTTATTTCCGAGTTTGACTGTTGGAGTTATTTTCTGGCGTTGACTCTAGCTGACTACTTAGGTGGCAGACAAGCATACGGTCATATATTGCTTTTCACTAAACGAAGAGTTAGGTTGTGATAAAAAACAAACGGTCAAGTTCGCACGTTTCGTGTTATATATTTTCAATTTTATTAACATTAAGTAGGTACAGTGATTGGCGCGGATGCGTGGGTGGCCGGCGCCTCCTTCTGCGTGCAAGTAATGCTCGTGAAGGAGGAGGCGAGGCGGGGGCGGCAGCGGGTACGAAGGCAACTCGGGCGTCAGGGGGTCGATGAACGACCTGCGCCCCCCATGAGCGCAGGCCTGGGGGTGACTGGTGGAGTCACCTGTCACCCTGGCAGAAGCAGGTCGCGGCGGCGGCGCGCCTGGTGCGCCTCCCCGTGTTGGTTCCTCCCGAGTTGGGGACTCTATAAATATATAATATATAAAATAATAATAAACAGAAGAGCGACTTTGTAACCCTTTTATTGGATGTTAGGGCACAAACTACAGGAATGGTACTTCTTTGTACATAGAGTTTTAATGCATCGAAAGCTTCCGCACACAACCCAGGTTCAGCATTTACATGTTGGTACCACTTGCTGAACTTTCGCGGGTGAGGGAGGCAGGTATTATAAGTTTGACGCACGAATTCGTATGCCCTAGGCAAAAAAAATGAAAGTTGTAGCAAATTTTCGAATTTCTTGCGAATATTTTCTGTTTAAAGGTATACCTTTTGCTTTAGCTATTTGTCTCTTCTAAAAATCCTGTGAACCTACGCAGTCTTCTAGTACATCCGATGTTTCCGAACCTTTTTTATTGCCTGTCGGCGACATTTGTCTTTCAATTTCTTTACGATTTCAAGTTCACAAATCTGAAAATAAACAAAACAATAATTTAATATTAGTAGATATTAAGTGGTACTTACAAATATATCTTCAGCGCATGCAGCGCATGGCAGCAACCTTAGCGCCGTCATAGTTTGTCGAGTACACCATCTTTGATAAACCTACTCCGCGCAATTGTTCTGTCTAGATGGCTCGGTCCAACGACTGTATGAAAAAGTTCGTAACACTTTGGTGATATTAAAAGAGACCTACCGGTATATCTGTTAGCTGACGAAGTGCAGGCTACTGGCTCTGCTACATTGGGTTCCAGGTTAGTTTCTATTGTTCGAAAAACTAGTAATCGAATCTTCAAGAAATAAAAACGCATTGTTAGTGACGAGGTACTCTACCCATTGACATAGAAAAATCTAGAATCGTCAACACAAAGTCACAAACTACCTACCGCCAAGTACAAAAAGAATAGGTAAATATCGAGAATGAACTCGAAGGTCAGCGACGACGGCGGAAAATTTTCAAAGAATATGTAGGTAGTTATCGCTCGCGTATTGAGAGGTATAAAAACACGCTCGCATAGCGATACGATTTATTCTATCTTTGAGATCGATAACGAACACAGCTAGCTTAAGCGACCGAAGAAGATTCTACCTGCGACCTGAACAACGACTGTGGACTACTGTGAACTACTGAGCGACTGGAACTGTTGAAGAGTACTGTGTGTACTAGTGATTTAATTGTCTAGTTTGTGGCGAGTTTGTTGAGTAAACGGCATTTAATTGTACCCCGTGCACGTAACACTATGCACTATTCACAGGCACACACATTTTCATCCTAAAAATTAATATTTTTCGTCACATACTTAAGTTTTCAATTTTAGTTTATTTTTTTCAACATATTATAACATGGTTAAAACGTATTGACATAAATACGTATAAAAGTCTACTATTTTAAGAAACAAGTTGTAATAATTGGTGTAGACGTTTGAGCGTGCAAGAGTAACAATCATCCACGCAAACTTTAACGTTATTGTTATTGTAGGATTATTAACTATTGATATTTAACGTATTATGAGGAGCATCAACTTGAGACAGTGCCATATCCAGACCTGTATTTATCTCAGTAAATACATTTTGAGCATTTATTTTGCTGGTAGAAGGCTGAAACAAAGAACATTGCACATGTGACCTATAGTGTTGTGAGGCATGCTACTTTATCATTATAATTGAATATCGCTAGCTTCGTACCACGTCGGTAGCTCAGTGGTGCTGTTTCGGCCACAATGAATCTCAGGTCTTAATGGTGCGACAAAGGAAAGATTATCCGTACCGCTTGGTTCTCGATCGGATATTCTGCACCGTATGCGGGAGACAAAAAAAGCATTCCAGTTCTTTACCATGTTACAAAGAAAGAAAAACTGAATTGTTGGTTCGAGACGGTATTGTTTCTACCGTATGGGATGACACCTCAGCCCAGCACGCGTTCTGGATAGGAAGGATCTATCGAACTGACGTAAACTACAAAATGGTCCTCCACATTTTACCGATGATGCATCAAAATTCACATTTCATAAAGACTAATTTTAATTTAATGGCAAATTGAAAAATTTTTTCAATCGATTTAATTATATTGTGGATTGACAGCACTTGGTGGAATTTATTGTTACACATACATAACACTGTGGAAAAAAACATACATACATACATAAAATCACGCCTGTCTCCCATAGGGGTAGGCAGAGATCACGGATCTCCATTTGCTACGATCCTGACATACTACTCTCGCTTCATTCACTCTCATTACATTCTTCATGCATGCTCGTCGGTTTAGAGTACTCCTGACCTGCCCCTTTTCTAAAACTTCCCCGATTTGGTCCAGGTATGTGCGCCTAGGTCTTCCCCTTCCGACGTTATCATCCACACTCGCCTCATACACCTGTTTTGTTAGTCTTTTTTCATTCATTCTCTCAACATGACCAAACCATCTCAACATTCCTCTCTCAATTCTCATCACTACATCTTCTATCACTCCACATCGTTCTCTTATCACGCTATTTCTCACTCTATCTTTCAAGGTCAAGCCACACATACTTCGCAACGCACGCATTTCTACTGCATTCACTCTACTCTGATGCTTTTTCTGCCACACCCAACTTTCACTACCATACATAAGAGTCGGCACCAATACTCCTCCATGTACAGCCAGTCGTGCCTTTTCGGACACTTTCCGGCTGCGCATAAAGTTGTGTAGTGCCCCATTCACTCTATTTCCAGCCATCACTCTCCTTTCAACATCTTCTTCATGCTTTCCATCTCTCGTAAACAATGTTCCCAAATATATGAACTCATTCACTTGTTCCACTTTTTCTCCATCTATACAAATCCTACACTCTGTCACGCATTCATCTCTTTCAAAAACCATAACTTTTGTCTTACTAACATTCACTTTCATTCCTTTCCTCTCAACACTATGAAAAAAAAATACAATTGTGTTCTTAATGTGTTCCTCAATCGAATTAAAACATTTTAGAAATACCTACATAAGCAAGACACGTACCATATCGGCATCGGCAGCAATATCTTAAAATACGGTAGTCGAGTGGTCCTATTTCTTCTTTGTCTTGGCCTGCTAATCGTCGATACGCACAACACGTTTGTAGAAAAGATGGAGCAGTAGAAATATCAAACACTCTACGGCTACAGCTTTTCTAGCCCACATATTGCACAAGAATTCACCGTCGCGTAATCTTGAAACAACTTCAGTATCTTCATGCCAATGAGCAAGTGGAAATGTTGACTGCCTACCTAACTATCACAATTATATTTCGATTTGACATCAGTAAATAAACTCTATACGTCACATATGAACTCACCTGTTGATCGAAGTAATACTTAGCTCCTGCTAAAAACACAGTAGCTAATGCGAACGATACTAGCATGCCGAATTTCAGATGCGGGGCCATCATGGGTGAGTGATTGAGGCCCAAGGCTGCAGAGTCCGGAGCAAGGTTTCTGGGGTCACAGAACGGGCGGCTGCCAGACTCGCAAAGGTCGGCTGCGGAGGCTCCATAGGGATCTCGACGTAGAGACTGGTCCCATCATTCTGCCGCCGCGAAGAATGCACCGCTGGCATTGGTGGAGGCCTGATATGCATGACAATGTTTGAGGTTGTCAGCGGCTAAAATACGTCGAGACTGCTGTGCGGTACAACTGGTCCTCGATTCTACTAAAGCAAAATCACTGTCAGAACACAAACACTGCAAAAAATAGTATTCAATTTTAAACTTAATTTATATATATAACTTTATTTATATAACCCAAAATAGTTTCATTACACTATTTTCATAAATTCTGCAAAAAGCCTTTTAATTTTGTACTAAGACTAAAATTAAATGGATTCTTTAGCAATGTCCGTGGTATGATGGGTGGTAATTGTGTAGCCTTTTCGTCAATGCTATTGTGATCTTATTTGGCATTATGTCAGAAAAAACTATGACTGAAGACCTTTTATTGGTCTAAGCCCAAGCTATTTCCATATTATATTGTACGCGCTGACCGTAACTATTGGGGCATAAGAGTGGATATTTTCACTAACGATAAGAATCGAAATTAAAACTAATATGTGTTATTACGTCTCCATCAAGGTATCAGCACATGCGAACTCTATTTTATTTTAGTTGATTGGATTTTCAAAATGGTGAAATCTAGCCTAATTGCCAGCTCCAATATCCTCACCAGATCAGAGGATTTTTATGAGTAAAGTGGACAATATTGGTACAACTGTCGTTCGATTACGTGCGCACTTTTCATGTGTAATATTCCAGTGGGTGTCGGGGGAGACATTGCGTGCAACTATACATTAGTGCGTACCTGTTTAGGTAGGTCAACAGGTACGCAATACGCTGGTCGTTCAATAAATTACCTACTTGGGATCATGGGGAAAATATCGTTAATATAAAAAATTCGAGACCTACCCGCACTACATGCTTTACTTATTGCCAACTTTGTGTTTAGCGTAACAAAAGCGCAAGTTGTATTTCACTAGTTTCGTAATAAGCTTGTATTCGATTACTAAGATAAAAATTCAATATGAATATCATTAAAAATTTAAAATACCCCCGTCACAAAATACAACCCCCAAAAAGTCGAAAATAAGTTGTTAGCCCTATAACTTTGATATACCTAGTAATACATATTTTGATGCAAGTCTTGTCATGTCGGGGGACCCTAACTGGGAGAGCACTGGGTCATATTGTGGGTTGACCTGATCCTCAGTGCACCACGTGATCGGAGACCATTGTATGGGATGCAGCTGAAAATGTTTATATCTACGATTTTTTTTTTCAATTTTTAGCTTACTTCTAATATGAAATACATAGGTAAAACGGTAATCTTTGAATATCTTAAAGCTGTATGTTGTGTTTACATGTAGGTACCTACATAGTTCTTAAAAATGTAATTTGAAATTTAATGAGGAATCCAAAGTTAAAAATTTGCACTCAATTTGATTGTTTATATTTTGACTTACTTAAAGTCTTACTTTCACTAATTTTTAAACTTTCGCGTTCCATAATATACAATGTTTACGGGAATTAACGCGATCATGGTACAGGTACACACATACCTTCGATTTGCCCGACGTTGCGACCTGGTTACTCCGGCCGTGGTCACAGGCTGACTGCCTCAGTGGTGCACGCCCGCCGCATTCAAGTCTGTAAGGCAGTAGGTTCTTCTCGTTAAGCTTCACCATGTATCATCACATACCACACTCACAGTATCATCCCTATTCTGTAAGCAAACTGTCCAGTTTTTCCGACTGCGCAGAAAAGCGATGTAGGTAGGACAAGGCGGTATTTCCGTCCAATTACCTCCGCCCTACAGAATACCACGGCTATAACTTTTTTTTTTTTTTTCTTTATTGAAGGGCTTTGTCGCTAGAGCGATTATGTTGCCCATATTATAAACAAACACATACAAATACAAATCAACACATACAAATCAAACAAAAAACAAAAACATATCTGCACAGTTATCATATGCTTAACCTCTAAACTTAACTAAGTTGTACAGTGCCTGGGCTGCATCCGATAATGGCTCAGACAGGGCACTGTTACAACTCCCCACCGTTAGGCTACTCTTCAACAGAGGATCCCTGTGCGTTTCATTCCGTACACATTCCATCAAAATATGGTACAGGTCATCGAGTGTATTGCAGGTGGTACAGTTTGGGGATGTTGATTGCCGCATTAGGAACGCCAATTTATTTGATGGAATGTGTCCGGAACGAAGCCGAGTGCAATTACTGTATCTAGTCGATTGAGACCACAACCATCAATGATTTATACGCCCTATGTCAGATACGCAAAATGTCAGATGTGCATATTGTCAGATCGGCAGACTTCGTCGCAAAATGTCAAAGTCACAAATTGTCAGAATCTCATAATGACAAATACGCAAAATGCCATGAACGCTGAATGTCAGATACTCAATATGTCAAAAACGCATAATGCCATGATTGCATGACAACATGAACGACAAGTCAAGAGGTTATCAATAATACACCATCTGTTATTGTTGCAAACAATTGTTACTTTAACAAAACAAAATTAAATTTGCTAAACTTATAATTATCTTAGGTACTACCTGACATAATGTCATGTATTTGGTAAATCATATTTAGAAAAAATAATATTAAATGACGTAATTATTGATCTCAACAAAAATCATTTCAAAAATTTGCTGTTAATATTAAAAGAGTAAATGGCGATATATCATTTTTTGTACAAATGCTACGGGTGAAATTTCTTCAATTTCAAGTTTTTTAAGATATTTTTTATACATTCGATCATATCCAATATCGGAATTTCGGCGGTTCTTTCGTCTAGACAAAATCAACGAATTTTTTATTTTAAAATCAACACCAAGGAGAGCGTAGAGGATAGGGCTGGATCGTTCTATACCAGATTCCCTTTTCTTTCGACCTCTCATCAAAATATTCTTTCCAGCTTTTATAACAAAGTTGTCTGGTAGCTGGTAGATAGTTGGTGAAGTAAGGCAAAAATGAGACTGAAATACCATCAGTAGAGGCTTCACTCGCAAGTTTGTCCACAAGCTCATTGCCGACGATACCTACATGAGACGGAATCCATTGCAGTTTAACTATTTTATTTTGCGACTTTAATCTTAAAATTGTTCTTAATATATCGTAGGCTATCGGCATACCTCGAAATATCGAGGTGCACCGAGCCAGATGCTGCAATGAACTTCTCGAGTCTGTTAGAATTACGACCTTGTTATAAGATGCTATAACTTCGTGTTGTGTTTCCGGCGGTGAGTAGGGTAGCCAGAGCTAACTGGAGATATTTTGTACTGTCAGTGGGAAGACCAAAAGCTTGTCCTGCTTTGTCTTTTACACTGACGGCACAGAAACTCTTGTTTACAGGATTGGCAGCGCAAGTGTGACTCCGTTGGCGTTGCACACGTCCATAGGTAACGGTAACCACTTTCCATCAGGTGGGCCGTGTGCTTGTCTACCAACCAAGAAGTATTAAAATAAAGTTTTATGAACTATGTCAACATGATTCTACATCATAAATATGATCCTTCATCACAATCATCATCAATGCATTTTAGGTTATAATAAATTAAAATTAAAGATGGAAAGTTAAATTAAAGCAAGCTCACGGCATCCCTCGGCGAGTAAGTGAAGGCAAACGCAGCAGCGAAAAAGCTCGTGACAGCGAAGTTACATCATGTTCTTAAATTTTCACTTCAAGCCCATGCGGCATATCAATCATGTTTGATGTTAAATGAAAAACCGGAGAAGCCCAAATGTTCCATCAGAAAAAGGCAAGGAAAGATAAAAGAAAAGGAAAAAAGCAAAAAGAAGAGGAAAGGCCAATAAAAAGGCGGTTCCAATTGGAAACCTGTAAAAAAATTACATGTCATTAGAATAAACTCCATTCTGAACACACGAGGTTCTAAATTTAAATAAATTTGTGCGACTTACCGCCTTAATTCGCTGGAACAACAACAGTACCAACCGAAATCAAAACAATATTACAAAGACATAAGCTGAAACAAAAAAAAATCAAAAATTATTTTTCAAATAAAGAATGTGGCGAATTCCATTATAGTGAATCTTATAAGAAAATGTCAACTCACCAATAATAAATTATTATCCTATATTAGGATCATTGTGAACTCACAATTTATTGTTCTTCATGCAAAAATATTCTCATATTGATGAGATTTTTAAAAATTAAAATTACGAAGCCACTACATCGACCATCCTAGCGGATCGTTAAGAAGAAAAGTGACCAGTGACCGGACATCTTACGTTACAGGGTTGCCATCTCGTAATTTAAAGTTGCCGTGTTTTGAGATCTGGATTGCCACGTTGTGGAATTAAATGTACAAAATTGCCGTGTTCGTTCTTATTTCTTTTAAATTAACTAGAAGCTAACATATAAACAGACCCTCTTTCCTGAGACTGCATTTAGGATATCATCAGACGATGTGAAGTCGAGTTGGCGTGTCCTTTATAAAAAGACAAGAATTCCAAAAGATTTTCGTGTTCAGTAACATTAATACACATAACGTAACCCAAGTACTTATTTTGTAACATGTAAAATTAAACATGATATAAAAAAAATATTATTTTCAGCCATCATACAAATATCCTATCGTGCCCAAAATTTCTACATCCTCAATATTCATGTTAATGCTAAATTTTACTCACACACCAAACCTCATTTATTTAAGTAAATTATTAGCAGTGAATACAACACGTTACAGAATGGTGTGGTCATATTCGGGAAACGCATTGTGATATAAATAAAATTTCCGCCGAAGTAACACCGATTTACTTTGTATGACGTAGAAAAAAATATTTTTCATTTGTATTATGTGTTAGCTAGTGGAAATTGTCGACAAACGCACAAACCTGGGATAAGATGAAGAAGGTGCATAATGGCACTAACTTATAATTTTATTTATAATGCGCTATAACCTTAGATGAATTAAAAAAGCCTTTTTTAATTCATCTAAGGCTATACATAACATTTATTTATTTTATCAAACAGCTGGTTCCCTGTGACCATATTTATGGTTTTAAAAGTAGTGATGTTCTTTAAAATTGCATATTAAATTTATAAAAATTAATGTACATACCACAAAAAATGTATATCATATTGTAATGTAATATGTAATTGGTGTACAATAAAGACGTTTATTATTATTATTTAATTATCTACAAATTTTCTAGTATCTCTTTTACCACAGGCAAATTAGAAAAATCTGGGAAATATTTTTTCGTTAATAGAACAGGTACTGAAAACAAATTACTTTGTACGAATAATAGAAACTGTCGTACCTGTATTTTATTGATTTGACACAATCACTGTACTTAATGTTAATTCAATTGAAAATATATAACATTGCGAGCTTGACGTGTTTGTTTTTTATCACAACATAGCTCTTTGCTTAGTGTACCTAAAGCAATATATGACCGCATGCTTGACAGCTACCTAAGTGGTAAGCCATAAAATAAGTCCCGCGATCAAACTCGTAACCAAAAATGACATCGCCGCCATACTGTGTGTTGGTTTGTTCGCCATGACAGTGCGGTTTAGAGTTGCCAGCACATTTTTTGATAATTATACTAGGGGGAATTATAATTCCCGGCAGATACATTGATCGCAATCTCGTCATAATATTTTCACAGCTAAATGCACAGTACGCGTTTTCTTTTTGGAGAATGCATGAGGTGCTACGGCGGCGAAGAAGTTCAAACCCACTATTAAAAGTTATCAGTTTCACAACACGCTCCAAGATTGTCTCGATATACTTAAGCTGAAATTTTTACCCCTTTAGCTTCTTAACCGATTCATTGCCACCTCCATTTTGGTACATTATTACCAGGGGCCGGAACATTTGTTCTAAGACGCGCAAGAGGCGTCATTGGCCCTGCTAAATGATGACGCTCTACCGGCGTCATTGGCCGCTCGTAGTGTTTTTGCACATTTCACAGTAAATACGAGAAAACGTGAGGAAGTAAAATTTGTTTACGTGTTATTTCTTTGTGTTAGTGGACATCAAAAGGTGATATGGCGTATCAAGGTAGTTATTCATATTTTATGTAATATTTGTCAGTGCTTATCAACATTTTTCACAAACTTATTGAAACATTTTTAATATTAACATAGTACAATGCAAGTTTGCGCAATTTTATTTACTTACTTAGTGGAAGATAGCATAATTATATCACAACAATAATTGATTTATCAAAAAAAATAATGTTTTGCAGATAGAGAATCAGAATACAATGAAAACTTTCCTGAATGTAGCCAAGCACTATTTACTAACACAGATGAATATTGTCAGGAACATAACAAAGAATGTACCTAGTCAATCAATATTGCAAAACGAGACAATAAAAAGTAAATTTGAAAGTTCTCGTACTTGTCTTTAATTCCGTCATCCTACAAGGTCTAACACCTAGGGCATGGAGCGGGAATGCGGTGATACTGTTCTTAAAAAAAGGAGATAAGACCTTGCTGAAGAACTACAGGCCCATCTCACTCCTGAGTCATGTCTACAAGCTGTTCTCGAGAGTCGTCACAAATCGTCTTGCGGGTAAGCTCGACGAGTTCCAACCGTGGACCACATCCATACTGTTCGGCAGATTGTAGAAAAGGCCCAAGAATACAATCAGCCGCTGTGTATGGCGTTTGTGGACTACGAAAAAGCCTTCGACTCCATCGAAACCTGGGCAGTTCTGGATGCCCTACAGCGGTGTCGTGTCGATTGGCGATACATCGAGGTGCTGAGATGCTTGTATGACACAGCCACAATGTCCGTCCAGCTCCAAGACCAGAAGACGAAACCTATTAGCCTCCAACGTGGAGTGAGACAGTGTAATAATTAAAAAATATGATGTTATTACAAAGTAAAAAAAAATTGGTTCGCAAGCGTCAGATGTAATAATAAAAAAATGTGTGTCATATGACAATGAAAGAAGTAAGTGTGTAATCTCCTATTTAAAAGAAATATAAATAAAATTGGTTTGTAAGTACATTACCATAAAAGTTCGGGCGCCTTGGAGATACACATGCCTAAGATAATCAGCGGATATTGGAAACTTTTAATCTTCCGGAGGTGAGCTAAATGAAACCAAACTGTGAGGTTTAAGGTTTTATTGTCCACTCCAGTGTGCATTTAGAAATAGTTGCAAGGATACATTCCTAATGTATATCTAACCTTAAATTTAAAATTAGAGTTTTATAAGCTAGGTCAAAATGATCTTATGTCACCAATGCACTTTTAGGTTATTTTGAAGTTTAGATTTAAAATATAATTAAAGTAAGCTCACGGCATCCCTCGGCGAGTATATGTAAACACAGCAGCGAGAAAGCTCGTAGCAGGCGAAGTTTTCAGTTTAAGCCCATGCGGTACATCCAGGTTTGAGGCGAAAAGTCCAAACCCTCCATAAGGAAATGCAGATGTCCGAAGACAAAGGTCCAAAGAAAAAGTCCAAAGGAAAAAGAAAAAGGCCAAGACAAAGGCGGTTCCAATTGGAAACCTGTAACAAAATTGCATGTCATTAGAACAAACTCCCATATGGGCACGAGGTCCTAATTTTTTATAAATTTGTGCAACTTACCGCCTTAATTTGCTGGAACAATGCCAATAGCAAAAGAAATCATAATATTTTCAGATTAAGAGCTGAAATAAACTATAATTCCACAAGAGGATAGTTGTGAGGACACAAACTATTATCCTTTAGGCCAAAATACTCTCATTTTTATGAGATTTATTGAAATTAAGTTACGAAGCCATGAATATCGACCATCCAGTCTCAATATAGGAAGAAAGGTGCTTTTGACAGCGATACGTCAAAATGTCATTCACTCCGCGCTCCGAAACCCTTCGTTCAAAAAATAGAATTAAAACCGGTGTGACGACGTTCGCAGAGCGCGTCGTTACATTACATCCCTCCCCAAAAAGAAAAAAGAAAGAAAGAAACTTCCTTTTCTAATGAAAATTATGAGAGTCCAGAACAAAATTCCAAAAAACCTCAAAAGACAAAATGTCCCGCAACATTTTTCAATAAACAAAAAGGCAATGCGAAAGCATCTTGCAATGGGTATTGCAGAAACAATTATAAATTAAAGAATGGGAAAGCATTCCTAAAAATCAAAGAATGTGAAAACACTCGAAAAGTAAAGAACCAAACTCAGAAAAGAGTAAAAACTTATTTCAACACAAAAGTG
Organism: Eilema griseolum; assembly: GCA_963662185.1. NCBI lineage: Eukaryota > Metazoa > Arthropoda > Insecta > Lepidoptera > Erebidae > Eilema > Eilema griseolum. The sequence continues at coordinate 24,775,026 of OY759241.1, forward strand.
AAAATAAATCCTTCAATAAAACAAATTAAACAATCCCTACTCAATTCCATTCCAGATATCGATTAGGCAACCAACGCCGTCGAATCTAATCCTTGATCTTAACCAGCCTTCTAGCATCAATACAAAAGTGCGGTTGAGCTCCTACGCCACCGACTCTATACCAGCTATTCCTGAAACAAAAATATGAAACTAACAAGATATCGGTTAAGCACCAACGCTGCCGAATCTGAAAGAAAATCGGTAAAAACAATGAAGTTTTCCCACTGTCGGTTAGGTTGAAAAGCCGCCGACTTCAAATTCCTATTCCAACATCTAAAACGTCAAAACAAAATCACAACAAAAGTGTCGTAATAATATATTTATAAGCATTGTGATCGGCATAACACCACCAACTTCCCGTGCGCAAAGCGTAAGGTGTGACTATGTGTATGAAACACAATAGCACAAAAAATTGTAAAGTCCAGTAAGACACAAGTTTCCCAAAAAAATGGTATAACAAGGTGTGTAAAAAATGCATAAAATGCGTCCAATCCGAGAATCTTAATACTAAGAAAATAACCCAGAACTGTACAAAAATAAAGTTCAAGAAACTTAATTTTCCATTCCCTAAGTGAGTGGAAATAAGTCAAGTGAATTTAATGTAGAAAATGAATATTAAATTTCACTCCTATATTAGAGTAGAAACTAAATTCCTAAATTTGTACAAAATATACAATATTAAATATACAAGTGTATAAAAATATATACAGGAAAATAATCCTATACAACAAAGATAAATAAAAATATAAGATCTTTTGATGTGGAACAATTTGTTAATATGGAGTAGAGTTACACAATAACAAGTCCTAAAATGACCTAAGTTATTTTTGAAGGAAACTAAAATTGAAATTAATAAATTGTTGTGAAGTTCCTAACATACATCTCCTTTCAAAATCCCTTAGCCTCACAAACATCACCTTACAATGGGATTATACTTCAAACAAAGTACCAAAGACAAAGATAGACATTGTCAAAACAAGAATAATTTTAATATTTAATTATGTCTTTAATATGATAACGACCAGTATAGTTTTTATTAAGGTCTTTTAAAACATAAACATTAGAGGAAATTTTATCTATTATTTCACACTTAACAAACTTAGGTGCTAACTTAGCCGAAAAGAATGCAGGAGCATTAGACTGCACAAAACTTCTCCTCCACACTATATCTCCCACCTCAAAAGAAATGACCTGCCTTCCGATATTATAATAACGCGCATTACGCTTATAAGCTTTAAGCAATGAAGCTTGAACTTTTATAAAAATATCACTAAGTGATTTAAGTGAAAAAGCAAATGAAGACCTATCAACAACATCAAGTTGATTGAGATTATCAAAAGAATTACTAAAACGGTGCAATGAAGCATCAAAAATAAGTTCTCTACCGAACATGAGAAAATTAGGAGTGAAATCTGTAGCTAGATTCACACTACTATTTAAAGCTAATTGAACATGAGGCAAATATTTTGACCAAGTTCTATGATCATCTTTAACAAAACAAGAAATACATGTTTCGACTGTTTTGTTATATCTCTCTACAGGATTATTTTGAGGTGTATATAAAGTATTATAAAATATTTTACTAATATTATAACTTTTTAGAAAATCTACAAATTGCTTAGCTGTAAATTGGCTTCCATTATCACAAACAAAAACTTTAGGTGTTCCAAATGATAATCAAATTCAATTCTATCAAAACGCTTCAACAACGCAGCCTTCAAATCCTGCCAAGAAGCAATACGAATACGAACACTACGAAACCATTTAAGCGCAGTGCCTGACAAAAGATCAGAGAATGAACTAACCAAAAAATATTAATTAAAATTTTTAAACAAGAAATATTCTTCCACTTGAGTAATAAATTCCCTAACGCACGATTTACCATCATACAAAAGCTTACTTCGTTTTAAATCAGGCAACTTAGTAACAGAAGGCAAGTTTTTCTTCAAATTATCATTCAATAAAACATTCATCATATTAAATGAAGATGCGGCTCTCAGACTATGATCACCAGCTCCTCGACTATTCGAAAATGGATCAACAACTTCAGACAAATCAGCCATGACATGAGGCATCTCATGAGTAGAAGTACCAACTGGAACATCATTAACAATATTCTCAAACAAAGGCGGGACCTGTATTTCCTTATCCATGTTTGATTTATAAAAGGATGTGAAAATCTAATAAAAAGTTGTATTAAATACACTATAAGTTTCTAATTAAAGTATCAATTAAAGTTTCTAATTAAAGTTAATTAAATTATGAATGAAGTTAATTGTATTGATAGCAAAACGCTAAACTCAAAAGTCAAACAAACTCATAGAATGGAATGTTATTGTTGCAAAAGTTATTTAGGTCAAATGCCTATAAAGATAAAAATGCATTAGTGATTCACAAAATAAATTATTTATGTCTACTTAAGGTAAACAGCAAATATTCAAATATTACTATGTTTTCACACATGTGAATAAAGGTTAAGAACTAGTAATTATATAATATTACTAAGTGGAAAATCTTACCTGTAATAAACAAAAGCTATATAAGATAAAACAAGTATAACAATAACCATGTTATACAAATTGAAACATTCACCTGTAATTGAGAGATACAAACAATAGTACTAACTTGTAGTATGATTAGTTTTGCAAAGTAAAAAATAACAAAGATTTACTGTAATACACAGTTATGTAACAGTAAAATACATGAAGAAAACACTGTTCTTAACATGTTAAAGTAAAAAATAATGCTAAGGTGACAAGGAATAAAGATACATGCACACTGTCATGTCCCTGTTCGCGAGTGCCAATTGTAATAATTAAAAAATATAATGTTATTACAAAGTAAAAAAAAATTGTCAGATGTAATAATAAAAAAATGTGTGTCATATGACAATGAAAGAAGTAAGTGTGTAATCTCCTATTTAAAAGAAATATAAATAAAATTGGTATGTAAGTACATTACCATAAAAGTTCGGGCGCCTTGGAGATACACATGCCTAAGATAATCAGCGGATATTGGAAACTTTTAATCTTCCGGAGGTGAGCTAAATGAAACCAAACTGTGAGGTTTAAGGTTTTATTGTCCACTCCAGTGTGCATTTAGAAATAGTTGCAAGGATACATTCCTAATGTATATCTAACCTTAAATTTAAAATTAGAGTTTTATAAGCTAGGTCAAAATGATCTTATGTCACCAATGCACTTTTAGGTTATTTTGAAGTTTAGATTTAAAATATAATTAAAGTAAGCTCACGGCATCCCTCGGCGAGTATATGTAAACACAGCAGCGAGAAAGCTCGTAGCAGGCGAAGTTTTCAGTTTAAGCCCATGCGGTACATCCAGGTTTGAGGCGAAAAGTCCAAACCCTCCATAAGGAAATGCAGATGTCCGAAGACAAAGGTCCAAAGAAAAAGTCCAAAGGAAAAAGAAAAAGGCCAAGACAAAGGCGGTTCCAATTGGAAACCTGTAACAAAATTGCATGTCATTAGAACAAACTCCCATATGGGCACGAGGTCCTAATTTTTTATAAATTTGTGCAACTTACCGCCTTAATTTGCTGGAACAATGCCAATAGCAAAAGAAATCATAATATTTTCAGATTAAGAGCTGAAATAAACTATAATTCCACAAGAGGATAGTTGTGAGGACACAAACTATTATCCTTTAGGCCAAAATACTCTCATTTTTATGAGATTTATTGAAATTAAGTTACGAAGCCATGAATATCGACCATCCAGTCTCAATATAGGAAGAAAGGTGCTTTTGACAGCGATACGTCAAAATGTCATTCACTCCGCGCTCCGAAACCCTTCGTTCAAAAAATAGAATTAAAACCGGTGTGACGACGTTCGCAGAGCGCGTCGTTACAACAGGGAGATGTTATATCCCCCAAACTATTCACCAACGCGTTGGAGGACGTCTTCAAAACTCTGGATTGGACTGGGCAGGGCATAAACATTAACGGTGAGTACAACTCACATCTTCGGTTCGCCGACGACATCGTCATAGTAGCGGAATCGTTGGAACAACTGGGCGAAATGCTGCATAGCCTAGATGGAGTTTCTCGACGCGTCGGCCTTGGTGTAAACTTGGATAAAACCAAAATTATGTTCAACGAACATGTTGCACCGAGACCGATTGCCATCGAAGGGGCGACACTCGAAGTTGTTCAAAAATATGTCTATCTGGGGCAGGTTATCCAGCTCGGTAAAAACAACTTCGAGAAAGAACTAGCCAGAAGAATCCAGCTGGGTTGGGCAGCATTTCGCAAACTACGTCCAGTTTTCTCTTCACCCCTACCGCAATGCCTCAAAACAAAGGTCTTTGAACAGTGCGTCCTACCTGTTATGACTTACGGTGCCGAAACGTGGACACTTACAGTGGGGCTGGTCCATAGCTTAAAAGTCGCGCAGCGGGCTATGGAGCGAGCTATGCTTGGAGTTTCTCTGAAGGATAAAATTCGGAACGAGGTTATTCGACAGAGAACCAAAGTTACCGACATAGGCCACAAAATAAGCAAGTTAAAATGGCAGTGGGCTGGCCACGTTTGCCGAAGGACCGATGGCCGTTGGAGCAAACGAGTCCTAGAGTGGAGACCGCGAGAAGGTAAACGAAAGGTAGGACGCCCCCTAGCCAGATGGACTGACGACCTGAAAAAGGTGGCTGGGACAGACTGGATGCGGAAGGCGGAGGATCGGAGAAAATGGCGCACATTGGGAGAGGCCTATGTCCAGCAGTGGACTGCAGTGGGCTGATTGATTGATTGATGTACTTGTCTAGACATAGTTTCAGAATCAACAGACAGTGATATTACTGACACCGATGAAGATGAACGCGCTAAGAAGAGAATAAAAATAATTAAAATACCATTGGTACGAAATAAGGAGTCTTCAAGCCAAACCGAAGCAAGTATTGAATGTTGTGCTGCCAAAAAATATTTTAACGCATTATTTGCAAAAGATTTAAGCGTCCAACTGAATACATCTAATGAATTACCTCCAATTTACGCCCAGTTCGAACATGATTTGGGCATAATGCTTGCTTTTAGACTTAGAAATGTGCCTGCGAACAAGCGGTTGGAGTGCTACGAAAAATTAATTCGCTCAATACGTGAGTTTGAACATTAAAAAATAAATTAAAAATAAAAGTTACATTTTATTTTATTCATATTGATATTTTGACATTTGGGCTACTTTAGGCTTTTCAGTACTGCATCTAGAATTCGGCTACTTTGGGCTACATCTTGTATGAAAAACAGCGATGTTATTCCAAGTCCTGTTGGCAACCAATAAATCAGTCACTGATTTATTACGCTGTAAAACGGTTGACAATTTCTGACTTGTTGTTTATAATTTTAAAGTAAGTAGCCACACAAGAAATTGACTTCAACATGTTTTATTAGGGTAAAACATGGTAGTTATATTGTTAATATTCAGTTAGAACGTGTTTTTTCAATATTTTTATACGACGCGCTAGGTGCGTCTTTGGCCTCACTGAATAGATTTACATGACGCCCCTGGCGCGTCAGCGGCCACGAATCGGTTAACTTCAACTAAGAACAATTTACAAGTGTATTCGTATTTGAACAATGAAAGATCCGGTAGAATAAAAAGCGATACTGGCAACATTGCGATTCCCCCGCCACGGCCAAAGGACAGCCAAGTGAAAAGGTGGTCTTCAACGGACAGCATTCCATTATAATGTAGGTAACATCGGATTGATATGCCTGTCTACCTCACCTTCGGCAACCAACGACCCGCAGACGCCGTGCGTTTTAGTCGGTTCGAGCCCGACATAATCTCCAACCAGGGATTTTTGGCACGTAAAAAGGTAACATCGGATTCTATTTTGAACATGTCTGTATAACCTTAAGGCGAATATACATGCTGTCTCTTCTATCCCTATTGATAAGGCCGAAAGGATTTTTTTCCAAATTTAGCTATTACACGATTGCATCTTGGTCAGTGCCAAGATGCAATCGTGTGACGATAGCTGTAGAGATTTTGGTCATAATACCATATTCCATAGATAGAAATCTTGAATAACCCCGCTGAACAGCGAGGGGCATCCGTGGGGATATTAAAATATGGGTCATGAATGAAACCATAAAATCACAGATATACAATATTTAATAACGAAGCGTCTGTTATATAAGACGAACCGATCAGTCCCCTTCTAAAAGGATAATACAAAAAATAACGCCACCAATTGTAACCAACTAAAGTACATCACATTCATTATATCTATTATATAAACTAGTTATTATAACATTACATTGTGTGGTGCTGTAACGTGGCACTTGTCGCATAACGAGGGGCCCACTCCGTAGAATTGCGTTTTTAAAACACGTGATTTCAAAAGTTACGTAATCTTTTAAAATCGAATAAAAAACAGCCAAACCTAGCTGTTTTTTATCAAATTGAAATCATGTGTTTTAGTAAAATTGTGTAATGAATCGAGTCCCAAACGTGATTAACTCCCTGGTTAACATATTAAAACATATTTATCATATATATATGTATATGCATATATGTTTAATTATATATTTCTGTAAATTGTCACGGTATGAGTTCCGTCGCATATGTCCATACTAGCATTGGCCGTCAAAGGTTTTTTTTTTGCGATTATGTTTCACTACTTTGTCTCTATAGTTTATGGTCTAATTCCCTAGAATATGTTCCCATTAATGGCGGCAACGGGATCAGAATTCTACGTAGACTGAATAGACTACGCGGGCAGTAGCTATACTCCATTTGATTAGGTACTTAACTAGAGGTAAGCAATGTTGTAGCGACTTAAAAAAAAACCACATTAAATAGATTACTGACTAATGCTTCAATATAGTCTTTAAAATGAATTGGTACACAGAAAAATATTAATAACCTGAGTCTTTGAATATAACGTATTAAAAAGACACATCAAGATTATTTATACTGTTGATTGATGGCACTTGTGGAATTTGTTGTTACACATATTGAGAACTCACTTGTACTTTTCCACAGTATTTAACACATCAAAATAATGTGGAAAAGTACAAGTTTACGTAAGAGTTTCTCAATGTGTTACGTCAAGATTGTTTACGTTTAGTTAAGTACCTAACTGAAAGGAGTATTATTTCATTTAATAAATATAAAAGAATAGTCACAACTTGGAACTAAGTTCATTTGGTTATCACAGTTGATTTACGACCGCGCTCACTACAAGATAGGCAGAGGTCAAAAAATGAATTCACTATCTTTATTACCGTAATCTCTCCTAGCCAGCAGTAAAGATGTCAATAGCATACATTTCTATAAGATGATTGTAGGTTAGTGGTTATGGAGTCGGCCTATAACGAGAGGTCCCGGGTACGAAAGTTAATTAGTACAATGCTAACATGAACCCAATCCTAACAAAAAATTTAGCTTAGTTGACCTCTCCGGTTAGAGAGAATATTAGTGATTTCGGCTACTAGCTACTATTAGAAAAATTCAGGCCTGGGAGTGACGGGTGGAGCCGCCTGTCACCATAGCAGAAGCAGTTTCCGGGGACGAAATGGCCCTGGGTCGACCGGGGCGCGAGAGATATGCCTGTTAACCTCACCTTCGGCAACCAAAAACTACCCATAGGCGTCGTGCGTTTTAATCAGTTGGAGTCCGACGTAACCTCTCCCACCGGCTCCGGTGGTGGGGGTAATCGTGGGGATTTTCCGCAAGTGAACAAAAACTATTAAAAAATATTTTTATAACACTTCCTATTGTTATAAAGTGTTATATAGATTTTCTTTTCGCAGAGACGGCATCAATTATGACCATACGACACGATATTCCGCAACCGGGAAATATCGTGTCGTATGGTCATAATTAACTTGTTACCTGTTACAGGCGCGACAATTTTTTAATAGTTTTTTTTTTCACTTGCGAAACATCCCCACGGATTCCCCCACCACCGGAGCCGGTGGGAGAGGTGATGTCGGACTCGTACTGATAAGAACTTTTTATGATTTCTTTTCGATTAAGATACTAGAAATTATTATCAAAACGAACTTTTTTTTATTAGAACCGAAATTACTAATAGTCCCTCTAACCCCCACCACCGAAGCTAAATGGCTTGTGTGTTAGGAGTGGGTTCACGTCGGCAGTGCAATGGCCAGGACTCGAACCAGATTCCTTAACCACTAAGCTACTTTTACTTTAGATCCATACTTCCATACTAATATTATAAAAGCGAAAATAACTCAGTCTATCTGTATATTAAGCTTTCACGCCTAAACCATTGAACCGATTTTGATGAAATTGTATAGGAGTAGATCAGACCTAGAGAAATGACATATGTATGCTGTTTTGTCGCGATAACCGACATCCACCCAAGCGGAGCCGCGGGCAACGGCTAGTAATTTTATAGAAATAAAATTAAGTACTTAGCACTAACATAAAAGGTAGAAAATAAAACTTATAAAATATCATGCACATAATTAATAAAAAAGTACTTAGATGAACATTTTCAGATTTAAAATAATTACATTATTTTTTAATCAAAATTTATAAATATATTTATATAGCCTACTCAGTAGTTTAACAGCATTTTCATTAGGAAACAATTTTTTTTAAATCTGCAAATGATCAGCAGTATTTTTGACGCTGACCTCGCCCCTGCCACGGTACAGTACCACGAGGGTTATCAATTCACAATTTGCAAGATTTCTTCGTAAACCTTTAAGAAATCTTTGTAAATCACCACCATATCGGGTTGCCAGATACACATCACTTACCGATGTTACCATGTGCCTTCTAATTCCATAAAGATTTTATGCAAAGACTATAAGTGTTGTGCTTTCGAATTTATTAACAAAGGAATAATTTAAAATGCTTTTAGTGAGAAAGGTTAATACTATATTTTCTCCAAAAATAGTTCATTAACATCCAACAAATCTGGCAACCCTAATAGTTTGGGTAAAATTTTTTTCTTATCTAGACACATATCAAGTTGTATAAATACATATGTTTTGCCCAGACATGCTACATGTCTCTATCTAAAATTGTACAGTTGGCAAAGGAGATAGGTATACACGTTGTATAGTTACCGCAATATATCTTGATCACGATGAGCCATGTTACAAATTGCACTCTATAATTTACTTCTTCCTACAGTCCTTTAACTGGGGCGAAAAACACATTTATAATGAGGCCTACAAGCTGAGTGTCACCATTGTCACATGGTATATGTAATTATACAGTGGTGACCCTCTTTTCTGAGAATTTGCCTTCAGCTTGCCATCTGGCGATACAAAGTCTAATTGACGATAAAAAAATATGCGTGCTAAAATACATCAATAAGAGATTACATCAGACTGGCGAGGGCCTCGTTTCTTTCGCGACTTGGTGTCTGAATATGCCGTTAACTATACCGCCGTGTATACGTATCTCCTTTGCCGACGGCACACAATAAATGGGGTTTAGACTCATCTCTCTATATTAAGTTATATACCATACAAAACTAGTCATTGAGATTAATCTAAAAATATCCGTTTTGTCGACAATTGAACACCATCATATTGTTATTTACATATTTTAAAATCGACATTAGCGATGGTAAAACTCCTAAACTATACAATGACATTCTATAAATACATTGAGATCGGGCTAAATGGACAGAAAAAGATGAAGTACAGGCAACGACAAATGTAGCTCAGCACTAAAAATGCCTTTTTTTATTTTAATAGTGTAAAGCTCGCCGGGATCTTTACCATGTTTATTATTTTTGCTGAGTAACCTGTGCACACTGTGCAGAATATACGAGCAAAAACCAAGCGGTTCGGAGATTCTTTTCTTTGCCGCACCACCAAGACCTCGAATTTATTACCAGCACACGTGTTTCCTTCTTCCTACTACTTAGTCCGGCCCACCGACAGTCTTTAAGATGAATTGAATAGTTAATATAGCCCACGATAATTATATTTTGGCAGTCCAGAAAATATAACGTAGATTCTATATTATTAAAATTATAGACGAATAGGCAAAACACGCCGCAATACACACGCCCATAGGCCACGATAACCAGTTTCGTGGTAAAAATAAAAACTAAAGTGATAGCTAAATTAATATATGTAAAGCTATTTTTGTCGTTGACTGTACATTGCTCCAATGTTTGTTCTAACAACAGTTGTTATATTTTTTAACAGTTAATGAACAATCTTTATTTAATGACTTCCATGTATAATAATAGACTGACTGTACCAGACAAAAAATGGTATCGATTTAAAACCGTTACTTGACTTACAGCCCGCGTAACCGCGCTACCAGCTTTCGGGTATGTAGAAGGAAGTAGAAGAAAGACGAGATGGAGAGAACATTGACGGTACCGACCTATCGACGTCAGACTTGGTCAGTTCGCCGCCAACGCTCACGGAGCGCGGCGGTGTCTCGCTCGCTCTCGACTCATATAATCTTTCTTTCTCTCTCTTTACCTCGTCCCCCGCCACACCCCACGTACTTGTACAGCGGTCGCGGTCAAGCTATAGTTCAGTTTTTGTATGTTGTTCTTAATATGACTTTACAAAAAGGCGCGCTATGTTTATTCAGATAGGTGTCAAAATTAATTGATGCATTCATATTGGATCTCTGCGTTCTGTACTAGATTCGGAATTCAAATTTAATTCCCGCGTATTTTCGAAAAAGGAAGGCCAGTTGTCTAGTTGTAATACATACATGTCATTGGATTATTCGTCTCTCCGATATTAAGCTGTTAAATATTCACCTTGACTTAATCTAACACCTCTTACTAGTCAATGTTGTATTTTATAACATTTACATTCGTTAAGCATCATTTTGTGAAGAATATTTAGTAGAAATCATAATTTTTGTGTATACAACTCTCAAGCTGATAGATGATGATCAAAATTCTCCACAAAATGATCTTAATCTCTAAAAAATCTTGATTTCAAATATTGAGGGTAGTCGATGATTTTTTTTAAATTGTGGAAAGGGTGGGAATAAATTGGAAAAAGGGTGATTGTGTGAGTATTATATAATTTATGACTTTTAAAGGGTTCTTCCTGAACCCTATGTGAGACAGGATATAATTGTTTCACATATAGACTTAGGCAGGGTAAGGGTAGACTTACATTTGGCAAAAAATTTGGGCATTGTTCTCAACAACAATTTTTTTAAAACTAACAATTACCTATAACAAGACATTGAACAACAACATTTATTTTTTATCTATTTGGCTGTTTAATCGAACATAATTGGCAACATTTTCCATTCGTCAAACTTACCTAATCAAAAAATCCCAATTGTATTGCCAACGCAAATTTCATAATAAGTTTTTTGTACCTTACCCGTGTCGGACAGTCTATATGATGAACTCCTGGCTCACAGGTGCGTGTAGCTAGCTGAGCTCGGAGTAGGCGGGCGGCGGCGGGCTGTCCCGGCCCGGCATCAGCACCGCGATCTTGTACGGGGGCGGCGCCTCCGGGGACTCCGTCGGCTGCGAGCGGTCCGAGCTCTGCAGCAACGTGGCCAAAGATATGTCGTCCGAGGGCTCCGATGGTGGGGGCTGGAATGATAACGCGGGGTTTTATGGTGCTGCAGGATGGGAAGTGAAGCTGGTTTCTATTTGCAAGATAGTTTCCTTATCGATTCAAAGTTAGTTTCTGAATTTGGTTAGTAAATGTTTACATAAATAATGAATGAAATTGTTTATTACATAATTATAATGATATTGCACTCTATATCATGCGCAAATTGGAATCAATGAATGTTTAGAGCGGGCATTCCACAAGCGAACATCTATACTTGGCAGAGAGACAGGCTGCTCGCTTGTGGAATGCCCTATACGAGTGCAGGTCGCAGCGGGTACGTACGTGGCGGTCGCGCTGCGCCGTGGAGGACACGCGCTCGGGCTGCAGCGGCGGCGGCGGCGGCGCGCGCGTGCGGCACATGGACAGCGCGCAGCCCACGCCGCACACGCACGCCACGGCCGCGCACACCACGCCCGCCTCGCTGCCGCCGCCCGCGCCGCCCCCGCGCTCGCGGATCACCTGCGCCACGCAGACACACTCGTCAAACATTCGCTCGTTCTATTCCCCTTTCGCCCGCACAAAGAACCTGCTATTGTAGCTAAGAAAATAAGGTATTTAGTAAGTGAGCTAAAGGCAAGCAAAATCTCAGAGGAGAGGGTCATCATGTTACAATGGTGACACTCAGCTTGTTTTTCACGCTCCGCTTAAAAGACCCGGGACCGTAGGAAGAAGAAAACGCGTGAGCTGGTAATGAATTGTTTCCGAACCGCTGGGTTCTTGACCGCATACGGTGCAGAATGGAGAATATCCATGTATACGTAAAGCATCCGGGTGACAATGTATACGTAAAGCATTCCAGTTCTTTATCATGTTACGAAGAAAGAAAAACTGTATCGTTTGTTCGAGACGGTATTGTTTCTACCGTATGCGGTGACACCTCAGCCCAGCACATATTGTTCTGGATAGGAAGATCTATCGTACTGACGTAAGCCGTTTCATAACGAGTAATTTTAATTTAATGACAAATTGAAAAACTTCCTCAATCGAACTACATATTTATATTTTTGATTAATGGCACTTGATGGAAAAAAGAACATTGGTAAAATATCTTGTGGGAAAAGTACAAATGTGATCTTAACGTGTTCCTAAATCGAAATTAAAACATTTTGGAAATACATTAGCAAGTACCATATCAGCATCGGCGACAATATCTTAAAATACGATGGTCGAGTGGTCTTTTTTCTTCTTTGCCTTGGCCTGCTTATTCGTCGATACGCACAACACGTCTGCAGAAAAGATGTAGCAGTGGAAGTATCTAACACTCTACAGCTACAGCTTTTCTAGCCCACATATTGCACAAGAATTCACCGTCGCGTAATCTTGAAACAACTTCAGTATCTTCATACCAATGAGCAAGTTGAAATGTTGACTGCCTACCCAACTATCACAACTATATTTCGATTTGACATCAGTAAATAAACTCTATACGTCACACATGAACTCACCTGTCGATCGAAGTAATACTTAGCGCCTGCTAAAAACACAGTAGCTAATGCGAACGATACTAGCATGCCGAATTTAAGATGCGGGGCCATCATGGGTGAGTGATTGAGGCCCAAGGCTGCAGTCCGGAGTAAGGTGTCTGGGGTCACAGAACGGGCGGCTGCCAGACTCGCAATGGTCGGCTGCGGAGGCTCCATAGGGATCTCGACATAGAGACTGGGCTCATCATTCTGCCGCCGCGAAGAATGCACCGCTGGCATTGGTGGAGGCCTGAAATGCATGACAGAATGTTTGAGGTTGTCAGCGGCTAAAATACGGCGAGACTGCTGTGCGGTACAACTGGTCCTCGATTCTACTAAAGCAAAATCACTGCCATAACACAAACACTGCTAAAAATAGTATTCAATTGTAAACTTTATTTCTATACCTTCATAATCCAAAATAGTTTCATTACACTTTTTCATTAACTCTGCAAAAAGCCTTTTAATTTTGTACCAAGTCTAAAATTAAATAGATTCTTTAGCAATGTCAGTGGTATGATGGTGGTATTGCTTTAGTAGAATTGAGGCCCAGGATCATAATATAGGTATAGTGTCATCACAATCTGATTCCATGTTTAATAAACAAAACATTCGATTAATCAATGAAACAGCGCAGCAGCTGGTCAAAGATATGGCTAACAATAAGGCACGTAGCACGTACCCATAATGGCGGTGCGTGCGGTGAGGGCGGCGCGGCGGGCAGTCGACAGCGGCGAAGCGGTGCACTGGCGCCGCCATGCCTTTACGGCCGCCAGGGCCGCCTGCGCAGACCCGACCGCGACTACGCCCTGCACGCGCAATGCGGACATCATTTTTTCTGTTCCGTTATTTTTCGAAATTCAGGATAAATCACTACGCAACGTGGGCTATGTAAATTGAGCGCAATCCGCGCTTTTGATGGGTGGTCATTGTGTAGACTCTTCGTCAATGCTGTTGTGATTGTGAAACTATTTCATGTCAGAAAAAACTATGACTATTATATTGTACGCACTATCCGTAACTATTGGGGCATAAGAGTGGATGTTTTCACCAACGATAAGAATCGAAGTTAAAACTAATCTGTGTAATCACGTCTCCATCAAGGTATCAGCACATGCGAATTTTAGTTGATTGGATTTTCAAAAGGTGAAATCTAGCCTAATTGTTTGCCAGCTCCAACATCCTCACCAGATCAGAGGATTTTTATGAGTAAAATGGACAATATCGATACAACTGTCGTTCGATTACGTGCGCACCTTTTAAGTATATTCCAGTGGGAGTCGGGGGAGACATTGCGTGCAACTATACATTAGTGCGTACCTGTTTAGGTAGGTCAACAGGTACGCAATACGCTGGTCGTTCAATAAATTACCTACTTTGGATCATGGGGAAGATATCGTTAATATAAAAAAGTTCGAGAACTACTAGTGTTACATGCTTTGCTTATTGTAAACTTTGTGCTTAGCTTAACAAGGGCACAAGTTTTAAGTTCGTAATAAGCTTTTTAGAATCGTCGCAATTTGTCGAAAATATAACTTCCAGACGTCTGATATGGTTGCCATTTTGACTGAGAACTATGAAATCCAAATAACTTGCTTCAGAAAATATTGCACAATGATTTTGCAATGTGGGTGATATTGTACATTGCATTGTCAACTATGGTGAATATTGCCAGATTCAACTATTTAGAGAAAACTTACGACTGAGAATATTTCGAAGGGCTGTGCTGCGCAAAACCTGGACTTACGGAAGGGCTTCAAGTCTATGATTGTGGTAATAGTTATTACCAACTGAAATTATTTAAGTACTACAATAAATGAAGGATATTTCTATTTATTTTAAATGTGTTTACACTAGAACTATTCCTTTGGCGAGAATTATACAGAAAAAAGCGCAGATATGACGCCGTTTTAATACTGTTTTCAAAGTAAATGCACGAAAGACACGCAGTTTCGTCGCCGGTTCCGCGTCGCTAGTAAGCAACAAAGCTATTTGCATTCGTTTCAGGTGTTTCGAACCATTTCATGCATTCTCTTACTGATAATAGATATACTTAGCTACTTTTGAGTCTAAATAACACGTAGTAAATTGTTCTACAATTTTATTTATTTAGTCTTCAGAAAAGGAAACATGATATCTTTACAATGTCAGCCTGTATAAATAGGCGCATCGTACCGTGTCTTATAACTTTGAGTGGCGGTTCACCCCTGTCCGTTACGCCCCTGCTACGCGTGACGTTTCTGTATAATTCAGGCCTTAGCCTGGATTCACCGTTTCTCAACCTAACATGATTTGGTAGGATTCTAGCCGACAGAATAAAACGCCAAGGAAGCTACGGACCCTGGCCTACTAACAAACTCCTGATAACACATTAGGTACAGTCAGCAATATAAGTTGCTGGACACTTATAAATTTACAATATGGATGGACTATTGAATACTTATACTACGTAGTTATATAAATAATTTTTAAATATATACCAAGTTTATATACATAATATATTTTTTCGTTTATTATTTTATAAAGTTTTATAGCTTTTAAGATGCTTTGTAAATTGTAATGTGTTCTGCTACTTTAGTCGCTGACTGTACATATGCCATATTAGACATACCAGAGGAGATGGAAGACGGCACGCGGTGGCGGCCCGGGTAGGCGCACTGGCTTCGTTTATCTATCCAAAAATGCATCGGAACGTTTCACTGCTCGCTGCGGCGAAAATGTATTCGACTGATCCTCAGTGCACCACGTGATCGGAGACCATTGTATGGGATGCAGCTGAAAATGTTTATATCTACGATTTTTTTTATTTCTAGCTTACTTCTAATATAAAACACATAGGTAAAACGCTAATCTTAGAATCAAATATCTTAAAGCTGGCCTAAAACGCTCCTATACAATCGTACTTGCGAGTGACGTCACACGCCGGTAGCGTGCAGTGCAATTGTTTGCAATGTAAGAGAATATCGCATTTATCTAAGTCCATGTTGTGTTTACATGTGCATAGACCTCAATTTGATTGTTTATATTTTGACTTACTTGGGAGTTAAAAATAATGAAGTCTTAACTTCACTAACTTTTAAACTTTCGCGTTCCATAATATACAATAATGTTTACGGGAATTAATGCTATCATGGTATAGGTACATACATACCTTTGATTTGCCTGACGTTTCGACCAGGTTACACAGGCTGTGGTCACAGGTTGACTGATTCAGTGGTGTACGCGCGCCGCCTTCGAGTCTGTAAGGCAGTAGATTCTTCATTTACCCGCTCATTATACATAGGAGGTAGGACACGGCTGTATTTCCGCGCAATTAAGCAGTCCGACTGGGGAAGTACCTCCGCCCTACAGAATACCGCGGTTATAACAACTTCGTGTTGTGTTTCCAGCGGTGAGTAGGGTAGCCAGAGCTCACTGGAGAATTTGTGCTGTCAGTGGGATGACTAATGGCTTGTTCTGCTTTGTCCTCTACATTGACGGCACAGAAACTCTGTGCTTACAGGGTCGGCAACGCAAGTGTGGCTCCTCTAGTGTTACACACGTCCATAAGCCACGGTAACCACTTTCCATCAGGTGGGCCGTGCGCTTGTCCTGTACCGTGGTATAAAAAAATATATAAATTTAATATCAATATTACTGAAGAAAACTTTCAAATAATCTAACACTCATCATCAAATTTTTTCTTGCAATAGGCGCTTCATTCCGAGAATTGTTAATTTTTTTCAATTTCGAGTCACCAGAGGTTTTATAAAAATTAGGGCTCCATGGGACCTGGTACGTTTTTTGATTGACCTAAATTACATACTTTGCTATTCTTCGTAGTGACGCTAAGCTTGTGACACATGAAACAAATTACACCAGGAAATTCAGGGCAATTTTTATAAGAATCTCCAGAGGACTTACATTTTAAACAAGTGAAATCATCTAACACACAGCACACAACAGCACTTATTTAAGCAGAATTTTTTTTTTTATACCACTTAGGTGATAGGTTTTTTAATATATTTATTCTCACTCAAGTTTTTTCTTGATACAAAATTCTCTAATTCTCTGCTGAGGTTAATAAATTCATCAATAGAAGAAATAGTTCTACCAAACCGTAAAGGTGTGTAAATATATAACATATTAATATTTACATAATGTACACGGAAGTTATCTAAATTAAAGTATTTAAAAAAAGAAAAAACTGAATATACATAAACAATCCTGCAGGTTCAGGCGTCAAAGAATTCCTCCCCATCAATGTCAACCGGGAGGGTGGCCAGAAGGCTGGTGGCATTGCCACATTGAATGGTAACCACCAATCCTTTGCGCAAGGAATTAACCAGCCCTCTGGTCACGGGTAGCGTATAACATATTATGTTTAATAATAGTTATGAGGGTAGTACCAAAAATATATATTTAGATTAGACTAACTGACTGTGAAAATAATATTTATTTTATATCATGTTTAATCCTACGTGTTTAATTCATGATAATTGATATTTCATGTATGATGCTTAAAAAAATAAGTACTTGGGTTATATGTATTATTTTTTTTTTTTTTTTATATAGGACACGTCAATTGGACTTCGCCTTGCCTGATGGTAAGCTGAAGGCAAAATCCCAGAAAAGAGGGTCACCATTACTTACACATACCGTGTGACAATGGTGACACTCAGCTTGACGGCCTTATCATATGCTTTTTCACGCTTGCTATTTTACTGATTCATGTCTTTTTTTTACATATAGGACACACCAACTTGACTTCACCTCGCCTGATGGTAAGCTAAAGATTAAGTCTCAGGAAAGTTGTGTTTTCTGTTTGATTATTTATGGCTGTTGATTTATTTAAGGCTACTTATGTGTCTTGATAATTATACTAATTATAATTTGCAAAAGTAAAAGAACAATGCTGTATTAAGATCTAATCTATACTATGAAACAAACTCCTTTACATATATCATGTTCAATTTAATCTATTATAACATACACATTAATAAAAAACTGAATCCCAGCAGAGTAGAATTTGGACCACCCCATCTCTTCCCATACAGTGTTGTACAAGATGACTAAGGGATAGGCCTGTTTAACATCAGACAGATATATACAGCTCAGACTCAGCCACAAATACAATTCTTGAGTCAAAAATAGTGCCCGGAATACAGCAATAGGTTCACCCCCTATTATGTGGGACCGAATTCAATGATTGGTGAAATTTGGGAGTTAATTCACCTCTGCCTAACCCTCTGGAGATAAAGGCGTGATTATATGAATGTTTGTGTATGTAATAAAAAATAAAAAATATTGTCTTGATTGTATTTTTATATATTGTTTTAATTACCTTGATAATATTTTCATGGTGGACAATTTGGATTTTGATAATAAAAATCTAATTCCTGAATTTTCTAGTAGGTACTCTATTTGAAGGAAAATAGTATGGAAGAGTCCCCTTCGGAGCATCAAAAGCGACTTTATACCTAGTGAGATTTAGCACGCACAATGGCCCAAAAAAAGGAGGCTAAGTGCGGACAAGAGTCCCTTTTTATTTCAACCTAGTGAGACAGAATCCAGGCGCTCATATTATTTTAAAATGATAAAATACTATGAGGTGAATTACATTTGTAATATACAAAAATTAAGTCTTTTATTGTACGCGTTATTAGTTTAAAATATTGTAAAATGTTTTTTATTATCGAAATACAGCAAGAATTTAAAAGCATACAATGATACCGTACCTTTTTCTTTATATTTTCCGCAATTCGTATTACGTTCACGAGTGAAGCTGAGCTGAGAATTAATTTTATTATATTTTTCTAAATTTTCATCTATTCATAAGAATTACACATAAACACTGTCATATAAAACGTTTGCACAATTCAAAAAATATGTTCACTATCTAGATACATAGCTAAAATACTGAGAAATGAAACAAATGGGTTAAAAATTTAAAATACATTACAAATAAATCTTCAATTCACTTTTGCTCTTGACGGCCATTAGATTAGTGGGCGGAGGCGAGGTAAGCGCGAGAGAGACGCGCGCGAAGCAAAACAATCAGAGCTACCAACTTTCTTACGTCAAAATCAATAAATAATATCAATCATTTTCGTACTAATTAATCTAAATGGCATATAATGTTGATGCGAATGGAACATAAGAAATGAAATAATATTTAACAAATTTATTGATCTACTTATTCTATGTATGAATGTACCGAAATTAATGATTGTATTATATTTGACATTTCCCGGTACGAACAACGACGATACAACGAACAGAGCGCCACCTGGCGATATCTACCAATTTTTGAATTTTTGGTACATCAGTACCAGTACTAACCTACTACTGCGCTTAGATGAATACTCTCTCTAACTGTAATATTCTAAGATCCGGCGTATAATTATTGTTCTGTGCCTTCTGTGCATAGGTTCTGTGATTATTTATCTTCTTTGCACTTTATACAAAAAAATTCAAGCACTTTTCAAGCAAATAAAATTTTAATTTCTATCTGTATAATTACAAAGACAATTCGTTATCAAAACAGAATTTGATAATCTCTGCGGTGTGGTCGAGCTCTTATATTATATACTCTTTGGGTCGAGCTTTCAAGATATCAGAGATTATCATGGGTACAATTTGTGTGTATGAATTATTGCGTACTTGAATATCATATAAACACTCAGGGCAATGCAAATACAGATATTTGCATTGCCCTGAGTGTTTCTACGTAAAAAATATTTATTTTAGTTTTATCTGCATTCTAGAACCCATAACACCAGTTAAGCCATGCACAAACGATTAAAGAAATAAATGGTGTGTAATAATTAGTACAAGCAATTCATGGATCACAGTTTAATGAATTAAGTACTTCAGCATGAAGTCCGCACCGTGAGTCCGTTTGCTACCTTAATAATATAAAATAACACGCTTCGCATTCACATATTATCTATAAACTTAGGCAATAACTTTACTTATTACAATTATTTTAAATTATTTATTTACGTACATGTATATAAATAATCTAAAATAATGATAGACAACAGAGATAGGTAATTGAAAATAATAACCTCTAACTGGAACTTTTAGAATTCCGTAATATACATAGTACATCGGCAAATATGGCCAGCGCCAACCCAATGTCACTTTATTTTTCTCAGTGAGTTAATATATCAGTAATTTGACTCTAATTACGTACGGAACCGTCTATTCTCATGCTAAATTCTGTAAGGAATAGTAACATTTTGGATTTTTAGGTACAGCGTGGTGTGGAACTGTGGATGTAAATCACATCACACGTATTATTCTTATAAAATAAAAAAAAATTTAAAGTTTAAATTTTACCACCAAGAAAACTAGAAATGTATCGTAATATCCGGAACATTCTAGGTATCTGTACCACTAGGTTTCGTTCAGAAATTTGAAACTACTTAAAATTATTATTATAATATTCTTGCTTAAAGAAATTATAAAGTACAATTTCTTAAAACAATTATTAAATTTAAGTTATTTCATTAATGTTTGTCAATTTTTGATGCGATATTTTCAATTATAATTAGTTTTAATAAGAATATATTTTGACGTTTAAGTTTCTAGAGCTCTGTGTTTCTGAACGAAACTAAAAATTCTATATAAATACAAACCCCCCCTCACAGAAGTATCAGTTAAAATTCAGAGATTGTCCTTTGTGAATATCGACGTGACATTTAACTCAACTGTTTGTTTTGATAGATCCGTCTCATCTGTGTAGTGTGTATACTTGTTTGTGCGAAGTGAGAAATTTTACTCACAAAATGTTGACATGGTCTCGGCGTAGGAGTGGTGCACACGCGAAGCCGTTTTGCAAGTGTTACGATGATGGTGCTAAGCCTCCGTCGAACCCAGCTGGTTGCCAGTGCGGAGAACACACTAATGGTAAGTAGTAACGTAACAAGTTTCATGACCTTCCACATTCATTAATTTTCATATATCGTTGTTAGAAGTTACAAGGAACTTGTCAAAACAAACAGTTTTAAATTGAATTGTAAATTAATATTAATTCTATTTAGAATATTCATTATTATTTTTAATCAGTTTTGAAAAATAGCAGTTGATGAAATTGTAACTCATTTTACTTGAAAAACTCTGGTGAAACTTTCTTTGAAGTCCAGAAGGTATTTATACTGAATGATTTGGGCCCATCTGCTATTATTTCCTTTTCTTCCTCTATATATTGTTTAATACTAGGAAAATGCAGAAGGTTAATCATGAATATTAAACTTTAAAAGATAGGGCTGTTTAACATCAGACAGATAGATATACATCCCAGACTCAGCCTCAGATGCTTGACTTGAGTCAATTATAGTGCCCAGAAGACAGCTATAGGCTCACCACATACTACATGAGATCAAATTCAGTGATTGGTGAAATGTGGGTGTTAATTTACCTCTGCCTAATCCTCCAGGGATAAAGGCGTGATTATATGTATGTATGTAAAAGGTAACAACTTTTATAAATTGTAAATAAGATTTTTTTAATGTTATATACTATTCTCTTGTGTCAATGATTCACTTTTTCTACATTATTTGAGAGCAAAATTCTGCCATCTCAACCAAGTTTGTATGGCTTTAATGCAGGTCATCTTTGCAGTGCACTAGGTAGGACATAAGGGACACAAAACCAAGTGTTTTTTTTTGTTTGAAAAGAATATTATAATCGAAATCACTAATATTCTCGCTAAGTTCTCCAGTTAAGCTCAATTTTGCTTGTATTAGGAGTGGATTCATGTGGATTATGACAATCCATGACACACTTTGTTTTTTGTCCCTTTTGGCTCACCTGTAATAAAATAGTTTATAAAGTAACATAATTTTAAACCAAAACAAACTAAAAGTAACCAAGTGAGGTAAAATTTTTTAGTACTGAAAAATGATTTTTTTTCCTTTTTAATTGTGCACTGGTATACCAGATCAAAATGAGAATGTAATCTTAACAATCCATAGATCAATACAAACAATTTTTCTTATGTTTCTGTATAGAATATCCATGCTAATTTATTTTAAATTTCTTCCAGTTAGCGAATGGCAGTGGGAGACGTCAACGAACACAGAGTCGAGCTGGGTAATCATGACAAGAGACCAGAAACAAGTGACATTCCATCCGTTCTACAGTTCCGGTACTGCGATGGTGAGGGGCAACACCCCACTGACACACGGCCACCACTACTACTGGGAAGTCAAGATGCTGACAGAACCCTACGGAACTGACATTGTAAGTGTTACTTAATAATCCACTTACTTACTTTTTCAATCTTCAATGTACTTATTAACTTCCAGCAGGGGATGCCGTTGACCTGACAGGTGATCTGCCCTTTTGCATGGGCTATTTCACCCAATTCCTCTAGTCCCCCCTAGGGCAGGCTGAGGCATGAGGGTGGCTGGTAACCTCAGCTTTCTGTCAAACTTACCTGTTTGTTTACCAAAGCTATCTATCTAACTATCTGTTCCACATTCAGAGAGTCCCACCCACTCCTTTGTACACAGGACAACACATGCATGGCTTAGATGTCACCCGCACACGGTGCTGAGTATCGATTAAGAACCAAGCGGTTCGAATACCCTTTCCTTTGCTGCACCACTAACACCTGGAGTTCTTTACTAGCTCACGTGTTTCCTTCTTCCTACGGTCCCGGGTCCTGTGTCCTCCTCGTGTCTGTAATGGTGTAATAGACAAGCTGTAGAAAATTAAGCTTGAACAAAAATTGTGCCTCATTCAGGGGAATGAACCTACGGAGGAATGAGGCGAGAGAGGATGCGATATATGTCGCGTAAACTCCTTGGGTATTTAATTAAACGTAAACAATCATGATATAGATCCTCATTGGGACTGGTAGACGATCTGACTGACTGATCAATGAAAATGCCTATCAAGGTTAGTTGCAGCGCTGCGCTTGATGCTGATTGTTAATATATAACAAGTGCCATAGATGTTAGACCGGGGTGCGAGGTGAGGGTTATGCCTGCCAACCTTACCTCACCTCCGGTAACCAACAACGACCCACAGACGGGGCTTTAATCGGTTCGAGTCCGAAATAACCGTTACTACCGACTCCGGATTCTAACATAACATAACATAAGCTCACGCCTATATCCCCGAAGGGATAGGCAGAGGTGCTAGCACCCACATTTCGCCAGTTTATGTTTAGATCCCAATGTAATAGGTGGCGAGCCTATTGCCATTAACCGGGCACTTATAAACCTGCGATAAATACACACTTAACTTCGAAAAGTTATTGGTGTGCCATAGTAAAACCTAGGATCGAACCCGAGACCTCGTCTCAGCAGTCCATTACCCATACTACTAGGCTACCACGGATTCTGCGCTCGTAAAATAAAAATAGACTCCCATAGATGTTCACGTGACAATCGAGGCCTATTTATTGTGCTCTCCGAGGCATGGCAATATCTAAAAATTCATGCAAACAAATATTTGCACTGGGTGAAATTCGAACCGACACCCCTTCACGTAACATTTGAATACACAATCGCTACGCCACGACACAGAGGCTATCAGAATTATTTCGATTTATTTCTCACAGTTAGAAATTAGCCGCGTGGTCCCCGGCAAAGTAGAATTTGGATCACTCCATCTCTTACCATGCGGTGTCGTATAAGGCGACTAAGGGATAGGGCTGTTTTGATCAGACGTATGCAGCCCAGACTCAGCCTCAGAGGCATGACTGGAGTCAACAATAGTGCCCGGAAAACGGCAATACGCTCACCCCCTATTACGTGGGACCGAATACTACTATTATTGGTGAAATGTGGGTGTTAATTTACTTCTGCCTAACCCTCTGGGGATTAAGTCGATATGTATGTAGTTAGAAATTAGAGTATCGGAAGTAGAAATGATCAAGGTCACCTTGAAGTGGTCGCGAGTCGCGACTGACATGCTCTAGACATTTGGTCCGCTCGTGTTATTCGTTATCATTACTGGTACAATAGTTCAAACCTGCATTTAATCATGCTTATCAAAATCCCAAAATTAATTAACTTTTAAGTAAGACATATTGTTGTAAATAAATGTTTATTATTCTTGATTTTACGTTTCATAATAATTGTTTTGGCTGAGCGGTGACCTAACAAGGTTAAGCAACACTAGCCAATTCGGTCTTTTTTTCTCGCGTAATGGGAAGCTGAAGGCAAAGTCTCAGAAAAAAGGGTTACCATATACCATGTTACAATGGCGACACTCAGCTTGATGTCCTCATCATAGGGTTTTTCACGCCTTTAAGGAACCGGGACTGTAGGAAGAAGGAAACACGCGAGCTGATAATGAATTCCAGGCCTTAATGGTGCGACAGAGGAAAGAGTCTCCGAACCGCTTGGTTCTTGATCGGATATTATGCACCGTGTGCGGGTGACATCTAAGCCCTGCACGTGATGTCCTATGTATGAAAGGGGAGGGTGGGACTAATTGAAAGAGTTCATCATGGTACAAACGGTAAAACACTGCCAAGAAAAGATGGCTGACCATTCTTAACACATTGAAACCCCGTCCTGCTTCGGAGGTGATGATGGCGGCTCGTACAGGCAGCAGTAGCCGCTTCGCCTGAACTTCTTGAGTACACATACATAGTCACGTCTTTTTCCCATGGGCAGAGACTACTGTTTTCCACTTGCCACGATCCTGGCATACCTCTTTCGCTTCTTCTATTTTCGTTACTGTTTTCTTTAGTTTTTCTTCTTCATCCTTGAAGATTTTTGTACTACGTAGAGCACGTTATGCCGTTGATCTCGCTAGCCATTCTATTATGAGGTAGTCTATAAATCGTGGAGAAATACAAAGTCTTACAACTGGTCTAACTTCAACACTTCGATAACGCCAATCGTTTGTGAAGTTCAGAAGGCAATCGCATCTCGGAAAATATTGAAGTTCAGCCAAACCCGCAGTTGGACTGGAAAAAATGAACACCGGACTCCGAGGTGATGCTTCGGATGCGACCAGGCCCTCGATTCTACTAAAGCAAAACCACCGTCATACCACAGACACTCCAAAAAATGGCATTAAATTTTAGACTTTATTTCTATTGGATTAAAATCCAAAATGAAATGAAAGGAGTTTCATTGACCTTTTTTTTGAGGAGGTAGGACACGGCGGTATATCCGCCCAATTGAGCAGTCCGACTGGGGAAGTACCTCCGCCCTACAGAATACCGCGGTTATAATAACTTCGTGTTGTGTTCCCAGCGGTGGGTAGGGTAGCCAGAGCTCACTGGAGAATTTGTGCTGTCAGTGGGATGACTAAAGATTTGTCCTGCTTTGGCCTCTACACTGACGGCAAAGAAACTCTGTGCTTACAGGGTCGGCAGCGCGAGTGTGGCTTTTCTTGTGTAACACACGTCCATAGGCCATGGTAACCCACTTTCCATCAGGTGGGCCGTGTGCTTGTCTGCCATCTAAGTGGTATAAAAAAACCCTTATTCATTCACTTTGCAAAAATACTTTCAATTTTGGACTTTAATTTTGCTTGCTTTGAAGTCTAAAATTAAACGGATTTTTGTAGCAGTATACGTCGTGGTATGATGGTTTTCTTTAGCAGAATCGTGGCCTGGGATTAATTCTAGCATGAAGGATACTACGTTTTATATATTTGTACAAACATTAGACACATCAGTCTGCCCATATCTTTGCACCATTTTTAACATAGAAGAATCATGTACTCGTAAATACATCCGCTCTTTTCGCACCTGTTTGTATTTCGCGTAAATGTACTTGGCATGACGCCACATGGGCAACATACATCACCTAGCTGAAGCTATTTTAAAACAATAAACATTTACAAGTATCGATCTTTCCCTCTTTTGTTTATACTTTTAAAATACTTTTTAACCGACTCTCCAAAAAGGAGGAAGCTTCTCGATTCTTCGAAATCTTTTTTAGAATGTGTTGAATTTCGTATTTTGTTTCATGAAAAGAAGGTATTGATATAAGGGAAGTAGGATATTGTACCTAAAATGTATAAAATAAAATCTGTGGAGAATATCACATAGGTAGGTAAAGAACCAGTTATACAAAATAGCATTACTGTGCTTCGGTTGCTTTTTAGGAGTCGAATTGCCGTCCAATTGAGCAGTCCAACTGGGGAAGTAGCTCCACCCTACAGAATACCGCGGCCATAATAACTTCGTGTTATGTTCCCAGTGGTGAGTAGGGTAGCCATAGCTCACTGGAGAGTTTTTGTACTGTCAGTGAGAATACCAAAAGCTTGTTCTGCTTTGTCTTTTACACTGACGGCACAGAAAGTCTTGTGCTGATAGGGTCGGCAGCGCGAGTGTAACTTCCTCGGTGTTGCACACGTCCATAGGCTACAGTAACCACTTTCCATCAGGTGGGCCGTGTGCTTGTCTGCCAACCAAGTGGTATAAAGTCTACAGATTTATTTAGATGAGTGATATCCCATAGCATATCCAATATTTTTCTTGTTCTGCAGATGGTAGGTGTGGGTACAGACAAAGTGAACCCATCGTCATCCCGGTACCGTTTCACGTCACTCCTGGGCCAGGACTCGGAGTCCTACGGTCTGTCCTACACAGGAGTCTCGCGCCACGATGATAGGATCACCAAGGAGGGAACCGGCTTCTGCAGAGGCTCTGTAATTGGAATCAAAGTGGACCTTTGGCAGGGTACTCTTGAGTTCTTCCTGAATAGGGACTCCAAAGGTAAGTGATAGATTTTATGACTGAGACAGCTATGTCCTCTGGAAATAGGAAGTGCTGGGTTAAGAAAGGGCTCAATAAGAAATACACTTTTCATCAGAGTCTGTTTAACATCAGACATATTTATACATGCAGCTCAGACTCAGGCACAGATACACGGCTCAAGTCAATAATAGTGCCGGGAAGACGGCAGTAGGCTCACCCCCTATTACGTGGGCCCAAAAACAAAGTTTGGTGAAATGTGTGTGTCAAGTCACCTCTGCCTAACCCTTCGGAAATAGAGGCGTGATTATATGTATGTAAGAAATCTGTACAATACTAAATATGTACCTACTACTATGGCATAATATGGCGTAAATAATCGAAATCTTCGCTTATTCTTTACCAGGTGAAGTCATATTGATGTGATCATTATAAAAAGAACTGATATCCCTAGATACTGTTGCAACTTTCTTCACCCAATCAAGATGGCATCCACATCTAGCACTTAAAAAAAAAAAGTTTTAACGACGGTAATAGCAAGCATACGACCACTTGATAGGAAATTCGGGGTCTAGTTCAACTCGGGGTCTACTCTTCCCCATCTTTCCACAATTTAGTATGGAAGCGGCTACCGCTCTCTGACGCCGAGAGAAAAGCAGAACCTCATCCGTCAATCGGCAGGGTCTCGATTCTGCCAAAGCAAAACTATTGCCATACCAAGGACACTGCTAAAAACCTATTTAATTTTAGCCTTTAAAGCAATGTGGTTAAAGTCCAAAATTAAAAGACTTTGCAGAGTGAATGTAAATGTAATGAAACTCTTCATTTAATTTTGGATTTTAATTGTATAGAAATGAAGTCTAAAATTTGTAAATCTGTAGTACAACAGTGAATTTGCTTTAAGAGCATTGAGAACCAAAAATTTCTCGTTGCAAAGACGGGCATTGAGGCTGGTTGACAATCCCATACTCACAGGTAGAGTGCAACCTCTTAGCCTTAGGAGGGATTTTGCCTCACTGTGTGTGTTCTACTACCGCCTATACAATGGTTTGTGCTCAGATGAATTGTTTGACATAATGCCCGTAGCTACATTCTATCATCGCACCTCTCGCCATAGGCAGGGAATTCATCCCCACACATTGCGACCCGAGACGGTGCGCACTGTGCGGTATGAAAGAAACTTCATCCCACGCACACTCAAGCTGTGGAATGACCTCCCTGCTGCGGTTTTCCCAAGCGCCTACAATATGGGGTTCTTCAAGAGGGGCATCAGAAGGTTTCTTCATGGTCGGCAGCGCGAGTGTGACACCCCTGGTGTTGCATACGTCCATAGGCCACGGTAACCGCTTCCCATCAGGTGGGCCGTGTCCTTGTCTGCCAACTAAGTGGTATAAAAAAAAAAAAACACTAAATTGCAGATGAAATTGGACCCCAATGATCGTGATGTGGGACCTTATTCATATGTATTCATATATGGACATACAACTTAGACCTCACTTGCGAGACTAACGAGGCCTTGCGCACGATGGATTGTTTTATAATCTAGCTCGTCCACCGCCGTAGGACCTTTCCTGTGAAGGACGAAGCTAGATTATATTACGAGCCTATTGAACACAGGGGTGTTAAATAGATGCCCAAGAAACGTTTATACATGTTCATTGATCACATTTTCATCACATGCGGTTTTCTCAAGCGCCTACAATATGGGGTTCTTCAAGAGGGGCATCAGAAGGTTTCTTCATGGTCAGCAGCACGAGTGTGACACCCCTGGTGTTGCATACGTCCATAGGCCACGATAACCGCTTCCCATCAGGTGGGCCGTGTGCTTATCTGCCAACTTAGTGGTATAAAAAAAAAATTTTTTAGGTCCAAGATATATTTCCCCAAGTATGAGTACTCATTACTCACCTGTAATATGTATTTTCCATCAGGAATATCTTTCTACAACCTCCGTCGCCATGCCTCCAATACGCTCTTCCCCATGCTGTCGTCGACTGCAGCACAGTCCTCCATGCGCCTGATATACGCTGGATCCTGGCAAGCCTCTCTGCTGGTTGATGCGGCCAAGATCTTGGGCGCTTCGTGTAGGAGTGAGCTGCCTCTGCCGCCCGGCCTCAAGAGCAAGTTGAAGAATCACTTCTGGACTATGTTGCCGAATGAGAGTGAGTATAATATTACAATAGTATGACCGAACTCGCTTTTCTCTTCAACTTAGTGTTAATGCCCATCGCATCTGAAGCTTTCAACTCGGAGTTTGGGGTCCACTTTAACAGTCTAATTGCGGATTTAGTTGAAATTCGATATTTTCTATCACTTCCACAACCCAAAGGCAACATCGAAGCATTGCAGTTAGAGCAGTTGTTGGGTATTTTAGGGCTGCAACTACCCGTAACGACTGCCATGATAGATGTGCCTATGGTAACTGGGACCGACGGCTTGACGAACTCTCCGAGGCATGACCGGACCAATGCACATACCCATATCCATGCATACAAATATTTACATTGAGCGATGATCGAATCCACGCTTCCTGAGTACCAATCGCGTTCACTACCGCCACAGAAGCTGTCAACGTAGCCGTTCTACCGCGTCCTAAGTACGATGCGGTGTGGCGGGGGACGTGGAAAAGAAAGAGAATGAGTCGAGAGCGAGTGAGACATAGCTATGAGCGTTGGCGGCGAACTGACCAAGTCTGACGTCGATAAACCCCCCGTCTCGCTACGTACATACCCGTATCCAAGGCGTGGCACACCGGCTATGGACAAACTATAGTAGCTGTTTTCCACCTGCGTGGAACTTTGATTCCCGGTCTAGGAGACCCATGGATGCCCACATCGGGGGCAAAAAGAGCTAGCTTGGCGTCCTAGAAGATGACACGTGTGTCAATGGTCTCTTTACTATGGATGACCAATACCTTGGGAAGAGAATGCCGTAAAGCTGAACCTAGACTCGAGAGGTGAAGACATCAGATGTGACCGCGACTAATTTTAAGATGATGATGATTTATTTAGGGGCTGATTTTTTTGTCGTTTCGGACCGAAAACCGTTTGAAAATATTAATTTAGCTTAAAATTATTAATGGCGAGATGCCAATGTTAAGTTTTTCAAGTTGGGGTCCTTTAGAATGATTTTTGATGATGACGATGGCGATGAGTTGATGATGTTGACGATGATGATGACAATCGATTAGATGGTTGCTGCCTCAGTAAAGTTGTGGGGACTTTACTAGAAGCTCTCTAGGGAAATTTGGAACCAAGACGAAAAGTCACAATTCACTGTAATATACCACTTCTTCTACACTAGTCTGCGTTGTCAAAGACGTTAGATATGTCTAAAAATCCACCATTTTTATACATAGAAACTCGAATTCACACCAATTTCGGAAAATAAAATAATAACGCGATGCGCTCTTCTTAGTTTTGGCGCCAAAACCTTGGTATCTTTTAAATTTGTTTTATGTAGAAACTCAGTTCATTAATATTTTTCTGTTTAGAAACTCATTTTAAAGACTAAAATCCGAAATTGAACCACTAGTTATTCAGTTGGTTAGCCTAGTTTGTTTGTTTAATATGTGTTTGTATAAAAAGTTACTAAAAAATTGTTTACCTTTAGTTAAGCACCTAACCGAGTGGAGTACCATAGAGTAATGAATATGTGTTATAATTACTTTTCGTTAGACTCTGGCCAACAAAATATGAACAAGTATTTTTTTCAATTTTTAGTTAAAAAAAAAAATAGAATATTAGAATCGAAATTTCTAATATTCCCTCTAACCCCTCCAGCTAAGCTAAATTGCTTGTGTTAGGAATGGGTTCACGTCGGTAGTGTAATGACCAGGTTTGAACCCGAAACCTTTCAATCGTAAGATCGACTTATTTTACTTTACATTAAGCTACCGACCCTTCATGTTACATGGCAACATTTTTTTCCTGTCAGTTAGTATTGTATAGTTTACAAAAACTTCTTGATACTGGAAATTCATATAATGTTATCATTTGCGTATAATCTTCAAAGTGAATTGATAATTTTGATAGTAATTGGCGGATTTCTGTGTTAATTGTGTTTACGTTATACGCAGACATAATAAGTAGATTGCCGTTTCAGAAACCGTTTGCACTTCAGACCCGACAGCTTCATTAACTTTAAACGTTTATTTTGACTAATTATGACTATCTTATATATATATATATATATATATATTTGAAAATCAATTGCTGTTCGTTAGTCTCGCTAAAACTCGAGAACGGCTGAACGGATTTATCTTATCTTGGTCTTGAAATGTTCGTGGAGGTCTAGAAAAGGTTTAAAAGGTGAGAAAAATTCGAATAATTGCCGGGAACCGACATCCACGCGAGCGTAGCCGCACAAAAGCTAGTAGGTATATATAAATAGATTTCACCATCACGAGTATGACGCCCCATTGGCCACGGTAACCACTTCCCATCATATCAGCCGTGTGCTTGTCTGTCAACTAAGTGTTATAGAATGTGAAAGTTTAGTAGCACAAACACTTAATCATCGTTAAAGTTGTTATTTACAATAGATAACACATATTTAGTGTAGTAGGTGTTAATGACACCAAAACAAGGCCGAGCGAAAAATAACCGTTTGCTCTTTAGGTCAATAAAAAAAGATAATACGTGTCAATTCATCAGAAATTTAAAAAAAGACCTCTAGATAACCGCGGTTGTCGATGGATGTTGTTTAGTCCATTGATAAATATATAGGAAATCTAAGGTTTGTTTTGTCTGGACACGCTTCCTGGTCGAGTCAAGAATAAATTAACTGATAAACGCAGATAAAATATTTATTTAAAGATATATTTTGTGTGGGTAATACTGCAAAATTAAAAAAAGAAGAAATTGCATCACACCACTAGGATTAATATTAAAGCCTGCTGTCTGAAACCCGGGATTCGTTCTCTTACATCTCCTTTCTTGGTTTACTTTAAAATAAATGAATATAAAATAAAAAAATAATTTTTCTGGACAACAGTGGCTTGTATCTTGTTAGTAATTATTCTTACATCTATGTTAGTAATATAATATTAAATTTTATCCTATAGTTACTACTACTACTTGATGGATTAATTTGACTTATAGACATTTTGCTTTAGAAAGATTACTATCTGTTCGCCAAAAAAACTCATATAAGTCGAATGTTTGAAGTGTCATATTTATAGTTTAATAATACACAAACTAAGTTACCATCTATCTATCTACTATTATAATAATTGTACATTGGAGGTGTTTGCAGGCGATGGACACAAAAACTGCTGAACAGATTTTTATGCGATTTTTTTTTGTTAGAAAGGTCCTGGTCAGACTTAAAATCTTACTTTTTGAGTCGGTTAAGTAGAACCGTAGATAAGAGATACACGCAGGCGTAGGCGCGGGCGGAAGACTAGTTTTTATATAAACATGAATGATGCTAAGCATAAAATTCGGGAACGTGTCGTAAAAGTCGGGAATGCCCCGTAAAAGTCGGCAACGTCTTGTAAAAGTCGGGAATGTCTCGTAAAAGTCGGGAACGCCTCCTAAAAGTCGGGAACGTCTCGTAAAAGTTGGGAACGTCTCATAAAAGTCGGGCACGCCTCGTAAAAGTCGGGAACATCCCGTATAAGTCGGGAACGCCTCGTAAAATTCGGGAACGTCTCGTAAAACACGGGATAGGCTCGTAAAACACGGGAAACCCTCGTAAAAGTCGGGAACGCTTCGTAAAAGTCGGGAACGCTTCGTAAAAGTCGGGAACGCCTCGTAAAAGTCGAGAACGTCTCGTAAAACTCGGTAACGTCTCGTAGAAGCCGGGAACGTCTCGTAAAAATTGGTAACGTCGCGTAAAACTCGAGAACGTCTCGTAAAATTTGGTAACGTCTCGTAAAACTCGAGAACGTCTCGTAAAATTTGGTAACGTCTCGTAAAACTCGAGAACGCCACGACCAATTCGGTAATTTTTTTAGTTTACAAATTATACTATCATATTCTATAAGTCATTTGATACGTTTTTGCAGGTTGTATCTTGGGTGACCGGCAGATGGAAACTGTGGCTACTGCGGAAGCGAAGACTCTAGCCAGACCTGCCAATAATAACGTAAGTCCTTTATTATCATGTGTTATTTTACATGTGTAAGTGCCGGTAAACTTCTTGAACAAACAGCATAAAGTTCACGCATTTGCACCATTATACGGACCAATCAAAAACTACTAATGACGTAGGCTTGTGCACCCGTGATAGGTTTATATAATTAATCTATTGTGTCACTTCGCATGGGCATTTTTGGTATTAAAGTAATCGGGATATTTACCATGTTGCAAGCACCATGATCACGGAGGAATTCCTGTGGTGCTTGCAACAGCGCCGAAATCTTAATACTAATGTGAATGACCATAGTTTAAATACCTGTAATGGCTATTTTTATTCGCTATTAGGAGTTCATGCAAGCATGCAAATAAATATACGCAAATATGATCGATCATCCACACATCGCAACCAAATAACAAACACAAACATTTGACAGAAGAAGCAGCCTTCTGTTCCTTTCTGCTAATTTGGGATTGGTCATATTTGTCAAATAATACATTATCTAATGCTGTCCAAACGTATTAATTGTTTGCCAAATATGTCAATACTATTTGAAATTCATGATTGGTTGGCACATTTCTGCCGTCGCGCCCCGCGCCGCTTACCTACCTCTAAATAGACTACAAATCCGAATTGCGCAGAGTACATTGTTAAGAAATTTGCCGGCGATTATAGCTAGTAGTTATGTATTTATGAAGCAGTCTCACTCATGTGTACCATACGAGCGTGTTTGGGTAACATCCGGTATAAGAATTATGTGGGTTTGCTTGCAGTTCTGTGCAGGTGTGGGTACGTGCATAAGTGCTTGTGTGTACTTGTTTGAGTGCGTGCGTGTGTGCTGGGGTTCGTGTGCGTGTGTGTTTTGGTCATGATTTTCTGTTAAACACTAATGATTATAAGTGACGTTGCGTCTCATTTGTAAACGAATTAAAGTTAATTGAATCGATATACTTTATCACTATTAATTCAAATCTACACAATGTTTACTGGAATTAACGCGTTACCCGGCAGTGGTCAGCCTGAGACTACAGCCGGTGTAACTTGGTCGAAACGTCAGGCTAATTAAAGCTATGTATGTATGTACCTATACTATGATCGCGTTAATTCCCGTAACATTATTGTGCATCATGCAACGCGAAAGTTTAAAAGTTAACTCAATTCTAATCAAATCAAAATGACATAATTAGTAGCTGATCAATCAAACGCTGTATTGCCATTATTGAAAAATAGAGGATTTTGTGGTAGAAAAAAATATTTTTCCATGCTAAGTCATAATAACATAAAAATGAAAAATTAATTGTCAAAAAGTTAAAAAATCATTATAAAATTTTGGGAACCTTTTTTTGTATCACTTAGGTGACAGACAAGCACACGGCTCACCTGATGGAAAGTGGTTACCGTGACCTATGAACTTTTGTAACTTAGGGATTTAAAAAATTTGTACGACCGATTTTACAAAAATGTACAAATGAATCATAAAAATCGATCAAGCCATTTCCGGGGAGATTTCCGACAAACAGTTAAGAATTTCACATGTTAGAATTAAATGCATGTAATCACTATTCATTCACTACCCATAGACTGTTCTGACACCTTAATTATCATCATCTTATCATCATCATTTACCGTGCATCCGGTCACTTGGGAGCATGAGGTCCTTCTTGTCGTCATCATCATCATCATTATCATAGCATTAGTCCCGGTTGTATCTTAAGCTTATACGTTGGAGCCCGAGATTTTGATTTAGTTTATCTTGGCTTTTATGGGAGTGACTGCCCTGTCCGTCTCAAGAGCACCGTCCGTCCTTCAGCAGGTGTTCCAGCTAGCAAGTAGCATAGGTTTGAGCTCCGAAGATGTTGTTAGGAAACATCTTTCCTCCTTACATATACTCATGTATTCACGCTTGTAAAGGGGTAGGCAGAGGTTTATTGACTTCTAAAGTTATGAAAAATATTTTTACCAATTTTAGACGCCGACATAACGTTGGACTGCCGGTAACCTGACCACAACAGGCGCGATCCTTCGCACGCTCAATTTTGGACAAAACAAATTAGCAAAATTCTACTTAATGGCTATGGTTTTAGTAATATCTAAAAGATTTTTTACTTTAATTATGATTAAAATATATTTTTTTATTTTTACGTTTTTTTTATTATTTGTCATTTTTGTTCATATGTATATATAAGAGTGAAAACCTGGATGTGTAAGGCTCTATCAACACCTTCGAAGCCCATACTAACCTCCCCTGCCAGTAGGGGCATCTGTTATCCGACACTTACTTGCCTCTAGGCGCTTTTTTTTTACGTGCGCAAAATTCCCACGGATACCTCCCCACCGGAGCCGGTGGAGGAGGTTATGTCGGACTCGAACCGACTAAAACGCACGCCGCCTGTGGGTCGTTTTGGTTGCCGAAGGTGAGGTTGACAGGCATATCCCTCGCACCCCGGCCGACCCAGGGCCATCTCTCGCGATCTGGCCCTCGTCTCGGGTGTGGCCCTCGTCTTGGGTGAGGCCCTCGTCTCGGGTGCGCCTCTAGGCCCTAGATTGTAAGTATACTCTATTCGGTTAGGTACTTACTAGTAATAGTAGTAATAGTACTACTGCTATAGTATGTTCATTATGGGATGAATCGCGTGACGTTTCAACTTTGAAACGACGTTAAATTGACAGTCTGTATACCTTACATGTTCCATCTTACTTTTTCACTAACAATAATACCATATCGAAACTTACATAATTATTATGCATTAATAATAATAATAACGTCTTTATTGTACACCAATAACATATTACATTACAATATGAGATTAATTAAGTTTTGTGGTACGTACAGTTACGGCCTTATACTTAGTACCTACTAACTGATTTAGGGATAAAATACGAAACCTAAATGATTTTTTCTAAACTTTTTTTCAATTTATGTAAATCCAAATTATTCCGCTCGTGTTATATAATGTTATTTATGTTATACATTCGAGTACCTACCTATTACCTAATAATTATTTTTATATGTATTTATAATTATTTATGTATATTTCGGCTTTTGGCGTCATGGTCTTGTGTAATTTTTGACGGTGACTCTTTCTTAAATAGTGCTTTTAGCTGGGATATTCACCCATTTACCGGAGTAATACAATGATTTGAATTTTTTTCTCAAAAAATCGCAAGTGGCATATCGACGTCATTTTGTTAGATAGTGCCTACCTCGTTTGATGCAATGTGCGATCAAGAATTAATTAGTAATTTGCAAGATTGCACTAGCGATGATCAATCCGAGTAGGAGGATAATATCATGATACCTATATAGGTTGTGTGCTAATAAATACATAAATAATTAGCTACGGTGTTGTTTTTTTTCAAAACTGTATGCAATTAAAATCTGTAAATAGATCGATTTTATCAATAATGTTCCACTACTTGTGCTTACTCGGTAACAGCTGTCACACGAATCATCCTTATAATGAACAGACTATAGTGCTGTACCAATTTACAAAAACAATTTTAAAGATTAAGAACCGAAACTCTCTGAAATTGGTTTCTAAACAGAAAAATATTAATAAACTGAGTTTTTGAAAAAAAAACATTAAAAAGACATAAGATCGTTTACGTTTAGTTACGAACCTAACCGAATGGAGTATAGGATCTAGGAGTTAGAGGTCAGACGGCAGCAAAGTGCAAACTATGGACGCAACTGGGAAATCCCTATGAGGATGATAATGAAATTATTTTAGGTGACGTAAATTTCACATGATCTTCACAATCAGAGACGAAATTTACCGATACTAACTTTTCCGTTCCATAATATACAATTATGGTAACGGGAATAGGTTAATTGACTATTTTTTATTAGCGAAAAATAACTACTCTATAATAACATAAATAACTGCAATAGTGAAATATTCTTACGACAAATAGTTTTAAAACTAATATAAACGCTAATTCAATTTTTCGCGCCGCCCGAAAACGCTCCCTACATAATCGTACTTGCGAGTGACGTCACACGCCAGTAGTGCGAATGTATGGAGTGCAAGACAATTTCGTATCTATCTCGGTCAATAATGCGTTTACACATGTATAGTTCATAATAAAAGTAATTTGTAATTTAATGAGGAATCTAAAAAGTTAATTTGCGACTGAATTTGATTATTTATACTTTGACCTGCTTTGGGAATTAAAAATAATGAAAAATCATAGTTGCAGTTTAGTTAGGCAATATATTATTTTGCAAAGCATATTTTATGATAACAAACTACCATTTTAAGCAGTATTGGGAAGAATTGGACGACCTTGTCAATGGTATGTCACATCACAGGCCTGTTGCTATGGCCGATGTAATCTATGGACCAAGTCTCCTAATAAAACCCTATTCTTATTCGAAATTAAATCTCAATCTAATCTCGAATCACACAAATGTCAAAATCTATCAAGATTTCAATGAAAAAAGGGTCAATAGTCGTAATACAAAATCTGTACTCTTAACACGAAATGCTATCATGATATAATCGTATCGTAAACGTATATATATATACCTAGTATATATTACCTATAGTATATTCTATAAGTAGTAGTGGTAAGTGGTAGTATAAGTAATTTGTGCGGTTATTTTAGCTTAAGTTACAATGGAGTTGACTAACCCATGTGGGCAAAAACTCCTTTAAAAAACAGAATTAAAAAAAAACGTATCGAGAGAACGGCGCATTGTGATTGGTCGGCTTCACACACACACAGGCACACAGTAGGCAGCCGGCCAATCACAATGCTCCGTTCTCTCGATACGTTTACGATAGATTTTCGTGCTAGAGGCACTGTTCCAAATTCAATCTGTTAACATCTTTTTATTACGAGATAAAATTACCCTTCTTGTCGAATCGTCAGGCAATTAATGCTCGAAATATATATTATACGTAATTATGAGCCTATAAAATAACATTATTATATAAATGAGTGAAAGGGGAAAATAACCGGGGTCGACCTCTCAGTACTCACACTGGCCATATTAATAAAATTATGAAAAAAGGGCAGGGCCTCGGTTCTGCTAAAGCAAAACCAATGTCATATCACAGACACTGCTAAAAAATCCATGTAGGTAATTTTAGACTTTAAGGGCAATGAGTTAATGTCCAAAATTAAAAGACTTTTTGTTGAGTTAATGAAAATGTGTAATGAAACTCTTTTCATTTAATTTTGGACTTTAAGAATATAGTGTTTAAAGTCTAATAAATTTTATTTAATGCCTTTTCTTGCAGTGTTTGAGGTATGACAGTGGTTTTGCTTTAGTAGAATCGGGAGCCAGGTTAGAAGTAACTACTCGAAACCGCTGCGTTTGCATGAAAGGATTAATGACAGCAGAGGAAGGTCGTGAAGTAGATAGTGACAAATTGCGGGCTGTTGTCTCTGCCTACCCTGGAGAGCCCTGCCTAATCCGTGAGGTGACGGAGAAAGAATATAAGTATCACTACCCCATCTTATCCGACGGGTGTCGTAAGAGGTGACTAACGGAAAAATACGCAGATGATATCACTATGAAAGAAGAAAAACTCGCAATAAAAACCCTGTACGAACCCGTGTGGCCAGCGTGGAAATAGTAGGCCGAAGCCTCCCAACATTGGGAGAGATCTATGTCCAGCAGTGGAATAGGCTAATTTGTTGAAATTGATTGATTTACTGCATATATATGTATTATTGTATATAAAAAAATAAGTTTAAAACTAAAAACCGACTACTAAAAATTATTACTTAACACCGTACTTTATGGCCGCTCGAGGGCGTCACAATAGATTCAGTGACACATTAAATAGCCTATAACCAGCGGATGACTAAGACGCTTCTACCGACACCTCATTTGTCCAGATCTAATAAGTAGTTGAGGAGCTATGAGGGAACAGAAGAACCCACATACATACATAGCCTGTCAAAATCATAACGCTCCTTAAGCTCCGCCGTAATCAAGTAAAAACTGACAAATACTCCCATTTTAAACTGTTATCTACTAATTGTATTTATTTCTTTAACATTAATGTGTTTCAACTCTGTCTATATTTTATCTAATCTGTGAAAGTAACCAATTACAATATTGTTTATGTTGTAATGTTGTACGCCTTATCGAACTGACACAGACCACTGACTTATTTTAAATGGCTACAATCTGTATATTAATTTAGGTATGTTATACTTGATGTCACTACTGTCTACGCTTATTTATCCTACATATATTACAAACATACATACATATAATCAGGCCTTTATCCCCGGAGGCTTAGGCAGAGGTGAATTAACACTCATATTTCACCAATAATTGTATTCGGTCCCACGTAATAGGGGGTGAGTCTATGGCCGTCTTTCAGGCAGAATTGTTGACTCGAGCAATTGTTGTATCTGTGCCTGATTCTGAGCTGTATATATCTGTCTGATGTTAAACAGCCCTGTCCATTATTCGCCTTGTATGACACTGCATGGGAAGAGATAGGTTGTTCCAAATTCTACTCTGCCCGGAAATTCTACATAATATATTGCTAATACCTAATTTTGGAAAAAAACCGGGAGAGCCTAGTGGTATGGGTAATGGACTGCTGAGACGAGGTCGTGGGTTCGATCCCAGGTTTTACCATGACACACACCAATGACATTTCGATGCTTTTCGAAGTTATGTGTGTTTATCGTAGGTTTATAAGTGCCCGGTTAATGGCAAAAGACTCACCACCTATTACATTAGGACCTAAACATAAACTGGCGAAATGTGTGTGCTAGCACCTCTGCCTACTCCTTCGGGGATTTAGGTGTGAGTTTATGTTATGTTAGGTATATTGGAAACGAAATTTAGTGAAGACGTTTGTTATATGTATTTCTTTCTTGGTGCATAAACGCATAGAATAAATACCTTAATAGCATAGAATAAATACAAAAGAAACGCAAAATTTTCGTGATAAGAGACACCAATAAGCATATTTATTTTAGATGTTTTAACACTTTTAACTATGCACTTACTAGTAATAACAGCATGTGTAAAAACTGCTTACCTGGAAACGATAAACCATCGCAAGAGAAAGATTGATTTATTACCACATTTTATTTTATTTTTTACGTGCGCATAATCCCCACCGATACCCCCCACCGGAGCAGGTGGAAGAGGTTATGTCGAACTCGAACCGACCAAAACGCACGCCGCCTGTAGGTCGTTTTTGGTTGTCGAAGGTGAGGTTGACAGGCATATCCCTCGCACCCCAGCCGACCTAGGGCCATCTCTCACGATCTGGCGCTCTCCTCGGGTGTCATCTATCACCACATTAACTACATGGCAGTAATCTTTCATACACGCCACACATAATTATATACTCTTCACACACACACATACCCGCCCACTCACACCAGAGCCTATTTTTTTAGTATCGTAAACTGTACATTTTACAACAATATAATGAACTATAATGAAATAATATAGTGAAACTTTCTTAAAAAATATAGTTAGTAGTTAGTTTCAAAGATAATGATTTTAAAAATTCAATTTGAAAACGCTCCATACAAAATCGTGGCACGTGGTGACGTCACAGCGCGCTGGCGCGAAGTAAAAATGTATGGAATGCAACAGAATATCGCATTTATCTCAGTCTACGTTGCGTTTACACGTATACAGTGGATAATAAGATTGATTTGAAATTTAATAAGGAATCTAAACAGTTGTAAATTTTGCTTTATTTTGATTGTTTATATTTTGACTTATTTTGGGAATTAAAAATAATTAAAAGTCATAGTTTCAGTTTAAAGTAGGGACAAGATAATAGGTCACTTTTGACAGATGTCAGTTTTATATTCATAGTGAGGTGACCTGCTTAAAAACATCGATTAAATGAATGAATCGAATGAATCGATACAGACTTGAAACATATGTGAATTTTAAAAATGATCATGCGAATCCCTGTCCCATTATTATTTTTTCTTTCATAAATTAAAGGAGCAAAATAAGACAAGTACCTACATAATTTAACAAAAAAATTGCTTTTATTCACTTGAACTATCGGAACTGCTATCTTCATCACTGCTGTCAGCACTCAGAGATATTATTAATTCATTTTCAATAATATTGTCTATTCTCACATCTCGTTCAAAATCTTGTAAAATTGTTTTCTTTGTCTTCTCCACGACTTTTCGCCAGTCTTCTGTAGTGACTTCTGCACATGCAGTTTGTAGCAGAGTCATCATTTTAGCAGTACTGAAGGGTGGTTCAGTATTGTTCCGCGCTGCATGACCCTTTATTTGTGCCCAAATAAGCTCGATGGCGTTATTTATTTATTTATTTATTTCATACATACAATGTCATTACAGGCAGACCCAATGCGACAGAGTAGCAACATAATTTTAATAATTTCATTTACAATATTGTCATTTACATTATCATAATCACACATAATCATGCTTCAAAAAACTAAACAATAATTCCACAACATATTATTAATTAAAATAGATATAATTACTATTTCAAATATTATTCATAAACATGTCATATCAGAAATAATAATTATTCAGTTGATGATGTCAAAGTAATAATTCAAATAATAATGTCAAAGTAATAATTAAGTTAATAAAGTCCAAATAATACTTCAATTCATAGTGTCAAAATAATAATTCGATCAATAATGTCATAATAGTACTTCAAATCAATTGTCAAAATTACATATTTAATGTCAAGTTCAC
This sequence comes from Eilema griseolum, assembly GCA_963662185.1. Classification (NCBI taxonomy): domain Eukaryota; kingdom Metazoa; phylum Arthropoda; class Insecta; order Lepidoptera; family Erebidae; genus Eilema; species Eilema griseolum. The sequence continues at coordinate 24,816,513 of OY759241.1, forward strand.
AATAATTTAATGTCAGATGATGAAAATACAATTTAATTCATTAAAATATATTATTTAATACCAGCGATACATAATCAGATTATATCATTACCTAGATTCCTTCGCTCAAAACACAGTAACTAGCCCTTGTGAATTCATTCAGGGAGCATGAAAACAAGCACAAATCTAATCTGTCAGCCATCACATTAAGCGCACGCAGCGCCCGCGTCAGCGGCGCCCTCTGCAGCAAGTTGGTACGCGCGCGACACACTCGCAGCAACGGGGGGCGCCGCCGCCTCAACGCGTACTCCTCCGGTACACACAGCCCTACTTCCCGTAGGATAGCTGGGTTGTGTATAAGCCCACGAAACACTTTAAACAAATAGGTGGCCATAGTCACCTCCCTCCTCACTTCCAGCTTATAATATCCTGTCATACCCAGAACGAACAACGTAGGATACAACCACGGATAGCCCGGGTAGACACCATACTGTTTCCAATATAAAAATCGAAGGAACTTATTCTGGGTACGCTCCAACATAACCTTATATTTGTCTTCGTGTGGAGACCAGATTAGCGCATTGAATTCTAGGTGACTCTTCACGAGAGCCTCATACAACGCCCTTAACGCCGCAATACTAGTAAACTGGTTTGCTTGACGTAAGACAAACCCTAAATTTCTGAAAGCCTTTTTACAGACACCGGTGATATGGTCACGGAAATTTAAATCCGTGCCAAAGCGCACGCCCAAATCCTTAACCTCGGTTATACGCCGCAAAGGGACCCCTTCCATGTGATATTGGTAGTGACTTGGGTTGTGTGCACGGCTGAACGATATCACCGAGCACTTAGCTACATTAAAGTAAAGTTTATTTTGTAAGCTCCATCTCACAATCCTATCTACGTCTTGCTGTAGTTCATCATGATCTATGTGGTCCTTAATAACTCGTACCAATTTAAGATCATCTGCGAAAAGAAGGGGCACCGAATGTTTGACCTCCTCCGGTAAGCTATTTATCGTGAGTATGAAGAGAAGAGGCCCTAAGTTACTGCCTTGACTCACTCCAGATCTCGTGAAATATGGTTCAGAAAGGTGTCCCCCACAGTCAACGTATTGGCATCTGTCCCGCAAGTAGCTGGAAAAGAAGGACAGTGTATGCGGCGTACATCCAACGCTAGCTAGTCGTGATAAAAGCACGTCATTATCAACAGTATCAAATGCTTTCCGAATATCAAAGTACGCCACATCTATCTGTAGCCCAGCGTCCACCGCCGGCACCAAACACGACATTAAATGAAGCAGATTGCCCGTAGTACCCCGCCCGGGTCGGAACCCGTGTTGCGCATCAGATAGCTGATTGTCTATCTGTCCGTATAAGCGGTTGTGAATGGTTGCCTCGAACACCTTAGCTGGAGTGCTAAGCACAGCCACGGGCCTGTAATTACTTGGGTTTGGGCCTCCACTACCTTTAGGTACGGGTATCACACGCGTTAGTTTCCAGCGCTCTGGAAATTTTGCGGTCTCAATGCAGGTGTTGAATAAATGCAGCAAAGGTTCAGTGAGTACCATGCGACAATCCCTGAAAATGAACGCTGGTATGCCGTCATTATTATCATCTGTACATGGCGGTATATACACAGTACAACATGTAAACATAAAACGATTATTTACATAAACAGAAGCACAAATTATTTCGAACGCGTGACTGTTTATGTTCGCTTCCATGCTATCAGGGAGCGTCACCCGTCTCAACTCAAACTGCGGTGCGGCCACCAAAAGCACGCCGCCCTGCTTACGCCCATCCGCCCGATCGCAGCGCAATGTTTGATAACCAGGGAGCACGAATTCTGCGTTTTGAATACTTTCGTTTAAACCGGTTTCGGTGATAGCGAATATATCCGACGCCGATGATTCAATGAAAGATAAAAACTGCATAGTCTTCGTCCTAAGTCCCGCCACGTTCTGATATAAAATATTAATGCTCCTACTTGGTTTGTCGTTGACCTGCGATGATTGAGCGACGAAAAAAGATCCATTCACTAAACTCAACATTTAACGGCCATACTTGCGAGTCACAAAGTTTATTGTAGTTACCTTCTGTAACGCCAATTTTAAATGAAGCGTAGTCCCTTTCAGTTCTATGTTTTAATTTTTCTACAATAATTTCAGAGTCGTTATCCAGTACATTTTTAATATAGTCCTTTAACATATCTTCTGATGTGCTTTTGTCAAGTCTCCAAACGTGAAGGAACTTTTTCCGTTCTACTGCTTTCAGGAGTACAGTCGATGCATTCCCTCCTTTTTTTTATAGGGTTATTCCTTTTGTTACTCTTAACTTCCGTCCAAGTATATTGCTTCTTATCATTACCTTCATTCTCTGTTGATTGCTTGACCACTGCCGCATAACTGACATTAGACCTCGGCGGAGCCTGTGTCTGCTGTTTAAGGTTACTACGCTCACGTCTCGCAACGCCAACCACAGGTGATGACCCGGGTACAGCCGTTACCTCTGGGACACAGACAACCGTCTGACGTGGCCCGCCTGCCTTGTTTACAATATAATCGGTAGTTTGCTTTCCTTTAATTTCATTTTCCTTACTTTTTAAAGCATTAATTTCCTGTTCATACGAGATACATTTTTTATTAACTTCGCTTAACTCTTGTGTCAATTTAGTATTTTCTATCACTAAAATCTTCACCGTGTCCTTGATCTCTTTTATAATTTTCGTTTCCAAATCACCAAGTTTTTCCATTACCATTTTATTTACTTTTTCCATAATACCCACTACTTTGTCTGTGTCTTCATATGTTACAATTTTAGAGCCACAGTTTTCTGACGTTTGGTCTACTTCTATATTTAGGAGACTATCCATCATCGCCGTGCGTTGGGAACGTATGGGAGTGTCATCCGTAATCCGTAAACGCTGTGTCACATTTGTACAGGAATCACACTTGAAATTACGTCTGATCCGTATCTGCTCCTCTTTGAATGTAGTTGTTGCATAATTCACACATTTGTAGTGGTATGCCAACTTACATCCATTGCATTTAAGCAATTCAGCTGTATCAATTTTTTTGTTGCAAATAACACAATTCATTTTAAATCTATGTAACACAGTGCCACTGAGATGAAACTAGCCAATACGCACGCGTGCGAGCGAGCGCAATACGCAGCCCGACACTTCTTCACACCACCCTCAAAATAATTTTTAACACCCGTGAACAATCAGTTGATCTCATATGATTTTTGTTTAAATAACGTGAAATTCCACTTTTTAAAACTGTTCTTCACCTTGTAATCGTACACAAACACCATAGGTCCAATTTAGGTACATATTTAGGTACTACTAGTCTGATTTTACCACTTTAAAAATTTAAATATCTTGAACGACTGTGTCACTGCGCTGTCACCCACATCAAAAGTGATAGTTATACTGGCAATGGTAGGGAGGCAATCGAATAACTTCGTGTCCATGCTCTAGGGCTAGTTCATCGATTACATAGCGGAGCTTGGACGGCTTAGTTGCTTTTACCAGATTTAACAACTCAACTTTTAATAAAGTTGGACTTGCCTCCACACCATTTCTTACCAGCCACGAGACAATTTCTTGCTTTTTATTTGCTTGAGTTGGTGGTTTATCAACTTGTACAGAATGATACGGAGCATTGTCCATTAAAATTTTCGATGGGTTTTCTAAGCTGACTAGCAGCTTCTCAAACCACTTTTTAAAAACATCAAAGTTCATTTCCTCATGGTAATCTGTTGTAGTTTTAGAGGCGAATGCGAGGAGGCAGTCTGGAATAAAACCTTGAGAAGCTGATCCCGCGTGACATATAATAAGTCGGGCTCCTTTTCCCGATGGAACTTTTGAGGTGGAGGCCGCTGTATCATCGGTCCATGTCCGCGCAACCGTATGGTTCGCATTCAACCATGTTTCGTCAATAAACACGACATTGTCCCAATCCGTAATTTTATTTACCTGACGTAAGAATGTTATTCTCTTCAAAATAATATCGTAGCGTTCTAGCAGGATTTTCCGCTTGTCGGATTTTTTAAATCTAAAGCCAATCGATTTCAAAAGCTTTGATAGAGACGATTTGCCTCCAAAAAATAAGCCTGCGCCTTTTAACGAACTCAATAGCTTTTCCCGTGTAGGATATTCTTTTCTCGAGTAATATCCATAAACGTGGTTGCAAATTGCAGCAGCATCAAAATTATCAACGTCAACAATTTTCTTGTCCCTCTTTCGTTTTTTCGGTGTACGTAAAGTATTATCTTCTGAGCCTGATGGTCCGTATTTCTCTTTCAGAATTTGAGTTACTGTCTTCTTCCCTATTCCCAATGCTTCGGCAACGCGTTCTCTCGGTGGTTTCAATGGTAAAAGAGGCCCATCGTTAACTGATTCACGTCCAAAATAATTGTACAATTTCAGCACTAGTTCGCGAGATTGACTGTTTAGAGTTTTCCCCCGTTTCGACATAGTAAGACTGTAATGTTTTTCTTGTTTAATAATCGTTAAGCAATCGGAGTCCAATTTATAGCCAGGTAAACGTAGTCAGTAAGATCAGTTCAATGAAAAAGCCGGATCAGAAGAAAATAACAGAGAGCACACCAAAAACGCACAGTCACTTCGCACAACAACAAAAGACTGCGTCATCATCATGTTATGGCGACATGACATGCGTCATCGACAGGCACTGGTGTTGCCAGCAACATTCACCTAAATTGCACCCAACATCAATGACCTTTCTATTTAGTTATTTTTTTTGTATTTTTATAGTTAGTTAAAAGAATAATAAATATGTATAATTAGGTTTTATTATAATCACAACGTGGTTATAAATTTATGGTGATTTTTCTTCACAAGTAATCATTGCATTCGATTCAACTTATAATCCTATCAGCTTTCGATTTTTAGAGTAACATCCCTAGTGTTTAAAAAGAAAAAGGGTTAACTGACGCAACATTGTAACGACGTTCAGTTCTTTAGATCAGAAATTGTTTATTATGTTTAGAATGGTTTATTAGTGAAAGCAAATCGTAAAATTACTCGTATCGGTCATTATTACAATAAATATGTAAACGTAATTGAAAAAAGTTAAGCAATTGTGCAGTTCTTATTTTATGCCCGCCGTTACAAGGTTACGTTGTTGAATTTTGATGAAATGTCAAAAGTGACCTATTATCTTGTCCCTACTTTAGTTAGGCAATATCTAAGTATACTATGCATATTTTTAGTAGTATTGGTAAGTATTGGATGACTCAGGACACTACCCTATTCAGCTTGCCCTCACTGACGAGTTTTTGTGTTGTCAGTGGGAAGACCAAAAACTTGTCCTGATATTGTGTTCTGCACTGACGGAACAGAAAATCTCTGTTCTTACAGGGTCGGCAGCACGTGTGTGACTCTCCTGGTTTTACACACGTTCATAGGTCACGGTAACCACTTTCCATCAGGTGAGCCGTGTGCTCCTATGCCATCTAAATTGTAAGCCTATGTCAATCTCCGATTTTTATTAACTAGAATGGTGTGAGATAATAATTAGTTTTCCAATTGGCGCGCGCATCTAGCATAGACCATAGACAATGAGGTTTTTTTTTTCGGAACGTGGATAATGGGGAATATGAGTTTTTACAGAAAAATCATATTCTATATTTGAGAGAAGACATATTAAAGTTTAGTTGGTTTAATAGGCTATAAGTCAACTAGTAAGTAATACGTAGATAACTCTGTGGATCATGTACCAGGATATTGTCTTGATTTGTTATGTCAAAAGTTGATAGGTGATATATGTTACACACGTGTACGATTTTGTTATCACATATAACCTTTTGTGACTGCCACGCTCAAAATACTACAGTTGTTATTGTACTTTGATTGTCCCCATAATTAGAACCTTTTGAACCTAGAATACAATTTCTAGTTAATTTGATGATAAGGTTTATATTCTTGGGAATTACACCGCGCTATCTAGACCGTCTGTATGGCAATTTATTACTAATTGTAGCTATCGTTTTTTGTACAACAAAAGCAACTATACTTCTCATTTCGTTTAGCAACTTACATACATACATACATACATAAAAATCACGCCTGTCTCCCATAGGGGTAGGCAGAGATCACGGATCTCCATTTGCTACGATCCTGACATACTACTCTCGCTTCATTCACTCTCATAGCAACTTAACTAAAGTTAAACATATTTAATATATTTATATTTCATATTTAACATATAATCTTGTAGCGACTTTTTATACAAACATATTAAACAAACAAACTAACTCATTAACTAGTGGTTCAATTTTTTTAATTTTTTTTTATACCACTTTGGTGGTAGACAAGCGCACGACCCACCTGATGGAAAGTGGTTACCGTGGCCTATGGACGTGTGTATCACCAGAGAAGCCACACTCGTACTGCCGACCCTGTAAGCACAGAGTTTCTGTGCTGTCAGTGTAGAGGACAAAGCAGGACAAACCTTTAGTCATCCCAATGACAGCACGAATTCTCCAGTGAGCTCTGGCTACCCTACTCACCGCCGGGAACACAACACGAAGTTGTTATAACCGCGGTATTCTGTAGGGCGGACTTCCCCAGTCGGACTGCTCAATTCTGCAGAAATACCGCCGTTTATAGCCTATTAATGGGTTCAATGGGGAGGTACAGGCAAAACTAATCTCAGATGGCGTCACCTCCGCTGGTGCTTGTCTTAGAGTCTATAATCATATGTTTCTTGCTTCAGAGGTGCTTGTCAATCTTGTCGTTAACATTTGTATTGAAACACAGTTTATCAATAAAAATGTGCTCCTGCACGACAGTGGCGAATTTAAAAAAGAGATGACGAAAAGAAATGCTTACCTACATAAAAATCATCAAGTACAAAAATGGTCTCTATATATTCTGGCAGACGTATTTGGTGTCTAATTTTTTGTGGGCAGGGCTTTAATGTACAGCCATCCATCTTTCCTTATCAGTAGGAAAACGATGAGGGCCTTTCTTTTTACACTGAAATGCACTACACAGCGTCATTGTTTAAGAACAGTCATTTTTCTTTATTCGCTAACAATTTATATGAAATTTGACAGCAATACAATACCAGCGACAATGCGCCACCTATCGGGATAAAGAAGTAGTGTATCTCCTCAGATTATTTATACTGTTGATTAATGGCACTTGTGGAATTTGTTGTTACACATATTGAGAACTCACTTGTACTTTTCCACATAATTTTTAATTATCCTTTTTTAATAATTCTGTTTTTGTGTGCAAAAGTATATATTCTTTCTCTTACGGTGGTCTTAATACTCACAGGAAAGTTGAACCCTTTGAAACAATGGTGTCTCTTCCCCAGCTCCTGACATCCGGCAAGAAAAGGAAATACTGGCACAAAGGCACCAAGAAACCGTTACGATATTGTGACGTCATTGCTCGGTTGTATGAGGAAGAATGACAACAGAGGTCCAGCCTCCTGGTGGAACTGTTCAACAATAAGTTAAGAGGATAGGTTTAGGGATACTTGTGATAGCAATGCGCGTGCGCCGATTTACGTAACATTTATAAGTTTAAGTTATAAATATTATATATCAATGCTACTTTTCTTAATAAGGATACGTTGCTCTGTATTCTAGAATGGTACTTAGACTCCACACGGTTAGGAACTTAACTAAACAATCTTGTAGCGACTATTTATTAAAAAAAAAAAAACATATTAATGAAATAAACTAGACTAGTTAACTGACTAAGTAGTGGTTCAATTTCTGTTTATAATCTTTAAAATGAGTTTCTAAACAGAAAAATGTTAATGTACTGAGTTTTTTAATGAAACATATCAATAAGACACATCAAGTTAGTTTAAGTTTAGTTAAGTGTTAACCGAATGGAGTATAGTACAAAATCTAAATTTTTCTGAGGACAGATTGTATAGTATTATAGACATTAGACAGTTTGCCGCATTTTTATAGCATTGCCTGATGGTAAGCTAAAGGCAAAGTCTCAGGAAAGAGGGTCACCATTACAGACACTAAGTAATGGTACAATGGTGGCTTTTTCACTCCTCTCTTAAAGAACCCGGGACTGTAGGAAGAAGGAAACACGTGAGCTGGTAATGAGTTCCAGGTCTTGGTGGTGCGGCAAAGAAAAAAGTCACCGAACCACGTGTTGTCCTGTGTAGGAAAGGAGAGGGTTTGACTTTGGTTGCAGACAATTATCGGGTGAGAGATAGAAAGTGGTCACCGTGGCCTATGGACGTATGCAACACCAGAGGAGTTACACTCGCGCTGTCGACCCTGTAAGCATAGAGAGTAACTGTTTGACATCTGTCAATCTGTCTATACAACCTGTCCTCAGATAAATTGAGATTCTGTACTGAGTGTTGTTTTAGAATACGGGCCTTAGGACAATTTACTTCAAGCGAAGAAATTTTCGAGCACTTTTGAAGTGTTAATTCAGTATCAACCTCATTCTATTTACACAAGACTGAAATACTTCAAATCTTATCCGATAGGAGAGTGTAAAGTGTTGATAACTATTTTAAGCTTTATTGTAACAAAATAAGGTTGAAATATAATTAACACTTAAAATGGCTCACGAATTTTGCCGCCTGATTTGAATTGGCCTTTAAAAGATTTTAATAGAAGAAAAAAAATAGAAATACTCTTGTTATTAGACTCGTTAAAAAAACAATTGATTTTGTAAAACATATTAGATGTAGGAAATTGATAGAATTTATTTTGTATAATAGATTTAATAAGTAGATCAATTTTGGAACGAAAACTGACTGGAATGAGACTGCGAATAAATACATGATGACTTAATTTACCATATTTTATTCTATTTTTACCCTACTACGGCGAAGCAAACGGAGGGTTATGATTTTGACAGGCTATGTATGTATGTATTTATGTAGGTTCATCTGTTCCCTCATAGCTCCTCAACTGATTATTAGAACTGGACGAATGAGGTATCGTTAGAAGCGTCTTAGTCGTCCGCTAGTTATAGTGATCTATCGTGGCGCCCTCTAGCGGTCATAAAGTACCTACTGTGTAAAAAAAAAAATGAGATAAATATGTCGTGTTTGGTATCAACTGAAAGGGATTAATTGGCAATTTCTAATATGTAGGTATATAGGCAATTGCCCAAAAATAAGTTTAAAACTTAAACATGACTACAGAAACATCACGTCCTAAACAAGCATTTAAACAAGAAAATATCAAGGATAGCCGTGATCGTATGCCACTTAGTCTAACAAAACAATACATTCTATGGAAAAGTGGCATTCGACCACAGCTGTCCTTGATATTTTCTTGTTTAAATACTTTTTTAGAACGTGATTTTTCAGTAGTCAAGTTTTAGTTAACTTAATTAATAACACATTCTAACTTAAATTATTTATTTAATAGTATTGTATATACATATAGTTTATATTTACCTACCCCCGTTTGTCGCGTAACACTAAATACTGTATGCTCATTGGTTGAAAATAATCAGCGAACAAAGGGAAACCAATCAGCGTTAAGTATTTGATGTTTTAAGTTATGACTCGGAAGGGGGAACCTTGTAATAAACACCGTGTGATTTTACTTGCATCAATCAAAACTTTCATATTTTAGCGGTACTGCAAATTACCATAATATATAAGTATTTATCGATGGTAGAGTATAGCCATGCTTTACCTATAACAAAGAGTTAGTTTGACCGAAACACCCACCCACACAGCGTGCGTCTCTCACAGTAGGAAGTCTTTATAGTGCATAGCATTCAGTAATGGTATGAATCCAAACTGCAGCACGCAGCAGTTTTGCATAGCAGTAGCTGACGCTGAGAGTACCTTATGACACAGAATTGAACATGATAATTTTAGGTATTTACACTATCATGGTCACTCACATCAGTATCAAAATAATCGGGATATTTACCATGTTTCATTGTTTCGAGTTTCCGATATTTCGGCGCTGTTGCAAGCACCGTGATCACGGAGTAACTAGAGTATTGGTGGACGCGAAAGAGGGTAGATCAATATATTTACTCCATGTACATAGTAGTGGAAGTTTTTTTTTTTTTATATAGCACACGCCAACTTGACCTCACCTCGCCTGATGGTAAGCTAAAGGCAAAGTCTCAGGAAAGGGGGTCACCATTATAGACACTAAGTGCTACAATGGTGGCACTCAACTTGGCGGCCTCATCAGATGCTTTTTCACGCCCCGCTTAAAGGCCCCGGGACTGTAGGAAGAAGGAAACACGTGTGCTGGTAATGAATTAGGTCTTGGTGGTGCGGCAAAGAAAAGAGTCTCCGAACCGCTTGGTTCTTGCTCGTATATTCTGCACAGTGTGAGGGTGACATCTAAGGCCTGCACGTGTTGTTGGAAATTGAAGATGAGTGTATGGGGCCCCACCTAGGACTTAGGGGCAAAGGGCGACCTCACCTGCAGGCCGGTTGTACCAACTGATTGACTGATGAGGTTCTGACGCAGTTGGCCCTACGATCGAACGCTCACGGGTCCTTGCCTTTACACAACCGACATAACCTACTCATAACAATTTAGCTTAACTAATACTGTACCCCATTTTGTTAGGTACTTAACTGAACTGACGGCTAAGAGACTCTGTACTTACATGGTTGGCAGCGCGAGTGTGGCTTCGCTGGTGTTACACACGTCCATAGGCCACGGTAACCACTTTCCATCAGGTGGGCCGTGTGCTTGTCTGCCACCTAAGTGGTATAAAAAAACAATCTTGTAGCGACTTTTTATAAAAACACACATTAAAACAATAAACTAGAGTAACTAACTGACAGACTAGGTGGTTCAATTTTGGTTTTTAGTCTTTAAAATAGGTTTTTAAGCAGATAAATATTAATAAACTGAGTTTTTAAAATTAAACTTAAAAAGACATATCAAGATTGTTTACGTTTAGTTAAGTACTTAACTGAATAGTGTATACTCGTACTCTTATTAAAAAAAACCAAATAAGAAGCCTCTGCATACTCAGGCAGAAAAATAAATAAGTTTTCTTTTTTAACTAACATTAAAAAGGTTATTTTTAAACTATCGCGGAGTGATTTCATAATTATACAACGGTTAGAGAAATAGTGACATAACATAAACTCACGCCTATATCCCCGAAGGGGTAGGCAGAGGTGCTAGCATCCACATTTCGCCTGTTTATGTTTAGGTCCCAATGTAATAGGTGGCGAGCCTGTTGCCATTTACCAGGGGCTTATAACCTGGGATAAACCAAGTGAATTTAAACATTTACCCACAAATAGGTTTTGTAGAAAATTTAAATTATGGCTTTTAGAAAAATCGTTTTACTCATTAGACGACTACTTTAAAATTGAAATTAATTGATTGACATAAAAATTGTAAATACCTATTGTAGACATTATTGATGAATTTGTTTTGGACACTGAATTATCTTGGACATTATGACTATATTATTATTATTCTGACTATTATTATTCTATGTTATTATATGTTAATCTAATTCTCATAATCTTAGTTCTGATTGTATTCCAATTCTGTTTTGAATACCCAAGCATGCAAATGTAATTTAATGAAAGAAGAATTAAATAGAGCCTAAGCGAATATTTGCATGCCATTGAATGGTAGATGTGCTGAACTGTATCTAATCTTACTTAACACCATGTATGACCACATTTTTGCAAATAAATGAATTTTTGAATTTTAGAAATAGTACCTATGTTCTATGATTTAATCCCGAAAAGTTCCGAACGGTTGTACAATTATCAAAAAAGGTTTTCAATTCGATGGGTATTTTTGTAGACACTGGCCAGCAATGCCTAATTATGATTTTCTCATTCCAGACATCGTACGAGCTGCCCCTCGGGTGTAACGCATACTATATCGACGGCGTGAACCGCGAGTATCGCCTCGCCGTCGTTTTCGACATGCACGATGTCATCATAAACAACGACCCGAACAACCTCTAGGACCAGTATTTGGGCTGGGTGCTGGCAACTGCTATTATGTTATTCTTATTGTTGTTGATCTTCATACAATTCACTTAAAGCACACAATTTTGCCAGCGTCACCTAGCGACAGCAAGTCGAATAACTTCGATACTGCTGCAACTCACGATCCTGCATCGTTCCTGTGTTCACTCATTGAATAGCACATTTACAACGTTCCAATATCAAACTATGTGATACGGTTCGCCAATCGTGATCTCTTTGCCAGAGGATCAGGTGCGGCAGTGTGCGGGGTCACGGGGGATATGATCCCTCCCCACAAAATTTACCACGTCGATTTGAAAAGTCGCCTAAAAATTTACAAAATAGTGCAAATTCTAATTTTTGTCCCTTATTTGCGCCTTTAAAGGAAAGATTCTACGGTCGGTTTGCTACAAGAACGGAAAAATGCTGAAGGATATTTACAACTTATTTGTAAAGCCACAATCGAGGTAGCGAGACCCCTCGCCAGAACCCAACCATGGAACCTGAAGACGAGCCTTTTTGGTACAGAAAGAAAGCGCGGGTGGGGGATATGAAATGGAGAAATTCGGGTCATAAAGCCCCAGCTCCACAGGGACATGGTAGTGGAGTGGGAGCTACGACTTATGCGGCCACGCGTAGGGCACACCGTTATAGCGACGGCGACGGCCATTGAAAGAGCAGAAGCCGATAGCGGCTTTTTTATTACCTTAAAATTTTAGATTTTCGTAAGATGAGGTATCTACGAGAGGAAGGTCATACTAATTTGAACGTAAAGGAGCCTGGCATCACGCGGCTGCGCGCGCCTATTTCTAGCAATAAATTCAAGCAGCCTCGTACCCGGAAGCTAGAAGGCGCGCAATACGAGGATACTCTAGATATTTCTGTACTTCAAAAATAAGTGACCTACGAAAGTTCAGGCTGTGACCGCACCTACACAATGGAGGATCCATTTATGTCGTAGGAATATCACGCTGTGTTCATCCACTAGCTTGTCTAAATAGAAGTTATTGCCTAGTTTAGTAAATAAGGCCGATCACTAAAATTATACCTAGGCTTACCTACTCTCACGCAGGCGTAAAAGCGCAGGTATTCGCAATCGTGTTGACGACCGACGTGATAATGACGCGATTAGGTTCTTACGCCTCGTTTTCACCAAAACTTGTTTGATACAAAACTTGTAGAGGACTTGTCAAAACATAATAACTTGTTTATACTGTCTTGTCAAATACATGATTTAAGCCTTGGTGCAAACGGGGGTTACACTGGTCGTTGTATTATGTTACGTCGCGGACTAAAATCGTGTGAGGGGCTATCTTCCAAAAGCACTATTGCTCTATGTATTCGCGCTCGTGCTTCGCGCTCTACGCAGCGGAGGGCCTTAAGGGCTTATAAATAGAATGTATCAACGTGTGCCTTTCCGCTCATATGCAGAAGGCCTTCGTTTATTATGTGTCTTGTCGTTTCAACTAAGAAGATTGTAACATCATGATCAAACGGCCACAAGTTCCAGCATGCCAAGTTAAAAGTCTGGCTGTCATATTTGTACGTCTACATTGACAGAACATGTTGAAACTCGCAATGCATTGTAATATACTTTGTAACATCATCTGTACACATGTTTCTACAAATAAATTTATCTTTATCTTTACACTGTACGGTGCACAGTGCATACCTTGCCTTTGGCACGTCCATTGGGAAGAAGAGCAAGATTCCGGCTAAAATCAACGTGCTTCGATTTTATATAGGCTCTCTACCGCACGTCTGCTATCGTTTAGAGTAGTTAAAACCGAAATTATAATTTTGTTTTTTTTTATAAATAAATGGTTTTAACTACTCTATAAAGGTACCGAACTGTCAGTCCGATGTGCGATAGAGAAAACGCCATTCAAAACCGAGGTCACCCGATTTAAGTCATGATCACTCTTACTTATTACCAATACACAATGTGCCAAATCAAAAGCCCCAGTGCCTACTGTAAACTTATACAGATTCTTTCATAAAGACATTAGGTAGAATGTAACAAGTAGTGAATGTGGGAATGTCTTCTCATTTGGGACGCGAAATTGACATTGTTATAATTAATTTACACCCAAATGTGTTGGGATGTTGCAACTGCCATTTGAACTCTGTGAGAAAGACTTTAGACTTAATTAAGTATATTTATAATGCAGTGGTTTAAGTGGGAAGCTAAGCAGTTCTTTATAATATATGTAGTGTTGGGACATAAGACAACTATTTGTATTATTAAAACTACCTATGAGTGAAACGAAGTGAGTTTGTGAAACGTCTCTATCGCACAGCAAATGTCTTGATATTTTTTAGAATAGTTAATACCAAAATAGTATGATTTAATACTACAAAAAATGGTTTTAACCACTCCATAAAGGTACCGAACTGTCAGTTTAATGTGGTATAGAGAGACGTGCTAAATAAAGAGTCCGGTACTCTAAATTACTGTCCTATTTATATACAAAAAATAATAATAATATAAACGTCGTCGGTAGCTTACTGGTTGAGAAGTCGGCCTCAGGATCTAGAGATCCGGGTTCGAATCCTGACCATTACACAACTAATGTGAACCTACTCCTGACACAGTTAATTTAGCTTAGTTGGAGGGGTAGTTTTCATACTTAACTTAACACTTAACTTTATCCGGGGGTTGAATCTACAATACAAACAGTGACTGCTTAAACCACTGCGCATAGTTGATAGCGTAAGTAGTATTATGTCGTTGTTAATGTTTTGTAATTTATACAATATACAAACATTTTATTATGGATAGTGATTATGGATAGTATAATAATATAACACAGTATATAGTCATATTTAGTCATTGAATTGTATAGAAATGTTACGCAAATATTCATAAGATTTGGTGGGACGTAATGTCAAATCTATGCCCCTAAACAAAGAGGATCTAAACTCTTATATCCTCTTTGCCCATGGGCATAGATTTGACAGGTGACGCTGTGTGGTGTTTCTGTATAATTTACGCTTAAGGTTTCTCACCCTTAAGCGGGAATTATACAGAAACGATACGACACCGGTAAGGTGCGGACTCTGCCTTATGCCTAATGATTTTTATTGTTAGACTAGTATTAAATGTTTAATATGTACTCCTTCAAGTTTGTAGTTATACCTACGGTGATAGTTAATTGTTACTGCTTATTATTGGCAATACCTAATCGTATCTGCTATCTAATCTAAGAGACGAGGGAGTACCTCCGCCCTACGGAATACTGCGGCTATAATAAACTCTTGTTGTATTGTGAGTAGGGTAACCAGAGCTCACTGGAGAGTTTTTGTGCCGTCATTGCGTCAGTGGGATAACCAAAGGCTTGTCCTGTTTCGTTTTCTTCACTGACGGCACAGAAACTCACTGTACTTACCATGGTTGGCAGCGCGAGTGTGACAATAAAAAAAAACCATTTAAGTTATCCTCTAACTGCGACAGTCAGAGTCGTGCGGGCGCTCATTCGTGCAATTCTTTTAATTTTTTTCATGAAATTATTATTAAGTAATTGGTGGCAGATTATTTCCACGAAACAGGGGCGCGTATGCGTGCACACGCAATGGATGGCCCTGAGGCTAGTTCAGAATTAAAATCTACGGGATTGTCCATCATAGACGAATTGGAGGGAAACGCATTCCACATATTCCTCGTAATAGTTCTCCTAACACCTAGAGCACAGCGCCTGCATCTCCAGGAAATGTATAATTAGATGTCTTTATATCTAGTAAAATACAATGTATTATGAACAATTTAATAAAGAAATTTATTACGGCATCATTGTTTTATTTTTGCAATTTTTCTTATATTTTTTTCCTGTCACAACATGTGAGTGTATAGGACCCTACTTTAAATTACTTGGTATAGTGGGTTCAGATGGAGTAATAAAATAGGTACAACAACGGAGTTAGTGCGATAGATCCGAATAGATAGAGAGCTCCAACGCCTTCGGGACCCGAGTCAATATCACCTGCTAGTCAGTGCGCGTGCGCCTGGTACGTAAATAACGAACGAAGCATTGACGCATGCTTTTCATAGGGTCCAAAGTATTGTGTTCACAATATATGAAATCTCTGCTTATTATTATAGCGATTTCAAATATGGTTGTCGTTTCGTAGCTGGTCGCGGATTCAAGCCCTGCTGTATTGAATGTTGATTTTTATACAATTGTTTATAATATAGTGGGTAGGTATAGTTATTGCTAATTACTTTAAAATTTCAATAAAGGACGATGATGATCTAAAAATGAGATGATTGCTGCCTCAGTAAAGATGTGAGAACTTAACTTAACTCGTAATGTGGATGATGGTCTCACAGGATTGCTAATTATAGCCTATTAGATCCGATGATTTATTTTTAATATTTTACTGAATTCTGGCAACACTGTTCGTCTACTGTCAGCTATTGTCTCGGTTGTCACCTGTCAATTATCAACAAAAGTAAAAAAAAACAGTGCTTCTTAAATACTCTTTGACAGTGCTGAAGAATTCGTGAGCGCGGTTGGTTGTGCTAAATTGTTTTTTCTAAAGTGTATTTTTTTTAATGTTACGTACTAATTAATTTAAATTAAATAAAGCCTTATTTTCATTGCAGATACACCAAGTGCCATTGTGTTGTCAATTATATAGTGCCCCATACATCTTGTGATTGTGTCGTTTCGTAATTGCTACGTCAACTCCAAAAAATGGTGTACGATGTAAGTATATAGTTATATTTTCTATGTTGTTAGGGGGGCGGTGGTTGTTTGACGATGAGACAATGACATCAGTATGTGAATTAGGGCGTAGGGACGGGCATAGCCTTGACCCAAGAAATATATGGGTAAGGACTGTTATAAGAATTATAACTATAAATGTCTGTAAGCAAAAGAAGTATTGTTCACCTAATACATAACTTTGCGTTTTTAAACAGACAAGTAGGACGTCAAAAATAACCAGTATTTAAAACAGGTTTTTTTTAAAACCTGAATACTGAGAAAGTTCTTATTAGTTTATAAGTAGAGCAATTACGAAGCCTTCAATAGGCCTTTTTCATTTGTTATAATATTCACTGTTATGTTGGATGTATGGGTATTGAGTTCCTGGTTTTGGTAACAGGAAATTTAAAATTGTGAATGATATACACAGCATGTGACTTGCCCTAATATTGCTCCATATGTAAGTAATTAAGCTTGAAACTAAATAAATATCTCTATCCCTATTTACTTAAAAAATATATGAAACTAGCATTGTCTCGTAGTTCCACGGTTACCTATGTCCTGATCCTGTGGGAATATTGGGATTATAAATAAAGATTGCTGCAGGACAATCTCAATATCCTAGGTATGGATGTTCGCTGCAACCTGAATAACAAAAACTACATCGAAAGCATCATCAAAACAGCCTCACGAAAACTCGGAGTCCTGAACAGAGTGAGACGATTTTTCACGCCGGAGCAGCGGTGTCTTCTATACAAGACACAAATTCGCTCCTGTGTGGAGTACTGTTCGCATCTCTGGGATGGTTCAGCAAAGTACTTACTAGATGCTCTCGACAGGTTGCAGCGACGTGCGATCCGCATCATTGGGAATCCCGAGATCACGAACACCCTAGAACCTTTACAGCTGCGTAGAGATGTTGCGTCCATGGCTGTATTTTACCGTCTGTACCATGGGGAGTGTTCTGATGAGCTCTTCCAATTAGTCCCACCCTCCCCTTTCCTACACAGGACAACGCGTGCAGGTCTTAGATGTCATCCGCACACGGTGCAAAACATCCGATCAAGAACCAAGCGGTTCGGAGACTCTTTCCTCTGTCGCACCATTAAGGCCTGGAATTCATTACCAGCTCACGTGTTTCCTTCTTCCTACAGTCCCGGGTCCTTTAAGCGGGGCGTGAAAAAGCATATGATAAGGCCGTCAAGCTGAGTGTCACCATTGTCACACGGTATGTGTAAGTAATGGTGACCCTCTTTTCTGGGATTTTGCCTTCAGCTTACCATCAGGCAAGGCGAAGTCCAATTGACGTGTCCTATATAAAAAAAAAAAAAAAAAAAAAAAGATTTTCCCCTTATATAGGTACATTTTCATAATTCTGTGTGATTTTATAGTTCATGAACAATTTTGTTTTCATTTTTAAGTTTTAAAGAATTGACTTGTGATAATGGTTATTTGATGTAATTATGTTACAGACTGAACAAAAAGTATTTTATACAATAATGAATTTTTGCGTAATCATTAGTTATGTCACTAGGTACGTCCCAAATAATTGAATGAGACTTTAGACCAAAAGTTAGCAATATGTATAGTAAATTTTATATACTGAAACTCAAACATACATGGACTGCAAGTGCACATGCACTTAAAATACAACTATAATTTAGTTCAATTTGTTGAAGAGTTTGTCAAAAAATTAATAAGTAATTTTCTTCAGCGGGACCCAACCGTTGTCGGTGTCCAAAACTTCAATGCGGCGGAAGATGCTGCCACTCTCCGAGCTGCCATGAAGGGCTTCGGGACTGACGAGCAGGCTATCATTGATATCCTAACTACACGCTCCAATGTCCAACGTCAGGCAATCTCCAAGGCATTCACGCATGAATATGGAAGGGTAAGCTTTGCAATGTTGTTCCACTTAGTATGAAACCAACATCAGAAAAGAACTATCTATTCTAGAGAAATATTCTAGTATCGAACTGGTACGTAGATATTCGCCTAAAGTGCCAAATAAATATTTTTAGACTAGTTAGCTTAAAAACCATCGTTTTGGCTGCCGAAGGTGAGGTTGACAGGAATATCCCTCGCAACCCGGCTGAAGGTTTAAAGAACCCAAGACTGTAGGAAGACGGGAACACGTGTACTTATTCTTTATGGAGTGTCTAAGTTTTCCGCTGTATAAAAAAAGAAACTTAAAATGTTTCACAACTAAATTTATATAGCGCCATCTAGCTAAATCAGGTTGAAATACTATGGTATTACAGATCCTGAAACATGCTAAGAAAGTTCTCAGATTAGTTAAATATATTAAACACCTCAACATTTGCTGTTGGACCCCCGCCAGCTAGGCGTGATCTACGTTATCTGGGGATCGCCCCTAGACCATCTCTTCAGTCCCCCCACAAAATTAATATTGCAATTGCAGCAACTTTTCTTGATGACCGTACTAAATAGTACAGTCAGCGGTGCAGACGGCCGCTGTCATAGCGTGACTATTAGTAATCGTAGCACGTCAAACGCACGATGGTAGCCGTCACGAAACTCAAGCTCAAGGTCATTTTATAGTTGATTTTCAATAAAGATAATTCAATATTGTTTCAATCAATAACGCCCGCTTCCAATATTCGATTATCAATCTAAGATTATATTCAATCCTGATTCCGGAAAATCACACAATTCCGGAAAACAATCGATTTGATGATCCCTTTTTTCTAATCAATCTTTGGGAGGACGGATCGACACCCATCTTTAGATAGCCGTTTGTACCGAAGTGACAGTTTTTTTTTGTTAGGGTGTTGGTGGCGAGATTGACAAAAATCTTTGTCAAAAATCGGGATTGAATATACAATCCCGATTTTTGACAATCGACACAGAATCGGTATTTCAATATGTCTATCTAGACCTGGCCGGTTTCGCCTTACGGCATTCTCAAAGGTTCTTTGAGGATGCCGTAAGGCGAAATCGGTCAGGTCCTTTGAGGAAACCCTAAAGCGAAACCGGTCAGGTCTAATAACTATTAAAAATAATGTGGAAAAGTACAAGTGAGTTCTTAATATGTGTTAAATATTACCCTTCGTCAGTTGAGTAATAACGACCATTGTATACTAAGCCCAAATTTCTTAATTTTTTTTAACGTCACACCTAAAAGACCTCCAACCAGAGGTCGCGTCAATGAATCATACAAATTACTTCAAGAGGTCGGCGCGGTGGAACGTTACCGCTAGTTTTTATCGTGTGTAAGAAACTCTTTGTACACGAGGCGTGTGATCCCTTAATGTACTCCAAGTATGACTAATTTAACCTTGGCAATATTCGTGTACTGCGGAGAGTTCACGATTGTTTAATCTGTTACAATCAACTTACGTAATAATGTACTTTTTACTTTATTATATCGCCGACGGTATACGAGTTAATTTACTATGCGTTTCAACTAAAAATAGGACTGAAACATAATATAAACAAGATAAGAAGTTTTAAAGTGAAGTCTCAAGAGGGGCATCAGAAGGTTTCTTCATGGTCGGCAGCACGAGTGTGACACCCCTGGTGTTGCATACGTCCATAGGCCACGGTAACCGCTTCCCATCAGGTGGGCCGTGTGCTTGTCTGCCAACTTAGTGGTATAAAAAAAAAAAAAGTCTTGCCAACACGATTAAACTTCTGAGAAACCTATAGAAATATAATTTAAAAAAAAATGTTTTGTATGCATATTTTTCTGCTGTCAATCATTCAATAAGCCTATGGCAGTCCACTGCTGGACATAGACCTCTCCCAATATTGGGAGGCTTTGGCCTACTGTTTCCACGCTGGCCAGACGGGTTGGTTCAGGGTTTTATTTCGAAATGAAATGAAATGAAATAATATTTTTTCCAGAATGCAGGTAAAGAAAGATATTACATATATTACAATGTCCCATTTACATCCTAACTTTATGGTGTGCAAATATTTAAGTGACTTTTTTTATACCACTTAAGGTGACAGACAAGTACACGGCCCATCTAATGGAAAGTGGTTACCGTGGCCTATGATGACTCCCTTGGTTTTGCATACGTTATGCAAAACCAAGGGAGTCACACTCGCGCTGCCGGCCCTTTTAAGCACAGAGAGTTTCTGTGCCGTCATTGTACTCGTAAAAGACAAAGCAGGACAAGCTTTTGGTCTTCCCATTGACAGCACAAAAACTATCCACAGAGCTCTGGCTACCCTACTCACCGCCGGGAACACAACACAAGGTTATTATGGCCGCGGTATTCTGTAGGGCGGAGGTACTTCCCCAGTAGGACTGCTCAATTGGACGGTAATACCGCCGTGTACTACCTCCTTGAATATTGCTGTAGTGTAAGACTATGCATTCCTTCTCTCGCATTGACCTACATATGATATTAAAGTTTTCGCAAGTGCGAAACTTAAAATGTATGCGCAAGAACCATACTTAGTAAGTATTTATTTCATCAGGATACTAAAATAAAATCCTCGAATTGAATCCAGGACTTTATGTACAGCTGTGGCACTCGTTACCTGTATACGACTAGACAAATAAATTGGCTTGAAATAATTAGATTAGTAATCGTTTCTCACAAGAACGAGTTGAGCGAGTCACAGATGAGTGTTATTCAAACTGAATCACCAATCTACTTGCGATATAATGACGTCACTATTCTTTATTATACACTATTAGAGCCGCGTTCTACTCTGCCGGGGTTAGAATTTGGGTCACTCCACCTCATCCCATGCGGTGTCGTACAAGGCGAATAAGGGATAGGGCTGTTTAACATCAGACATATATATACAGCTCAGACAAGGCTCGAGTCAACAATAGTACTGGCAATAGGCTCACGCCCTATTACGTGTAACCGAATACAATGATTGGTGAAATGTGGGTGTTAATTCACCTCTGCCTAACTTTCCAGGGATGGAGGCGTGATAATATTTATGTTATATGTAAGTATGTATGCTATTGTACGTATTTTTTCCTACACAGGACATTGTCGAAGACCTCAAGTCCGAGCTAGGCGGCCATTTCGAAGATGTGATAGTTGCACTCATGATGCCTCCCGAGGAGTACCTGTGCAAGGAACTGAACAAGTGCATGGACGGCTTGGGTACTGATGAAGCCACCCTGGTGGAGATACTGTGCACGAGGACCAAGCCTGAGATTGCAGCTATCGTGGAAGCTTACGAACGATGTGAGTTTGAAAATATAAGCTTATTGATTAAGGAGTTACTGGTTTATGTTAATAAATAAAATAAATATTCCACGACATTCTACACAACGCTATCTAGGCCCATGGTAAGCATAGCTTAACTAGCTTGTGTTATGGAATCTAGAATGCGGAAAAACATACTTAGGTACTTTTTTTTTGTAAATACATATATATTATACATAGAAACAACCAGACGATGCGAATATACATATTCATGCATACAAACATTTGCTCTGAGCGGGAATCGTACCCGCGCCCCCTGCATAGCAGTCGAATGCTCTACCGCTACGCCACGGAGTTCGTCAATTAGTCCATACGATGGTAAGCGGTTACCGTAGCCAATGATCGTTTGTAATACAGCCATCTCTTTAAAAAGAATGGTATCCTCTAAGAATACCACATATTTCTTTTATCCTTCGGATCCTGAACTTACGATGACATCATATCCAATAAGTGCCACAAAAAACCAGCACACGTGTTTCCTTCTTCCTACAGTCCCGGGTCCTTCTGTAAAAACATCTGATGAGGCCGCCAAGCTTAGTGTCACCATTGTAACATTACCCTAGTGTCTGTAATGGTGACCCTCTTTCCTGAGACTATGCCTTTAGCTTACTATCAGGCGAGGTGAAGTAAAATTGGCGTGTCCTAGATTGAAAAATAATTTCACCACTCCTGTAGTGACTGGGACTTCTCTAAAAAAATTATCTCTCAAGGGTAGTCTCTGCAGTACCCTATGTGGCGAATGGGAAATTTAAAAAGAGACTTAATCGGTCTAGAGGTACCGTATTTGGGGGTGACCACTGAGACTATCCCCCATTATTGTGAATTCAGTTCATTGCAATATGAGATTTTAAATCTGTGAAGTTGAATATTTAACCGACTTCAAAAAGAAAGAAGGTTCTCTATTCTTTGGATTTTTTTTAATATCTATGATATCGGTATGTGTAGTGTACGACCGTCCTTTGGCTGAACACATGTGCTCCGAGACGTCGGGCGACTTTCGTCGTCTGCTTACCCTCATTGTGACTGTAAGTATTATGTTAGTTGCTAACAAAATGCATGGCAAAAATCCTGTTGTAGATAGAATTTTTTTACTGTTTTTTTTAAAAATTAATCTACATAGGCCGACAGACAGTTATACCTTTATCTGTAACTCTGTCCTTTATCTGTGGCTATCAAATTAACCTTACCTCTATTTTTGTTTACTTTTTTTTCGACTCTTTATTATTCGAAAATTGAATACTTATACTTCTTGGTCGCCGAAAGTTGTACTCTGTTTTAAAAAGTAATTTTTACCGCGCTTTTATCTGTTGCGACTTCCATATTCGAATGACTACTTTATCGCGTAAATCGAGTAAATGTTAACATCATACAATCGCAATTTACTTTAACGCAATCGAATTAGTACAAAAACTCGCACCAGGCACTCGAGAGTGTATTTTCAGCGAGATATAGTTTTACGCGCCATATGATTTAAATTTAGAACTAAGAGTTCGATAATTATATACGTTTTATTAAATTCCGAACATTCTGCTGCACCCACCAATAAATATGGCTGGCAATAATAATATCATATTTAATGGCTAGGATTTTCCCATTAGACAGAAAAATTATAGATACTATTTACTAGGCAAATGTTTTTTCTTCTTCAATTCGAATCTAAATAGAATATACTGTTAGTTTAGTTCTATAATCAAATGAGTCCGCGCATTTTTTATTAAGAAAAAAAAGATCTCTTTGTTTATTGTTTATACACCGTAGCTGCTGACATTATTTACGTCAGCAGCTATGGTAGAATTGCATGAAAACCACATACAAAAGCTTATAAAATGTACGTGGGAATTACTAACAATAATAACCAAATAACATAATTAAGTTATATGTAATTAGAAAATGCTTTAGCGACATACTGTTTTGCACGTTATGCTTGTATTGTACTAAACCATAATAATATAAAACGATAAAGTCGATAGTACTAAGATGAAACTTTTTAAGGTAATTAGCAATTAAGCTCGGTTGAGCGAAGTAAGGTCAGCAAAAGTACAAAATAAATTAAAAATAAATTGAATAAAATATTATTTTTCCACAATTATTTCTAGGGTTGCTATTAAACCGTCTGGTACGGAAAAATAAATTGATATCCATTTAATATGTGTTCGTGTTGTGTGCCAGGCGGTGAGTAGGGTAGCCAGATCTCACTGGAGAGTTTTGGTGCTGCCAGTGGAAAGACCAAAAGCTTGTCCTGCTTTGTTTTTTACGCTGACGGCACAGAAACTCTTTGTGCTTACAGCAGTTGGCAGCGCGAGTGCGACTCCCTTAGTTTTGCACAGGTCCATAGACCACGGTAACCCCTTTCCATCAGGTGGGACGTGTGCTTATCTGCCACTTAAGTGATATAAAAAAAATCTGATAATCATTTTGTAGCTGTGATACAGATGGCACCACTTACAGAAAGATGTTAATACCCTTAATTAAAGTGTCAAAATTCCTTGACTCGTTTATCTAGTTTACTGAATTCCATTCCAAATTCGATATTCAAAATTCATTCCCGCCTCATACAGAACCGTGACACAATTTTGTTCCAATTATTCTAAACAGTTTGTTTGGTAGTATACATACAGAGAAATAATGGTATTTTCATTTAAATTTCAATCAAAAGAGTCGATAGCAACATAAAAAATAGGTCAAATAGGTCCTTCAATGTCACAGCTAAACCTTGACACTCGTTCTATAGAGGGTAGTTGATTAAAATATGATAAGTACTTTGAATTGTATTGATCGGCAGCCTTTGTTCAGCGTCCGGAAATAACTTTGAATGACTTTACAACACTCGATCATTTGTGATGCTTTAGAAGTAAAATTATATTTTTTTGTTTGTTTTTGAAATCGTGAAGCTTGTTTACATTTTAATTTACTCTCTAACTCGTTATTAATAATAAAATAGTCTTAACTAAGTTTATAATCTAAACTGTTTTTTTTTTTCGATTGAATTAAATGTATAAAATTAGGAGTAGAATATATAATTAAATTAATAGGTTTGTTATATCAACTGAGATACCTTTTGTTAAACAATTGGTGTAATTTTTAAAATTTAGTTTGCTCTAATCACGGAAACATTTTGACTAAATTGGTACAGCCAGCATCAAAAGTCGATAAACAAATTTCAATTTACAAATCGCCTTAGCTCGACAAGCAATAGTCCTACTTTCGGGGTTGGGATGGGTCGGTCCACAGAATATCTATCAAGAGGAAGTAATCTTAATTCTCGTTTATATGAAAACTCGTCAAAATAATAGAATTATGACTAAGATTAAGTCGTATTCTAGAACGATACTTATACTCAGCCTTGAATCTCGATTTACAACTAAATCTGAAGGCAGATTCTAGATAACAGTTCTAATGTTCAAATCGATTAAGCCAGCGAAAAAAATGAATCGGTTCAAGCGAGATTCGAACCCGCGATTTTTCCTTTACCGGGGGAACGCTCTGACCACTGAGCCATAGAACCATCGCCCGAATTCTTTTATACATACACAGTCGGGTCATAAATTCTGTCACATGTTTAATATAAAATAATTGAGACAAGTTTATTCATTATGTAACCATTTATATACCAAAATGAACTTAAAAACATACTTATGAGAATAAAGTTTATTCAAAATGACCTCCGTGATTCAACCAATTCAATCTGCGCGGCCAGTCGTCTATCACAGCACGAACAAGGTCCATGTCAATATCAGTGGCTGCTTTAATCAAGGATGTCTTGAGTGACTCCAAATTGGGATGAGGCTTTGAGCACGCCTTTTCCTCCAAGTGTTGCCATATCTTATAATCTAACGGACTCAAATCTGGACTGGAGGAGGGCCAATCTTCGTGCCAGATGAAGCCGATTTCACGCGCCGCCAGCCAGTCTTGTGTGCTCTTCGCTATATGAGCTGGCGCCGAATCTTGTTGGAATACCCAGTGCCTGTTATTGAACATGGTATGAGAAACAGGTTCCACAAGGTTCGTCAGGATTGTATTTTGATACACAACTGCATTCGTTTTTACACCTTTCTCACAAAAATGTACCTTTGTTAAGCTCCAATAAGAAACTCCCTACCGTGCCATGAGCGAGAATGGAAAATGACCTCGTTGGACACGTGGAATACGGTTGCTCGCTTCTTCACTACTGTGTGCGTACACCTTATCATTTTGTTTGTTGTAGCTCTCTTCTACGGTAAAAAATTTTACATCCGAAAAAAGAATTTCCCGATATTTTTTTCCCGTGTACCGCTTCAACAAAGCGCGGCATCTCTTCAGTCTCAGGTCCATTAGACGAGCATTCAAACGATGTTCTGTTTTTCTTCGATATGCCCGAAGCTCTAAGACTTCATTTAACACCCTTTTCACCGTGGTTCTGCTTAGCCCCATCTGAAAGGCCAACAGTTTCTGCTTACGTTTGGGATTTCTTTGAATTCGCGTCTTCACAGCTTTTATCACTGCTGGAGTCCTAACAGACCAAGGGCGACCACTTCTTGACTTGTCATCTACACTAGAGTCTTCATTGTATCGTTTGATGGTACGATAAACGAATCTTTTGGTTATATTCAAATTTTTGATATTAATAATATTTTAATAATTGTATATTAATAATATTTTATTAATAATATTTTATTTTGATATATAATTCAGTCAGCTACGATGCAACGCAATAACTGCAACACGGTCTTCTTTAAGCGTTAACTCCATATTTAAAAATGAGTAAAATTCTAACAAGTATACATTTTTATTTTCATGAACAATTCGAAATTCGAATTCAATAAACTTTTTTGTGGCCAGCATTGTAAAAGAAAAGTTTTTACTGTGTGACAATACTTATGACCTGACTTAAGGCGACAGTTCTAATGTTATTGTAGGTATCAATTCACTACTGAGCGTTGGTTGTTCTGGAATACGGGCCTAGAATGGTCATTTAGAATAAATCTGTCCTCAAATCTAGTTACAAATTGAGATTCAGGACTGAGTATCGGTCTAGAATAACAATGTCAATAGCCAATGGCGTTGTGAATTATGCAAGCTTCCTGATTGTATATTCTGTCTGCCGTTAGCGGTTCGCACAATTAATTTTCCTTTGACTTTCGCTTGTGCGCTAAATCTACTGCCTTGGAATCTGATCAGTCATTGTTTGTACGAATGTATAAATGGCTTAAATAGAAAGGTGTTGAAACCTGGCGTTGTAAAATATACCCTTGACTTTATAGCTTGTATAATTTTGACTGTAACCGCGGTACCGCGCCTTGGGTATGTGCGCGGCGAGACGCGACGAGTATCGACGTCAGATTTGTCAGTCCGCCGTCATCGCTTGCGACGCTATCTCGCTCGCTTTCGACTCATGCTCTTTGTGTAACTCCCCCTCCCCCCCGCACGTGTCGTGGGCAGCCTATACTTAGTTACATATAAATATAATTAGTTACATGACAACATGCGGTTATTGAAGAAGGGCTTCCAGGTTCTTAAAGTGTGCTTGATGTACCACTTAAGTGAAATACAAAAAACATGTCGAAACTACTGTCTAGAATATACAAAAAGCCTCTCCATGACTGACCACGTTCCAAGGCTCGATGAGAGCACCACCTAGTGTTGACTTAGTCTGCCAACCGCCAGGGGGCGCGGGATGAAGAGTCCAGTGTTAACGTGGGCAAGGCGCAAGAGGACGCGCAGGCGCTGTTCGACGCTGGCGAGGCCAAGTGGGGCACTGATGAGGAAGTCTTCAATAGGGTGAGTATCAGTAAAAATTGATCTGGCGTTTCTCCTTTAGATAGTTTCTTTTTATTTAGATTTTGCTTATACCTCCCAGAGAGGTAGACAGACATTGTATTGCTATTAATGACATTTTGCCGTCAGTCGAGTGATATATCCCGTGCTTGTTTTTACGAAATTATATTCAAGCCTGTATGCCCCAAAAGCGTAAGCAGAATTATATTGACCGCCGCTCATTTCGTCAACTACGTTTTTCGGTTAAAATCAGAATCAGAGAATCAGAGCACGCCACTTCCACTGCAGGACAATCTCTATATCCTAGGCATGGATATTCGCTGCAAACTGAATAACAGAAATTACATCGAGAGCATCATCAAAACAGCCTCGCGGAAACTCGGACTCTTAAACAAAGTGAGACGTTTTTTCACGCCGGAGCAGCGGTGTCTTCTCTATAAGACACAAATTCGCTCCTGCGTGGAATACTGCTCGCATCTCTGGGATGGCTCCGCGAAATACCTACTAGATGCTCTCGACAGGTTGCAGCGACGCGCGGTCCGAATTATTGGGAACCCTGAGGTCACGAACACCCTCGAGCCTTTGCAGATGCGTAGAGATATTGCTTCCTTGGCTGTATTTTACCGTCTCTACCACGGTGAGTGTTCTGACGAGCTCTTCCAACTAATCCCACCATCTCCTTTCCTACATAGGACAACACGTGCAGGCCTTAGATGTCACCCTCACACTGTGCAGAATATACGAGCAAGAACCAAGCGGTTCGGAGACTCTTTTCTTTGCCGCACCACCAAGACCTGGAATTCATTACCAGCACACGTGTTTCCTTCTTCCTACAGTCCCGGGGCCTTTAAGCGGGGCGTGAAAAAGCATCTGATGAGGCCGCCAAGCTGAGTGCCACCATTGTAGCACTTAGTGTCTGTAATGGTGACCCTCTTTCCTGAGACTTTGCCTTTAGCTTACCATCAGGCGAGGTGAGGTCAAGTTGGCGTGTCCTATATAAAAAAAAAAAAAAAACAAACAGTACTTACGCCCTACAGAATACCGCGGTTATAATAACTTCGTGTTGTGTTCCCAGCGGTGAGTAGGGTAGCCAGAGCTCACTGGAGAATTTGTGCTGTCAGTGGGATGACTAAAGGCTTGTCCTGCTTTGACTCTGTGTTTCCAGGGTCGGCAGCGCTAGTGTGGCTTCTCTGATGTTACACACGTCCATAGGCCACGGTAACCACTTTTCATCAGGTGGGCCGTGCGCTTGTCTGCCACCCAAGTGGTATAAAAAAAATAATAGGACACTTTTTAATAAGCTTCAGATGGGATACCTCTCGATCCCTTGAATCACTCTATAAGACTCCCAGAGTAGAGGTGACCATGTATGTACTCCACTGGAAACCACACAGCTAATTATAAAAAGGAATCCAATTGATTCAAAAACCTCTCGCCACGCTTTTGTAGCGCATCCCCAATGTTTGCGGAGGTGAGGGTCTATGGCTTCCATGCCATCATCCGCAAACGTAGTGCATCCCTCTTGCGGAGAGTACGGGCGAGCTCACACAGTATCGTGGGCGTACTGTGCGATAGGTGGGACAGTCCGATGTTGGGGCACTGGGTACGATTGCACGCAATGTAGACAGTGTCCTGGTATTGTAGAGGTCTCAAACTATCAAAAATATGTGATACATATTAATAATATTATATTGTTACTACCACTAGT
Organism: Eilema griseolum; assembly: GCA_963662185.1. Lineage (NCBI taxonomy): Eukaryota > Metazoa > Arthropoda > Insecta > Lepidoptera > Erebidae > Eilema > Eilema griseolum. The sequence goes on from OY759241.1 coordinate 24,845,817, forward strand.
ATTAAGATTATTGTTAGTAACACGCTATGGACCCTGGTCCGAAATAAATGTTTTTTTTTAGTAATATTCATATACATACAGGCAACCTTCAATTGTAACAACTGCCTGCCTGATTATAGCATAATAATAATGTTTGTTTAACTTGACACACAACAGTTTGTTCAACAGCACACCAACAGAACAGGCTCTAACCCATTGTGTAACGAGACAATAATGCTCGAAAAGCTAGAAGCCCTCTTAGACAAGAAACTAGAAAAAAATAAGCAGTCCATTCTATCCGACATTAAATGCTTGACCAATATAGAAATATCAAATGCGTTACTTGGCCTAAAGGATGATTTGACACAAAGTTTCAACAGGCTCGCCTTAGATTATGAAAAAACTAAATTGTCAATAACCAACATAAGCAAGCAAATTGAACAACTAGAGGTAGAGCACACGAAACTTCAGGGCGAACTAGGACTGCTAAAAGCCGGTACTCCAAACCTAAGTAGCAATACTAATAATTTTACAAATAAATCACACGCTTCATCTGAAAATTGCAAAAAAATTGTACTCTATGGTATATTTGAAAAATATTACGAAACAGAGAACGACCTTCACGCCCAGGTAACACACGCTTTTCAAAATATAACAAATATCAACCTAACTGGATATATAGAGGAAATATCACATCACATCATTAACAAACAGCTCATGCGTCACCTAGAGGATCACTCCTTAATTAATGACCGGCAATATGGCTTCAGGCCGAAACGGTCAACGGGTGATCTTCTAGCATACGTTACCCATCTTTGGGGTGAGGCTATGGACAAGCACGGCGAGTCACTGGCAATTAGTCTTGATATCGCCAAAGCTTTCGATAGAGTCTGGCACAAATCGCTTCTCTCCAAGCTACCAGCCTTTGGTCTGCCTCCTAGACTGTGCAACTGGATTGCTAGTTTCCTGCAGGAGCGCCGTATCCGCGTCCTCTGTGATGGACGGGCTTCGGAGTTCTTGCAAATAAATGCTGGCGTACCGCAGGGGTCTGTATTATCTCCCACTCTCTTTCTTCTGCATATCAACGACATGCTGTCCACCGGCAGCATACATTGCTATGCAGACGATAGCACCGTACACGGGAGTTATCACGGACAACCTGCGGCCAAACAGTCTGATATCGTGGAAAAAAGACAGCTTCTTGTCACTGAACTGGACCGGATCTTGAATCACATTTCTCAATGGGGCTCCGAGAACATGGTCGAGTTCAATGCCAAGAAGACGCAGGCTTGTGCGTTCACAGCAAAGGTATCTTCTTTCCTTCCCCTTCCCACTCTTCAGAGCACGCCACTTCCACTGCAGGACAATCTCTATATCCTAGGCATGGATATTCGCTGCAAACTGAATAACAGAAATTACATCGAGAGCATCATCAAAACAGCCTCGCGGAAACTCGGACTCCTAAACAAAGTGAGACGTTTTTTCACGCCGGAGCAGCGGTGTCTTCTCTATAAGACACAAATTCGCTCCTGCGTGGAATACTGCTCGCATCTCTGGGATGGCTCCGCGAAATACCTACTAGATGCTCTCGACAGGTTGCAGCGACGCGCGGTCCGAATTATTGGGAACCCTGAGGTCACGAACACCCTCGAGCCTTTGCAGATGCGTAGAGATATTGCTTCCTTGGCTGTATTTTACCGTCTCTACCACGGTGAGTGTTCTGACGAGCTCTTCCAACTAATCCCACCATCTCCTTTCCTACATAGGACAACACGTGCAGGCCTTAGATATCACCCTCACACTGTGCAGAATATACGAGCAAGAACCAAGCGGTTCGGAGACTCTTTTCTTTGCCGCACCACCAAGACCTGGAATTCATTACCAGCACACGTGTTTCCTTCTTCCTACAGTCCCGGGGCCTTTAAGCGGGGCGTGAAAAAGCATCTGATGAGGCCGCCAAGCTGAGTGCCACCATTGTAGCACTTAGTGTCTGTAATGGTGACCCTCTTTCCTGAGACTTTGCCTTTAGCTTACCATCAGGCGAGGTGAGGTCAAGTTGGCGTGTCCTATATAAAAAAAAAAAAAAAAAAAAAAAAATCAAGAATTGGAAGGAAAGGCTACCGAAGACCAGTCGTAATTGAGTTGATAAGCAAGAGAATGACTCGATACATACTGCAGAACAAAGTGCTCTTTAGAGATAGTGGATTGGCTGTATCGGAGTACCTAGACAAAGAATCAGCCCAGGAACGAAAACTACAACGGCAAGCCCTCTTAGAAGCCAGAAGAAATGGACAGCACGCTATTATTAAAAATAACAAATTGATAATTGATGGTCAGGAAAGCAAATGGCCCTACGAACAAGCCAAAACTGACGCTAATATAGAAAATACTCACAACGATAGCCAACGGGCGGAGCTGACATCAGACAGAGCCACAGATTTCTCAACACATTTTGGAAAAAAATCACCATTGATTAACGCTCGTAACAACACATCCCACCCCCACAAGAAAAATCTAAATAATTTTCGAAGCCAGCCAACACCAACACTGAATTCCTTTCGTTAACAACTTACAAATTTTGTACCAGAACATATGCAGCCTTAACAATAAACGACACTTGCTTCAATCAGTAATAGAAGAAAGAAGCCACATTGACGTTATTTGTCTCTCTGAAACATGGATTACCAGCAAGAAAATAGACCTGCTCTACCTGGACGGATACAATCTAGCGTCCTCTTTCAGTAGAGTCAACTATGAGTGCGGTGGAGTATGCATTTTTACACGGGAAGGTATCGAAACCATGGATCGAAGAGATATCACATCAATGACGGTCGAATTTGTGTTTGAAGTTAGTGCAATAGAGCTGCCCCAAGAAAACCTGATGATAATAATAATCTACTGGCCAGAAGAAAACAGAGAGACGGACATATTCTTCGACTCACTTGAAAAGCTAGTGCAAATGATAACAATGAAAGATAGTAAGAGAAATGTAGTCATCGGAGGAGACTTCAACGTTAATGTGTTGGAAAATTCAACAAATAGTTTAAAGCTTCTCAACACTATGAAAAGTTTCAATTTTCACCAACACGTTAACGAGCCGACCCGCAACATTAAGACTAGTGTCAGGTGCATAGACTTGTTGCTTACCAATTTCAAAATGAGCAGCGCTACAACTATCATAAAGGACTATGGAATTTCTGATCATAAGGGAATATCACTGACTATCCCAAAGACTACTACAGAAAACGAGCGAAATACATGGTTCATAGAGAAGAGAATATACAACGAGAAAAATATTACTCGCTTTCAGACAACATTAGCGCAAATAGACTGGGACACAGTTATCAGAGACGATAAGAATGTAAACACTAACTATGAATCATTTCACAACACAATCCAAAATGTACTAGACTCATGTATCCCAAAGCGTCATATTAAATTTAAAAAAAACGTAAAAAATCGTGGTTAACTAAAGGCCTAAAAATATCATGTAAACATAAACGTATGCTTAGAATATTCATCAATCGAAATAGTGACCCTATTCTAACTAATTATTACAAAAAATATGGAAAGCTACTCAAAGCAACTGTCTCGCAATCTAAAAAGATTCAATATATACAGAGAATTAAACAAAGTGACAATGTCACAAAAACGACGTGGCAAATAATAAAAGAAAAAACAAATAAAACTATGCGAAGGTCTAAAAAAAATATAACACTAGAAGTACAAAATAATAAAATAGAAAACCCCCTAACTGTGGCCAACACGTTTAATGAATTCTTTGTGTCTGTCGGCGGCGAGCCGGGTAAGCAAACAGGCAAACCGGTCATAATGCGCGCAGATAATTCAATATTCATTGAACCCGTGGATCCATTCGAAATCTTTAGAATAATTAAAAATCTAAAAAATAAACGTAGCTTTGGCTTCGATGAACTCCCACCAATGTTGATAAAAAAATGTGCTGATGAACTGGCTTTGCCACTGACCTTCCTAATAAACCAGTCCTTTACTGAGGGAATTGTCCCGGATCTTTTAAAAATATCTGTAGTTAAGCCAATTTACAAAAAGGGTTCTATGACCGACTGTTCAAACTACCGTCCTATATCACTCCTGCCTACCTTCAAAAATACTAGAATCCGCAATGACCACTCGTTTATACTCGTATTGTGAAAAATTTAATATATTCCACGAGAGCCAAAACGGCTTCAGAAGAAATAAATCAACAACAGACGCAGTATACAGGTACGTTCAAAATATATTACACATTATAAACGATAAAAAATACGCCGTTGGCTTGCTCCTGGACATGAGCAAAGCATATGATCGGGTCCAATATAACATTCTATTGAGCAAGCTCGATGGGATCGGTGTTCGTGGTGTTGCCCTCGAATGGTTCACCTCTTATCTACGCAATCGAACACAGTACGTAGAACTCGTTCACCACGATCACAAAACTGGACAGATTTCCAATGCGAAGTCCAGCGTAGCAAATGTAGGAAAATCAATCCCTCAGGGCAGTGTGCTTGGCTGTATTTTATTCTTAATCTACATTAACGACTTACCAAAAACAATAGATGCTAAATGTGTCCTGTTTGCCGACGACATATCGGTGATATTTCCTTGTACTAACAACCACGAGCTACACGAGCGCATCCACCAAATACTATCGGACATATCGAAATGGCTGACGGAACACAACCTAGAACTAAACCTTTCAAAATCGAAATTAATGCAATTCAAACCGTATCAGAAACGCCCTTTAACCATAGATTATAAATACCAAAATGTTAAACTTGATTGTGTAAATAGTTTTAAGCTACTAGGCATAAACATCGATACAAGTCTAGATTGGAAATCTCATATACGTTCTGTTAGTAGTAAATTATCCTCCTTCACTTACGCTCTATACGAACTAAAAACATCTACAGACCTTAAATCAGCCAAAGCAGCCTACTATGCCTATGCCCACTCCTGGCTCCGATATGGTGTCATAATGTGGGGAAATAGTGTCGATGTAGATGTGTTGTTTAAACTCCAGAAGAAATGTATACGAATACTGGCCAATATAGGTTGCAGGGAAAGTTGTAGATTACATTTTAAAGAATTTAACATCTTAACATTGACTTCCGTATACATAATGGAACTGTGCATTTTTGTGAGAAAACATAATTCGCTTTATACTCGCAATAAAGACCATTACAGCCAACCCCGCAACCTAAGGCACAAGGACAGACTAGCCCTTCCAACATCTGGCATGTCTATGTGCCACTCAGGCCCATATATAATGTCCATAAAAGTATACAACAAAATACCGCAGGCGTTAAAGGATTTAGAAGGCGAGCACAAGTTCAAAAACCAACTAAAAGAGTACCTATTAGAGAAATGCTACTACAATATGCAGGAATTTCTTGATGACAAACATAAGTGACAAATGACGAAAATATTTAATGTTTATCCCACCTAGGTTTAAGAATAATAATGACAAATATTACTGTGATTTAGTTTATAAGTATTAATATGTATAACTTACCTAATAATAATATTATATAACTTTGCTGTGCCCCAACAGGGCTTCATGTTGATACAATAATATTATATATATTGTAAGATCTGTACAACACATGAACGCAATAAAGACTTTGAACTTGAACTTGTCGTTTTATGACAATAATACGTTGAATAACTAACTCCCGTTGTTCAGATCCTGGCCCACGAGAGCTTCGCTCAGCTGCGCCAGATCTTCGAGGAGTACAAGAGCATCTCGGGACGCACCATCGAGCAGGCGATCAAGGCGGAGATCGACGGCGAGCTGAAGGACGCCCTGTCTGCTATAGGTATGGTATTTTTTATAAACAACGTGATATACAGAGGTGGTCTAGTTTTAAGTTTTCGCCGAAATCTCACTAATAACGTAATATGGTAGTTAGCTTCTGGCATATACAGGTATACATCAATTTACCAGACTGTGATCTACATTTATTATTTTTTTATTATTATTATACCGCGGTAGCCTAGTGGTATGTATAATGGACTGCTGAGATGATTTCTATCTGAGATGGGTTCGATCCCAGGTTTTACCATGGCACACACCAATGACTTTTCGATGCTATTCGAAGTTATGTGTGTATTTATCGCAGGTTTATAAGTGCCCGGTTAATGGCAATAGGCTCGCCACCTATTACATTGGGACCTAAACATAAAATGGCGAAATGTGGGTGCCAGCACCTCTGCCTACCCCTTCGGGGATTTGGGTGTGAGTTTATCTTATGTTTATTATTATTATTGTAAGTTAGCAAGCAGGCAGTCGTAGACAACTGATAATGCCTGTATCCAGTTTACATTTTCTTTCCTTTTATTTTTCTAGTTTGAGGTAAAATGTATCAAGTCGGTTTTTGAATTGGTCAGCAACAGTCAGCAGAGTCTACATGTTCTGGAAGCTTGTTCCACGCTCTCACCACTCTGTTACTGATAAAATGTCTGTGAGGATATTTAGCTAAGGTTGACTATAGTGCCACGTAACAGTAGACTCAAATGTCAAACCGATGCTCCTGAAAACTTCTTAAACAAAAAAACCGTTTAGGTTCATACTTTCTGGAATTCGACTGATATTCGTACTATTTTTCAATGGAGAACCATGCTTTCTGCAGACAAGTTGTATCATTCAAGTGTAGGTCGATGAGCCGAGTGGGACTCGTCCTACTTGTAGTAAGTCATATGAGAGTGGAGCCATACGTCTGATACATAATTGAGACAATTGTCCATCGTTCGGCGATGACGCGCTAACTGGGCGGAAATGACCAGTTACTGCCATTGTGCGATATTTTAGTGACGCTGATAGTGTGTAGTGTAGGGGAAGAGTGGTTATATTGGACCACTGTCTTCGGCTCCATCTGGACTGAAAAATAATAATAATAAAGGTTACGATAAAGTATATGAGTATCTTGTTGATGTAAATGCGTGGTCAACATAAGTCTCTTGCTTGCTCGCACAATACAAATTGTAAACTAAAACAAATTGAAAAAAATGAAAGAAAATCTAGTTGTAATATAGTTCGCTGAGTTTCTTGCTGGTATTCTCTCAGTAGAACTAACCTACCGAACCAGCGAAAGAATCATTTTCCAATGGTTTATTTTTACATTATTAAATATTTTTATATTATTTCTTAACATAATTGTACAATTTTTAACGTTCGTATGTGCTCTTTGTGTGCCTAAACTGTATAAATGAAATTGATTCTTTAATTCTGTGTGAAGTTGTGGACCCTCTACCGCAACCCATAAAAAATCTATTTCAGTAATAAAACCCCGTGATGAGCAGGCTACGCCAAGATTAAATAAATAAAGAGCTGTGTTTTTTTTATTTTTATTTTTTTTTGCACGTAGGTAATAGTTTGTTTTCACGCAGACAACCCGACGACATAGATATACCCTGATGTTTTATGTAATTAAAAAAAAAACAATACTTATTCATTTAATCCATTGTTACAATTTAGTGAACAAAATATTTAAATTAAAACGCTGTTACGTTTATGGGTTGGAGTTCGAATCCTCTTATAGCGTTATCATAAACTAATTAACATTTCCACGAAACCCAACCTGTCCCCCCTCCCCTCCTTCCTCTAAAACCGAATTCCAGTTGAATGCGTGGAGTCAGCATCAGCATGGTTCGCGACCCGCCTCCGCCACGCCATGCAGGGCCTCGGCACGGACGACAGGACCCTCATCAGAATCATCGTCAGCCGCTCCGAGATAGACCTAGGAGCCATCAAGAGGGAATACGAGAGATTGTATGATAAGACCCTGGAAAGCGAGATCCGGGTACGTAATATAGTCTTTTTCTCTTTCTAGTGGAGTGTGTAGAGAATGCCCCGGCGTGGTTCGCTCAGCGGTTGAGGAATGCCATGCAGGGAGCTGGCACGGATGATCTGACCCTTGTGAGGATCATTGCGACTCGCTCTGAGATAGACCTTGGGCGGATCAAGGCGGAATATGAGAGGCTGTATGATAAGACCTTAGAGAGTGATCTGAAGGTATGTGGTTTAGAAAAAGTGGTTTTGGTTCAAGTACACTTGTTTGGTTATCTTTCAAAAAGTTTCAAAAATTTTGAAAAAAGTTCAAAGATGCATTTTTTTTTAATTTATACCAAAGAGAAAGATCTTTTTTTTTAATATATGATACCAAACACTTTGTCTCTTTATGTATGGATCGAATGCTTGGGTATCACGCTAAACTTACAAATCCTAGATATTATTGTGCCTAGATTGAAACTCAGACATTAAAAAACAACGGTATATTTATTTAGAGCACCGTAAATAATAAATATTTTTTCACATAAAATTGTCTCAGAAGTATGAGATGTAAATCAATGTTTGGGTAACCCTGTATTGCCAAAGTAGTGTCTTCTTTTAAATTTGTATTTTACGCTATGAATATTAAAGTGTAATTCTCCAAATTAAAAACAAAAAACAATGGAAATAATGAACCGCGGTAGCCTAGTGGTATGGGTAATGGACTGCTGAGACGAGGTCTCGGGTTCGATCCCAGGTTCTACCATGGCACACACACCTATGACTTTTCGATGCTTTTCGAAGTTAAGTGTGTATTTATCGCAGGTTTATAAGTGCTCGGTTAATGGCAATAGGCTCTATTGGGACCTAAACATAAACTGGCGAAATGTGGGTGCTAGCATCTCTGCCTACCCCTTCGGGGATATATAGGCGTGAGTTTATGAGTTTATGTTAAATAATGATTTCTTGTATTTTGAGTTATCTTAGTTTTGATCTAGTTACTTCAGATTATAATCTGTTCAATAATACCAAGAAATAAACCTCTACTATATTGTATTAGGCATTAATTTAATGCTGTTTTTCCAACTTTTCACTGCTCTACCCTTGTATTTTGAACAGTTTATCTGCTTATATATATAGCTTATCGATGCCGACACAATATGGTCGACAAATAATTCCACCAAACCTGTGCACAACATAACATAAATAGGTACAGAATGCCAGCTTCGTATAATAAACGATAATATCTGCTTACCCCTTGTCTATACCACGCACGAAACAAGTTGTAAACTTGTCTATAAAAAACTTGTTGAATTGTCGAAGACTAATTAAAACACAATATTTTATACATGTATCTCAGATACTTTTTCGTTCACATAGTATGTAAAGCCAACAAGTTGTAAACAAGTATAAATCACATTTGCATTCACACTGAAGCCTGTGTGTGACATATTATTGTAACTTGTCAAATACATGTTTTATACTTTAGTGAAAACGAGAGGTTACAGAGGTCTCGACTCACTTCGATCGCCTCCCAAAGTTCACACACTTTGATGTATAAACGCAAATTTGTATGAAGCTGACTTTCTGTATGTATTTATTTTATGGTGCTGAGATCAAGACTATGCGACTGCACTAGATTTATTAAAGCACATTATTGTTAGCATAAAGTTAAAACTATATTCTCTGCATGAATTCATATAAATATTATACACCGCGAGGACATATTTGTTATACATATTTGTTTATTGAAATAAAGAGAATATATTTACAAAATTAAATTCAGAAAATGTGCATATGGTTCATTGTGTAAAATATGGTAACGCTAAACACTGCGTTTCTATGTTTTTTATCATTGACTGTAACCTTCAAGCCCCTAGTGGTCAAAGAGACCAGTTTCAAAGATGGTCATATTTATTAAAGGTGGTGGTTCTCAATACGGTCGGTAACCTTTATTTTTTGTATGTTTTTGTCTACTAGAGTCTGGTCTACGAAAGATGAACAAGTCATATTTTCAAGATTTTGTAATGGCTTCAGATTTTTTTGTCAGTTTGGATTTTATAGTCGAAAACATCTTGATATCATATATTTTCAAAGATTTTTTTTTAGACGTATTTTATCTTTCGAATTAAAACAATTTCGAATATGTCCTTGCAACTGCAATACAGCTATAACTCAAAATATTTATCGCAACGCTTTTGGTGTCTGCTGTTATATCTGAATATTACTGTTATGTTATATATAATGTGGTTTAATATTTTTCACATTTTCCTATAATCTTCTGCCACTTGTGAACGGACTAGGAGGTGAGATATTAGAACTATTTATAAGATTTTTAAGCGACTTTACATTAAATACAAAACATGCAAGTTTATTTTTAATATGCTAGATGTGTATAATAGGGGGGATGTATGTAATAGGGGCTAAATAATCTCCCAATAGTGTACCCATGGAAACGAGTAATTGAAGAAATAAGACTGTCTCAATAAAAAGCAAACAAAAAAATAAAAATTAAAAATTTTGTTCTAACGATACCCCATACATCCAATAAATTCAAGCCGTACCCCCGGAAAACATTATACTCCTTTTTTTGGCAGTTGTGTAAAAAAAGAATACATTAAGTGTGAAATTGTTGATGGATGTCAAGCTGAGATGATTTTACTCAGATGTATGAAAGGACAGTCGCTCTCTCTTTCCTCTGCATACCGCAGTCAAAACTAAGCATGTCCAAACTGAATTTTACTACTCTCTATGTAACTCACATTTTCATAACAGGTAATGACTAGTTAAAGATGTACACACGGCCAAGGGGATGATTACACACCGTTATATGTGTAGGTGTGTACTTATTTCCTTGGCCGTGTACCTAAAAAGCGCACACAATACTAATGACGACGCGTTTCTTCCCGCACGCCGCATGCGTCTCTTCGCCGCCACATTGTACCCGCCTGTACCACACGTACGTGACTGTACTATATCGGCGCGTTGTCTCGCGGGGCACCAGCAGGGCGAGACGTCCGGCGACTACAAGCGCGCGCTCGTGGCACTGCTCGGGCCCGTCTAGGACTGCAGGGGAACCCCCCGCCTGACGGACAAGGCGTCAGCACAACACCGTGCAAGCTTAAGTTTAGATTTATGTATGTGTACTCGTGTTTTGAATGGCAATTATTATTATATAGATTTATATTATTTTATGGTTAAAAATATGCATAATGTCACTTAGGCAGCTTTTTTTGTGACTAGATTGAATATTGTACAACAATTTTGATGACATTAAATGTCTTAGTACAAGTTCGAAGTAGGCTTGTGCTTATTTGCACACATGAATGTAATTTCCTCCAAAATCTCGAAATAGCTCGAAATATTTACATTTTTCCCAGTGATAGAAATAATTTATTTGTGTAAGAATTAATAATCTCAGAATTTAGTTTAAGTTTTAATGGAACTGAGTGTTTAGTGCGAGTATTTTTTCTCAAATTCACCGGTAACAAATACGATGATTTGTATGACATTGAATTAGCGCCACCTGGCGGGAAACTTGTGAAACATTTTTGCGCATAAAAATCAATTTCCTTGTGAATGTGAAAAAACATTCGCACCAGGCACTCTTTTTAAATCTATAAACAAATGTTATTCAAACAACTCAAATGACTGATTTACTAACATCGAACATGGAAGAAAGATTTTCATCGGCCGTAATCTCGCGTAGCACAAGACCGCCTCAGCAGTGCCTTTAGCTTGTAAGAGAAATTATTTTGCAAATAAAAAAGAAAAGAAAATTATATATTTAGACAGATTATTATTTTTGTTTCAAAAACAAAGTAGAAATTTTATTGTAATTGTAGCAATTACGTAGTGTGTAGTTTTTATTCCAAAATGTTATAAAATGGTGACTAGTGAGGTTCCATGGCTGGATACCATCCCAGAATAGTTCTCCAGAGCTTCTAGACCTGATATAGATAGTGCTATAGAACTCCTCTTTCAATCCAGCAATTCAAATATATTCTTGGCCTAAATAATCACGATCAAATTAAACTAAATTACCATGGTTTAACTCGTTCAAAGTCCCATTTTAATAGTTTCTTGGTGAAATCCAAACTATATCTATGCTAAAATAGGTTAGGTTCCAGCAGGTCTAAAAAGGCACTTTATTGAAAATTTATTAGGATAATATTTAAGACAAAATTTACAGGCAATTGGAATCTGCTTAGTACATGAACTGGCTCAGATCGGCTAAAGTATCGGCTTATTATGAGTGACCGTTTAAAGAATTTTATAGGAATCGATTAGATTTACCTACTGGATATTCATAAAGTTACTAGTTTTCAGCAGAATCGTTCAATGTGGCCTTTTTAGACCTGCTGAGCTCTACCTTATTTAATAAAACTGTTGCTATGCTAAAATGGAGCCGATTTGAGTGCTCTAACTATAAACTACAAAGTACAATATTGTTCAGACAAGAAACAGACGGTCAGAAATAAAAATGTGTGAGTTCGGTATTGATACTAGTGAAATTGTTGGCAAGACAACAATTTGAGCCTAAAAATAAAAAACAGACACTGGTGTTTTTTCTTATCGAGATTATAAAAAGATATTTATTAAAATAATATTTATTGGTTGCATTCCACGTGTTTTGAATCGTCTTCGTGTTTAGCTTTAATCTTTTATTTATGAATAAAATATTAAATGTGATTATACTTGTTTTATTCTTAAGGTAAGCTACGTGGTTCCCGGCAGAGTAGAATTTTAACCACTCCATCTCTTCCCATGCGGTGTCGTACAAGGCGACTAAGGGATAGGGCTGTTTAACATCAGACAGATATATACAGCCCAGACTTAGCTTCAGATGCATGGCCCTTTATTCTATTAAACACTGTCATCCTGTGGTATGACAGTGGTTTCACTGCAATAAATGGCATTAAAATTTAGATTTTGTTAATAACTGATAAATAAAACTGCGGCATTGTCTTCATAAATCTTATTTAATCGCGCGCCGTTCGCGCTACAGCCATCCGTTTGATTCTAACATACTATGTATTATAAACATTCACAAAAATAGTTATACACGTCAAGCTGTGCTATCTCAACATCAATTTTGAACCGTTGAACTGTGCATCCATATTTGGATTACAATATTTGAGAATAAGCGAAATCAGATATGTCGCTGTTCTTATGACACTAATAACAGTTGGGTACGAATAGTTTTTTAATTTACACGAAACATACATTGAAATAAGAGAGTTATATAGACACTAGGTATTATGCGTATAATATGTAGTAGCACTGGCAACACTGGGATATCAAAATAATATATACAAAATCATTTTCCCTGCACACACATTCATACACACACACACACACATGGGAGCGCTAGAATTATATTTATGCGGAAGCAACAATAAGAACTAATATAAATTTACACATACGTACATACATACACAAGATTACATTCAGAATGTACACTCACAGAAATATTTGTTAACATTTAAAAAGTATTGGCGCATTAGCGAACAATTTTTCTTAAGACTACGGAATATAAAATCAAAAGGCAGTGCCCTAAACCTCGTTAGTATGGAGACTAGTGTCATCACATATTACGACCAATGACGGCACACTAAACAGCGACGTCATCGGCGATAATTTAAAAAAAAAGCCTAAAAGTAAATACAATCCGTTAGTAATCATTCGCGTTGTGAGTTTTGTTTGACATTTTCACAGCACTCTGTGCCCGCGTGTCACTTCCTCTTCATTTTATATTCCGTGGTTAATAATGACTTAGATCATATGTTTCCATACAGTAAGGTCGTAAGCGGTGCGACGCGGATGATAAGGCGGACGTCTGCAGTAGACTTAAGCTTCAAACACACAAGCGTTATCGGTCGATAATACCGCACGCGTTATTGCAATATCTGTTTCATAGTACGTTATGTATTCGGACGTGGCTACGACAAACTGTTGCGATAATAACGGCTTGCGTCATTATTTGATGGAATAGGCACGCCTGTGTGTTTGAGGCTTATACTCAGTACGTTATATATCCGATATCACACGGTAATCATTGGTTATAACAATCACGCACTGAACGCAATATAGCAATCACGCACTGAATGCAGTAAATCAATCACGCACTGAATGTAATATACCAACTACGCACTGAATGCAATAAATCTATCACGCACTGAACGGAATATAGGAATCACGCACTGAACGCAATATGCCAATTACGCACTGAATGCAATTTATCAATCACGCACTGAAATAAAACAATCACGCACTGAACGCAATATACTATTCACGCACTGAATGCAATATATCAATCACGCACTGAACGCAATAAACCAATTACGCACTGAACGCAATATACTATTCACGCACTGAACGCAATAAACCAATCACGCACTGAACGCAATAAATCAATCACGCACTGAACGCAATAAACCAATCACGCACTGAACGCAATAAACCAATCACGCACTGAACGCAATAAACCAATCACGCACTGAACGCAATATACTATTCACGCACTGAACGCAATAAACCAATCACGCACTGAACGCAATAAACCAATCACGCACTGAACGCAATATACTATTCACGCACTGAACGCAATAAACCAATCACGCACTGAGCGCAATATACCACTCACGCACTGAACGCAATAAATCAATCACGCACTGAAAGCAATTCCTCCGCACGAACTCCGTCCATACATCCGCGTCGCACCGTATATACCCAAACATTTAATATACAGCTAACTTTTACAAATGTTAACATCTAGTTTCGTGTGTAATCCAGTCACTCGGCTAGAGGAGAAGGTACGCCCGCAGCAAGCGGCCACCATCACTAGTAACGGCCACACAGCCAAACCGGCACACACTATTGCACATAATAACGCGAATAAAACAAATTACACGAAAATTTAGGCCATTATACAGCCTGTGACTTTTACAAATTTTTGACTTAGACTAAACCTTTGGCGTTACGGCACACAATAATGTGTCCCGGAGTTAACGGAACTGGCGATCCGTGAGCAGATTAGATTATTATATTTACAGATTGAGCAGCTCACACGTCTCGTACAGTCGCTCCTGGCTGTACAGGGCGTGTGGCCGCCGCCGAGGGCTCGCCCAGTCGCCACGTCACCAATATACAATATACTTACACCAATTTTTATGCTACTGTGCATGTTACACTAATTATGAGGCACTATCGATATCATGAGCAGCCCCCGGGTCGCGGTTGTAGTTCCTCTAGTACCATCAGATATAATTTGCCTGTAATAAGCCTTAACGTATAGATAGTCCCGTCGTGTCCAGTACCGTAGACCGGCAGGCGGGAAGGGGAGGGGGGCGGGTCCAGCGCGGCGGAGGGGGGGACTCAGTCGTTGGGCCCGAAGAACTTGGCGTGCAGTTCTGCTAGCGGGATGATCTGCTCGTCGCCCAGAGCCGGCTGTTGCTCCGCCTTTGATTGCTCTCGCAGTTCTGGAATATCGTAAGTGATATGTATTATAAGTGCAAATATAATACCTACTTTAGGGAGACTTTTAAGTCATTCCCAGAAAGTATAATATATATAGTGATCTACCCCGTAGTTCACCCAGGTGAACCACGGGGTTTTTTTTACCCGTAGTCCACCTGTCACTTATCGCTCTTCTATCAACATTCACAACTATGATAACCTTCTTATGCAAGTGACTCTCTGCATAGTCTATAAATCTTTTAAAGCAAATGTATATCGCTGAAAATTGTCATAACAATATCTCCTCAATGTCTGTATTTATTTGTCCAAGCCGCAATTGTTATTTTTCTTTAAAAACATGTGTGACGATATATTTTTTTTATCAGCGATATTAATTTGCTTTAACATTTATTGCCCGTGGTTCACCCAGGTTAACCACTGGATTTTTTAGTAGCGGTGAATGGTGGTAGTAGTGAGTGATGGTAGCGGTGAGTGATGGTAGTGGTGAAAGGTGGTAGTTGTGAGTAATGGTAGAGGTGAGTGGTGAAAGGTGGTAGTGGTGAAAGGTGGTAAAGGAGTGGTGGTAGTGGTGAAAGGTGGTAGTTGTGAGTGATGGTAGTGGTGAAAGGTGGTAATTGTGTGATGGTAGGGGTGAGTGGTGGTAGTGGTGAAAGGTGGGTAGTGGCGGCGGCGCGTACCCTGCCAGTGCTGCAGCAGGCGGGTGTAGTGGTTGGCGCGGTCGTGCCGCTTGAGCTGCGTGAACACGTGCACGAGCCCGCGGTAGTCGTACTCCAGCCCCGAGTAGCGCTCGCCGAACAGCTTCAGGCCTGTCCACACACTCCACAAGTTACTTCACTAGAACATACTTTATTTATACAACAAATACACAACATAAATTAAGTTCTGCTATATTGTCATACGAATTTATTAGCATATGATACAGTACAGAACAGGCCAGAGGGCTGACGGGTTCTCTTGAGTACCGCCCTGAGGACTGGAAGTGACAGGTGTGGCCAACAGGAGCAGTATGAAGCAACGACCTTAACTTGGGGATGCCGTGGTCCCATAACTCAAAAATAGCTAAAAATTAAAATTCATTTATTTCAGGGAACCTACAAAATTAATGCAAAAATACATGCCTATTGCAGCATTGCCCTATATACAGACAAACTAGCCTAGCTGCAATCATTTTGGAAAACGTTGTTTGAACTGACTTGCACCCAGCGCACTAATACACACCGCTATCTCTAAGCTGGTTCAGGGTCAGCCGGGATGCCTTATTAGGTCACCTTTCACAGCGGTAATCTAGACTCGACATGGTGGCATGCGGTTTTAATTAGTTCGTGTCCAATATAAACGCCTCTACTGACCGAGCAGGAGGTAACTATGAGAATTCCGCACGAAAAAAGGTAAAGATATAGTTATAACATCATTATCTGAGCTTTTTTCCTCAGTTACGAGTTTAAGTATTGGCGCAGATTAAAGAGGCCTATGTCCAACAGTGGACAGCAAACATAATAATGCAGGCTATTTTTTTTTTAATTTATTGTAGAGTGGGCGTGTAGTGTATACTGACTGATGGAGATGGAGCGCAGGTAGAGCTTCTCGGCGGCGCAGTGCATGTTCATGTGGTAGTTGTAGAGCGAGGCGAGGTGGCCGATGCTGAGCCCCACCTCGTAGTCCTCGGCGCCCAGCAGCTCCTCCTTGATGGCGATGGCCTTCAGGTGCATCGTCTCCGCGTCCTGCGCGATGCAACACGACACGACAAGTGTTAGCGTACATTGAACATTGGTGGTAGGCAACGAATTGCCACTTTTTTAGGGGCAGAAGAAAGAACAAGTACAGAAGCTGATTAACCGAACGGAGCTCTGCCCCAGGAGTTGACTGCATCAAACGGCTTTCGCTCCAGTAATGGAAAAGACAGTAGAGTAGAGTCGTGGACCCCGGACTCCAAAGTGTGACGATGATATGGTGGAAACGAACCTGGAACTTCTGCATGCTCTGGTAGAGGCGGCCGAGGTTGCCGTAGTGCTTGGCGGTCTGCACGTTGCGTTCGCCGAACGCCATCATGGACAGCGCCAGCGCCGCCTTGTGCAGCGCCTCCGACTCCTCCAGCAGGCTCGGCGCTAAACACACGGACGGACACACATATAGTGGCCGGCTAACTTTTTAACTGTATGATATATATGGGCTCGCATCATTGATTGATTGGCCTTTACGTGATCCATCCGGCTCGAAGGACCATTTAAAGGCTTAGTAGTTAGTTATATAATAAGGCCGAAAATGGTTTTAAACGATGTAAAGAAAAATTAATAACGATAAAGCAGCGGGTTAGCATATGCAATGGCCGGTGGTTGCCTGGTTAGTGAATTTGCGCAAACTTTTTAACGTGTTTTCACGAAATTTACGAGTACTATATAATTGTCGTGATCTCTAAAAGTGGGTTCACATCGATGGTATGATTTGGTCACAAACAACGAAGCGTGAGATAATTGGATTACTACTTGTATTTTGTCTAGCTATGAATTTATAAAAGTGAGAGGGTGTATAAAGTAATGTGGAAAAGTACAAGTGAGTTATCAATATGTGTAACAACAAATTCCACCAAGTGCCATCAATCTACAGTATAAATAGTCTGAGAGGGTGTAGTTACCGCTCATGTCTTGCCCCGCGGGTGTGTCCAGGGCGATTTCCTCCAGGATGAGGGCCTTTACCCGTTTGGCCGATGCTAATAGCAAGTGGTCGGGAGGGACCAGAATCTGAAAATTAAGACAAAATCATTGTACTTATATTTTTTTTGTAATAGCAATAAAATTCTATAGTAGTAATTTCACTCACACTCTTTGTGTGCATGCATGAGTGCGAGCGTAATGGTAGGTACATTTTTTATACCACTTAGGTGGAAGACAAGCACACAGCCCACCTGATGGGAAGTGGTTACCGTGGCCTATGGACGTATGCAACACCAGGGGTGATACATTCGCGCTACTGACCACGAAAATACCTTCTGATGCCCCTCTTGAAGAACCCCATATCGTAGGTGCTTGGGAAAACCACAGCAGGGAGGTCATTCCACTGCTTGAGTGTGCGTGAGATGAAGTTTTTTTCATACCGCACAGTGCACACCGTCTCAGTTTGCAATATTATTTATGTGTGTGTATGGAGGTGGTGGTGCGTACCTCGATGATCCGTATGGCGCGCTCGGCGTGCTCCTTGGCCTTGTAGAAGCGGCCGGACGAGTACTCCAGCACGTACAGCGCGTACGCCAGGTCCTCCTGCGCCGTCGCCACGTGCAGCGAGCTGCGACCGAACACCGAGCGCAGGATGCTCAGCGCTTCCTGGGGGGGTTATATTATGTTTAGAATGTGTAACAAAGAATCTCATTGGACAATTTAAAATTAGATATTTATCTCTGCCAGAATAATCTAAGTACATGTTAAGAGACCAAAAGACCAGTCGAAAGACCAAAAAGACCAACCGACCGCGCTTTACTAGTAAGGAGCAGCCGGGTACCTTGTAGACGGCGACGCTGTGCACGATGGAGTCCACGTTGAGCAGGTAGAAGCCCAGGTCCAGCAGCGCGGCGGCCAGGCGCGGGTGGCGCGGCCCGAAGGCGCGGCGCGCCAGCCCCACGGCGTGCCGCACCAGCTCGCCGGCCGCGCCGAAGCGCCGCTTCACCACGCACGCCTTGCCGCACGCGCGCAGCACCTCCACCGTGATCCTGCGCACACCGCATCTCTTGCAACACATTCTGAGAGGCTCGCACGAAAACATCAACATTATCATTTTAAACAACACAATAGGCTATTTGATATGGTCTTCCAATTCTTCTCAATACTGCTTAATATGTTAGTTTGTTCTCAAAATATATGCTTTGCAAAATAAGATATTGGCCTAACCAAACTGGAACTATGACCTTTTCATTATTAATAATTCCCACGGTAAGGACAAAAATATAGACAATAAAAATATTGTTCGATTTATAACTTTTTAGATTCCTCATGAATTTTTTTTTTTCCACATGTAAAACGCAACTTAGACCGCGATAAAACGCCATATTATTTTGCACTCCATACATCTGCACTACGAGCGAAGGGCGAGTGATGTCAGACACAAATACGATTTTTGTATGGAGCGTTTTCAAACGGCTTGAGAAATCGAAATTTTAAAAATCACATATCTTTAAAATTATTTGTCTTAAGAATTTTTTTACTTTAGCAGTTCAATATATTATTACACAGTGAGTGAGAATAACAAATAATAGTTAAATAGCCTATTACTAATATTATTGATACTAAAAAAATATTCCACATGTTTTCTCGCCAAAAACAATACCTATATTTTTTTTAAGGATTTTCCGGACGTGTTACTTTTGATGTGTTAAAAAAATATTAGGAGTTATAGCGCCAAAATAAAAAATAAAAATTCAAAATTGGAAGACGCTTTTTGTTTTTCAAATCAAATTTATTTCATAATAAAGTTAAAAATTTAATAAGGTTATCTGTTTATTTCCTGCTATTGTGAGTATGAAAATAAAAATTGTATTGATTATTATGCAAAATGTGTCGTACCGGAGTACAATAACTTGCTATCAAAGAAGTTTCATTTGAAATGAAGTTTTTTTACATTTGTTGTTTTTTTTTCTCCTTTTTGGCAAGTAATTGATATATGCCAATGTCAAGTAAATGTCTTTAGAATAATTAATGGCGAGACGCCAAAGTCAAGTTTTTTCAAGTTACGGGCCCTCAGTAAAATTGTAGGGACTTTAACTAGAAGCTCCCTAGGGAGGTTTGGAACCAACACGAAAAAGTCACAATTCACTGTAATATGCCCACTTTCCACACTTGTGTGTGTCTGTAATGGTGACCCCTCTTTCCTGAGACTTTGCCTTTAGCTTACCATCAGGGCGAGGTGAGGTCAAGTTGGCGTGTCCTATATAAAAAAAAAAAAAAAAAAAATATTATATCTAAAAATCCACCATTTTTTATACATAAAAATCTC